>JAHIAL010000057.1:1665000-2327223 GCA_021605145.1 Aegilops bicornis
GCCACACACATGCATATGAAGTTCTAGATGATGTCGATGGCGACCATCATCCCTCAAGCTCAAGGATGGTGTTCACTGATAGTAATTAGGATTACTGTCCAACATGAAGATTCTTCTTGACGAGGAAGCTCTTCCACCCAACCGAGTTGAAGTGTGTGCGACTGTTCAGGTGTCACGCCATACGCTGAAGTGGTGACGGATCCCCTTCTTGGTAAAGGCGTATTCCAGCAGAGCCTTCTTCATCAGGCTTGATACCATAACTCTCAGATAGGCTCTTTGGCAATTTCTGAAGAAGAAAAACATATCAATTAATAAGTAGCCTCACACATTCTACACGAAGAATATATATCATCGGACTCTACACTAAGCATATATATCATCGGACTCTACACTAAGTATATATATCATCGACTCTACACTAAGTATAACAATAAAGCATATAAGATTCACTAAGCATATAAGATTCACTAAGCATATATATCATCGGACTCTACACTAAGTATAACAATAAAGCATATAAGATTCACTAAGCATATAAGATTCAGAAGCATATTTATCATCGGACTCTACACTAAGTATAACAATAAAGCATATAATCAAATTACTCTAAAACTACAGTAAATGCAACATACCATCATATGCCGATCAACCATGGTACTTGTCGGTAGTCTGAATGGCACCGACGAAGTTAGCACGTGGCGGAATGATGTCCCATAGGTCGCACACCACCTCCTCGCTCAACTTCATTCTTTGAGCTACGATGGCATCACCGAGTGGGTCATCATCATCCTCATCATCCTCATAATCTTCTGCTTTGTTGATATAAATCACGGCCAGCTTGGGTCTTTCGGCTCACGAAGGAGAAGCTGGTCAACTCTCACCGATTGATGCGCATGTTGTCGATGAAACGGACCCATCCATCTCCTCCCACCCGCATCATCTTTCGTCCTTTCTCGATCTCCATAGTTTAGGGGCCCCGAGAGCCTCAAATGTCTGAGAGTCTCCAAATGATTGTTGAATTCTGACCTCACATTGCATGGGACGGATACGTGGTACAAAAAGAAAAATGATATATACACGATGCATTAATGCCAATAACACTAAAAACAAAATAGTAGTTACTAGTTTCATATAATTTATTACCGCCAGATGAAGAAAACTAGACTCAAGTAGATGCCAAAACAGCGTGCGAGTTGCAAGACTCTTTGGCGCACCTTGACTTGCACCGTCGACATGGTGGTGGCGCCATTTCCCTAAAGCAATATGATTAAAGGATTAACGATCCAAAAGTAAACATAAAGTTTTCATAGCTAGAGTTCACATGGAAAGCAAAATAACAACTAAAAAGTAAACATAAAGTTCAGTCCAACAATCACAAATTGCAAAAGTAGAGTGATTGTATGATAAAACACAAGAAAGCTAGCAATCTAGTAAACTAATGTCCCCAACTCTTCAGATGAAGCGTAAGCTATCAGCATGAAATTTGCACTAAACACAAGGTTAAACAATACTAGTAGCTCAATAATCTAGAGATGTAACAAACAAATATATGGCAAAACATAACAATACTTTGATCTCATCTCATCTTCATTAATCACAACAAAGCACACTAAATAAACTACCCCCTTCTCATATCAGTACTCCTAAATCTTGATGATTTCTCACAAAAAAACACACTAAATAAACATGAGCTTGTAGCTTTGTTTCTCACATGAACAACACCTATACAACATCCTATAGAAGGGCACTTGATACAACCCGAACCGAGAACTTACACTCCTATAGAAGCAATATCCATAACATCACATCAGAAAAGTCGAAACCACCCAACCACAAAGCAAAAAATCAAACATGAGCCAGCCCAATCCAATGCCAAATCATGTCAGCAACAACCAACCCAAATCCTCTACTCTCTCCCTATGTGATACTAATTAACGGTAGAATCTAGAGATGCATATGTGATACTAATTAACGATAGGATCGATTGAGCCATGCATCGAAGCTGGAGCCACCGTGCAATCCCTAAATCCCAAAACATGGCGAGGCGCCACAAGAATCGATTGGAGCCCCCACGATTTAACCCTAACAGAGAGATCGAGAGGAGCTACTGCAGCGCGCGCAGGGAGGAGGAGATTGAGAGGGGGACTTACGGGGCTGGAGCGTCGGAGGAGGCGAGAGGCGACCGCGCGTGGTGGCGGCGCACGGCACCGTCGACAGGGGTGAGGCGGCCGGGGACAAATCCTAACCGCGGGGGCGTCATCGTCGGGCGGAGGGGATAGATTGTGTGAGGCGAGGGGGGGTGCGGCCGGGGGCACTCGCGGTCCAGTTTTCTTTAGCTATAGTAGTAGCGCTGGTTGCAGACCACGCTTCTTTGCTAAGCCCACCACCAGAAGCGCCTTTTTCTGAACAAACGCTACAGCTAAGTGGGCTCTGAGATCTTGCCTCATGCGGCCCATGTAACAACAATAGCTGCCCAAACAAACAAACGCTGCTGCTATATGTTAGTAGTAGCGTGTTTTCTACATAGCGCTACTGGTAATTACTAGTAGCGTGGGTTCACAAAAACTCGCTACCGGTAAACTTCTATCTATACGCATTTTCCTAGTAGTGGGACTTGATGCTTTAATGATATGGTTGGGTTTTACCTTAATGATCTTTAGTAGTTGCGGATGCTTGCTAGAGTTCCAATCGTAAGTGCATATGATCCAAGAAGAGAAAGTATGTTAGCTTATGCCTCTCCCACATAAAACTTGCTATCGGTCTAGTAAAGTAGTCAATTGCTTAGGACAATTTCACAACTCCTACCACCACTTTTCCACACTCGCTATATTTACTTTATTGCTTCTTTATCTAAACAGCCCCTACTTTTTATTTACATGCTCTTTATTATCTTGCAAACCTATCTTATCACACCTACAAAGTACCTCTAGTTTCATACTTGTTCTAGGTAAAGAGAACGTCAAGCGTGCGTAGAGTCGTATCAGTGGCAGATAAGGACTTGAGAGAATATTTGCTCTACCTTTAGCTCCTCATTGGGTTCGACACTCTTACTTATGGAAATAGGCTACAATTATCCCCTACACTTGTGGGTTATCAAGACCTTTTTCTGGTGCCGTTGCCGGGGAGTCATAGCGTGGGGTAAATATTCTCGTGTGTGCTTGTTTGCTTTATCACTAAGTAATTTTTATTTGCTGTTCTAAGTTGTTCTCTATCTTTAGTTATGGATATGGAACATGAAATACCAAACAAATTAGGTGTACTTGCTACTCATGGAGATGGGGAACCTCCTAAAACCCTCGATGCTCATTATGTGAAAGAAATTATGTACTACTTTGATAATCCTAAGAAAACCCCATTCAATTATGTTATGGGAGACACGTTGGATCAACATGAATACTTTAGGGATTATCGCTTGACACAAAAAGGGAAACTATTATGGATCAAATTTATATGTTTCGTTTGTATGCTCGGGATCTATGCTTGAGACATGATTATACTTGTTGCTCTAGGATGAAGGCTCCACACCTTCCCTTTTCATGCAAATTCAATGATAATAAAACCTTAGCTTCTTATGCTAATGGTATATATGATTACTATGATGTAGAACAAATAGAAAAATTTGTTGCTTTTATGGGTGCTTATGAAATTGAATCTATGTTTAAAGAGTTTTAAAATTTTGATGATTCAGTTTATAGACCTGAAGATTTTGCTATACTTAAATATTGTTATGAGAATTATGAATACAATTCCGATATTGATGCATTTAATGAGGAAGTCTCTGCTGTCCAAGAAGAGACTAATATTTTGCAGGAGTCTATGGAAGAAGGAATTGATGAAACTATGAGCTCATTGGATGAAAAAGATGATGAGGAGAGCGAAGAACAGAAGGAGGAAGAGCGGATTAGCTACCCGTGACCACCTTATAATGAGAGTAACTCTTCAACTCATACATTTTTTAATTTCCTTCGTGCTTACCGAAGGATGATTGTTATGATCCCGTTGATTCTCTTGAAATATCCCTTTTTGATGATGCTTGCTATGCTTCTGGCCAAGATGCCAATATGAATTATGCTTATGGAGATGAACTCGCTTAGTTCCTTATGTTAAGCATGAAATTGTTGCTATTTCACCCACGCATGATAGTCCTATTATCTTTTTGAATTCTCCCAACTACACTATATCGGAGAAGTTTGTGCTTATTAAGGATTATATTGATGGGTTGCCTTTTACAATTGCACATGATAATTTTGATGGATATAATATGCATGTGCTTGCTGCTTCTACTTGCAATTATTATGAGAGAGGAACTAAATCTCCACCTCTCTATGTTTCCAATATGATAAAATTGCAAGAAACTGCTTATACTATGCATTGGCCTTTACTATGTGTGCATGAATTGTTCTTTTATTACATGCCGATGCATAGGAAGAGAGTTAGACTTCGTTGTTGCTTGATATATGTTATTTTGTGCTCACTACTAAATTACAAATCATAGTTAATTAAAATTGGCTTTGATATACCTTGGGATCCGGGTGGATTCATTACTTGAGCACTATATGCCTAGCTTAATGGCCTTAAAGAAAGCGCTACCAGGGAGACAACCCGGAAGTTTTAGAGAGTCATTTATTTCTGTTGAGTACTTTTATATAGTTTAAAAACAAAAAAATAAAGAGGGGAACCCAAAACTTTTCAAAAAGGGAAGTGAAAGTGAGAAAGACAAGCATTGTTGAAGTGGGGGAGCTCCTTGAATTTTGTTCATGCTCACGGAAACTTTGTGAATCTTAATTACAGAAACTTTGCATCAAGAATAATTATCCCCTTGTACAATTCCATTGTATTATAAAAATAATGTTCCAAGGCTTGCCTTTAGTATGTTTACAATGCTTGTTGGTATGTACGGTGCAGGACAGAAACTTTGGCTGTAGTGCGCGATTTTACATTTTTTACTGGAACGTCAAATGGTTCTGATTCCTTTTGCACTGTCTTTCCATACAAATTGTTTATTTTTCCTAATGTTGTTAGAATTTTTAGGGTACCAGAAGTATGGTGAATGTTCAGATTGCTACAGACTGTTCTGTTTTTGACAGATTCTGTTTTTGAGGCATAGTTTGCTTGTTTTGATGAAACTATCAATTTCTATCAGTGGATTAAGCCATGGAAAAGCTATATTACAGTGGACACAATGCAAAACAAAATATTAATTGGTTTTCAACAGTACTTAGAGTGGTGATTTGCTTTATTATACTAACGGATCTTACCGAGTTTTCTGTTGAAATTTTGTGTGGATGAAGTGTTTGATCGAGGAGGTCTCGATATGAGGAAAAGGAAGAGAGGCAAGAGCTCAAGCTTGGGGAGGCCCAAGGCACCCCAAGTAAATATTCAAGGAGACTCAAGCGTATAAGCTTGGGGATGCCGGAAGGCATCCCTCTTTCTTCAACAAGTATCGGTATGTTTTCGGATTCGTTTCGTTCATGCGATATGTGCAAGTCTTAGAGCGTCTTTTGCATTTAGTTTTCTTTTTGGCACCATGCTGGTATGAGATAGTCCTTGGTTGATTTATAGAATGCTCATTGCACTTCACTTAAATCTTTTGAGTATGGCTTTATAGAATGCTTCATGTGCTTCACTTATATCTTTTGAAGTTTGGATTGCCTGTTTCTCTTCACATAGAAAACCGCCATTTGTAGAATGATCTTTTGCTTCACTTATATTTGTTAGAGCGTGGGCATATCTTTTGTAGAACGAATTAAACTCTCTTGCTTCACTTATATCTATTTAGAGAGATGACAGGAATTGGTCATTCACATGGTTAGTCATAAAATCCTACATAAAAATTGTAGATCACTGAATATGATATGTTTGATTCCTTGCAATAGTTTTGCGATATAAAGTGGTGATATTAGAGTTGTGCTAGTTGAGTAATTGTGAAATTTATAAATACTTGTGTTGAGGTTTGCATGTCCCGTAGCATGCACGTATGGTAACCGTTGTGTTACAAATTTGAAGCATGGGGTGTTTCTTTGATTGTCTTCCTTATGAGTGGAAGTTGGGGACGAGCAATGGTCTTTTCCGACCAACCGCCCTCATGAAAGAGCTGACCTATATATAGAGACTTAATGACAAAAGTAGTACTACTTACAGGCAGTAGCAAGTGATCATTAACTTATCGAGGGCCTTTAGATTGAAAAACTCGAAGAACTCCTCAAATGGAACTTTCAACAGTTCAATTCCAACGAGGTCATGCTCCTCTCTAACTCTCAGCGTCAAAATATTCCTCCCCTCAGACTCTCTCGGGTTTTCATATACCAATCATGGAATCTTCGTGATCATCGTTGTTAGAGATCTTTCATCTTTGACGCAGAGGCTCCCGTACATGTATTTGTGTTCGTCCACCTCCAAGAAATCAAAATGTGCATCGTCGGGCAGGTAATCTCCAAGATCGTTATAACCGGCACCGTCCTCCGGATGATTCGCGATGACGCTTAGACACCCTGGAGCGGGGCAACGATTGGTTCATGGTTCGCCGAAATGGGCAACTTTTTTCCCAGCTCGTCGTTCTGCTAACCTTTGACCACCGACAAGATTTCCCGATCATCTCCGCTTCGATAAATGACTTTGTAAGAATGCGCTCATAGTTGTCTTTCACCCGGAGACTTTGGTGGTTTCGTCAGGGCAGCCAGAGTACGCTTCGCTTTTACCGGATCTATCTTCTCACCGGAGGTGGATATATCTTTGCTTTGACCCCTTCAAAGAAGTTGGTCACTTCGGCTTGCACGATCTTCACGTTTTCCTCCTGGCTCCGCTCATATGGTAACTTCTCTGGAGTCCTCAGAGAAGGACCATATCTGTATAGCCTTCCTCTAGCTGTGCATCGCTAGACGTGAGCAGACGGAGCGGTCAATGCTGTCTTCTTCCTTTTCTTCTACGAGGCGGAGGAGAAGGACGACGCCACGGAGCAGCCGAGCTGAAGCGGGTCTCTTCCGCCCTTGTTGACGAGGCGGAGAAGGAGGAGGTTGGCTGCCTGGGTGCGCCAAGAAGTGAGAAGGAGGCGGAGTGCCGCCACGCTGGAGAAGGAGGCTGATTGCCCTGATCACTGCCGGAGGAGGCGGAGTGCCCTGACTTCGCCCGGACGAGGAGGAGAAGGCGGGCGTCTGTTCGGAAGGTTGATGAGCTCCTTCCGCCGTAGGCATGGAGTCTTCAGAGAAGAACCCAGCCGAATCTCCCCTTCACCCGTAGGGTGGTCAAGCTCAAGGTCCTCAAATCCGTCCGTTATTTGATCCACCATCACCCTAGCATATCCTTCTGGAATCGACCAGCCGTGGTAGGTTGTGCCAGGTCCAGTAGGTAAAACAGAGCCAACAGACGCCTTCACTTTCAATGTCATCCATTGCGCCATAAGGAGGCAATGTTGAGACTCCGTGATAGCATCCACGGGGTAGCTAGCAGGAGCCGTGAAGATAGGCTCCAGCTGCTGAGTCTGCTCGGTGGAAGCCACGCTGCTTCTCCGCTGAGATGGCGGGGTAGCTTCAGGGGAAGCTTCGGCAGGTCGTTTGCTGCGATCTGCTTCTCGTTCCTCTAGCCCTTGTACCCTTTCGTGCAGTGCCTGCAGTTGGCTATACTCCACTTTCTTCCTCCTCTCCTGGCTTTTGTAACCCACTGCGTCCGGAAACCCAACCTTTCATGGAAGAGAGCCTGGCGTGCCTCGTGTCCGTCCAGGGTGCTCAGGATTCCCGAGGGCCATTGTGAGCTCGTCCTTCTTTCTGTCTGGAACGAACGTCCCTTGCTGCGCTTTCTTGATATACTCCTTGAGCCTCGTGATGGGTATCCGCAGTTGCTCTTCCCTCCAAATGCACTTCCCTGATACAGGGTCCAAGGTTCCGCCAACCCCGAAGAACCAAGTCCGACAATGGTCTGGCCAGTTCAATGTCTCTGGTTCGACCCCTTTAGCAATCAGGTCATTCTCAGCCTTGTCCCACAAAGGTCGGGCTTTGAGGTAACCACCGACTCGATGCGATGGTGATGCTTCTTCTTCGCAGCATTAATCTTGTTTGTCGCTGACATCTTCTTACTCTTTTCCGATGTCTTGTGGGCCACAAATGCGGGCCATTGATCTCTGATCTTCTCATACTTTCCGATGAATTCTGGTGTCTTTTCTTTGTTTACAAACGTTTTCAGCTCATTCTTCCACCTCCTGAATAGTTCTGCCATCTTCTTAAGAGCAGGAGACTTGATCAATTGCTCTATAACTGGCTTCTCCGGATCCTCCTCTGGCGGTAGGGTAAAATTTGCCTTTAGCATTGTCCAAAGATCTTCTTTCTGCATATCGGAGACATAAGACACCTCAGGATTTTCCTTCTTAGGCTTTAACCATTGCTGGATACTGATCGGGATCTTGTCCATAACAAGAACCCCGCACTGAGCACGAAATGCATCTCTTGTCCGGATGGGTTCAATCGGCTTGCCATCGCTACGATTGCCGTGATCTCAAACCTTTCATCCGGCGCCAACTTTTCTTCGGGCCTCGTTTCTTTACCGAAGTTGAACTCGATCCAGAGGGCTAAAGAAAAGAAGAAAGACGAGAGTTAATTAATATGTGTACATATGAAAACAATGAATGCATCAATTAGCTAATCAGCACGGGCTTAACTAATATATATATACCTGGCGGGACTCGGTTTGGTCACGGGAGCCGTCATCACGGTCTCCTTCTTGTACCTCCATTGGGTCACCGCAGCCATCATAATCATAGCCCTCTTCTTGTACCGGCATTAATGGGTCACCGGAGCCATCATAATCATAACCTTCTTCTTCACCCTGTCCTTCCAGACCATCGGTGTCGTTGAGAAACGACGCAACGACATCACTTCCTTTTGCGATTATTTCCCCCAACATCGCCACATTTGCTTCGTCTGGTGCTCCATAGTTTCGCAAATATTTACAACATGTCAATTATTATTCAAACATGACAGATGGATATATATTAGTGGAAAACGTAGAACTAGCTAGCTAATCACAATAAGGAATCATATTAGTGGCCTCGACGCTGCTTCTCTAGGGTTTGAGGTGGCCTCAACAATGCTTCAAGGGTTTGGGGTGGCCTCGACAATGCTTCAAGGGCTTGGGGTGGCCTCGACGACAACACTCTTTTAACATGGTAAATTTGGGTGGCCTCAAGAGATTTTGTCGGGTAGGGGCGCGGCGGGAGGGGATAGGAGACCAACATTGTTTTTTCTCTAGGGTTTGGGTGTCCCTGAGAGTTCTGGTCGAGCGAGAGGGCCGGGGGGGGTGATCCCTGATACATCTCCAACGTATCTATAATTTTTGATTGCTCCATGCTACTTTATCTACTGTTTTAGGAAATATTGGGCTTTATTATCCACTTTTATATTATTTTTGGGACTAACCTATTAACCAAGGCCCAGCCCAGTTGTTGTTTTATGCCTATTTCAGTGTTTCGAGGAAAAGGAATATCAGACGGGGTCAAAACGGAACGAAATCAACTAGAGAACTTATTTTTGGAAGGAAACCCACCTGATGGACTTGGACTCCACGTCAGAAGATACAGGAGGTGCTCACGAGGGTGGGGGGCGCGCCCACCCCCTGGCGCGCCCCCCACTCGTGGGGCCCGTAGCTCCACCGACGCATTCTTTCACCCATATATACCTACGTACCCTAAAACTTCCAGAACAGAAGAAAGATCGGGAGTTCCACCGCCGCAAAACCTCCAGAACCACCAAAAACCAATCGGGACCTTGTTCCGGCACCCTGCCGGAGGGGGGAACCCTCACCGGAGTCCATCTTCATCATCCCGACGCTATCCATGACGAGGAGGGAGTAGTTCACCCTCGGGGCTGAGGGTATGTACCAGTAGCTATGTGTTTGATCTCTCTCTCTCTCGTGTTCCTCTATGGCACGATCTTGATGTATCCTGAGCTTTGCTATTGTAGTTGGATCTTATGATGTTTATCCCCCTCTACTCTCTTGTGATGAATTGAGTTTCCCCTTTTTGAAGTTATCTTATTGGATTGAGTCTTTATGAGAACACTTGATGTATGTCTTGCCGTGATTATACGTGGTGACAATGGGATATCATGTGCCACTTGATGTATGTTTTGGTGACTAACTTGCGGGTTCCACCCATGAACCTATGCATAGGGGTTGGCACACGTTCTTGACTCTCCGGTAGAAACTTTGGGGCACTCTTTGAAGTACTTTTATGTTGGTTGAATGAATCTGAGATTGTGTGATGCATATCGTATAATCATGCCCACGGATACTTGAGGTGACAATGGAGTATCTAGGTGACATTAGGGTTTTGGTTGATTTGTGTCTTAAGGTGTTATTCTAGTACGAACTCTTTTATAGATCGATCCGAACGAATAACTTTGTGGTGGTTTCGTACCTGACCATAATCTCTATGTTTGTTCTCCGCTATTAGTGGCTTTGGAGTGACTCTTTGTTGCATGTTGAGGGCTTGTTATATGATCTATCTATGTTATTATTGTTCAGAGAACTTGCACTAGTGAAAGTATGAACCCTAGGCCTTGTTTCCTATCATTGCAATACCGTTTACGCTCACTTTTACCACTTGTTACCTTGCTGTTTTTATAATTTCAGATTACAATTACCTTTATCTACTATCTATTTTGCACTTGTATCACCATCTCTTCGCCATTGTATTGGGTGTGTTAGGGACACAAGAGACTTTTTGTTATTTGGTTGCAGGGTTGTTTGAGAGAGACCATCTTCATCCCTACGCCTCCACGGATTGATAAACCTTAGGTCATCCACTTGAGGGAAATTTGCTACCGTCCTACAAACCTGTGCACTTGCAGGCCCAACAACGTCTACAAGAAGAAGGTTGTGTAGTAGACATCAAGCTCTTTTTTCATGCGCCGTTCGGGAGGTTAGCTCTTGAAGGTATATCTTTAGATCTTGCAATCGAATCTTTTTGTTACTTGTTTTAGCACTAGTTTATTTTATAAATCAAAATTACGAAAAAAATATGGAATTGAGTTTGTCTCATACGCTTAATATCTTTCGTGAGTATGATGGAAAGGAAAATTGTGCTCAAGTGCTAGAAGAAGAATTATATAGAATTCTTGGAATAAAATATGTGAATGATGAGCATGATTGCAATGTTGTTAGTACGAATTCTTTGAATATCCATGATGCTAATGATATGCAAAGCCACAAGCTTGGGGAAGCTATGTTTGATGGAGATGATATTTTTTGTCCCCCAAGCTTTGATGAGCAAATTCACTATGATGAAAGCATGCCTCCTATCTATGATGATTATTGTGATGACACGTATGCTTTAAAGAATAATGATAACCATGAAACTTGTCATCTTGATCTTAATTCCCAATCACATGATAGTTATATTGTTGAGTTTGCTCCCACTATTATTCATGAGAAGAAATTTGCTTATGTGGAGAGTAGTGAAAATTCTATGCTTGTAGATCACGAAAAGAATGCTTTAGGTGCTGGTTATATTGTTGAACTCATTCATGATGCTACTGAAAATTATTACGAGGGAGGAACATATGCTTGTAGGAATTGCAATAATATCAAGTTTCCTCTCTATGTGCTTAAAGTTTTGAAGTTATGCTTGCTTTACCTTCCTATGCAAGATGATTCTTGTTCCCATAAGTTGTTTTCTCACAAAATCCCTATGCATAGGAAGTGGGTTAGACTTAAATGTGCTAGTCAAATTCTTCATGATGCTCTCTTTATGTTTCAATTCTTATCTTTTATGTGAGCATAATTGAAATCATCATGCCTAGCTAGGGCGTTAAGCGATAGCGCTTTGTTGGGAGGCAAACCCAATTTTATTTTAGTTTCTTGCTTTTTGGTTCTGTTTAGGAATAAATAATCCATCTAGCTTCTGGTTAGATGTGTTTCATGTTTTAATTAGTGTTTGAGCCAAGTAGGACCTTTGGGAAGACTTGGGTGAAGTCTTTATGATCATGCTGTAAAAAAACAGAAACTTTAGCGCTCACGAGAATTGCTTAAACTTTTTACTGGACAGTGATATTTAGTTCATTCTTTTTGCAGATGATTACTAGACAAATTCCTCAGGTCCAGCAATTTATTTTAGAATTTTTGGAGTTCCAGAAGTTTGCGTTAGTTACAGATTACTACAGACTGTTCTGTTTTTGACAGATTCTGTTTTCATTGTATTGTTTGCTTATTTTGATGACTCTATGGTTAGAAAAATATTTTATAAATCATAGAGAAGTTGGAATACAGTAGGTTTAACACCAATATAAATAAAGAATGAGTTCATTACAGTACCTTGAAGTGGTGTTTTGTTTTCTTTCGCTAACGGAGCTTACGAGTTTTCTGTTAAGTTTTGTATTGTGAAGTTTTCAAGTTTTGGGTAAAGATTCGATGGACTATGGAATAAGGAGTGGTAAGAGCCTAAGCTTGGGGATGCCCAAGGCAACCCAAGGTAATATTCAAGGACAACCAAGAGTAAGCTTGGGGATGCCCTGGAAGGCATCCCTCTTTAAATCTTCGTTCATCGGTAACTTTACTTGGAGCTATATTTTTATTCGCCACATGATATGTGTTTTGCTTGGAGCGTCATTTTATTTTATTTAGCTTTGCTTGCTGTTATTCAGAATAATGTTTTGCATCTTTAGTTTCAATAAAAAAGTCAAGGATAGCCTTTGCCATGCTTATTTTGCTAGTATACATGTTGCTGTTTGAAAACAGAAAGTTTACCGCTGTTGCAAAAATTCCCTAGAAAAGTAAGAGAGTGGTATAATGTTGAATCTTTTTGCATATTGAGCTCTGGTAAATTTATTACAGTGGGAATTTTAGTTCATAATTTTTGGAGTCAGGGAAGTATTGTTACTCTCGCATTCTTTACAGACTGTACTGTTTTGGCAGATTGCTGTTATGGTTGCATTGTTTGCACATGTTTGCTTGTTTAATGATTCTATTTGAGGATAGGAGTATTAAATATACAGAGACATTTAGTATTCAATGTTGAATAATAATGTTAGTAATTTGTTACAGTAGAAAATGAAAAGGTTTTGCATTGGTTTATACTAACCTATCTTACGAGTTCTTGTTGAGTTTGTTGTGGATGAAGCTTTTGATAAAAAGAGAAACCTTGATATGAGAGGAATTAAGGAGACACAAAATCTCAAGCTTGGGGATGCCCAAGGCACCCCAAGATAATATTCCAAGAAGTCTCAAGCATCTAAGCTAGGGGATGCCCCGTTAGGCATCCCACCTTTCTCTTCGACAACTATCAGTTAGTATCGGTTGAGCCTAAGTTTTTGCTTCTTCACATGAGTTGTGCTATCCTTGCAATGTCATTTTGTTTTGCTTTGCTTGCTGCTTGAGTACAATACCAAGATCTGAAATTCTTTAATGAGGGAGAGTCTTCACATAGTTGCATAATTATTTAGCTACTCATTGATTTTCACTTATATCTTTCGGAGTAGTTTGTCATTTGCTCTAGTACTTCACTTATATCTTTTAGAGCACGGTGGTGGATTTGTTTTAAATAAACTATTTATCTCTCATGCTTCACTTAAATTATTTTGAGAGTTATTAATAGCATGGTAATTTGCTTAATTTTAATATACTTGGTATTCAAGATATGTGAAACTTTCTTTGAGTGCGTTGAATACTAAGATGAGTTTGATGCTTGATAATTGTTTTGAGATATGAAGATGGTGATATTAGAGCCATGCTAGTTGAGTAGTTGTGAATTTAAAGAATACTTGTGTTGAAGTTTGTGATTCCGTAGCATGCACGTATGGTGAACCGTTATGTGATGAAGTCGGAGCATGATTTATTTATTGATTGTCTTCCTTATGAGTGGCGGTTTGAGAAGCGATGGTCTTTTCCTACCAATCTATCCCCCTAGGAGCATGCGCGTAGTACTTTGCTTTGATAACTTGTAGATTTTTGCAATAAGTATATGAGTTCTTTATGACTAATGTTGAGTCCATGGATTATACGCACTCTCACCTTTCCACTATTGCTAGCCTCTCTAATACCGCGCAGTTTTCGCCGGTATCATACACCCACCATATATGGCACGATCTTGATGTATCCCGAGCTTTGCTATTGTGGTTGGATCTTATGATGTTTCTCCCCCTCTACTCTCTTGTGATGAATTGAGTTTCCCCTTTTTGAAGTTATCTTATTGGATTGAGTCTTTATGAGAACACTTGATGTATGTCTTGCCGTGATTATCTGTGGTGACAATGGGATATCATGTGCCACTTGATGTATGTTTTGGTGACCAACTTGCGGGTTCCACCCATGAACCTATGCATAGGGGTTGGCACACGTTCTTGACTCTCCGGTAGAAACTTTGGGGCACTCTTTGAAGTACTTTTATGTTCGTTGGATGAATCTGAGATTGTGTGATGCATATCGTATAATCATGCCCACGGATACTTGAGGTGACAATGGAGTATCTAGGTGACATTAGGGTTTTGGTTGATTTGTGTCTTAAGGTGTTATTCTAGTACGAACTCTTTTATAGATCGATCCGAACGAATAACTTTGTGGTGGTTTCGTACCAGACCATAATCTCTACGTTTGTTCTCCGCTATTAGTGGCTTTGGAGTGACTCTTTGTTGCATGTTGAGGGCTTATTATATGATCTATCTATGTTATTATTGTTCAGAGAACTTGCACTAGTGAAAGTATGAACCCTAGGCCTTGTTTCCTATCATTGCAATACCGTTTATGCTCACTTTTACCACTTTTTACCTTGCTGTTTTTATAATTTCAGATTACAATTACCTTTATCTACTATCTATTTTGCACTTGTATCACCATCTCTTCGCCGAACTAGTGCACCTATACAATTTACCATTGTATTGGGTGTGTTGGGGACACAAGAGACTTTTTGTTATTTGGTTGCAGGGTTGTTTGAGAGAGACCATCTTCATCCTACGCCTCCCACGGAATGATAAACCTTAGGTCATCCACTTGAGGGAAATTTGCTATTGTCCTACAAACATGTGCACTTGCAGGCGCAACAAAATCTACAAGAAGAAGGTTGTGTAGTAGACATCAATCCCCTGGTATAAGTCATCACGGTCGAGAGGGTGACCCTCGACTCTCTGCCCTAGTTCCCGACCCTCGACCCTCTGCCCTAGTTCGCGATTAAAAAGAAGAAGAAAAAAAAGAGGAGAAGAAGAAGGAATAGAGGAGTAGAAGAAAAAAGTCTTCCACCTCTATTCCTTCTTCTTCCTCTTTTTTTCTTCTTCTTCTTCCTCTTCTATTTTTTCCGATGTCCCCACATGTAAATGCGGGTGGAAACACTTTATGAAAAATGCGGTGGTGGCTTAGCAGGCGGTTTTCTTTTCCTTCTTCATTTTTTCCTTTGTTTTTTCTTATATGTTTGTTTTAGTTTTAACTCTACATTTTAGTACATATTAAAAAAATAAAGTTTCTATAAAAAAGTGCACAATTTTTAAGAACACAAATTACAACATCTAAATTAACTACACATATAAATAAATATAATTACACATCTGAAATTGTCCTAATCTTAATATTAAACTGAACATAAACTAAAATAATCTATATATATGGATATATACATAAATTGACAAAAAATACATTTATGAAAAAAATCTATATATATGAACATATACATAAATTGACAAAAAATACATTTATGAAAAAATACTATGAACATGTACACACATATATACACATACACACACATATACACAAAAAAATACATTTATGAAAAAAAATGCTATGAGCAGTGTGTGGCCTTGGCGCAGGCAGAGGGGTGTGTGTGCCTTGCTGACGTGCAGGCGGCAGTGGCGTGCAGGGCAGAAGCGGCGGACCTTGACGCGATAGAAGCGCAGGGGCTGGACCCGGGAGGCGCGGGAGAAGGCCTGGTGCCTCCAATGGGAGAACCTTTGTGAAATTTCTTGTGTCAGGCCAGCGAAGCGTCGAGTGGCGGGCGGCGAGGCAAAGCGAGAGCAGCCCAGGCGTCGATTGGCGGGCCAGCAACAACAAGGTGGAGCGAAGCGTCGGGCGGCACCAACGAGGAGGAAGCGAGGCGTCGGGGAGAAGTGGGGAATTTGGTCGAAACTGCTATGTGCTGCTTATATAGCAGAGCCTTTAGTCCCGGTTGGTGGCACCAACCGGGACCAATGCCCCCCTTTAAGTCCCAGTTGGTGCCACCAACCGGGACCAAAGGTCACTTTTCAGCAGCCCAAAGGGCGGGAAGCAGCGGCCTTTGGTCCCGGTTGAGAGCACCATTGGGATTAGCAGGTGCATTGGTACCGGGTTCGTGGCAACCCGTACCAATGCACCCCCTTTAGTCCCGGTTGGTGCCACCAACCAGGACCAAAGGCCCCTATGCTGCCGCGTCGCGGCCAAAGTTTAGTCCCACCTCGCTAGTTGAGAGGGGCGTGCAGTGGTTTATAAGCCCCACCGACGCACCCCCCTCGAGCTCCTCTCCACTACAGGCTTACAGGCCTACTTGCTACTGCTATGCCTGATGGGCCTTCTGGGCCTACTGCGGGCCCGAATCCTGCCCATGGTTGGGTTTCTAGTCGTATTCAGGCCGTGGTGGCCTAGTTGGTGGCAAATTTTTTATTTTTTCCAGTTTTTTTGTTTTCTTTTTGCTATTATTTATTTTGTTTTATTTCTACTTACAACAAAATACTTATTTATTTTATTTTATTTTGTTTGTAATTACTTATTAATTTTATTTTATAATAATTCTTTTTGCTATTAAAGTTTCTAACAAAAAAAGTTCTTTATGAAAATATTTTTTTGCTTTTAATGATTTTGAACAAAAAATACTTTGATAATTTTAGTTGCATCAATTTTATATAATTTTAGTTTCAATAATACTAGAGGTTGCTTATAATGTTTTGAACAGAAAATACTTTGATAATTTTAGTTTCATAAATTTCATTTATGTTATTAAAGTTTATTTTTTTTTATTTTATTTTGTTTCTAATTATCTATTTTATTAAAGTTTATATTATTTTGTTTCAAATTACTTATTTATTTTATTTTATTTTGTTTCTGACTTCATTTGTTATTTTTCATGCATTTACTAATTATTTTGAGCTATAAGACCACGAAATTGAAAAGCATTTGAAATGACCTCTGGAAATGTTTGAAGTTGGCATGGTATCATCATTTCACCCACATAGCATGTGCAAGAAAGTATAGAGGATTACGGCAAAAACTGGATGCACTTCGTGTACAAAACAGACAATCTCCTTCGAAGTATGAGGGTTTCATACGGAAACTCGTCTGTTAGAAAGGGATTTCATTTTTTTGAACTTATTTGAACTCCATAGTTTTTCTGTGTTCAAAATGCACCATTCAAAGCCACATCATCAATTTACAACCCTTTCCGACTTCATTTGTTATTTTTCTTGCATTTACTAATTATTTTGAGCTATAAGACCATGAAATTGAAAAGCATTTGAAATGAACTCTAGAAAGGTTCCAAGTTGGCATGGTTTCATCATTTCACCCACATAGAATGTGCAAGAAAATACAGAGGCTTACGGCAAAAACTGGATGCACTTCGTGTACAAAACAGACAATCTCCTTCGAAGTATTAGGGTTTCATACGGAAACTCGTCTGTTACAAAGGGATTTCATTTTTTTGAACTTATTTGAACTCCATAGTTTTTCTGTGTTCAAAATGCACCATTCAAAGCCACATCATCAATTTACAATCCTTTCCGACTTCATTTGTTATTTTTCATGCATTTACTGATTATTTTGAGCTACAAGACCTGAAATTTAAAAGCATTTGAAATGAACTCTGAAAAGGTTCCAAGTTGGCATGGTATCATTATTTCACCCACATAGCACGTGCAAGAAAGTAGAAAGGCTTACGGCAAAAACTGGATGCACTTCGTGTACAAAAGCAGACAATCTCGTTCAAGTATCCGGGTTTCATACGGAAACTAAATGCATTACAAAGGATTTCATTTTTTTTGAACTTATTTGAACTCCATAGTTTTTCTGTGTTCAAAATGCACCATTCAAAGCCACATCATCAATTTACAACCTTTCCGACTTCATTTGTTATTTTTCATGCATTTACTAATTATTTTGAGCTATAAGACCATGAAATTTAAAGGCATTTGAAATGAACTCTTAAAAGGTTCCAAGTTGGCATGGTATCATCATTTCACCCACATAGCATGTGCAAGAAAGTACAGAGGCTTACGACAAAAACTGGATGCACTTCGTGTACAAATCAGACTATCTCCTTCGAAGTATCAGGGTTTCATACGAAAACTCGTCTGTTACAAAGGGATTTCATTTTTTTGAACTTATTTGAACTCTAAACTTTTTCTGTGTTCAAAATGCACCATTCAAAGACACATCATCAATTTACAACCCTTTCCGACTTCATTTGTTATTTTTCATGCATTTACTGATTATTTTGAGCTATAAGACCATGAAATTGAAAAGCATTTGAAATGAACTCTGAAAAGGTTCCAAGTTGGCATGCTATCATCATTTCAACCACATAGCATGTGCAAGAAAGTACAGAGGCTTACGGCAAAAACTGGATGCACTTCGTGTACAAAGCAGACAGTCTCCTTCAAGTATCGTGGTTTCATACGGAAACTCAAATGCATTACAATGGGATTTCACCCACATAGCATGTGCAACATATAGCTCTCTAGAGCATCTAATTAAACCATACATTGAAATTATGAAAAACATTTATATCCAAAAAACAAATGCGATCATAATCGCAACCAAGGTAACAACTGATCCAACTGCATAATGATACCAAGCCTCGGTATGAATGGCATATTTTTTAATCTTTCTAATCTTCAACCGCATTGCATCCATATTGATCTTGTGATCATCGACGACATCCGCAACATGCAACTCCAATATCATCTTCTCCTCCTCAATTTTTCTTATTTTCCTTCAAATAGTTGTTTTCTTCTTCAACTAAATTTAACCTCTCGACAATAGGGTCGGTTGGAATTTCCGGTTCAACCACCTCCTAGATAAATAAAATATATGTCACGTTGGTCGGCATAACTGTCATAAACAATAAATGAACCAAATAGTTATCAAAAGATAACATATACCACATCCGAATCATAGATGTGATTTAGGGCCGACGGGGGCGGATACCAAAACCATCGCACTATATAATAACAAGAAATAATAAAAGTAAGAAAATTAGTCAAGTATCTATCTGAAGTAAGAATTTTTTTCTTTCAGAAAGAATATAAGAACAAGAGGCTCACCACAGTGGTGCCGCGTGACGAGATCGGGCGCTGCGATCGGCGGCGGTGAAGACGGGACAGGGCGTGATTTAACCGCTAAACCTAGACAAATCTCGAGGAAAATGGAGCTCGGAGGCCGAGTTTCGAGAGGAGAACGATTAACTAGCGTGGCTCGGACATTTCATCGAACACCTCATGTGCATAAGAGGTGAGCTAGAGCACCCAAATGCCCTCCCCTCGCCGGCCAGAAAAAACAGAGTGCTCTGCCGCGGTGATGGGTATATATAGGCGACCTATTTGTCCCGGTTCGTGGCACGAACCGGGACTAAATCCCTCCCTTCTATACCGATTCGTGGCACGAACCGGTACCAATGGCTGTTGGCCAGGAGGGTGGACCATTGGTCCCGGTTCTTGCCTAGAACCGGGACAAATGGATCCAGACGAACCGGGACCAATGCCCACGAGGCCCCGGCCGCCCCCTGGGCTCATGAACCGGGTCTAATGCCCCCCATTGGTCACGTTTCATGAAGAACCGGGACTAATGGGCTGGCCAGGCCCGAACCAAAGCCATGTTTTCTACTATTGAGAGTTTATACTTTGTACTTCGATGTTGTGATGAATTATTACTTGCTCATTAGAAGTCTATGATAATAGTTCTATGATAAAAGTTTTATATTGTTGCTGTCATAATAAGTTACCTACTTCTCTGTTCGTATTGTGTTTTTATCGACACCTCTCTCTCTCTAAGCATGTGGACATGTTTTTCGATTTCGGTTTCCGCTTGAGGACAAGCGAGGTCTAAGCTTGGGGGAGTTGATACGTCCATTTTGCATCATGTTTACGTACTGTTATTTATGTTATTTTATTGCATAATAATTCTTTTTGGAGTAATTCTAATGCCTTTTCTCTTATAATATGCAAGGTACACACAAAGGGGGAGAATTCCGGCAGCTGGAAATCTGGACAAGCTGCACAACTCCAAATGAGCTGAAACTTCACGAGGATTTTTTATGGAATAAATGAGAATTATTGGAGCAAATAAGTACCATAGGGGCCCTCCAGGTGGGACAACCCACCTGGGCACACCCTGGTGGGTTGTGCTCCCCTCGGCCCACCTCCGATGCCCCTCTTCTGGTACATAAGTCATTTT
This sequence comes from Aegilops bicornis, assembly GCA_021605145.1. Taxonomy (NCBI): domain Eukaryota; kingdom Viridiplantae; phylum Streptophyta; class Magnoliopsida; order Poales; family Poaceae; genus Aegilops; species Aegilops bicornis. Next base: position 1,685,383 of record JAHIAL010000057.1, read on the forward strand.
GACTAGAAAAAAAAGAAGAGGACTTTCGGGACGAAGCGCCACTGTCTCGAGGCGGAACTTGGGTAGGAGCACTTTTGCACTCCGGCGGAGCGATTCCGCCGGGGGAACTTCCCTCCCAGATGGGGAAATCATCGTCATCATCATCACCAACAACTCTCCCATCTTGGGGAGGGCAATCTCCATCAACATGTTCAAGAGCACCAAATCCTCTCAAAACCTAGTTCATCTCTTGTGTTCAACCTTTGTACCGGAACTATAGATTGGTGCTTGTGGGTGATTAGTAGTGTTGATTACATCTTGTAGTTGATTACTATATGGTTTATTTGGTGGAAGATTATATGTTCAGATCCATTACGCTATTTAATACCCCTCTGATCTTGAGCATGATTATCATTTATGAGTAGTTACTTTTATTCTTGAGGTCACGAGAGAAATCATGTTGCAAGTAATCATGTGAACTTTATATGTGTTCGATATTTTGATGATATGTATATTACGATTCTCTTAGTGGTGTCATATGAACGTCGACTACATGACACTTCACCATATTTGGGCCTAACGGAATGCATTGTGGAGTAGTTATTAGATGATGGTTTGCGAGAGTGACAGAAGCTTAAACCCTAGTTTATGCGCTATTCCGTAAGAGACCGATTGGATCCAAAAGTTTAATGCTATGGTTAGAGTTTATTCTTAATATTTTTCTCGTAGTTGCGGATGCTTGCGAGGGGGTTAATCATAAGTAGGAGGTTTGTTCAAGTAAGAACAACACCTAAGCACCGGTCCACCCACATACCAAATATCAAAGTAGCGAACACGAATTGAACCAACATGATGAAAGTGACTAGATGAAATTGGGCTACCTTGCTGCACTCTTGTTACTTCTACCGTTACTTGCTCGTTACAAATTATCTTGCTATCAAACTACTCTGTTACTTACAATTTCAGAACTTGCAGACATTACCTTGCCGAAAACCGCTTGTCATTTCCTTTTGCTCCTCGTTGGTTTCAACACTCTTACTTATCGAAAAGGCTACAACTGATCCAATATACTTGTGGGTCATCAATGCCTAGCAGTGCGGGCGCAAAAAGGCCATCAATGGCAGGCAAGCCTCCCAGGAGCGCCCGCCACTAACCTCCCGCCACTGCTAGTACACCATCAGTGGCGGGCGCCCTCCCGTCACTGGTATAGCACCTCAAGTGGCAGGTATATCCTCCCGCCCGCCGCCACTAGATGTTGTAGTTGTGGCGATCCACATTCCCTCGCCCGCCACAGCTGGATGCCGGAGTTGGGACCATATAACTAGCAAGAATTTACATATTCGATCACATGCATTACGATGTATCACAGTTTAGTACCACATTTTAACATAGTTAAATAAACAAGCTAACAAACAAGTTGCCCAACTGCATATAGCAAAGCATGTAAAATTCTCATAGAAACTAATATGTGAGTATTGATCATAGAGACCACATTATGGCACTGCAGAAATAGTAGACAAAAAAACTCAGTTCCATCATAGCAACTTCCAATTAAGCTCAACTATGTGAAGAATTATCCTCATCTCCAATCATCTTCCTCACCTCGGCTAGGGCAGACTTGGCAGTTTAAAAAACTATCTCGGCGGCCTCGACGACTCCTTGCGCAATCTGTGTAGCAGCTTTGCGGCTTCTGGCTGCCCTCGCAAGATCAGGAGATCCTTGATTGCTCTTGGCATATTGTAGAGCCTTACAGGTGTCTACTAGGGTCCTCTCTGCATAGCTGAGTGCGAACACCAAGTATCCAACCAGCCTCGAGACGGCGTCCAGGGCTGTAGGAGTCGTAACGAGGCCTGTCGACTCCTTCATCTAAATCGCAGAAGTTGACAGTTAGGTAAACCACATTTATACGAAAGCAATTTGTACGGAAAGCCTTGACGTCTTTTTTTGGCTGGTACTTCGAGTGTTGGTGATGGTCGTTCTTCACCTTCTCCTCCTCCTATATCAATGTATCATAGGAAGCGGAGGAGGCCAGAACGACCCTCACGACAACAGTCAGTTCATCTCCCAAGTGGTTGTAGATATGATGTACACTCAATGTTATTTCGAGTGATGGTGAAGGTCATCCTTCACCTTCTCCTCCTGCTTTACCAAGTTCTCAGAGGAGGAGAAGAGGAAGGACGATCCCTACGACAATAGTCGGTATCCTCCTCTCAAAACAACTCTCATCTCAGTATGTGGATATTGAGTGAGAATTGCACCCCTGAACAAAGAATGTAGCTAACACTATCATCAGACTAATTAAGTATTACTTGTAAAAAATATCAACATCACTACATTAAAATTGGGGCAAGAACTATTCTTTAAAATAGACAAATTAAGTGCTATAAATTTGGCGAAATGGTAATAAATCAACGTTTCGCCAAAACATTAGCTCTTATTATGAATCCCTGTAAAGAAAGTTCATATAGTCTATGGTCTACGGTCTACGGATATGAATAAGAAAGTTCCTATACTCTACACACAAAGAGTGCAACTACCAATATCAACATCACTACATAGAAGTTTGGGCATGAACTATACTTTAAAATGGACATAATAAGTGCTATAAATTTGGTGAAACGGAAATAAATCAACGTTTCGGCAAAACATAGGTCTTATTATGAATCCCTGTAAAGAAAGTTCATACAGTCTACAAACAAAGAGTGTAACTAACAATATCAACATCACTACACAGAAATTTGGGCATGAATATGCTTTAAAGTTCATATAATCTACGGTGTATGATATACGTATATGAATAAGAAAATTCCTACAATCTATGAACAAAGAATGTAACTACAATTTACGATCTACAAACCCTAGACGTAACCCGGCCCCCAACACACATACTCTAACTCTAACCCTAGCTCCCCTACCAATGTGGGTGGCGGCCACGGCTGCGGCCGTTGGTCTGGGTGACGGCTATGGCGGGGGAGACAAGATCGTACGGGATCCCATGGCGACGGCGACGGCGGGGCCGACGAGGGTGACGAACACGATGGCGGGGCCGACGTAGACGGCGAACACGATGGCGGGGCAGACGGGGTGGCAAACAAGATGGTGGCGCCGACAAGGGTGGCCGAGCGGATGGCGGGTCCGACGGGGCCGACGAACAGGTCGGCGAGGCAGAGGCGACGATGGCACCCAGAGTAAGATCCATGGGACAGTTAGGGCGTGTGAAGTGAGGGGGGCGACAGGGTTCGCGCGGGGATAAAACATGTTCGTGCTGCGATGGGTGGCAACTAGCAACCGCCACAGCTATGTTCTGACAAAACAGGATGGCTGGCAAGGATAACTAGTGGCGGTTGCTAGGAGTTGCGCGACACTTCTAGGTCATCTGCCTGTGGCGGGCGCTCAGTATTGCCCGTCTCAGCTGAGTTACGCAGACGAGTCCTGCCCGGGTGAACATACGTGTGGCGGGTGGTCCTCTGCGCCCGTCACAATTAGTTAGTTTACTGTGGCGGGCAGATTTCGTTACCCGCCACTGCTAGGTTTCGAAAATAGCTGTGGCAAGTGCCCCATCTCGCCTGCCATTCATTGGGGTTCCTCTATAAGCCATTTTCCAGTAGTGAGGCCCGGATGTGGCAGGGATGACGAGGCGACCCCAACTGGACAAGCAGCAGGCGCACACATCCCCGGACGGATACGGATGGAGCTCGAGTCATCGACAGCACACTGGATCGAGGACTTGGTGGCCAACAACCATTACGGCTCTGGGGCCTTGCATCTGAAGGAGGGACTAGAAAGATACCGGATACTAGAAAATTCTAAAATGAGCTCGAGATCCATAGAGCCATTTATTTGAAAAGTTCGAAAATAAAGAAATTTAGGCTTCAAAAATTCTGAAAAAAAGCACATATCTGCGGTTGTATACTACTCCCTCCGTCCCAAAATAAGTGTTTCAACTTTATACTAACTTTAATGCAAAGTTTCATTGCGAAATACCTTTTTATGCGAGCTGCACAAAAATGAAAAAATCATATATTTCTAACACATGTACTATTTACTAGTATAAAATTACTACTCCCTCTGGTCCAAAGTAATTGACACATCCTTGTACAACTCTGTAAAGTTGTATAAGGCTGTGTCAATTAATTCGGAGATGGAGTACATGATTTTTTTTTTCAGCTCACATCAAAACGTATTTTGTGATGAAATTTCACACGCATCTAGTATACATCTAGAAGTACTTGCATGTTTTTTTAAGATTGTTTTGAAACTTAAAAGCTGGTTTTTTTAGTCCGAGAGCAAAAAGTTCCAGATATCGTTTGTATTAAAAGAGCATGTTACTCAGCAGAAATAATGAACTAGGGCCAATCTAGTCTATGACAACTGAACGGGACCAGTATAGGGCCAGTCTAGTCTATGACAACGGAACGGGACCAGTAGAGGTTGAGGAGCAGGAGTTGCCAGCTTGAGTACATGCATACCACCCACGAATTTCAGTCGACATACAGCACCATGCATGAAGATCGCAGCTGTGGGCACGGACTAGTACTTGCAACGCATGGCCACCCACGAATTCAGTCGACGCACAGCACCGTGCATGAAAATCAAGTTCCAACCACTTGCAAAGTTGCAACGCATGCTTCCTTCCACGCGTGTATAAGATACGATGCACCACCCAAGCAGTTTGTGCCAAGTTAGCTAGAGCACTTGCGAATCACTCCACCAGAGTCTCATACATCCCAAATCGGTTTCTCGCGTCTGTGCATACATAGCTGAATCCATGGCAAAATCCTGGCTGTTGTTTTTTTGCTTGGCGTTTCTCTTGCCGGCGGCAAGCGCGACGTGCCACCCCGACGACGTACGTGCGCTGCGGGGCTTGGCCCGGAACCTTAGGGGCGGTGGCGCCGCCCACCTCCGCAACGTATGGTCTGGCGCCTCATGCTGCAATTGGGAAGGTGTTGGCTGCCATGGTGCCAGCGGCCGCGTCACGGCTCTGCGGCTCCATGATCACGGCCTCGCGGGGCCCATCCCAGGAGCCTTCCTTGCGGGCCTCACAAGGTTGGAGGAGCTCTTCCTCGGCTCCAACTCTTTCGCGGGCACCCTTCCCGACGCGCTCTTCGGCCTTGCTGGGCTGCGGAGGCTCTCCCTCGCATCCAACAACCTCGCCGGTCAACTGAGCTCGCGCCTCGGCGACCTCAGAAACCTCACCTTGTTGGACTTGTCCATCAACCGCTTCTCCGGCCACCTTCCTGACAACGTGTTCCGTGACCTCACGTCGCTCGAGCATTTGGTTGCACACTCCAATGGCTTCTTCGGATCATTGCCACCGTCCCTGTCATCACTGTCATCTCTCCGTGAGCTCAACATCCGGAATAACTCTCTGTCTGGTCCGATTTCTCATGTCAACTTCTCTGGCATGCCGCTTCTTGCTTCGGTTGACCTGAGCGCAAACTACCTGAATGGGTTGCTGCCAGTTAGCCTCGCCGATTGCGGCGAGCTAAGGTCGCTCAGCCTTGCCAACAACAGATTCGTCGGCACCATCCCGTCGTGGATTGGTGAGCTTGACCACCTTCACTACTTGGATCTCTCAAATAATTCAATGATTGGCAAGGTACCCAAGAGTTCGACACGACTCAAGGGCCTCGCCACCGTTGTGGGGTATTCACCGGGTATGGCTTTCACTAACATGCCCTTGTATGTGAAGCGTAACAGACGCATACTCGGCCAACAACCAAATGTCATATCTGGAAGCCGCAACACTATCAGATCTGGTACCAACAATGTTCTATCTTGGAACGATAACACTGTCATATCCGGGAATGACAATGTTGTAACCGGGAGCAACAATGTCGTATCTGGTAGCGGCAATGTCGTAACTGAGAGAAACCATGTCGTTTCTGGGAGCGACAATGTCGTATCCGGGAGGAACAATGTCGTAACTGGGAGCAATAATGTTGTATCTGGGAGAAACCATGTCGTATCTGGGAACAACAAAGTCGTAACTGGTGGTTAGTGATCTGCGAGTGGACTGATTCCCTCTTCCCGGGCGGAGCTCACGTCCTTGTCCAAGTTCAATGTAGTTCGCAATAGCTTGGTGGGGCCAATCGCCTATTTGTAACTTCATGTGTATAGCATCCTATTACTATTTATAATGTCTACAAAATGTTTTACATACACGCTGAACTAAACAGCAACATGGACTGACTTGCAGCCGATGTAGGCCAATCATGTTTCCCTATGTGCAAATTTGCATCTTGGATAGACATGGTCATTATTGCATCTCTTTTATACTATGTGATGCTCTCTTACAAGTGATGATTGGGCTATGGATCATATGGTTAATTATAGTACCTTCTTAGCTATACACTTCGATTGTGCAAGTGTCAATGCTAATTACATGCATCAGTGTGAAATGTTTGGATGAAGGAGATGGAACAAAAGAGCAGTGATAAATGTTGATGGCATCAGATCACTTATGTAGTTCTAAATTTTTGTCTACCCATCCACAACGCACTAGGTTCGAGGCTCCACGGTTTCTTTTCGGAAATTTTACAGTACATCATACTATTGGTTATGAGGTGTAGTATTTAAGTGAATCCAACGGCTAATACTAGCCAATTTAGTCGTGGCTAATCCATATGTACAAGGGTAATTCTGTTCATACGTTCAGGATTCAGTTTTCGTATTGTTTCTTACTTTTCCCCGGCTGCCTGCGCCTCTCAGACTACCCATAGTGCGGAGTAACTGAGGCTACACTAGTAGAAAATGGGCCTTTAGTCCCGGTTCCGGAACTAAAGGGTCGAGACTAAAGCCCAAACCTTTAGTCTCGGTTTTCTTACTAACCGGGACTAAAGGAGCTCCACGTGTTCGCTGTCTAGAGCTCTACCTTTAGTCCCGGTTTCCAGTTGTTAACACCAACCGGGACTAGAGGAATTTTTTTTGAAAAGATAAATTTGATTTTTTTAAATAAATTTTCAAATTTCTGAATTATTTGACAATTTAATCTCTAATCACCCTTCATCACTGCTCAATTATGAAGTACTCATTCCAAATCATCTAACTTCCCGGCCGGTCACCCATCCTCTCACTACTCCAGCCTGATCACGCTTAACTTTTGAGTTCTATTCCCCCTAATTTTCAAGTCTACACTTCTTGTTTTCCTGACAATACTAAGGTGTCAATCCTATTAACCCTTGGGAGTAGAACTTGAGCATTAAGCACCGCCTGAGTTTGAAACTGTTTTCTAAAAAACAATAATTATTTAGTAACACTAATATTTCTTAAATAAGTATTTTGACCATAATTTGACCATAGTTTGACCAAAATTCAAAAAAACTAAAATAATTATTTATTAACACTAATATTTCTTGAATAAGTAGTTTGACCAGATTTAACGAAAAGTCAAAAAAACTGAAATTCGACCATAATTATTTTTCCTTTAAGAATGTGAGGATTCTAAAATTTGCAAAACGGCCTACGGCGGTCAAAATCGGATGCGGATTTTTGTGCTGATTTTATTGATATATTATGCATTTTTTTCGACATTGTATGCAAAAAATAATGGCCGTTTTACTTTTTCATAACATTTTTTTGCAAAACATGACCAAATTTAAGTTTTTAATTTTCCTAACTAGTAGATGTAGTAACATAACTACATCTCGAAGGATTTTAATTTTTGAAGTTTTTATCATTTTTTTTACAAAACTGAAAAGGCGATACACCCCGGGAGGGGGAGGGCAGGGGTAAACTTTGAACCTTTAGTCGGTTTGAGACACGAACCGGGACTAAAGGGCATCGCGCCTTTTAGTCCCGGTCTGTGTCTCAAACCGGGACTAAAGGGCATCACACCTTTTAGTCCCGGTCCGTGTCTCAAACCGGGACTAAAGGTCTAACCTTTAGTCCCGGTTTGAGTCCCGAACCGGGTCTAAAAGGCATCGCACCCTTCAGTCATGGTTCGTGTCTCAAACCGAAACTAAAGGTCCCATTTGAACCGGGACTAATGCCTTCCCGATGCCTTACCCGCTCGAACCGGGACTAATGCTCACATTAGTCCCGGTTCGTGATGCAACCGGGACTAATGTGTATATTGAGTTTGGAAGAAACCCCTATTTTCTACTAGTGCTAGTAACATGCATATGTTATTAGTGGGGGGCAACACATGTGTGATGTCATGCAACACTTAATTTATTAGCTTGTAGACTCATTTTGTCTTGGTATATGTTATGTTACTCATAGTACGAGTAACTAGCTATGTTACTCAAATCATCTATCTCCTCATTAAATCATTGTCACATAAATAAATTTGTTGAGTTGGACCTTGTGTTACTGCTGAAGTTACTCCCACTATAGGCAGTCTCGGTTTCCTGAGCTGTGGACTGAACTAGCAGAGACATGACATGCGCCAATTACCGAGGCGGTGTTGGAGTACCTAGGAAAGTGGAGGAGGAAGCCGCCCTCGTTGGTGACACCGGTGAGGACAAGGAAGAAGACGTCTTCTTTGTCAGAATTTTAGATCAGAATTATACATACAATAGCTGGACTAATCACTCAACTAGGCCACGGTGGAGGAGATGAACACAGAAAGACGAACGCGAGAGATTTTGCGACGCCTTAACTGCGTCTTTTCTGGACTTCTTTCTTTTATTCAGAAGACAGAGCTATCCCCAACAGACAGCCCGATAAGATCGCCCACGATCCTTCTATCACGCGCCATCCCACGCAATTAGATCGTGGCCAACCACTAAACTCACTGATCCGCTAATCTTGCCGCAACGTAAACACAGTACGTTTCTGGCACTACAAGAGAAAAACGACTTGGCCTGAAACTACTACTTTCTGAACTAAGTGTACAATTTTATTATTCAGAGCTAGCTTACTGAAGGAAAATGAAAAATACTTGCAGCACCGGACTTGACTTCAACATTCTTTGGTGACCATATGAGGGTAGAGGAGGAAGCTGCAGTTGTCGGTAACCTCATGTATGGCCTCGTCGGCGACCGGCAAGGCCCAATCTGCCACACGCCACGGCCAGCAACACCTCATCCGTGATTGGCGCGTCCCACACTCAAGCATGCCCAAGCATGGCATTACCAACACCACTATGCTCAAAACCGGCGTCTGTGTCTGCCAACTCGGACAAGCCCACCACATAGCTCCGCCTTTGCTATGTGTTGAAGTACTGTGGCAGTTGACACAATTGCAAACAGGAGTCTGCAGAACCCACATATGTCAGTGGTGATGCAATATGGATCCTTGGCCAGCATTGCATCTACACCTATGTAGTTTTCAGTTTTCTCTACTCCTAATGTCTCAGTTGGTAGTCTCCGTTCCGGGTTTATTTTCGTCCCACCTTCGTCTGGTTTTTTTCGTCCTCGTCCCACCTCTCACTCGCTCGAAAAAAAAAAAACGGGCGAAGACAGCCGTACGAACAGAAAACACCGTACGAAGCGGGAGCGAGCCCCCTCGCAGGAACCAGAGATCCATGCCCTATGCCACCGCCGCCGACGCCTCCTCCTCCGCCTCCATTCCCAAGCCACGGCGCCTGTGGGTCAGCGTCTTCTCCCCAGCTACCATGGCTGCAGATCCACCCACGGCCGATCGCCTAAGCTGCAAGCATGGATGGATGGATCCAGGCAGGTATCCTTCCTTCCTGGGTGGAGCGAGCTGCAGATCCCGTCCGCCTCCTCCTCACCGCCGCCGCCGCCGGGGATCACGTCTTCACCAAGCGCGAGCTCCGCCCCATCCGACCGACCGCAAAGGGGTGAGTTTTCTTCATCCCGAACCCTCCTGATTTGCTTACTGCACTCTTGCCATTCCAATGGAGACCAACCTCCGCTGGCCGAGCCCCAACTCTGCATCTCTCTCCCAATTACCCTCACCCCGTCCAGTGGCGGATCCAGGATTTGAAGTTACCCGGGGCGGACTTTCATATAAATTTTTTTGAAGCCACGATGCAATAAAAGTAGATAATCAAAAAATTAATTGGACTTGTAGTAGGCAAGACGTTCAATATATTTAATTTTTCATAGTAGTTCCTCTCTCAAGGCAAAAAATATTTAAAGTGACAAAAAATTCATAGAAGGTCTGATTCATCTTCTCAGGTTCAGATAACATGAAATTTGCTAATTAACTTTCAAGAATTAGGCTAACGTAACAAGAAATTAAAGAAATATAGAAGCATGAGAGTAGAAGATTAGGGGAGAATGAGTAAACTTGCTATTTACTCTCTCTGTTGGCTGATCATGCAATACATGTTGGCCGATTTTTTTGGTTTCCTATATATATATTGACAGAATTGGGAATGCCAAAACTCTACAGAAAATAATGGGCTCATCTTGCAATTGGGCCTTGGTCATTGGCCCATCTCTTACAACTTACAGGCGAATCGTTATCTTCTCGTCTTCCTGCTCCTAACTTCCACAGATTGAACATACAGGTCTACACGAGACTACGAGAGCTGCTCTCCTGCCCATGGCGGTCACTGGAAAAAGCAGTAGGGTACCCTAGGTCTTGAAAATTTACCGGGGGCGACCGACCCTACACGACCCCACGCTGGATCCGCCCCTGACCCCGTCAGTTTGCTGCAGGTTGTCCATTGTAAATTTTCAAGGAGATTCAAATGTTCCTCTTCTGGCCGATTGAAGGTACTACATGGTCCAATTTTGCCCCAAAAAATAATGTTATCTTGTCATAGATTGCACGTATATGCTTATGAGAATTTTCATGTTTGTTAGATTAAAAAAACTGTATTTTCTCCTTTTAGCCAGTGGTTAATTTAGCAGAGCATTAGCATAGTATTGGTCTGATCAGCGAGATGATGATCACGAAGTCCTGTTGATAATCATCATGTTGTGATTTTTAAGTGTCCAATAGAACTTGTTGTGTCCTCAAATCAGCAAAGATAGTAGCAGTTTCCAGTAGACCTTTTCTACTGCAATAGGAGCTTCAGGCAGGGCACTGATGATTTGACGGTAATATTGGTTAACATATTGATTTGTTAAATTTTTTGAAGTATAAAAGCTAACTGTAATCTGCACAAGAGTCAAACCTGCAGAAGGTTAGAGTGCGTGCAGCAGTTTCAGAACCTAGGGAAAACTAGCCTGACTGGTCTCTTTAATATTTAGAGAGTCTGTCCATGCACTTTTAGTTCTACTCACCACTAAAGATATCTAAAACTTTCATGTTGAACGCATAGTTTAATTCACACAGTAACATGGTCTAAGTCCGCATACGAATTTACTGTACACAGAATCACATAAAGATTAATTTTTGGACTGTGAAACTAAATTGGACTGCTACTTTTAAACCGTAAATCAAAATAGTGCAAATAGATAGTCTATAGAAAGCATGGGACGTATCTCTCTTCTTTTTGCGATTGATCTCCGCATTATGTTTGGAGTCCAAGTCAAAATTATGCAGTTTTTTATAGAGGATTTGGAAAGACAGAATCTGTTTAGTAGGTGGATTACCCAAAACAGTTGACTTCATCCAAGCTAACCTCACATCACTGTGTAAAGTTTGTAGCACTTATTTTATATGCAGCGCACTTGTGAACTAGGATTTTGACCAAAAGATTTTGAGTGTTTTATGTGAGCTTGCATTGCAGGGATACTTGAAGCTAGGGCAATCCAAGTAAGATAGCTTCATCCTCAGACAAAAGTTTATGTTATCTTATCATGGAGTCATTTTTAAGTTTGTGCCCAACGCCTTCATCCTTAGAATGGCCGCCCAGATGGCAAGCCACCGATCAGACTAGCGATCGCCAAGGCTTAGGTATTCTCGACCACTGCTGCAGTTTTTCATTGCTGTGCTTATTCCATTTGCATCAACCTTGCTATTTAGTAATACTAGATCACCCGTTGCGCCAATGGCGCAAAAGCCGAATGTAAGCCAGGTATTGTAAGAGTGTGCATTAACACATTGTTGTTCGAAAAGCATAGCTCATGATACTATATGCAGCAAGCAAGCGATAGTCATACGCATAGGATTGTCATGGTTTGTTTTATGTAAGATCAAAAATGATGCACTAAGTCATGTAGGAAAGGATTTTTGTGATCTGTTTAGATTGGATAGACAATCATGCAGAGGCCTTTGGACGTGTAGTTGAAGATGAAAGCATATATTTATTTTATCATGGTTGTTTCAAAAGCATACCGAACAACAGTCTAAGCAGCAAATAATCGATAGCTAAATGCAAAGGATGGTCATAGTGGATTACGTAAGATCCAAAAGGATGATAAACACAGAAGTCTTGATAGGCTTTATACTAATATTAAGTTATATAGCAAGGGCTTTTGCAGTTGGCTTATATTGAGTAGATGATCAGACGCAGTCCCTTGAAAGTGCATTTGAAGGCGAAAGCATATGCTTGCCCTTTGTTCATGTGTGCATGACGGAAGAAGTTGCTCCAGCCTTTAGTGATGGTGGCCCTTTTTGTCAACACCCTTGATAAAGCGGGTTGTGACAGTGATAGTTCCATCTCTAGTAGGGGTTGGCAGTTCACCACGGTCAGCATCCATGTGTGGGAAAAGGGAGCCCGTAGAAAAGGGAACGCCCGTAGAAAAGGTTAGTTACTATATCATTTTATACCATGCTATTGTATGAAATTGGACAGAGCAATTGCAAAGGATTACCATTCTTTTGCCGTCTGTTGCAAATGTTTCTGTCATGTGGCACACATAGCAGCGATCGGGCGTGGTGGTGCTGCGGATGATCTTTCACACTCTACAAACATTATGGCTGTAGCACAATGTGGCGACTAAACTCATCTAAGTAGTGGATGCAAGGCTCACTATGTTAAATTGTATAAAGCTATATCTTTTAGCAGTTGTCGTGAGAGTTGTTGGAATGAGAGGAGTAATGTAGCCCTTAACACGGAGAATGTACTTTCCTGCCTTTAGATGGATTTTTTGCCTTTCAATCCTGCCCAATGAGGTGCACTCGATCCCACATATATTCAAACATGCAAGAACTCTAGATGAACCGCTAGCTGCATTCCACTCCACTCTATTCCACCCCACCCTCTCTACATCCCCTCCACCCCCAAACTCCTTTCGGGCGATATCCGGCATGGTGGTCAGGGGATCCGAGTCCTACGCATCTTGATCCGTTGACTGGAAACTCGTCCCACGCAGCCTCTAGGAGAAGATGGTTGTCCGCATTGTGCTCCGTCGATCTCGGGAGGAGTCTGCCCAACATCGCTCGGACTCCCTCTAGCGGGAACCCATTGCGTCCACCCAAATGACGCACGGATCCGGTGCGACGCGCGTCGCCACTACCTCGCTGGAGGCGGTGTGATCCGTCTGGTGTCTGAACGCTGTGGCGGATGCTCAACCGCTTCATTAGTGCACCGAGACGGAGGTGCACATCCGCTTCATGTCAGATGCAAATATGGCGTTGCGTTCCCACCATGCGAGGCAGTGGGCGTGGGAGGCGACGATAGCCCTCGCGACAGAGATTGGCGTGACGGAGTCGCACTCCTCGACGCTGCAGCGGGTGATCGGTGACCCCTGACGCCACAACCGCGCTCATGATGGACGTGTCGGCCTTCGACCACGGTGGATCCATCGTCGAGCTCATTTCCACCGGCGACATGCAGGCTCCAGTCATGGTATATATCGGCACCTCGAGTCCCATGAGCTGATGCGTGTCCCATGTCCTACTCTACCTCGTTGGTGACCGCACTTCCACTCCAAGGCGCACAACCAGCCGTTGGACATGGACACTGCCGGAACAATAATGACGGTCACCGGCGAAATTTTAGAATAGTTTCATGTTACATGTAATTGTATAAATTTGATGATTTGCAAATGGGATATCCGATTGTGAAAACAATTTTTATGTGTTGACCAATCACTGTCTGCAGACACATCCGGACACGTCCGCGGACCTTTAGATAAGGATTTTGATACTTGTGGTTGCAGATGCTCTTATATTAAGATAAGTGGGAATAAATTTCATGAAACAATACAGATTATACCAGTTACATAATGTACAAATTAGCACCAAAGATAAAAATACAACCGTGACATTGTGACAAAGAACCACACACTCAGAGTCTGGACACCTATACACACGGGTTGACACCTACACACACGGGTTGCACATATAACGCCAGAGATAACCACGTGGTGGACGGTTAGCCTTGATTCCATCGATCAGTTCATCCTCTTCCTCTCCCCAGCATCGAGAAAACACCGGTGAAGGCGATTCAAGCTGGGCTCCATCTTCGCGGTGGATCACGCTGCAGCTTCACGGGGAGCGGATCACGCTGCAGCTCGAAGGCACTGCGGCTCCAACTGCATCTCGGCCCGGCAGCTCGGCGCAGCACCGCAGCTGCTCCATCTGCATCCGGCAGCCTGGCAGCTCCGCTACAGCTCGAGCTGCGGAATCTGCAGATGGCGCCCGCTGTCACTCGTGTCGGTGAGCCAAATCCTCACGGTTGCTGTTGTCGCTCCCCTGCCGAAGGTGGCGCCTGCTCCGCAGCCTGGCACTCCTGAAGCTGGTGAATTTCCATGGCAAGGAGGCTCCAGCAAGCCCACGGCAGTTGCCGCTGCCGCTGTGTAAAAACTAACCTCCTTCAGTGTTTTATGAATATGTAAAAATTTTGTGATTCAATTCAACTGTAGCACGAGGGGCATCATGATCTACTATTTTGTTGAGATTAGTGGCACGGCAAAGTACATCTTCATTTTCTGAAAAATAGAACAAGATGCAGGGACTGATCACTCGTAGAAGTAAACTCGAAAAGGAGAAGCTTATAACTTCACTAAATAACTATACCAGGAGCAACATTACTGTCTGCATCCTCATGGTCTCGTCATTTACAACTGGCCCAGTTGGAAAATGGCCTGTCAAGCCATTGACGTTCCTGACGTGGTGCATCGGCCATAATCGGTGAACCATCGCCGGAGTTGAACTTGTTGATGGACAGTGACGGAATGCATCCACTGAACAAAGTAAGCACTTTCCTGTTTGTTTATCTAATCTCTCATTCTTACCTTAGACATACAAATGAAAAAAAGAGGTACGGGAGACTAAACAAAGAGAAACCAAGATACCGAATGAATATAGAGTGATATGAAAATAGAAAACGAAATGTGAATAGAGACCAAAGACTCGGAAAACAGAGAGTAAGAACGAACACGAGGACCTAGCACTACTATGTTAATAGGCAAGTCATGTTGATACTTAGATGAGTGTGATTCAATGTTGAGTACTAATTAGCACTAATTAGTGGCTGGGACTGCTCCAATCATTGAGCTGGGTATATTGTATATAATACATAGTTGAGTGATGGCCTTTAGATGTTTCAGATGCTAATGAGTATTTTCTAATTAACATATACATTATGCAATGCATCCTGACATATGCCCTGTTCATCATTTAGTGTATCCAAGAAAATTCATTGTTGGTGTATCTAAAAAACCCTACATACCAAGAGATGAAAGGGCCAAACTGCACCAATTAAGATTGCAATATTTGTTATCTTCTTTTATGAAACAAATGAGTTACGTGCTGACCAAGAATTAAACCAAAGTTTGTCATCCTTGTTCTATGCAAACGCAAGGGAGGTGTGGCTATTCTCTAAAATGCAACAAACTCACATACATTCTCATATATACAGTCTTTGATTCACTCGCACGTTTTTCATAATATTTAGAAGCACGAGATAATAGTAGTAAAGGACTAAAAGAGAAAATAATACCAGAGGTAATGAGCATTGAGCAACACCAAAAAACCTTGTGAAAAAAGGCTTATTGTATTTTTGGCATCTTCCAGATGCTACAGATAGATACCACAGCCCGACGAAAATCAATAAATCACTCGCAATAGTTAATCTATTGTACTGTATCAATTTCGTGTGCTAACCAAAATTCATTGTTGGTGTATCTAAGAAATACTATATACCAAGTGATTGAAAGGGCCAAACTGTGCCAATTAAGATTGCAATATTTCTTATCTTTTTTTTTAAGAAACAAATGAGTTCTTTGAATGCAAAGAACAGATAAGTGCTAACCAAGAATTAAACCAAAGTATGTTCTGATGTAGATTTCTTACCAGCATCTCTAGCATAAAGGAAATAAATGTCAATAACAGCCTCTAAAATCTCAGTACATAAAAATTAAGATGCTTCTTAAGTGTATTTCTGTTTCCATAGTAAATCATCGAGCTTATTATAGCAGCATGAATAGTCAATACACTTCGTTTGTACGCAAACTGAAATACATACCACATATTCTTGCCATCTCTTACACTTGATGATCACATATTGTACTTCTGATTGCACAGTCCTCTCTTTCTCGAAGAAAATACATCACTATGAATCAGTGGGTTCCACATAGTCTGTGCAACGTCATGGAATTCAAAGCTGGTGCATAAATTTGTCCTGTAAATCCACCATCCATATGGTAAAGTAGACATGCTTGTGTACTGGCCTTTACATGAACATTCTCCATGCTAAACATTGACACATCTTCAGAAAAACTCGCTGAAAGAAAATATAAAATATATAGAAAGCTCTAAATATGCCAATGTTCAGTGGAAATATATGTTGACCCAACCACGATCTCTACTGGCAAATGCTACTTTATCTAAAAATATACATACTTCAGTACTTAGAAAGTGCAAACAATATGTACATTGAGGAATCTACCTTGGCCTTCAGTTTTTTTTTCCGAGAAAACGCAAATGGCTTTTGCGTTTCATTGCATTGGAAAGAGAGGGAATTTACATCCTCCTAGGAGGCAGGTTTACACAGCAAGCTTTGACAAACTTTTACACATTGCTAATGTAACTTGTCAAGGGGAAAAAACAGGCCACCATTTTTCATTGCTGGGAAACATCTAATGCTAAATATAACCAAACTTAGCTAATTATTTATGTACACTAAATCCAAATAAAACTAATGAACATTCTCTCTTGGCTCATTATAAGTGAAAGTGTAGCGGTTTTGTGAGGCTAGGACTGAATATCAACAAAAGAAAGAGCAAGAAAGAACAAATAACATCTACCTCTTGGCTAAACTTGTTCTAGCTAATTAGTAGGCTTAAAGAACTCAGTATGTCTCCAAGCAAAATGACCAATGAGCATATGATGTAGTTCTACTATTTAGTTTCAGGCATAAGCAGTTTCTGCTACCTATCAACTTCATATAAGCATTTTATCTTTGCACGGTCTCAAAGAATATGCAGCGGTAATTAATATTCACAGCCATTCTTACCTCTAAAATGGTATCTACTGGATCCAAACAAGCTTAGATGATCCTCATAGCGTAGCTTCAGTTGCTTTCAGTAGCATGAAAACTCCGAAAGCATAATCTATTCTCAATCATGTATAAGACTCTCGTTTAAAGTCTCCTGGTGCATCCGATTTTGATTCCTTGCAGTCAAAATAGAAATGTCACTCTGCACCAAAGTTATTCTTCCACTAAGCGACCTGAGTGAATAAACACTCCTTACCAAGACCAAGGCCTCGACCACAGAGACACGGTCATCTTTTGAATATGTCTTCAACTTAAGTGCCTTTGTGGGAGAAAATAGGTAGAATCTCTTGTCGTCGGACTTACTATCCCGAAATGAGGACACCTAGAGAAATAAGAACAAATTAGGACCACTATATTAATGACGGGGAAACCTTTCGATGAAATTTCATCTAAACCACCAAATTTTATCTGAATAACATAGGATTTTAAACAAATTGTTAGTGCACAACAAGATGATGGCGGCATGGAAGGAAATTCATAATTAGAGGTCTACCTTTGAGTGGTACCATAGATGTACTGAAAAGAGTTGTGGCATAGATTTTGTTGTTCACATATACCCTGCAACGATACTCGGCCTCTGGAATTCCTAGACTTGTCAAAGATCGTGATGCAGTTTTATTTATCCTACAAGGAATTCTGCCTTTTGTTGGGATATTCTGCAACTTTCAGTAATATAAGACAACAGTTTCAGCTGAGGGTTCAAATAACTAATGATTGTAGATACAATAAGTAGGGTAAAGGGACTATACTCACGAAAATATGGATGTCTCTTATACATACGAACACACCTGGTTTATACACAATTGGCTACTATGCCTATATAGGATCACAGGTACATGATCTATCTACTTTGGATGAGACAAACTTACTCTTTATTTACCAACTAAATAAAATAGCTAGAGTACCAAGGTATATCGTGTAAACTATCTACTCCAGTAATTTTCATATGGAATGTGCTATTTGTTAACCAAGCTGATTATACTATCTTTACCTGGGAAAGGAGAGCAATTGTAAAATGGGTTAGTTATAGAAGGAGAGCTAACCTGAGTAATCGTTTGGAGTTGGCTGTTAGTTGATGATGTAGGACCTGGCGAGCCTTGTTCATATAGTCCTCCAGTAGCCATGGTCTTCTTCTGTAACAGCAACATAGAATGGTGGTCAAAGTC
The DNA here is from genome assembly GCA_021605145.1 of Aegilops bicornis. Classification (NCBI taxonomy): domain Eukaryota; kingdom Viridiplantae; phylum Streptophyta; class Magnoliopsida; order Poales; family Poaceae; genus Aegilops; species Aegilops bicornis. Next base: position 1,703,779 of record JAHIAL010000057.1, read on the forward strand.
ACCTCTAATTACCAGTGTTAATCTTCTAGTGAACTCCATATGGGCACCGAACGTTGAAGATGACAAACTTATAACAACATATACTCTGAAATCACAGAAGCAGAGCTGGCTAGAGAAGTAAATCGTTCTCAGATGCTACAACAACTATGATTATAAGACAAACTATCAACCATTGCACTATATCTCAAGAATTTATAGTGTAATCACCAAACAAAGTGGTAACCAAGGCAATATCAATCTGACAAATTCAACAACTGCCGACCGATGATGTTTTAGTCCTTTTGGTGTACTAACTCAGAACCGTAACAAAATCGCTTTTTGGTCAATAGCATCAAGTGATTCTTTGAACTCAGAATTAAGAAAGAATGCCGTAAGCATAAAATCAGAACACCATGCAACATCACAAAAGAACTCTTAACATTGTCGCCGTTTCTTTTGAACTAAAAGTTAATAGAATTCATCACACTGTAAGCAACTAATTTTGAAAAATACATGTTGTACAAACATAAGCAATTCAATAGGAAGGTGAGGTCCTTGACGGTAATGCTAGCCTAAAGACCATGCTCTCCTGAGTCGAGATTCATTTAAAAATAGAAAAGAGATGGAAGCAGAGCACATTGCACAAGATTCCAGAGTTGCACAAAGAGAGAGGGAGGGGAAGAAGGATTGGTTGAAGCCCACCTTGACATGTTGAAATCAGCCAAACTCGCCGGCCAGTTGCAGCTGCCTCAGGTGCCCCACTGGGACACACGACGGGCACCTGCGCCGCAAGCGGCCCTACCCCTCGAGCGCCTCATCGTGCACCCGGCAGCGGAGGCCATGCTCGCCACCACGGATGTAGAGCCGGTCCAGTGCAGCAAAGATGTTGGCCTGCTTTGCTTTGAACTCTTCTTACACCCAGAAATAAGTTTAATTAGCATACAAGTGCGAGCTGAAAGAAGGCTTCAAGAAATAATTTAAACCAGAAAATGAATAATATTAAGCTAAGCTTTGAGGGTAGGACGTGAATTCCGATTAGATGACCGTGAGGTTGCCAAACTCGCTACTGCTTGAACATCAACTATAATTATTAAGATCAAAATCAGCATCTTTTGCAACTAATGCAGAGTGTGAATTTCTCTGCACACAAAAAGGCTTTGTAGATTCAGTATAGTCGACACATCATAATGTATTAACTGCTTTCCTCAAGATCCCATGACTAAAAGCTATGGAAAACAAATTGTAAAAATATGAGCATTAGTACTTCTTAGGTAGCAGAAGAAATCGGTGGCACTTCAACAAGAGCCAAACGGAGGGGACGACATGGGCACAAAAATTCAGAGGATGGAGGCGAGGATGCAGGAACAAACCTCTAGGGTGGTCGGACGGCAAGCGTGAGGGCTGGACAGATCCGGACGTCTCATGGGCCACGCTCCTCCTGCTGTGACGGGCGATGGCGCCATGGACCGGCTGCGGCTCGAGCTTCTCCCTTCAATCAGCAGAAAGTTAGCACATATTAGAAAGGTGATGCCCCAAACAGATATCACATAATAAAGTGCCAAAAAAATATGCAATTGATTACAACTTTCATCAGACAGAAATATTAGAAAGATCCATCTCACACAAGGATCATCACACAAAAATATTAGAAATATTAGTTATTGTTAGAGAGAAAGGGGCAGAGGCCATGTGCCGCGGCAAGGTGACACAAGGAGGGGCAGGAGACATAATTAGCACTCATTAAGGAACCGAAGAATCAACCAGTCAAAACTGGGAGAAAAAGATGGCGAGGACGCAAATGTGCAGCCGAGATCGGAGAGGAGTGAGAAACGAAGGGGAGGAGGGGAGAAGCGAAGGGAAGGTGGGGACATTACCTGTCAATGTGTGCGGCTCCATAAGGTCGCTCGCCTCCGCCCCTGCAGTAATGCCATGGCCCTCTCCGAGATCAAGCGAAGAAACTCGGGCGACCGCCATCCCAATCCACGAGGCCCCAAGCCTCTCCCGCTTAGTATGCGTCTGCCGTCCCTTCCCTCCATCGGGGTCGCTGCCGGTCTGGTCGACGCGTTGCTGCTGCCCTTCCAGCTGCCGCCACGCCCGCCAGACCCCATCGGCCGCCAACACCCGGCCCTGCTCCGCTGGCTCTCAGGCTCTCTGGCGCGCCCCCACTGATATTCTCTCACGGCCGTCCCGCTCGCCATGGATGGGAGTGAGGAGAGCGGCGAATGGGAACTGGATGGGGAGGCAGGGCTCGAGGACGAAAGGGATTGGTGGTGACGAGGGTAAAAGGGATTGGTGGTGACGAGGGATTAGTAAAATCGATGGTCTGCACCAAAAACATTATAATGTAAAGACTATCAGAAATCCTCAATGGCTCACACATAAAATGCAGTAAGTTTTCTCTGAATTTTGTTCCTAAAATTACATGATGGCGAACACTACAGGCCAGCAAGAGAATTGATGAACTGCCTGGTATACAACATCTAGTCAAGTGTCTAGAATATTCTATCGATGAATAGACCAAACAAAAGGTTTACCTGATTGTAGAATTTCATTGACAAATTCCAAAACTGTAATTTGAGACAAGATCACTGGCCAAGTCAAAGCGCTTAACCAGAATTTCATTAACAAATTCCAAAAACACAAAAAGTCAGCATAGTGTCGTTGCAACAAAATCCCGCCAGATAGAAATAAAGGTGGAACCACCATAAGAACAAATTAGCTCATGAACACATCATAAAAACATGACAGGGCAAATACTGCCCAAAAAAAGTACAGAGAAAAGAGAAGAAGCAAAGAGAGAGGCCCACCTCGACCAAATTCTGGAGGAAGACGTCTTCCACTCCTGGAGCTTCTGGAGCCGACGCCCTCATCCATGAGATGAGACGAAGAGGAGAGACGAGCTGCTCCTGCTGCTGCCGCCATATCTCTCTGCCCAACACCCCTGCCTAGAGCGCCGCCTTCCTCTCCTCCCCCAAGCACTCTCCTGCCGACGACGGGTCGAGGCCGACGGCACCGGACGGAGCACGGGCGAGGCTGCTGCTCCCCTCCTGCCGAGGTCAGACGAGGCCGACGCGCCGGCAGAAAGCACGGGCCGGCCGAGGCCGAGGCGACGGCGGCGGCAGGAGAGGAGGCGGCTGCGGGGGCGCGGGCTAGGTCTGGCTGCCTCTTCTCTTTTCTCTCGCTGCCGCTTCCCCTTTTCTTTTCTATCGTGCCCGCTCGCCCAGGCCGCCCGCTCGCTTGCTAGCTGCGCACTCACGAGACCGACAGATGGGCCCGCCGCGGCTGAAGCGGAGGCGTCGCCGCTGGGTGCAAACGAGGACGGTAAAAAAACGCCCTGCCAACCCGCGACACTGGCAACCCACGATCGATCGCCAATGCTTTCACCCCGACAAAGGCACGCACACGCCCTGTCGCTGCTAGGTTGCCCCTGCGCAAGGATGGCCCATGCGTCAGTCGGTCCAGCCCGATTACGCAACGTACAGAAAAACGAGCGGCGGGATTCTTACCAGGGCGACGAAAATCACTGTTACCGCCCCAGCGAGGCGAAGCATCCGGGCAGGATGATTTTGAAACCGCGATGGCGCTGGTATAGCGGGTACCATAGGAGGCTTTATATGTTAGATGAATGTCTCTGTTTCTTCTACTACAATGACAGGATAAGAGTACCTTATCCCTTTCAGCGGGGTGCTCCAACTTTTGATGCTGGCGAAGCTTTTGGAATGATAGCTGCATCATTTGTTAGTCTCCGTTGGAAGCTTAATTAAATTGAGGTAAATATGACAGATTCTTTTGTCAAATAATAACAGGACTGTCTATTTTGTTCTTAGGACCAATATCTGTGCCTATCAATGAAATTTTGAGAGTAGTTTTTGTTGCCTTTGTGTAACCCTGATAGCAGCTTCTCTGAAGGTTCAGATGTGTGGCAAAGGATTTCAATTTTCCTGTTTACACAAAGGAAACTTGAGGAAGGTTCAGATTTCTCATGCTCGATGATGTGCTTTCAAGGTTACATAGACGAAAATGCCTCCTATTTACACAACGGCAACCCGACGAAGGTTCAGATTTCTCATGACTGGTTCAATGGGTATTTCATGTCTGTGCCATCTTATTAGGAAAATGTAGTTTGTTTTAGAGCTGATGATGCTCGATGCTTTTTACCTCAGTTTAGTAAATGCTCAGTTTTAGCTCATAAACTACATGGCAAACAGGATGACGGGGCGGGGCAGGAGGCGGGGAAAGCCGTCCATGGCGATCCTGGTGGCGTTGCTAATGGTGTCAGTGGCGCTGCCACTCCTCATGGTGCCCGACACGCTCTCTATGCCAGGCTCTGACGGCGTGGATCGCGGCGCCGCCCTGTCGCTCCCACGCCCGCGCTTCAGCAGCTCCGCGTTCGAGTCGTGCATACCTTTAGCCGCCTCCCCTCCAATGTCCACAACTCTGATATACCGTGTTTGTTAGTCTTGACTGGTGTTTGTTCTCCGTATTGTTGTGCAGGAGGCTGGAGAAGAGCATGGAGAAAAGGGAGTCGTGTATGGAGGTTCTGTACTTCTGTTGTATGAAACATCTTCTCCGTGAGTTTTTGGCCCCCACTCTGTTTTTGGTTTGGGCCAAAACGTCATTGTCTTGATTCTTTACGTGGTTCATTGGCTCAGACTTGTCCTACATGGCCGAGCGAGATCGAGGCTAGCCGCCGGTAATGTTCTTCTCCCGTGCAAGTTCCGTGCTGCACTGAAGCATCCAACACATGGTGAGACATCCTTTTAGCGTTTAAAAGACATGCACCATCCTTTCTCATCCAACATATTTTTCACCCCTAATTTGTGACCTCCTAATGAACATGAAGATTCATATGCTAGCTAGAATACATTATATATTTGAAAGCTATATTTTCTGATGTACTATCCGATGAAATTTTATTTTCGGAGACGTTCATTCATAATTTTGACGACCTCTTGATTCATATCATTAGTAGTTATTTCAACAGAACAAAGATGTTTTTCAGCACTTTTCAGATAGGAAATATCCCTACGGAATATTTTGGACAATATACAACATGTTCTGTGGGCTTGAAGAAAATATATAACATGGTATGTCACATACTTTATTGTTAAGTTACAAGAATAGTTGTGGACGCCATCCAATTTTACATAGATTTCTATTTATTGTGCACTGATATTTTTGTAGTGTGATGATATAAAGAAGAAATGTACATTGTAGGGTGTTTGCTACGTGCTACATATATCTTACTCAATAGCAGTTAGTCAGCTTATATTCCAGTAATGAGAAATGGTACACAGTAGAAGTGACATCTATGCTATGGTCTGAAGTAGAAGTGTAGAACACTAATTGTATGCTATGGTCTGAAGTAGAAGACATTAAGGCGGTTCAGCTATCATCCGAGCATTCAAATAGGCAATGTTCTGTCCGCTAGAACGCATCAAGTTTTTGGCTGATGTTCATACTTTTGCGTAATGTTCCTACTTTGGCTGCGCACAGATGTAGCTACGTTACAGGTGGGACATCAGCCAAGTATGTGTCGAGGTGAGACATCCATCAAGTTTGTTTGGAGGTGAGATATCCAGCAAGTTTGTTTGAAGCCTCTGTAGACCTTCTCATCCAGCAAGTTAACAACATCAACTATGACAGTGTGAATGTCATACTAAATGTTCTTATACCTGATGGCTGGCAAATCTGCCTAATGTGACGCCGAGCCTGAAAAGAAAGATGACATGCGGTTGTCATTCACAATAAGTTGTACTACTAAAACTTGCTTAGTTGGTTTCGTATGTCCATAATAAGTTGTCATTCAAATGTTTCCAAAACTTGGTTTCATCATAATAAGTTGTACTACTAAAATAGCAGGCACAGGTCAAGCATCAGAACAGTAAGTTGTACTACTTGGTTTCATCGGTCAATATGGAAATTCACCTAGCAAGGCACCGGAACATAGAACAACTTCAGATGTACCTCTACCCCATCTAGATGACCTACATTCCCGAGGGATTCCAGATATATGTAAATCTATACATGGCAAACATCATGCGTACTCACTATGACATTGTATATACATAATGACTATTTCTGTCTGGTATGGCACAATAAATAAATGAACCGGAGGCGAGTTTGATTATTTCGCTGGTTTTTGCAGGCATATTTCTAAGGCGCGGTAAATAAATGATTTCTTCACGCAATGATTAGAGGAAGGTATGCCAATGTGTATTCATAAATTTTCTCACAGATGTTTGTTCATATATAAAATTGACTATTCCAAACAGTACACTGATAATTTTGCCGAAAGGATCTTGTTTGAAGCAAATAAGGGCCTTAGAAGAAAAGAAAAAAGTAAGTTCCCCTTGCACCGTTGCACGTATTTAGTAGCTTAAATATGTTATTCATAAAAAAGATTTTTTATGAATGTTAGTGTTTGCAAGCACTTGTTTGAAAGCCATTTACACTTACTTTTGGATGTACCTCCTGTTTTTGAAGTGAAGGCCATTTACACTTACTTTTGGGTGTACCTCCTGCTTCGAACCCATTAACTTAGATTCTGTTTTAATTTGTGGATATATATTCCTTCAACCAATTGTTCTTCGATATTCTGATGGTTATAAGAAAATGTAAGTTCTGGTTTAGGATTTACATTGAGTAAAAGTCAACCTTGCTTAGTGTTTCAATTGAAGAATTTGTAACAAAATGCTCAACAGTAAGGGAAAGTGTGTTTTGTTTGTTGTGTGTATCTGATTTGATTAGCACCTGAAATCTTGTTGAACTGATAAGGTTGTACATTTTCCAAATTGTTTGTCGGAAGGGTAATTTCTTTTATTGCTCATGAACAGAAATTGTGCAGTCCAGCTCCTGCGTGCTGGTCGCCGAGCTCCACCGTGTCTAGCTCATCCGACCATGTGCTCCACTGCATCTAGGTCACCCGATCTTGTGGCAGAGCTACACTGACGCAAGAGCAAATAGTTTTACAATTTCTTTGTTGTTCCTTTGTACTGGATAACTGTGCATTTTTAGAGGTGTGAAGATGTAATGCAATAACAGTAACTGGGCGTAGGCACATCCGTCTCGATAAGCATTATGGGAGTAGACAAAGGCAAGGCATTCCAATATAAGAAATGGATGAATGCAAGGTATGTCATTCTAAAAAAAGGCAAGGCATACCAGGATGTTGCATTGCTTAATGTCCAGTTCTCTACGCTTTCCCTATAGCAACCTTTTTTAGAGCTTATGAGTTGTGTTTTCCTAACAAAAAAATGTCCATATGGATTCACTGAAACAAGATTATATTATCAGCAATTTTGTTTGCTTGTAATTAATTAGTGATAGCCTATGCCTCACACGACTGTTTTTTTTTCCAGTTCAGTTGTATCCTTCAATATGGGTGCAATGAAGTGTGGATAGACAAACACATTTCTTTTACTGTGATATCATTGACCTTGTTGATTTTTTTTTAAACTGATAGGAATGAAATCCATATGAATCTTGTGATGCCAAAGCTCTAAGTGCTCATGATTTAAATTCCTATTAAAAAATCCTTAAATAGAAAGTGGACCTTATAGCGGAGAATAATGTGTAAGCTACAGGTGGAGTCCCTCTGAAGGGAAGTGAAACCGGAAACATAGACCACATTAGAGTCGAAGATAACGTGAATGCAATCACAGATCCACATGAGAGTCAGTTAAGATTGGTGAATGCAATCAGAACTGTCAAATGTGTGTTTTCCAATTTTTCATGCCGCATGATCTCTGCCCACTTTACTAGAAGAAGAGCCTTCCTACACGGTGAAGGTGGATAAGGAGTCAGTCAACTTAGAGGAAGTGTCTCAATAAATGTGTGTGTTACCAAGGTTGAATTGTCTACTCACTCTCTTGGAGGTTATGTTCCTTGTAGCTTACATAGTTGATCCCGTCTATTAAGCTGTTAGTATCCTTATCACCTTGTCTGGCTCCACTGAAAAGCCCACACCGCCATGCTTGAAGAACATAAATGGTGGTACATTATTCTGATATATTTTATGTGCCGCCATTGTGGTAGAGCCCGGCATGAAGGGTGGGTCCAGTATATAAGCAGGTGTGGTACTAGCACTAAGATAGGAAGGTGATTTTCGCCCTTGTCCTTTGCTGATGGCCTGCCAAGGCGGCCTCGATCAGTGGTTCAATTTGAACACGAGTTAGTGGATTTTATTATAAGAGTGAGGTTTAAGAGTGGGTGGGATAGTTGTTTGGGTTGATCTGTTCAGTTATGGCTATCCGAGCGGAATAATTTCCATACCTTAGAAAATATGGCAAAGTGCATTTAATTAGAGATGGTATTGCAGCAAATTGCATGAGCGAGCGGTTCGTATTTTTTTCATTAAGTCATACATTTTTTTGGTTAGGATGAAAGGGTATATGCATTGGGGGGTTGCTTCAAGAGTTAATAATGGACACGGTGGTGTATCAGTTGCATGCCAACAGCTATATCATTTTTTTGTTTCATCGTAATACACGACATTCATTTGTGTGTTACAACATGGCAATGGATCAGGAGACATCGGATCCGCCTTCTTGGCTCGTGGGTGTCATGGGCGGCACATGCCTCGCCCCCCTTGCTGGCGGTGGGATCGGCGTGAGCACGGGGAGGGAGGATTAGGGCAAAGAGTAGGGCGGTTGGTGGTGGACTCTTTATTAGCAGTCGATGAGGAAGTACGGTGCAAAGGAGAGAGGTGTCATTGCGATGGTGATGCAGGCATCATCTGCCTTTGAAGGAGAGTGCTCCAGTGAGAAATGTCCCGCTACAGCAAGAAATCAAGCGGGAAGGGAGGGTCCTGAAGGAAAAGGGAAGGGGGCATCATGGGGTGGAATTTTTATGTTGGGCTTGGGACCGCCTGTTTAAGATAACATGACAGATAATGCGGACAACCATATGTCTCCCCCACATATGGGCTGGATTTGGGGGTGGATGGACTGTCCAGATGGTTGGATTTTGGATAGCCTGTTAGGCACTTGTTTGATGCTCAAACATGCCCGGATGTAAGAAAAATGAATTTCGACCTTGGAAATGGCCTTAATCGTTTATTTGATTTATTTATATGCACTATAGCTCGTATCATACACAAAGAAGCACTCGAAATAAAGCAAACACGGCCGAACTTAATCATTTGTTTGATTCATTTATACATATTATAGCCCGTACCATACAAACAGAAGCACTCGAAATAAAGCAAGCCGACTGGAATTCCGATATATCTGAACAACAACGTTTATATCTGTATGGTATTCCAATGAGCATAGGCGGTTAACAAATTCGGAATACAAACATTTATTTTTGTCATCACTATATATAATAATTTTGGAAATTGCGGGGATGTGTCTTGCTATTTGGGTTTTCATTTTATGCTCTGGTGGAACGGTAAAGAACCGCTTAAGCCGGTTTGCGCGATGAGTATTGTCTGTTAAATGTTTTAAGACCTTGGATGTGAAGTACTCGTGCTAACTACATTTTTTTTGCTTGTGTGGGATGAGTATGAATTGAGGAAGCAGTTTTTATTATACTTTCTAAAACATCGTGCGAATGAAGCTAAAGAACCCTTTCCATTGGGCGAGAATTTCTTAAGCGCATCAAGTAGTAGATCTTAATAATTTGTAATGTATTTTTAGTTGGATCATTGCTCTATATGTATACATCATCAATTTGCCTTTTTGTTATCAATTATTGTAAGTGAAGTGGACTTCAATTGTTATGCAATTGTGTTCGTGCTATATTGTCTCTACATGTGAAATTTAACATGCATTAACTTTATATAACACCAGCAAAATATTTCAAAAGCCCATAGCAACGCACGGGCAGTCTACTAGTATTGATAAAAACACACTCCCTCCTTTCCGGTTTATTGGGCTCATCTCATTTTCTTGATTTTTCCATATTATAAGTCTTATTTTCACTTCTTTCCACCAGATGTCCATATTTTAAGATGCATTAAATTGATGCATGCAAGGATTAAAAGAAACCAACCAATGCATTTAACCATTCCTACTCATTTAGTTGCCATCCATGCATACATTGTAATTAATTCAGATTAAAGTTTGAGTGATTTTGTAAACTACGAGATACGTTCCTCCACTCACCATCTATCTTTGTTGACGAGATTTTAGATTTAAGCTCTATAAATCGGAAAGGTGGGAATATATCTATTTTAAAGCTTAATTATTACTTGGAATTAATGTGCATATAATTCTATGCACACTTCCCGAAAGATAGGAGCATTGCCAAAATTACCAGATGGCAAAGATCTTGCAACCCATGGTAGCCCGGGGTAGCCAGATAGTTGGGGTTAATTTGACTATGTGAGGCCTAGGCACGAATGCAAATCAGTAGTGCAATGCAAGGGTTTACTTGTACGTATGTATTGCATATTTATAGCGAACCACCAGGGATGTATATGCGTATGTATGGAAACTGGAAGTGCAAATTCAATAACTACTACAAAATGGATATCAGCCTTTGATTTCAACAACGTGTACAATGATGCCATCTTCAGAGTGACACGCAAGTTAAATGTTGAGGTGGAGAAGAGGTAAACAATAGAAAAAATGTATGCCTTCTCTTAATTAAGAGATGGTTGAGCCTGCCGTGAACCCTATCCCCTCCCCCGCCGCCACCCGCGGGGCATCGGGAGGGCCTCCGATCTCGGCCCAGCGACCTCCCTCCCTCCTCCACCTCGCCATCGCCAAAGGCGCGGCCGGGCGACGCCCGACCGGCGCCGGCGGTGGCGGGGCTCGGCTTCTCCCTCGCGAGGCGGTGTGGCGCGGGCCGATCTCCTCGTGGTTCGACGCGCGCTGGCGCTGGGTGCCGCGCGGGCGGGCGTTCAGCGAGCTTCCTCTGCGCGGACGTGGCGGCGGCGTGAAGGGCTGCGTGGCGGTGGTGCGTGTCTGGGCATCGGCGGTTTTCGGCCGGCAGACGGCGCGGGCCGCGGCGGCTATGGCCGGTGGGTTCTCTGCTTCTTGGCTGCAGGGGCCGGCGGCTATGGTGCCCTGTGCCGGCTAGGGCCTGACCAGGGCCTTTGCAGGGGCGGGGCGGTGGGCGCGCCTTGCGGGCTCCGGCGGTGATGCAGCTGGGGCTTTGTGGGCAGCGTAGCGTGGTGGTGGCGGCCTCCTGCCCCCGGAGATGTGCCTGCGGTGCGCGGGGCTGGGCGGGCGCTGGTGGTGCGGCACCGGCCGCACGCGCAACGGGGTCGGCGCAGATCTAGGGTTCGTGCTCGGGCGGGCCAGATCGAGGCCCGGGGCGGATCAGAGCTGCTGCTTCGGGTAGGAGGTGTCGGGCCTGGCCTGGGATGTGCTCGCGGTTCCTTGCGGGCACGGTGGTGGTGGTGGTGGTGGCCTTCGACTCCTCTCCTCGGTGTCCGTTCGCTTCTCTCGCCGGAGGGCTGGCCTTCTCCCGGCTGCGGTACATCGACCATCTCACACCCGGTGCCGTAGGACCGAGCTGGTCTCGCGCCCGGCAGCAGGTCCGTCTCGTCTCGCGCCCGGCAGCAGGACTTCGCTCGTCTCGCGCCCAGCAGTAGGACCGGCCCGTCTCGCGCCCGGCGGCTGGACTACGCTCGTCTCGCGCCCGGTGTAGCAGGACGGCTCGATGGAGGCTTGTGGTGGCCGGCCTTTTGGGTCTCGGCGCTGGGTCCGGCCAGGAGTGCGAAAGGCGGCTCCTTTCCGCCCGCCTCTGCGGTTGGGGTAGCGGTGGGGCTCGGGGGACTTGGTGTCAAGGTCTTGGATTCCGGGGCGGCGGCCCTGGTGGTGGTGGCGCGGTGCTCATGGGCAGAGCTCGTGCCTCGGTGCTGCCCTGCTGCCACGGCTGTGTGGGCGGCGTGGTAGCCGGGGTGTGGCGTTCAGTGGCGGTGAGTGCTGGCCGGGGTGAAAACCTAATCTATCTTCGGGTGGACTGGCGACGGCGAAGATCGCTCCCTTCTTGAAGGCGTCGTCGCGGCTATCATTGCCTGTCGTGTTGCTCCAGGGAAAACTCTGACCCTCGGATCGGGCGGTGGCGGCGCTCCGGTGCCGTATCCTTCTTGAAGGCGCCGCCTTGGAGCCCACGGTTCGTCATATGCGGCTTCACTTCTTCACGGTGTCCACGGATGGAGCCCCCGTCGGTTCTTATAGTGCTAGTGAGTGTGTTGCTGCGCTCAGCGCCTATGTATCCTGCCTTGGGTGTGTGTGTGCATTTGTGGTGGGTGGGTGCGGTTGTACCGGGCACTGTTGATCTATTGCTTTATGTATAAAGCGGGGCGAAAGCCTTTTTCGGTAATTAAGAGATGGTTTATTAGCAACTATATGTCTAACCGCATGTTTAGAGATATCTAGTTATCAGATATCAGACTAAGATATAACCTATGTTTAGGGACGCTAGAGAAGCTGCCTTATCAACTACTGTCATGCCCTAATAAGCTTTGCTCTTATTGTCACTAGGGGGCTTCCATGCAGATCACATAATGCCAAATATATAGAGGAAATGCCAGAATCGGTCAGAAGGAAAAGTTGGAAAATCATCCTCAAAATCATTTGTAGATTCACATAATCACAGGGACTTTGATTGAATGGCAATGCTTCTGGTATACAAATAATATCAGGGGTTGCCATAGACGACACATGACGTCCTGCGTTGAGCCCCTAGACTATGCTTTGGACAAAGCGTGGGCTTCGAAATTCGTCTCCCTCCGTTCATGCGTGTCTGAAAACCATCGTGCCAAAAAGCCTGAGCCAATGTTCTTCATGATTGTAGATCAGTCCGGTCCCACCTGCACTTGATTTAAGTGAAGATTAAATGCTAATGGTAGCTTCCAAAGTAATTGGATCGGATATTCTTGTGCGGGCCCGGCCACGGTTCTAGCCCCACGCGACTCCATGCTTCTGCAATCCTCGGCGATCACAACTTTTTTTTCAGTTATCACCACCGGCAAGCACTGTGTCGCCGGCGTGCACGCGTGGGTCGCCCATGGACACACACACCCGCACCCACCATGTTGGCGAGGAGGAAAGGCACCCCACACGGGGCGGTAGGGCTAGTGCTTTGGGCGGTGGGCAGTGGGCAAGAGATGGAGGGAAAGGGGAAGAGAGGTCAAAGGTAACATGTGCAAGGTGGGAGATGATTGTGCCACAAGTATCATGGATGGAGCGCACTCCAAAATTTTGGCTTCCAAACTGCAAAATAGAGCACGAGGCCAGTATGGAGCGCCCTCCAAAAATTGTGGCGATGCAGTTTGCTTTGGCGAATATGGTAGAGCAGGCTTTTAAGAACCCCCCCCCCCCCCCACCTCACATCTCGGCATAGTGGAACGTGTAACCCGCCTGGTGTCCCCCCCCCCCCCCCCCCGCACCTCACATCTCGGCACAATGGAACGTGTAACCCGCCTGCTGTCCCCCCAATCCTCCATATCGGCGCTTGTTATGGAGTTCAGGGGCTTTTGGTAACATTGCTTGTTGTGAGAGTCTTAGCTCCAACTTCTTCGTACCTAATTTGTGACTTGCATTATGTGAAACACTCATAAAAGAGAACATGAAAAATAGTCTATGCTTGCCTATGCTGTTGGAGGAGTTACAAGAGGACTGATAATGCTGAGGACCCAGAGATCTTCATGCCTGGTTCATGAAATTGATTAACGAATGCTGCCATTCTGGAATGGGACTATTATTTACCTTTCTATCTGTATCTAAAGTTTGAAATATTTGCATCGTGGACTCTTTTCTTGCTGCACTATGTGAAGTGTGAACTACCATGCTACTGCAGCCATCGGCCTTGTTCATATAATTTTCTTGCTGGACTAAATTTTTTTGGGCGAAAAAAAGGTGTCCAGCTAGCGGCCTCTGCATCACATGATGCACACGGCCATCTTGCTAATCTATGTGAACTGTGAAATGCTACTGTAAACAAATCACTATTGTGATATGAGCTAAACTGCTAGTCTATGTTTCTGGCAGATTGCTCCCTTAAAGGTTAAATTATTGCCACAAATTTGATGATGTAGTCATCTTATCAATTGTTATATTGATCAGCAAGTTGAGGAACAAAACTGAGTCTGCAACCTCTAGGTTTAATGTTGCAAGTCATAAGCCACGAAAGAATGGTTCAAAACCTATTCAGATTATACCTTGTAAGCTCTAAAAAAGTCGAGAAGCATGCATACTGGTGATATAATAAACTTACAAGCAAAGAACGAAGCGATAATTCATCCTGGAGCCCGGGCTCATCTGCTCCTGCTCAGAAAAAAATTCAAAACAAATACTAGAAAAATTTAAAAAATTCCAATTTTTTTTGTGGTGGTAGAAGATAATTTGACGCGTGAGGTGCGCCCCAAAATTCAACTTATTTGGACATCTGAGTAGCTCTCGGCAAAAAAGACAAATCGGATCAAAACAGTGCGTGAACAATACACATTTTACAGACCCTGATTTAGTCTTTTTGCCGAGAGCTGCTCAGATGCTCAAATGAGTTGAATTTTGGGGCTTAACCTCACGCCAAATTATCTACCACCACAAAAAATTGGAATTTTTTGAATTTCTCTAGTATTTATATTATTTTTTTCTAAGCGTGGGTGCAGATGAGCTCGGGAGCCGAAGTGCATACACACCGATGATCCAGTTATTTAAAGACGAGAGAGATTTGAGTACAATCTTGAGCTGCAGATATTTAAAAAAAAACTGGAGCAGAGTACAGTATATGATTACCACTGCATAGTACGTACACGACGAGGCATAAGCTTAAGACAGAAACCCCAATAAGAAAGAAGCAAACAAACTTTCTCCTCCTCCATCAGAAGATTAATTCAGCATCTACCGACACAAGCGGATGACAAATGCAATCCCAGTGTTCACCACAATACAACCACGCATATCAGCAGCATGCCAGTGCGGATCAATTGTACAGAACACAAAACATTGGTCCCAAAGTCAGGAAACCATTAGAGTTACAGAACAAGTTGCAACTGAAACAAATGCCGGATCAGGTCTTGTGCAAACTAGACAATAATCCTGCAACAGGATTGCTAGCCAGAACCATAAATTAAGTTGGGGAACACCCATAGGTTACTTAGTACACTGCAGTCTGGAGGGAGCGCCATACCATAGTAGATGGGGAAAACTGTGTTTTTTAGCACTGGTTGACCAAGATCGACGGCAGTCCAAGTTTCATCAGGACCTTCAGATAGCCTGGCAAAATAAATGCAGTTACTCTTTCCTCCCCATCTTTCCGGGCTCACGCAAGAAAATGTAGGATTCCTCCTATCGACGCTAATAAACAGAGCATGATTTTCAAGCTTCTCCACCTTCACCCGCTCAGCTGGTTCAACAGAAAAGTCGAGGCGGAAGACCTTAATGGTTGTGTCAAATGAGCCATTTGATTCCCCAGAGCTTAACACTTGGGCAACCATGAGAAGCATGTCACCACATACCACTAACCATGAATTAAGAGGCGCAAACTCCAATTTAATTGCAACTTCTTGCATGCTGAACTGAGGCATCAAGTGTATAGTGTGGAGCCTCATAAGACCATCTATGACCAAGATATCACCTTTGAAGAGCACAATCTGATAGATGTTTTCACGATCAAGAGCAAGAGGGTGCTCTGACCAGGAGTTTGTCCCAACCTGCCACTCAAACATGGAAGCTTTCGAGCAAAGGAGGAGGCGAGAGTTTGGTGAACTTAATGGGGCCGTAAGGATGCCTATGCCACATAAGTATCCAAGCCTGTTGTTGGGTGGGAGTTTGGGGGGTTCCACCTTGGTACCAGTGTACACATTGACAAGGAGGCAGTGCTCCTCGTAGGAGAAGATAAGATACCAGTATAAGTAAGGTTGCCAGTTTTACTCAAACATGTCCCACAAGTCCTTGAAGACTATTCCACTCGTCTAGCCATTTGCTGTTTGGAGCCTTGACATGGTTGGGCCCTTGAGGACTGGCAGAAGCGGCTTCACCCATCTGCTCGTGGCAATCGACAAGTTCACAAAGTGGATTGAAGCCAAACCCATCAAGAACCTCGACTCAAGCACAACCATCACTTTCATCAGAGAGTTAATATTCAGATGTGGAGTTCCACACAACATCATCATAGATAACGGCTCGAACTATGACTCCGATGAATTCAAATCTTTCTGTACTTCCCAAGGCACTCGGGTCGACTACGCATCCGTGGCACATCCGCTGTCGAATGGTCAGGCAGAAAGAGCAAATGGTTTGATCTTGCAAGGGCTGAAACCCCGATTGATGCGCGACCTCAAGCATGCAGCAGACGCTTGGGTGACGGAGCGGCCTTCCGTTCTGTGGGGGTTGAGAACGACTCCCAACCGGTCAACTAGTCGAACTCCTTTCTTCATGGTGTATGGAGCAAAAGCTGTACTTCCGAGTGACATGCTCCACAATGCTCCCCGAGTAGAACTCTTCTCAGAAGTTGAAGCTGAGCTGGCATGTCAAGACATTGTTGATCTTCTGGAGAAAGAGAGAGAGATGGCCTCAATCGGAAATCCTCTCATTTCGGGCGTGGAACTGGCGAAGATCTTGCTGAAATGCACGATCCGTACTCGCCTAAGATTCAAAAACACTCCGAGTGAAGAGCAATCCTCTCACTCGGAGGCTTAGCTGCAATCCCGTACTCACCTAAGTTTCAAAAACACTCCGAGTGAAGAGAAACCCTCTCACTCGGAGGCTTAGCTGCGATCCCGTACTCGCCTAAGTTTCAAAACATACTCCGAGTGAAGATCAATTCTCTCACTCGGGGGCTTAGCTGCGAACCCGATTCGCCTAAGTTCAAAACACACTCCAAGTGAAGAGCAATCCTCTCACTCGAAGGCTTAGTTGCGATCCCGTACTCGCCTAAGTTTCAAAAACACTCCGAGTGAAGAGCAATCATCTCACTCGGAGGCTTAGCTGCGACCCCGTACTCGCCTAAGTTTCAAAAACACTCCAAGTGAAGAGCAACCCTCTCACTCAGAGGCTTAGCTGCGATCCTGTACTCGCCTAAGTTTCAAAACATACTCTGAGTGAAGGGCAATCCTTTCACTCGGGGGCTTAGCCGCGATCCCGTACTCGCCTAAGTTTCAAAAAACATTCCGAGTGAATAGCAATCCTCTCACTCAGAGGCTTAGCTGCGGTCCCGTACTCGCCTAAGTTTCAAAAACACTCCGGGTGAAGAGTAACCCTCTCACTCGAGGACTTAGCTGCGATCCCGCACTTGCCTAAGTTTCAAAAACACTCCGAGTGAAGAGCAACCCTCTCACTTGGGGGCTTAGCTGTGATCTCGCACTCGCCAAAGTTTCAAAAACACAACGAGTGAAGAGCAATCCTCTCACTCAGAGGCTTAGCTGCGATCCCGTTCTTGCCTAAGTTTCAAAAACACTCCGAGTGAAGAGCAATCCTCTCACTCGGAGGCTTAGCTGCGATCCCGTTCTCGCCTAAGTTTCAATAAATAATTCGAGTGAAGAGCAATCCTCTCACTCGGAGGCTTAGCTGCGATCCTACACTCGGTTAAGCTTCAAAGAACACAATGAGGTGCACCTTGAGCTGCACCACAAGTACAACGTCCGGACGCACTCTGAGCTGTGCCGCAAGTACAACGTTCGAACGCATTCTGAAATGTGCCACAAGTACAACGTCTACTCCAAGTGAAGAGCAGTCCTCTCACTCGGAGAGTCAGTTGCGATCCCAAATTCACTAAAAACCAAGAAAAATCAAGAATGGTGGAAACAAAGCAACCACATTCAAATAAAACAACCAAGCTCGGATAAATCCAGTAGAGTTCGACATCACAAGCAAAAGTATTCAAGCACCAGGCTCGAAGGAGTTTTAACGATTACAGAGCCACTCGGCATACTGAGGCAAATAAAGTCGGGTTATCAAATTTTTCACTCGGCAGGAGGAGGATTTGCTGGCTCGACAAAGGCGTCCAGGTCAATACCGTCTGCGATGCGAGTGGCCGCGTTGATGAAGGTCTCCATGAAAGATTGAAACTGATGCTTCTTGGTGTTAGCCACTTGGAGAGCCTTCAACTTCTCTTCCTTGACGCCCTGCAGTGAACAAAGACGAGTGAAAGAGCACATCAGCACCACAATGCGCAGCTGACTTCTTTCATGCCTACACTCGTTCAGGGATGCTATTGAGTCGAGTCATCAGTGACTCGAGGTCATTCAGAAGCACATCCTCTGGCCAGAGTTCCTTGTCGACCCGAGACATTGCCACTTTCAGTCGGACGACGTAGTCCAAGACGCTGGCAAGTCGAGCTTCCAGTCGCAGCAAGTTCATGGCAGCTTCATCCTTGATGGGCGTGTTGATGGGGTCCAGTCCAGTCTCGATCTGCCCGGTTTCCTCCTCAAAGTTCTGACAGAATTCTGCACGCATGGAAAGATAGTGAATTGACAGCAACATGTCGTGAAAGTTCTTACAGTTGGTCGGATGAAAGGGAGTACCTTCAAGCATAAGGAACATCTTCTTGGCAAGATCACCCAGATAAGTTTCCAGCTCGTCCCTCTTCCGAGTCAAAGCCACCTTTTCCTCCTTCAGTTGCATGGTTTCCTTCTTCGCCTCGTCAATGGCAGTCTTCAGCTTGGCATTATCATCATCCAACTTTCGGACTGAAGCCAACTTCCGGTCGGCGAGTTCAGTCTTCTCACGAGTCGTCTTCTGCGCTGCAGCAAGATCAAGGTCCTTCTGCTCTAGAGCCTGCTTCATTTTGTCTGAAGAAATAACTTTCCTTAGACGAGCTTGGAGTTGGCGATTTTTATTACGCACATCTGTTCGAGTGGGATCACTCCGTCCAAAAGATGGAAAAGAAAAATTAACGAGGCGTACAGTCGACTAGTCGTTACCTCCCATGATTGGCACTTCATCTTGAGCCTTCTTCAAGTTCTCCTTGGCCAGTTCTAGGTCGAGCTTGAGTTGGATTTTCTCCTGCTCCACAGCAGCGTATTGAGTCCCAAGTTCACAAGATTTCTGCAAATAGCAGATAGACAAGTTAGTCGACAGTTACGTTCGAGGACTACACCCAGTGGGTGCACTCAGCGTGCCCCCACTGGTTACATTTCCCACTTAGCATGGTTAGCCCAACTCGAGTGGAAGGAGTAAAAAAAACAACAACATCATTGGTTCTCAGGCCACCGCCGAATGCCCGCCGTCAACCGCGGTCTCGGGGACTATACCTAGTGGGTGCACTTAGCGTGCCCCCACTGGTTCAATTCCCACTCGACACGACCTTTCTAGGTCGAGTGGAAGTGCTACAAGCAAACATTTTGAAAAGACCCCGCTGAATCAAACATTCGACGGCGGTCTCGGAGACTACACCTAGTGGGTGCACTTAGCGTGCCCCCACTGGACCAAGATTTCACTTGAACCAGACCTGGTCAACTCAAGTGAAAGATCTACAAAGTGAAAAGAAAACACCCAGTGGGTGAACAGATGCAAGATGCAAATTCAAGATAGATGTATGAACATCTTACGAATAATAAAGCAGCAGTTTGCAGGGAGCATATCCTAGCAAAACAAAGGTCAAGATAGAAAAACCAATCAGAAATCAACTTACAATCCCACTTACTCGGATATTCGCTTGAAGAGCGGAGCTGGCGTCATATGCGGCCTTGCCGGTGTCATCAGACCTGCCCGAATCATGGCCTCCTTGGCAGCTCCTACTTGGTCCTCTGGGACGGGATGGGTAGCAAACATGAGAGATGATGGAGCAGGTGACGGGGTCAGCGGAGTAGAAGCCTGAACTTGTTCAATCGGTTCTGAAGCCTGAGCAGTCGACGCTGAAGGTCGGTCAGTCGACAAAGGATTGGCAAAGGAGACTGAAGCCCGTACTGGACCGTTGAGTTGTTGGACCACAGGCTCAGATGACGAGCGAGGCGTTCTGGCTCTAGGAACCCTATTGCTCAAAGTTCTGCCTCTCCTCCCAGCATTCTTCGGAGGCACATCCTCATCATCAACATTAGGGAGTTGAATAATATTCATTGGTGCTGCAAACACTCGACAGTGAAATTTCGGTCGACCCAAAAGTTTATTAACAGAGCATAGGCGCAGTTATGAAACTGTACCTGCCCGGGAGGTGGCCGCATCTGCAGTTTTCGCATCACCACGCTCCTCGTCAATGTCCATGTATGTCATAGACGTAGCAGCACTGAAAGTTCCAGATTTCACTCGGTCAAACAAGCAAACGAGTTCACAGTAACACAAAAGAACACAAGAAAGAAATTATTACGCTGAAGTCACGGGCACAGCCACCTTGATCCTAGGCAGGGTCTTCCGAAGCTTGGGCGGGGCAACTTTGGCTTGCTTTGCAGCCTTCTCTGATGGCTCGGGAGTCGACGTTCGAGTGCGCTTTGGAACCTTGGCACTCGACGCGGCAACTTTGCCACGTCCCCCTACAGGGTCTTCCGACTATTTGGAACGGCGCTCTGAGCGGGGTGGTGAGTCGACTTCTTCGCTGCTGCTGCTCGAGTCCTTGCTCTCATCTTCACTATCCTCAGTGTACTGGTTGTCGCTGCCCTCACTATCACTCTCAATTCCTTCTTGGTACTGCTCTACGTTTGGCATCGAGTGCAGCTTGGTGAAACCCTGCAAGACACAAGTTGTAGATATGAGTCGGTTCCAAGAACAACCGCAAAACAAAGGGAAAGCACTTGGATATTTGAGTATGACCTCTCCTGGAGCATTGTTGGCGTCGAATGGCAGAATCCTCCTGGACACCTTGGAGTTGTCCTTGTTTTCAGTAATGCTCCGGAGCCACTGAGCTACCGTCTCCTTGTTAACCTCCTCCGGCTAGGTTCGAGCGGTGTCCTATGGACCCGAGTACATCCACATGGGTTGATCATGGGCTTGCAAGGGCTGGATCGGTTGACTGAGGAACACCTGCAACAGATCCATACCCATCACTCCACCTTTAACCAGCTCAACGACGGCCGCGACCCACATTTGCACTTCCTCCTTCTCCTCGGGAGCTACGACTAATGAGCGAGGGGTGTGGAGTCTCTCCATAGTGAAAGGGGGAAGGCCAGTCGACTGACCAGGAGTCGAAATATCCTTGCAATAAAACCAGGTCGGCTGCCACCCTCTAACCGACTCGGGAAAGGTCACAGGAGGAAAAGAGCTCCTACCCCTCATTTGGATCCCTAACCCCCCACACATCTGGATCACGCTGTCTTTTTCGGTAAATGCAGGTTAGCTTTGTTCACCGTCCGAGAACGACAAGTGAATATGTGCTTGAAGAGACCCCCAGTCGGCCGCATCCTGTGAAGATTTTGCACATGGAAACAAATGCGGCAAGGTACAAGATTGTGTTGGGAGGAAAGTGGTGGATATGGGCGCCGAAGAAGTTCAAGAATCCTCGAAAAAATGGATGCGGGGCAAAGAAAAACCTCGCACGACATGGGTGGTGAGGAGAACGCACTCACCATCGCGCGGCTTGGGCTCGGATTCATCTCCCGGCAACCTCTAGGACCCGTGAGCAATCAAGCCGTCGTGGGTGAGATTATCCAGGTCCACCTTCACGACCGTGGAGCGGATCCAGTCTCCCTAGATCCAACCAGGCGGCAGACCGGACCGCGACGACGAAGCTCTCGCCGTCTTCTTGCCCTTCGCCGCCGCTGATGCCGTCGCACGCTCCAGGGTCGCGGTCTTCTCCTTCACCATTGCGGTGGAGCTTGGGAGGGCTGAGCGGAGGCGTGGAGGGCAGGAAGAAGAGAGGCGGACAAGAAGAGAGAAAGGGGATCGAATGGAAGGCACAGTACCTCGCATCGGCCTTGACGGCTTTTATGAGACTGGTTCCGAGTGGCTGACCGGTGGGCCCAAGAAATCCAATCACATCCCGTCGCAGGCGCTGGCTCGATACGTGGAGAAAAAGGCGGCGAGAATCGAGGAGTTCCTATCCGATTCGTTCTGTTTACTGCCCCGCGTCCCGTCTGGCGCGCTTCTCTGAAATTTCGAATCCCGCGAGATCCGGAAACCGCAGGGCAGTCAATCGCGTCAAAGATTTCGCATTCTGATGCACTCGAAGACTTATCACATTAATTCACTCGGTGATCTCAAGCTACCAGAATCGATCGAGGCGACTGAAGCAGGGTTGAAATACCAGTGTGCTTTCCAAACTTCTATGAAATGCCTCTGAAGCATTGAATCGAATCGGAAACCAACTTCAACCCTTCTTTACTCGGACCTCAATTCATTCGGGGGCTAATGATGAGGACATATACCTAGGGTAGGGTCTTAGGCCTGACCTCTAGACACCCTACCCAAGGACACTGCCCTATAATCAAAGACATTCAAAGACCAACAGAGAGTGCCGACTGCCGACTGGAATCACCTTGAAGTGCAATCCACTCAACAGAAGATTCCACTCGGATATCCTAATTCCACTCGACGATATGAAGAACCACTCGGAGTATAGAAAATCTAAAGCCACCCCAGGATGGCAATGGTCAGGCGTTCACTCTGTAGTCTTAAAGATCATTAATGGCTGGCGTTACCAGTAACGCCCCTATCTTAACTCACATTGAACCCCGTGTAACTGAGGGCTGCGGGGGTCCTGGACGCACTCTATATAAGCCACCCCCCTCCTCAGGCACAAGGGTTCGCACCCCTTGTAACATCCACGCATAATCCAGTCGACAAAGCCTCAGGGCACCGAGACGTAGGGCTATTACCTCCTCCGAGAGGGGCCTGAACTCGTAAACTTGCGTGTACAACCTCACCGTAGCTAGGACCTTGCCTCCTCGTACGTACCCCCTACTCTTACTGTCAGACTTACTCTCACGACACCACACACGGCCACTGTCCGGTCTGGCAAGCCAAACCTGATGTTTCCCTCGGACCTCAGACCACCACCATGACGATGGCCTCCAATGAGGCTAGCGACGCCTGCAGACGGCGCTCCATCATCAACAACGGTAGTATCATAGTTGTTAAAAGATAAAGATCATGCTAAGATCATCGCTAAAGCTCCAAGACAGTGCTTCCCAGAAGGTAAACAACACCACACGCTGCCACTGTCCGTCTGGAAAGCCAAACCTGATGTTTCCCTCGGAGCTCTACGAGACCACCACCATGACGATGGCCTCCAATGTGGCTAGCGGCGTGATCTAGCTCTTTCGGTAGAAATCAATTAGATCTTGCGAATTGTGCCTTGTGGTTTTGCTTCACGCGAAGTATAGTAGCACTGGTGCTCCTTGAGTCGATCTGGTACTTGGTAACTGAGGTACTCCAGTTGATGATGACCTGCTCGGGACTTGGTGCTTTAGCTAGTACAAGCAAGCTGGCAATTCCGATCACGGGAGTACTAGGGTAGCTGATAGTTTCTCTCCTCGGTACTTGATCCTTTTGCTTTCTATCTGGAGCGTAGCTGAGGGCATCTTCCACATTTTATAGTTTGTTGGTTACCTTGTTATCATACACTCCGTCCGTTCCTAAATGTAAGTCTTTTTAGAAATTCCACTATAAACTACATACGAATATATATAGACATATTTTAAAGTATAGATTTACTCATTTTGCTTAGTATGTAGTTTATAGTGAAATCTTTAAAAAGACCTATATTTAGAAATGGAGGGAGTAACTAGGAAAGGTCGGCGAGGGCGGACGTGGACTATTTGCTCCCAGCTTAAATACTCCCTGATGAAAATAAAAAAATACTAAAAAAATTTAAAATTATGAATTTGTTTTGTGGTAAAATTTGGCAAATGTTTTGTATGATTACAAAATTTCAGAACGAAATGACATTTGTGAATGTCATGGCAAAAAAAGAAAATCTATACTCCAAAAATGCTAGTTTCGAAAACATTTTGGATTGCTGATTTTGTTGTTTTGGCTTGACTTTCATAAATGTTATTTCGTGATGAAAATTGTTATGCATAGAAAAAAAAAATCAACATTTTCCCCGAAAATCAGTTTTTTCTTAAATTTTACTATATTTTCCAATCTTACTGTTCATAAGGGTGCATTCGAGCTCGGGATCAGAATAGGACTTTCGGGTGAGGGCATCATTTTGATGCTTTGTAAGTGTTTAGTACTTTTCTATCTCATGTTGGAATTTTTACTTCTACTAATCAAATTTATTGGATAATACTCAATATTTTTTACGTTCATACATTTCTGAATTGTACCTTATGCCTTATTTCACATATAAATATATGGTTATATTACTAAAAATAACAAAAATAGACCGTGAAACTTTTTTGGTGAAATATCAAATACTATTGACACGACGGGTGAGAGACGTGATTAATGACCAACATTGATTTTTTTAATTAGTTTGAGGAATTAGTTGTGCTAAATGTATTGCCTAGGAGCAATATGAGTTTATGTTAAACATCTCTTCTGGGGCTAATTCGTATTATTTTTGTAATCCGTAATCGGCATCACCTTGTTTGCAATCGCATCCTGTCCATAATTGTAAGACGATGTGACATGCTTGCATGGCATCCTCGATGGCGAAGCCCTCAACCGCCTCCAGCTCCGCCAACTCCTCCTCCTCCCCATCCTCCTCCATGGGCTCCAGTTGCTTCTGCTTCTCCTCCTCCTCCGGTTTCGGTGAATCTGGAGGCAGGCCCACTACGATCTGAGTGGCATGCCTAGCCTGGATCTCCTCGAGCATCTGGAAACGCCGCTCCGGTATTAGCATAGCGTAGGTGGTTTTCTTTTGTCGGGCCATGGCGGGGGCAGATGGCGAGCGATGAAGGAGGCAGAGAGAGACATAAGTGGATAGGGCCATGCTGGCGGCACGGAGGAGGAAGCGGATGTGGCTAGGGCCGGGGGACACCATCCGGCTTAAATAGCTGGATTTTGGCCCTCGGGTGGTGAGTCTGAGCGGAGCCACGCCACATTCACACCCCACCAGAGGAGACACCCGTCGGACCGTTGGGTTTCCGAATGATTATATCTAGGACCCGATAGTCAGTCCGATGTGGTCGGCGCGCCCGAGCCGCCCATTTTCGCCCCAGATTTGGGCTGGATATGAGGAGTGTCAGTCAGCCGGGCACTCGTGGCCTATTTGAGGCGCCCATCTGGAGCGTTTTTTTTACCGGGCAGTGACCAAGTCGTCTACCCGGACGTTTGAGGTTCCCGGCTGTAGATGCTCTCAAGGCCCTTGTTTGCTACCACATCATTAAATAGCCCTTGTGTGTATGCTATTTACTAAGAAAAAAAAATTCGTGATGATACATTGAGAAGAGATGCATATACAAAATTTAGGATGCATGTTTGCTGTCATGGGTATATACAACGTGATCAGACTGGATCTTTGTGTTTGCATGATTTTTCCGTATGGAGCAGCTTGTGAATGCCATCCCCGCGCAATATGCCAACAGTGCATGTCTGCTGCTTATATCTGAACCGCACGGTCTGGACCTGTTATGCAATCCAACACGGTCCTGTAATGGTCAGCAAGGCGGCCCGTAAAACTCTCTCCCGCAAATCAAAGACAAATATGAGGGACTTTGTGGGCGTCCGAACAGCAACCACACCTGCTTCTGACCACTCTAGCCCATCCAAACCCGTCCACCCTCATCTGCATGCGTTCCTCCCCGGTGCTAGCAACCTGCATTCATGCCGCTATAGAGCGGCTACTCCACATTGAAGTAGGCTACATAGCGGACGTGACCTCTCACTGGCGCCGGCATTGAAGCGGCACGTCGGTTGAGGGCGCTGCCCGTGATGTGTCCTTGATGTCCGCGCATGTTCATTGCCGGAGACGCGTTAGTGAATGGGATGGGATGAATTTCTACCACGTCCGTTATATGCACCGTCCGTCCGTCTGTATACCGTCATTAAGCAGGCTCGTCAGCCGAGAAACCCACTCCGGCACCGCGCACTGACGCACTCAGACGCCAGGCCTCACGGGAATCCGGTATTTTAGGGCGGCTACACCCGGCGTACTCCATGCCACAACAGAAGCATGTCCACATCATATCCTCCCTTCCCACCACATCCGCAATGCTAGCATGCAGCAAAGTTCTATGGGAGAGCCTATTGACGGAGCCGAAGCACAAGCTGGACACCCATGCGGCCACCTGGCAGAGCCGCCCTGCCAGGAGGATTGAGGCCGGCATGCAGGCTAGCCCACCCGGGGTCTCCGACGACGAGGACGACCCCACAATGGAGACGGGCTTTGACGTCAACAAACCGGAGAGCGCGCCTGATGCCGGCTTCACCATGGAGCAGGCGCAGGCGCACTTCAACGCCACCATGGCGGAAGAGCAGCCCGCGCGGGCGCCTATGTCGGCGTTCCAGCACGTGCAAGAGGAACAATGGTACAACATGTTCCTCCTAGAGCAGCACCGGCTAGTGGAGCGCCAGAATGACGGCCAGCGCGCGAGCGAGGAGGCCGTCTACGCTCAAGCCATCGCTCGTCAAGAAGCGGCCGTCGCGAAGGCCCAGCTACAGGCGATCACATACGAGAACAACGCCAGTTGCGCCTCCTACACACCACTGATGAACCATCAGGCGACACGGACCTTGATGGAGCTTTATTTTTAGATCAAAGACTTTTATTGATCATGTCTATTTCATAATTTCAGTGATAAATCAATAGCGACATAGCATCTGTCTTTTTATACATTAAAAGTACTCGACGGGTTAATCAGAAGAAAGAGAAAAGAGGCAAGAAAATTCTATGTTTATTTTTTGAAATTAAGAAAATTCTATGTTAACCACATAATATTGACCCTCGATTGGATGGACCATCTATTTCTTTTAATCTATATAGTAACGGTTTGATCTGCGTACCACAATATGGTGGATCCAAAACAACTTGACACATGTACACGTCAAGTAACATAAACATAAAAGGAAAAGTAACATAAACATGATGCACATAATTTATAATTTAGATCTCATATGCATGCATGTCAAAGAAAAGAAGATCTCTAACCTAAAAAAGAGGTGACCAACTTGGCCACGTTTAATGCCTCTTCCATATATTTCTTCATGCGTATAGATTTTTTTACGCATGCATGCACGTAAAAAAAACAGATCTCTCACCTAGAAATGAATAACCAACTTGACCATGTTTACCTCTTCCATACATTCCTGCGTGTGGATTTATTTTGACGGGGATCTTGCACGCCTTTTTGACCCCATAAGCAAGGAATAAAACAAACAAATATGCATGCGTGATTGCCTGCTCAAGTTTTCATCAACTTTTCCCACATAATTTTCTTTTCCATCAATGGACAATGCTGGACTGGTTTGGCAAGTCTGCTCCGATCAATTCTGGTGCGTAGATAAGGCAGCTGATGCTAAATTTAAAACCGCAAATACCTCATGTAGTCCTGTCGCCGACGCTTTCCTGCTTGGCGCGATGGCATTCTCTTTCGTCCTGGGAGTCATGGTAATCAGTAGCACTGGCATAGTGTATTGTGGCTACCCAGCCATGTACACGAGCCAGCATCGTCCAGGCCTGCAACCTAGCTAAGGTGCGTAGTGCACACACATCTCGACGATTGCCATGATCAACCATGTCATGCATGAGCCACTTCACCGCCAGGTTGTCTT
Source organism: Aegilops bicornis (assembly GCA_021605145.1). NCBI lineage: Eukaryota > Viridiplantae > Streptophyta > Magnoliopsida > Poales > Poaceae > Aegilops > Aegilops bicornis. Next base: position 1,731,246 of record JAHIAL010000057.1, read on the forward strand.
AGCGCTTTCATGCGGGAGCGGCTGGACGTCAATCTACTGAACAGAATATTTGAGTCAGTCACTTTTTGCATGTTTATGATTCTTTGGGCCGTGACCATTGGCTGAGTAACGCTGCAGCCGTAAGAGCTGATGCATGCAACGACTGCATGTTGTCGCGTCAATGCCTAAGCAACTTAATTATTGTTTACAAATGCATGCATAGACGGAAGACAACTTCATATATATACTCCCAATCGATGTATATATGTATGTACGCATATATATGTATACAAAAAAGCAAATAAAAATTTGTGTCATTGATATTACCCTTAAAGAAGAAATAAAAATAAAAACAATAAAATAAATGACAAAATTTGCACACAATTTACACACAAATTATTTTTTTATAACACACAAAAATAAGCATATAATATTGGTATTTTCGCAGAAAAGGAGAATTCCTATGAATGAATGAATTAGTTGCAACGGTATTACCATTACAGATTAAAGGAAATGAATAAAACCAAATCAAAATAACAAGCTTTTCTAAGAATAAAGAAAAAGAAAAATAAAAGTACAATTTTCACAGTCTAGTATAATTTACACACATATTGCATAGTACTTGCATGTAAACTTACACACGGAAAAAATCAAAAGAGAAGTTGTCTAAGAAATAGTGAATTAAGCGGCATTAGTATTCCTTTTAAGAAGAAGAAAATAAAAAGACAAAATTTGCACATAATTTATACATAAATTGCTTTTCTTATAATATGCAAGAATAAACATATAATAGTGAAATGATATCGATGTTACATCTAAAGAAAGAAAATAAAAAACACAAAAACAAAATCTAAATAATTAAGTTTTCTATAGAAGAATGAAACCCTTTAAGAAGAAAGAAAATGAAAAACAAACTAAAACAAAATTGAAATAATAAAGTTTTCTAGGAAATAATGAACCCCTTTAAGAAAAAAGAGAAAAAAATTGCACACAAGTTTGCACTGAAATAACACTTTTAGGTAAATCCAAACAACAAACATATAATATTGCAATTTCACACTCTACTATAATTTACACACATGTTGTATAGTACTTGCGTGTATACTTATTTAAACACACAAAATATAACATTTTCTCTAGAAGAATGAAGTAGTGGCATTGTATCACCCTTTAAGAAGAAATGAATGAAAAAATAAATCATGCTAAAATTTGCACATAATTTCACACAAACTGCACTTCTTATAGCTATGCAAGAACTAACATATACTAGGAGAATTTACATAAAAAATAAGTTTCAAGAAGAAATGAATTAGTGTCATTGATATTACCCTTAAATAAGAGAGAATGTGAAATAAAAACTTAAAACTAAAAATTCGTCAAGATTAGTACCAAAATTGCACCTTTTATAATATGTAAGAAGAAACCTATAGTAGTGACATTTCCATACTCTAATATAATGTATCCATGTAGTACTTGCGTGCGTATATTTACACACACTCAACATAAAAAAAGGCATAAAGAAAAAATAAAACCCCACAATAAAACTAAAACCCACAAAAAATAACCAATAAAAGGAAAGGAAAAAAGGAAAAGGAAAAACACATAGAAACATAAAACTAGAATGAAAAATAAAGAAAAAATACAAACAAAATAAAGAATGAATATGTGCCATTGGTATTACCATTTAAGAACAAAGAAAATGGGGAAAAAGTATTTAAAACAAACACTGGTAAAATTTGCATGAAATATACATAAAAATTGCGATGTTCAAAAATATGCAAGAATAAGCATATAAAAAAGTGGAACGATTGCAAAAACAAAATCTAGAACAAATGAATAGTGGCATTGGTATTAACCTTAAAGTAATGAAGTAAAGACAAACAATACCAAAATAAGGATTTTTTTCTGAAAAGGAATGAATTAGTGGCGTTGGTATTTTCTTTAAAAGAGAGAGAGATTTAAAAAACCGTGCACAACATTGCGCCAAAATTGCACTTTATCGTAGTATGCAAAAATAAGCATATAATCACGAAATTTTGGCACATATTCTATGGTATTTGTATGTTATAATTACACTCAGCCAAAAACCACAAAAGCAAAAAATAACCAATAAAGAAAAGGAAAAAAATGCAACCCAGAAGAACAAAAACGAGCCCAAAAAGTAATTCGACTAACCCAAAATAGGAGTCAATCGATTCCACACAGCCCAACCCAAGAACAGAACTAAACAGAAAAATAACTGAAAAAAGCACAGATCTCAAAACACATCCAACAAACAGAAAACTGACTGACCATAAAATGAAAAGTCAGCTGACTGAAATGTACCTAGAGTGCTTTCATGCACCTACTACGAGTGACCATACACGTTGGCAAGCTCAACTGCAAATTCTACGAGCCGGGACTCGGGATTCTGCACCCTACCTCAAATTTTTTTTTGCTTCACAATTCTTCATCGATGCGAGCCCGAGGAATTTGATGCGAGTGAAAGGTTCGGCATTGTCAACATCGCTATATCAAGGAAGCTTGTTGTGGCCGACCCACACCCAATCTCTTTTTATCTGTGCAGGGAGCCATAACCCTATGCTCGTCACAGTGTGTGCTGAATTATTGATAGCCTAATACCACATACGTTCACGGGGCAAATCGGTAATCATGGAGCCATCTTGGTTGCGGCGTGTTTGTTTGCCAGCGGCACCAACTGAGATACTCCAAATGATTCTCTGCAGCCAGTCAAGGACATACGTGCATTCATGTCACATACACAGAGAGAAAGCACGAGGAGGAGGAGCAACAGAAAAAAGGACAAAAGAAAGAAGCAATGATTCTCTGCAGCCAGTCAAGGCCATGCATGATGGACTCACATGACTACATGAGATAGAGGGGAGGGAGGCATGCAGCCAAAGCCTGTCAAGTCATATGAGTAGCATAGCATGCATGTACGTCCGGGCAGGGGGCTCATGCAGGTGGCCAGGTGGGTACATGCTAACGTGCATGTACGTCCGGGCAGGGGGCTCATGCAAGTGCAGCTCATGCAGGTGGGTACATGCTAACGTCCAACCCATCTGTATATGAACCATGCACTGCCTCGTTGTAACCTAGCAGCATGAGCTTATCCTAACCCAACTCCAGGCCGTACCCACGTCCCCACCTCACAATTTGCATCCATCGGCCACGACCAAATAAAAAGTAACAAGGGATCATTCAACCGGATTCGCACATCAAATAACAATAACCATAGGCTGTAATAAAGACATTCATCTAAAAACGACGAGTCCATCATTGGATATACTAATTCTCATGGCAGGCTTGAAGATAACACTAATATTACAAGTACGGAAATACATACTAATATGGTTGCGGACATTGAAACATGCTAAAAAAACAGTAATAAAGATACAGAAAGTTTTGATGGAGCCTCCCCAAACTTGGAACAAGATAGAGTATCCATCTACCTAGGTTTTCAGTTCAGACTGGGAGAACCTTTTATTCTTCTCTTCACGAGTCTCTCTTAGATGTGCTTTGGGACTTCATACTTGTAGATGAAATCAGTCCACTGACAGGTCATTAATCTCCGGTTACGACTCTGTTGCTCCCAGACACAACGTGGTTGTTTCCAGATACCGTATTGCTGCTCCCAGTTACGGTATTGTTGCTCCCGGATACAGTATGGTTGCTCCCAGATACGTTATTGGTGCACCCGGTCACTTTATTGAAACTGTTAGTTACAATATGGTTGCTCCCGGATACAACATGGTGGTCACCACTTAGTATATTGTTGTTTCCACATACGAGGGTGTTGAAGCTCCCGGACACAGTGTTGCTGTCTCCGGACATGACAATGTTGTCGTTCCCAGACATGGTGTTGTTGCGCCCAGATCTCACTGTGTTGTTGGTCCCAGTTATGGTATTTGGTTGTTCATCGAGTGCTCTTCTTTCGTAATTTACGAAAGAGGGCATGTTAATGAAAACCATACCCGATGAACGACCCGCAGTGGCGAAGCCCTTGAGCTGTAACAAACTCTTGGGTACCTCGTCAACAAATGAATTATTTGAGAGATTCAAGTACCAAAGGTTGTCAAACTCACCAATCCACGATGGGATGGTGCCGACCAATATATTGTTGGCAAGGTTGAGCGACTTGAGCTCACCACAGCCGGCGAGGCTAGTCGGGAGCCACCCAGTAAGGGAGTTTGTGGAAAAGTCAAGAGAAGCAAGAAGTGGCATGTCGGAGAAGCTAACACGAGCAATCGGACCGGACATGGAGTTGTTTCGGAGGTTGAGCTCACGGAGAGAAGATAGTGATGAAAGAGACGGTGGCAAGAAGCCGGAGAAGCCATTGGAATGCATGGCCAAATGCTCTAGCGACGTGAGGTCGCCGAACACATCCGGCAGGGGGCCGAAGAAGCGGTTGGCGGACAAATCCAACAAGGTAAGGTGTGTGAGCTCACCGAGGCGTGGGCTCAGCTCGCCGGTGAGCTCGTTGGATGCGAGGGAGAGCTTCCTTAGCCTGACGAGGCCGAAGAGCTCGTCTGGGACGACGCCCACGAAATGGTTCGAGCCGAGGAAGAGCTCCTCCAGCCACACGAGGCTCGCCAGGGAGGCTCCTGGGATGTGGCCCGCCAGGCCGCGCCAGGGGAGCCGCAGCACCGTGACGCGACCGCTGGTGCTGTCGCAGCCCACACCTTCCCAGCCGCAGCACGAGGTGCCGGACCATGCGGCGCGGAGGAGGGCTCCCCCACCGCCGAGCTCCCCGGCGAAGCCCCGCAGAGCGTGGAGGTCGTCAGGGTGGCACGGCGTCGCGTTCGCCGCAGACCAGAGGAACGCCATGACGACGAGCAGCAGCCAGCATCTCGCCATGGATGATGGATTCAGTGGTGGTCTGCTATGCTATGTATAAACGAACGCAGCTACTCGGTAAGAAACCTTGTTTGGAATGCAAGTGATTCGCAAGTGTTCTTGGCGAAAACTGCTGGGTGGTGCAGGTCATCTTATAGCGTGTGTGTGCACGCCGTAAGCATGCGTGCTGCAAGTGGTTTGGCACTGTTAGTCCGTGGCCACGGCCCACGACTGACTCCCAGTCCCAGTTCAATCTTGGTTTTTGTTGCGGTCTGCCGACGGAAACCCGTGGGCGGCATCGACTCATGGTGGCTACTGCTCCCTCTCGACTCTAGCTGTCGTGGAAAGGTTCGGCACTAGTCCATCAATGCTTGTGGATGTTTCCCCCTGGAACCTAGGGCAATGCTACTGTTTACTCGTGGGTGGCATGGGCTAAAGCTGGAGTAGCACCTAGACGTGGACAGCTCCGCCATATTCATCAATGCTTGTCGTGGACAGGTAAATTGAGTAAGAGAGATTTCCTTATGCAAGCACAGGTACGGCCCTTGTCACATATGCCTAGCTCAGTGATCCCGTGCGGCCACAGTTGCATTGCACAGAGAAAAGGGAGAACACAAAGAATAGTTATGCAGTCGTCAAAAGTTAGGATGCACTGTAGCCCTCGTCTCATCTCATGTACACCAACCGAGATGATGTGCATTAGAGCATCTACGGCCCGGACTTGTCAAATACGCCCCCTCAAACACCCGTGACGCGCCCGGACGCATCCGCGGCGGACATTGATCAGGCATCCCTCGAATATTGGGCCGCACATTCATATATCACAAATTATGTCTCTCAAATCCATGCAATCAATGCACGTCGATCATACAATACAAACTATCTGAATGTCAAAATTCGAAACAAAATAAAGCAAATCATAGTTCAACAAACCGGACATGGCAAAATGAAAGCAATGTACGAGCGTGACGGATGGCCTCAGATCACTGGTCGGGCGCCTGCTCCGAGCGGAATGTGTCATGCTCCTTGCGGAATGCGTCCCGCTCTACCCGCATCCAGGCCTCCTGCTCTGCCTGCATCCGGGATGCCTCCACCGCCTGCATCCGGGCCGCGGCCGCCCTTGCCGCCTCGTACTTTCTACGGTCTCTGATCTCCATCTTCTTGCCCACAAGCCACTTCTTCGCATGCTCATCCAAGAGGGTCTCGTCCGCCAACATGATCCTTGCATCTTTCGCGTCCCGTGCGAGTTGCAACATCTCCTTCTCAAGCTCTATGTCGCCGAATGTCTTGGCCTTCTCGAGTTTCTGTTTGATCGCCGCTTGTTGCTTCTCCAACTCGATCTTCTTCCTCTCAATTTTGAGTTTGCTCTTCGCCCTCTTCCGGTCCCACTCCATCCTTTTCTTTTGCGCATCCAACATGAGCTTGTACCTCTTCTCCTTCTTGTTCTTCCTCACCGAAAAAATGCCCGTCCATGTGGACGACATTTTTGTTTCTGCGGCATCACGGGCGGCACATGCCTTCTCCCACTTGTTTCCCATGACTTGGTGGTTCTCCATTCGTCACGACAACATCGTCCAACCCAATTGATTGGGTGGAGCTTGAGCCATCGTTCCTCTTCTTGCCGGACTTGAGGTCAGCCACAAGTTGGTTCCACTTCGGCTTGCCATTCAATAAATGGCTAAAAGCAAATGGCTTCTTCTCCACCCCGTGATACAAAGTGTCTTCCATCGCCGTATAGAAAACAACATATGTATGAGCACAAGGATGCAAACACAAGAATATGCAATGGACAAAAAGATGAGGCAATCGAGCTTACGTGAGTTGCGACTCCCATCCCACTTTGAGGGCGTTTGGTCACTTGTGAGTAGTAGCCGACGTACTTGTTCACTTCCCCTTGAATGAATCGCCAACGATGATTATGGTTTGCAAGCATTCATCATGTGCGAAATGAATGAGTGGTCTATACTAAAATCTGATTGGACAGGAGCAAAGAAAACGCACCGACTCTTGTTCGGTCATTCCGTCAAACATGTCGAGGGCAGCCCAGGCACTGCCGTGCCCGTGCTCATCCGCGCCCGAACGAGCTGTGGCGAGTCACACTCGTCAACCGCCAGCATCTGGGTGGGCAGAAAGCTGTCCGGAATGGCCCAGTCGACGGTCGAATCATCCTCTGTCCCATGCTAGTCGGACAACGTAATCCATGTCAGCGCTCGGAGGAAGGGGTGCGGGGATCCGGCGGAGGAGACAACTGCTCCACCACGTCTAAACCTCCCTGTGACGCCGCCACCACCTCCCTCTCTCGCTGACGGTGTCGCCGCAACTTGCGGGCGACGTCTCCGCCTTGCAAGTCACAGCCGACGAATTGACCCCGCTGATGGACGAGGCGGATTGCGTCTCCATCGCGGCGGTGTGGGTTGGGCTGGACGACATCTCCGGCGGTGGATCGGGACCGGAGGTGAGGATTGAGAGTAAGGGTGGAGGACGGCGAGGGTCTGGGCGCGGGAAAGGTTGGAGGGTGGCGGGAGGAGGAGGAAGGGTTTGGTGAATTTGGTGCAATTTGGGATGCGGCCAGGCTGTCGGGTCCGACGTGGCGGGCGTGCCAGGGCGCCCCATATATCCGTCCCATATTTGGGGCTGGATATGAGGGGTGCCGGTCAACCCAAGCGTTTGAGCCCCGTTTAAGGAGCATGTCTGGGTCGAAAAAATATGACCGAACAGTGACCGGGCGGCCCACCCGAACGTATGAGGCGGTTTGAGGAGTCCGGTTGTAGATGCTCTTATCTTGAAAGAGACGGGGGACTGTGGCCGGTCTAGGGTACGCAAGGGCTACATTGACTTTTCTTACCCCGACTAATTATATCTGATTATAAGAAAATGGTGGGAAAATGCTGCGGCCATGTAATTAATTACACTCTCTGTCCCAATTTGATGGCGTATAATTGAGTCAATAAGTCCACCCTTTCTAAGCTTTTATGTGAAAACTCTTTCTAAGTTGACCACATATATATAGTAAATATCATAAATTATAATATTAATGAAACTGATATGGAAATATCTTCGGATGCGCTTGTGCGGAGCCGTTCGATAAAAAAAAACCACCCCGTCATCCCTGCATGAGGAAATCTCACTGGCCGCTAGTCACTGCACGCCGCACACGCGTGTGCGCTTTGGTGAGCATGGCAACAATACCCCTTGGCCATGCTACGGCTCAGCGCCGTATCCCGGCACCCTCGGTAGTCATCGTCGATAATCGTCACAGCAGTTGCAGTGCCACACTCATCCCGCTAGCCGATGTTGAATGATGTCCCCCTCGCAGATCATTCCTCTAACATGCTTGCAGAATCCCCAACACCGGTTCGTATTTCAAAATCATGAAAAATTCAAAAACAAGAGGTGTTAAGTTCGAGCATGCCCTCGTCACCTATCACAGGTCCCGCGCAGCTGACGCAACTTCTCCCGCAATACTGGTTCATGCGTACGACATGCTGGTTCCAGCATCCGGTGCAACTAGTCGCAGCTCCTGCTCCTGCCTGTCGTAGCATGTCCAGCTGTTTCTTCGAAAGTCCCCACCGTGCTCTCGGATCATGCGGTCACAGCACGCCACGCTAATGGTTCCAGCATCCTTGCTACTAGTTCCAGCACCATCGCATCCCACACTTGCCGTTGTTGCAGCTCAGGGCACAGCCTTCACAACTTCTTTGCTAGCTGGTCGCAACGTGCCCATTGCTGGTTTCACCACCATCGGATCCCACAGTCGTCTTTGTCGCAGCTCGCGGGCAACGTGGTTGCAGCTTCTCCGCTGGCTACCCGTAGCTCTGCTCACGGGGGTTGCAACTTTTTCTTTGGCTGGTCGATCGCAACTCCGTCAACAAGGGGTCACGGCTTCTCCATATAGCTTTTTTGACGCAGGTTGCACCATTGTGGCTTGCCAGTCGCAGCTCCCACCATAGCTGGTGAAGGAGCAAAGATGCGTGGGCACATCCATGGCGACTGTTGCATCGTCTAGTTTTCCGTCTTCGTGATAGTGTGCGGCCATAATAGTGGCGAGCCTTGCTTTGACCTTGCGACATCAACCCCTTGTGTAGTCACTCCGGAAGGAGCCCGTGAGTGGAGGAGGAAGGAAAAAACGACAGGCCTCGGTGTGCACGCGTTGGGGGCCGAGAAGGTGACGACGGCGGAGATTAAAACAGTGATTTGGCAAACCCGAAAAAAGACTAATGATATTGGCCAAGCTGGCGACTCCTCACTTCGGCCCTAGTCTCAATACTCGCGGAGATTTCTACGTACCCGAAACCGAGGGCAATGCTACAGTATAGTCGTGGGCGGCGTGGGGTCAAGCTACAGTATAGATTCCAACTCTTCAACTCTACAGGTCCCGTGGCGTTCATGTCCATCATTGCTTGTTGTGGACAGGGATACTGGGGACATAATTGAGTAAGAGAGAGAGGGGTGTGTGAGATACGTATTTTCATATGCAAGCACAGATAGGGTTCTTGTCCCATGTGCCTAGTCTCAGTGAAATACAGTGACACCGTGCGGCCACAGTTCCATGGCACAGAAAAAGAGGGAACACAAAGAATACTGGGACGATTTTATTATGCAGATGTCAAAACATATGATGCCCTATGGCGCTCGTGTCATCTCATGTACACCTATCTAGATGAGATGTGATGTCGATAATCTTGGAAGAGACGCGGATTGTGACCGGCCTAGAGGAAAGACTATGTCGAGCTTTCTCGCACCGACTAATTCGACTGAATTATATACGGAAATTGTGGAAAAGGTATAATTATATAAGGAAATTCACACAGGTCTAATGACAATTTTTAAGCAAGCATCACACGATCAGATGGCATTTTTTAGCAGTTATAACTTATAATGGCAAAACTTAATAGTGAGACACAACTACTGGCATAAATGATAAAAAAAAACCTTTATTTTAAAAGATCAGCCAGCTCGCGGGCCGTTAGATCTGGCGTATCGGTGTCCTCCATCATTACAACGTAGGTTTTGTTGCCGAAAATTTCTGCAGCGAAGGTCTTGTTGCGGAATTATTTTGCAACTCAGGTTTTGTTATAGAAAATATCTGCAGCAGAGGTCTTTGTTGATGGTATAATTTGGCTAGTTAATATATGATGAGCCAAATTGAATCGATGATTTATCAAACTGATCTGTTGATGCATTTTTTTTAAGTATTGCAACAGGAATTTTCATGGACAACAAAGATGCAAGTTCTAAGAAGGATCGGATGCTAAGCTAAACTATGGGCATGGAGTGCATGGTCTATATATCTACGTGTGCAGAGAAGTATGCTTAGTGCTGATGGCTATTATCCAGGTTGATTTACGACGTTGCCGGAGTATTTTATTATTTTCTTTGAAGGCTCAAGGTATTTGTACGTGTATGCTTAGAACTTGGGCTACTATATTATCGGGTGATAGCGACGTGGCCGGAATATTTAATTGATAAGGCAAGGTGTGTATACGGTCAGAAGGGATCGCCATGCGGGTTAGCCTAATGTAAAACGTCAAGTACTATACATGGTAGCCCAATTAAGATGACCTGATTAGATTCTAATCGGTTTGATTTTGGAATTCAACTCGTGTACGCCAAGTCCTGCCTTGTATACGTCAAAGTCCAGCGTGCCTTATATATAAGGCCATGGCCGATTGAAAATGCCAAAAAAAGCAATCGATCTATCAATACAAACATTACTTTTTCACGTACGTCTATTTTCTGTCGCTACTTCCTGCCGAGACCTAGCAGCCCTAGGGTTTGGTTGATCTTTGCCGTTTTGCGCTGTAAAACGGTCGTCTCTCCTCCACGAAAGCGAGGAAATCTTTGTTGCTTTGCTCTTAAAGCAATGCGTTAAGTAAATCCGCAAGCACGACAAATATCCTGGTGTTGCCGCGGCGATTTGGCGTGCCAACACAATTGGCGACTCCGCTGGGGCGAGAAGAAGAAGAGCTACGATGAGTACCGAGTCCAAGAACGGGAGCGACATCGACCCGGAGAACGTTATCGCCCGTCACACTCGGCGATCTGTCGGAAGATGTTCGCGAGCTTGAAGAGGAGCTTGAGAAAGAAAAGGTTGAGAGGTTGAAGCTCAAGTTGGCTGGATACGCGAAGACGAGGAACGGCATCGTCAAAAAGGTAGTTCCGAGCCCTTCCGATGCTCAGGTAAAAAACTCAACCGAAGAAATTGCTCATATAATTGATGTGTCCGTAGCTAGTAAATATGGTTCTGATATGAAAAATACGACACGTACAATTACTCAAGCAGTAGCTAATAGACTTGAAGAATTTAAGGAGCAGTTTAATAACGATCTTGAAAAATGTCTACCTGGTCATGTACACTCATTAGTGCTGCAAGTCAATGATGAGTATTCTGGAAAAAGACCGATGCCACCAGACAGTAGCAGATTTAACAATTTTCCAAGTAATATACATATGCCTAGTGCATCGGCTAATGCTATGCAGCCTCATGTTCCTTTAAACAATAATCCGGATGGCCGGAACTATGATGGTAGTTCGGCTAATAATTTAGTTCCTAGTACTACTGCTCCTATTGTTTCGACTTCGGTTCCACAAAATCACAATAACAATAACCGAAGTTTTGGTTTTAATTCTAATTTGCAGCAGCCTAGTTGTCAGACAGTAGCATATAGTGCGCCATCACTGCCGCCTGTTGGTACCGGGGTTCAGTACGGGCCGGTACCCGATTCATATTTTAGTGGGTCTCCGTTGCAAACTTCACATGCTCAAATTTCGTTGCCGGAGTTTCCGCCGCGTGCTTGTGTTTCATCTGCTCCACAAGCCAGTTCTATACAGCCCAATAATAATTTTAAGGATCAGCTTGCTAATATACTTAGAGAATTTGGTTTAGAACCCAAGGGTAGAGCACATGCATATCAAAAACCATATCCTGATTATTTCGACTCGGCACCATATCCTCGTGGTTTTAGAATTCCAGATTTTGTTAAATTTATGGAGGAACATGGTAGATCTACTTTTGAGCATGTGGGACAATTTTTAGCACAATGCAGTGAGGTCGGCACATCGGATGTTTATAGATTAAAATTGTTTCCATTATCTTTATCCGGTACTGCATTTACTTGGTTTACATCGCTTGCTCTTAATTCGATTTCAACATGGGCACAATTGGAGCAAAAATTTCATGAGTATTTTTATAGCGGTGAAACAGAACTTCGACTTTCAGATCTAACTATGTTTAGGCAGAAATATAATAAGCATGTTCATGATTATATTAGGAGGTTTAGAGATGTCAAAACTGATGTTTCAGCTTGACCATAGCGAAAAAGGATTTAGCCGATCTTGCCTTTTCGGTCTACTTGCTCATATTAAGGATAAACTAGAAGGGCAAGAATTTTTTAGATGTTAATAAAGTTTTGCAGAAGGCTTTGGTAGCCAGAAAACCGGGCTAAGGAAATTAAACAATACAGCCGGTTTAAACAAAATAGAAATAAAGAGAAGGCTACCCATGTGGTTAATGCCTTAAATTATGATAGTGATTCGGCTAGTGAGGATGATGTAACATATGTGTAGCCGAATGGGTTCAAGCGCCAAAGTCAAAACCATTTGCATGCTCTGCTTTGAAACCTACACCTGCTAGAAGAGATGAAATTAAATACACTTTTGATGTTAGCAAGTGTGCTAGAATTTTTGATATGTTATTGCAGAATAAATTAATTAGAGTAAGAGGGGGTCATGTAATTCCACCTCCAGAAGAATTGGGTAGAAGAGCATATTGTAAGTGGCACAATTCTTTTTCTCATGCTACTAATGATTGTAACGTGTTTCGTCGACAGGTGCAATCGGCCATCAATGAAGGACGATTGACGTTTACAGAAGGTCCTAAGATGAAGCTCGACAGCGACTCTTTTCCTATCGATATGGTCGAGCTTGAGAGTAAAAAAATGCTTAGTCGGTCAGATCAGACCGAATCCGCAAGACAGAAAAATGTTATTGATAACAGTGCTCCTCCAAGGATGATCAAACCAAAAAAATCCAGAAATAGGAGTGTGGAAAGTCAACGGAGGAAGGAGACAAGCTCCAAGTCCAAAGCCGACAGTTAGCATGTTGTTGGAAAAATATACCTCACGCAAGACCAACAATGTGTTTAATCGGCTCGGAGGTAATAAGCATCCTAGATCTCCTTCTGGACCTCACAGTCATGAGCAATGGCAAGGAAGTGCATATGACCAACAACCGTATTTTGCAATGGAGCCGACATATTGGGGTTGTGCACCTCCTATGTATCCGCAGTTTCCTCCATGGGGGTTTAATCCTTGGGCGCCATATCCTACAGGGCCAGCAGGTTATTTTCAGCCAGGATGGATCCCTTGAGGCCTATGTTCAGACCAAACATACATGAGAAAAGGGCTCGTTTCAATGAGGAGGCTAGATCACATAACGCCATCGAGATTCGAGGAGGTCGATCGCGATGCAGTGCAGAGCGCAACAACTATAAGGGCAACTACAAGCGGCGTATGAATGTCGGTGAAGCATGCTGAAACTAAAGCAGCAAAAAATTCAGATGATTTGGATGCTGATCATGGTCTGAAAATAGCGGAACACCAGTCAGATGAAGGTGTTGTTAATTGTACAGAAACAAGCAGTGTCTCAAAAGAAGCTCTCCGTACAGAGAAGAAAAGTAATGGCGTAAAGTTGCAGCAAGCTGGCCAGTCTAATCAATTTGAAAAGCAAACTAATTCTGGGCATAACTCGCATGCAAGTCCGGATGCTATATCCTCACGTACTATTCAGAAGCCTAAATCGGCTAGCACAGAAGCTGATTTGATCATAAAGAATTGTTACACAGGAACGTTCAAGAGTTTGCCTCCGAGGAGTTTCAAGTCTAATACTAGTACATCTACACGTTGGGACTCACGCAATGTACGCGGCTAGCGATTTAATTCCAGTACCGTATATAATCAGCAGAGAAGTTTTTTGGCCAGAGATGAAATGTTTGCCAGAAAAACAGTAGTACGTCGGTATAGGCCGAAGGACCCGGGGGACAGCCAAATTAAGCCTGTCGCGCCAGGGACTAAACCAGCACCGCAGTGGTGCCCAAATGAACTTACCCACACTCAGAAACGACGTGTACAGCGACTAAGGACATTGGAAATAAAGGAAGAGATAGCTGAGAAGAAGCGCGATAGATGGTTCAATCAGGATAAACCAATGACGCCTACAAAGACTTGAAAGGAGAAGCGCATCGCAGCAGAGGAAAATAAAAATACGGATGACATCATTATTGCAGAAAATTCAGAGAATAATAAAGATGTACCAACTGATATGGATGTTAATATGGTGTTCGCATTGCCTGCTGAATTTCGCGCGCCCGAGGCAGAAATTGCTGAACTTGTTCTTGGCCCAAAGAATGCTACATTTGAGAAACCAGAGAAGCATGGGCAGCACCTAAAGCCATTATTTATCAGAGGTCACATTGATGGTAAACCTATTGGTCGCATGCTTGTTGATGGCGGTGCAGGTGTTAATATTATGCCCTTTTCGGTATTTTCTAAACTCAACCGAAAAGAGAGCGAGTTAATGAAGACCAACATGGGACTTAGTGGGTTCTCAGGAGAATTGTCCGAGGCTAAGGGTGTTATTTCTATGGAGCTCACAGTCGGAAGCAAAACATTGCCGACTGCATTTTTTGTTGTCGATGTCAAAGGCCGGTATAATATTCTTTTGGGACGCCTTGTTGGATTCATGCAAATTGTTGCATCCCTTCTACTCTTCATCAATGCTTAATTCAGTGGGTTAATGATGATGTCAAGGTGATTGAGGCGGACAATTCTTCTTGCATTGCTTTGACGGAGGCGCCGGTTGATTGGCAACACGGTGACATGCGATGTTTGATCGGTAGGGATTTATCGAATTATGATTATATCAGTATCGGTAGAGATGGTTTTGTACCTATAAATGCACAGCCGGCTGACATAGCTCGGCTTAATGATTTATCTATATAAATGATGAATAAAGACGATAGTATTAAGTGGCTACAAAGACGCACGGAGTAGTATCGTTCCGGAAAGAGCGATATGCATGAAACAATTGAAGATTTTGATGACATGGAAAAGCTTGGACAAGGATTCTCATCGGCTGATCCACTTGAAGAAATTGATATTGGTGATGGAAGTATCCCGAGGCCTACATTTATCAAAGCTAGCTTGAAAGCTGATCAGAAAAGAAAAATTGAATCGTTTGTTCCTCTACTTCGGCTAAAGAATGAAGCCGAATTTACTTGGGGGCGGAGCAACGATATGCTTTCAATAATATAAAGCAATGCTTGTCAAATCCTCCAATATTGAGGGCGCCCATGTCCGGTGCGCCGTTGCTGCAGAAGATAGGGTGATCGGTGCGGTGTTGGCGCAAGAGGTCAGCGGCAAAGAATACATCATTGCATACTTAAGCCGTCGTTTGCTCGACGCCGAAAGTCGGTACGTGTTTATTGAAAAGTTATGCTTATCTTTATACTATGCATGTACCAAGTTTCGGCCTTATCTTCTTTCTAGTACGTGTGTGGTAGCTTGCCAGGCTGACGTCATTAAGTATATGTTACAACAACCAATTCTTAGTGGTAGGATTGGAAAGTGGGCTTACGCACTAATAGAAGATGATTTAACATATGAATCGTTGCGTGCTATGAAGGGTCAAGTTATTGCCGATTTCTTTGTTGATCATAGGATTAAAGGTGATGAAAATATCAATTATGTTAGTGTGTGTCCATAGAAACTTTATTTTGATGGATCGGTTTGTAGGGACGGGCAAGGCGTCGGTACTGTTTTAATTTCACCTAATAATGTATCTTTGGACGTCGGCCTGAGTAATGATATGATCGTGATCGACTTCAACTTACGGTAACTGCTATAGTATTTTTGGTCAATGCAATTGTACCAAAAACAGGGGGGCATGTGTTGATGGTATAATTTGGCTAATTAATATATGATGAGCCAAATTGATTCAATGATTTATCAAGCTGATTGGTTGATGCATTTTTTTAAGTATTGCAACAGGAATTTTCATGGACAACAAAGATGCAAGTTCTAAGAAGGATCGGCTGCTAAGCTAAACTATGGGCATGGAGTGCATGGTCTATATATCTACGTGTGCGGAGAAGTATGCTTAGTGCTGATGGCTATTATCCAGGTTGATTTGCGACGTTGTCGGAGTATTTTATTATTTTCTTTGAAGGCACAAGGTATTTGTACGTGTATGTTTAGAACTTGGGCTACTATATTATCGGGTGATAGTGACGTGGTCGGAATATTTAATTGATAAGGCAAGGTGTGTATACAGTCAGAAGGGATCCCCATGCGGGTTAGCCTAATGTAAAATGTCAAGTACTATACATGGTAGCCCAATTAAGATGACCTGATTAGATTCTAATCGGTTTGATTTTGGAATTCAACTCGTGTACGCCAAGTCCTGCCTTGTATACGTCAAAGTCCAGCGTGCCTTATATATAAGGCCATGGCCGATTGGAATAGCCAAAAAAAGCAATCGATCTATCAATACAAACATTACTTTTTCACGTACGTCTATTTTCTGTCGCTATTTCCTGCCGAGCCCTAGCAGCCCTAGGGTTTGGTTGATCTTTGCCGTTTTGCGCTGTAAAACGGTCGTCTCTCCTCCACGAAAGCGAGGAAATCTTTGTTGCTTTGCTTGTAAAGCAATCGTTCGTCATCACGAAAGCACGACAAATATCCTGGTGTTGCGCGGCGATTTCGCGTGCCAAAAGTCTTGTTGCATTTTTTTTTGCAACTTAGGTTTTGTTGCAGTATTTTTTTTGTAGCAGCGGTTTTGTTGCAAAGAAATTAATTCGTCTTCAGCTTTTTGCAGCATAACTGATGTTACAGGAGAAACTTCTGCAACGTCGGTGATGAACTGATGATGCAGAAGTTGCAAAAATGGGCAGGAGCCAGGGGCACGTCCCGTGGGACACACATCATGCGAGCGAGGCGGCGGACGGGAGCCATAAAATCAGCCAGTTGAGGGGAAGTGCCCTGTTGAGCATGATATGGTAGTTTTTAGCAATCAGGCAACCGTCGAGACCATAGACTAACATGTTCATTTTTTCGATAAAAGGACCTGAATTTAGTATAAAGTCTCATCAAAAGTATAAAGCATCCAAATAGAATGTGAGTTACACCAGCATCCTCGTCCCATAGAACGACCACTACCGAACGGGTCGTCGATGCGGCGTACTGGCCGCCCCTTACTGAAACCGACCAAACCTTGTCGATGGATGGCCGGAAGTGCTTATGCATGTGGCCTTAAGGACCAACACATCAGAGCTATAGTTCTCGTCGTTGAATCCCTAAATTGATCTAAAGCTTCATATACGTGGGACTCACCCACACCACATCGATGCCGACGTTTGGACTTCAATGGCCCTCACCATTTGCTCGAAGATTTGGAACTCCAAAAACACCGAAGTGTTCGGTGACAAACAACATTCAACGTTTGTAATTATTAAGAACATTATAGCAAACAAGAACAAAAAGGTTCAAGGAACGTAGCCAAAAGTCGTCGGCACGACGTGGCGAGAGTACCTCTCCTTGCGCATCATCGCACCCCCTGTGACATCTGCCAACCAAGTTGGCCTTTGAGTAATGCCAGGTGGGGATTCTCTCGGCCCGTGATTGTTCAAAAATATGTCATGCAGTTAAGAAAAATAATATATCATGTTGTACTCCCAATCGCACGTGCAATAGTCACACAAACCACACAGAAATTCAAACTTTGATTTTATTGTTGTCGGCTGAAATTCGTTGGACTCTAGTCCATTGTTCTACCACAAAAGTTTGGCCAATGCTATACTATACTTGGAAAGTCTGAATCCGCTAGACTCTGGTCCATTAAGAAGAGAGTGGGGATTGTCTTAGAGCAAGTATAATAGATAATTAAATGGTTTATAAGAGTTTAAATATTTCTACTACGCTGGAAGAGAGAAAAGAGGGGAATAAGGAAAAGGGGCTGTAGATTCTGACCTTTCCAAGTATAGGATATTGGCTATAGGATGTCCGTGAATATCCAGCTACTGGCTATATATTGTTGTCATGTTATCTATAGCACATGTAAGGATATTTCTAACACGATCCACCAAATCATCCACAAATGTCATTACCAGCATGGTCGGACACTTTTGCCATCCATCGGTACCCACCAAATGTCCGCAAACTTATCCGAACATCGGAGTACTCCTTTATTAGCTATTGTATACTCGCTGATGGCATGAGCTAAGAGCATCTACAACCAGACCCCACAAAACCATCTCAAACGCCCGGGCAGGTCGTCCGGTCGCTGCCCGGTTATGAAATTTCGACCCAGACGGGTCCCTCAAACGGCTCTCAAACGCCCGGACTGACCGGCGCCCCCATATCCAACCCAAATATGGGACGGATATGGAGGCGGCCGGCCACGCCCGCCATATCGAACCCGGCCCATGCTAGCTCACCAGACCAAACTTATATCCGTCCCCATCCTCTCGCTGGACCACACCCTAGCCACTTTACTCCACTCCCCTCCACCACCCGAGCTCACCTCCGGCGGTTTGCAACCTTCTCCGCCATGGCAGGCGGTGGATCGGACCGGGTTGTCATCCCGTGTGGGTTGGAGGGGGCAATGGCACTCCGCCGCTCCCGGGTGGACAGTGCCCGGCCGACGGACGGATCCGTCCGCCGCGACGCCATAGCGTCGGCTCATCGGGCGCTCGGGTCCTCTGGTGCTGGATTCTCGCAATCCCGGCAGAACACCTCTCCTTCCCCATCACCGATCGGGCAGAGTATGAATCCCACCGGGAACGAGCGACCCGCCGTGGAAGGAAAGGATAAGGGCCGCCGAGGCCCGTATCGCGGCGGAAATGGCGGCGGCACAGGCGGCCGCAGAGGAGGAAGCCATCTGCGCCCGCATTGTGAAGAAATGGCAGCGGAGGAACACACGCGCCCTCGCCCGTGAGCAGAATCGGGTGGTCCGTGCCATGGCCGAACTGCCACTAAAGGAGGAGCAGGAGGAGAGCTCCGGCGACGAGCAGATCCGGCTCGACCCGTACTGTGTCTTTGACCGGTACATCCGCGAGAAGGACGGCAAGGGCGCCGGAAAGGGCAAGGGCAGACGTGGATGAAATCCACCATAGTCAAACATGCAAAATATTGATAGTCTGATGGCATATTTAGTGTACTATGATGAAGTAGCCGAACGATGCGAGTTCGTCGACGTAGTTGCATGAGTTTGTATGGATTTGAGATATAATAATCAAGATATTCGAATATAGATTGCATTTATTAAGGAGTGCCCGATCAGTGTCCGCGAACTCCGGCGGACGCACTTCCGCGGCCGTTTGAGAGGCCGGATTTGCCTGAGATGCTCTAGAGCTAGAGCTGGTGTAGTAGCAAGTAGCAACTAGACGTTGACAGCTCCGCCATTGTCCATCAATGCTTGTCGTAGACAAGGTAATTTGAGTAAGGGAGATTTCCTTATGCAAGCACAGGTACGGCTCTTGTCACATATGCCTAGCTCAGTGATCCCGTGCGGCCACAGTTCAATTGCACAGAGAAAAGGGGGAACACAAAGAATACTGGGGCCGAATACTGGCAAGGTTAAATTATGCAGTCGGCAAAAGTTAGGATGCCCTCGTCTCATCTCATGTACACCAACCGAGATGATGTGCCTGATCTCGAAAGAGACGGGCGGATTGTGACCGGCCTAGGGCACGCAAGGCTACATCGACTTTTCTTTACCCTGACTAATTCTATCCTATTATAACAAAATTGTGCCGTGGGAAAATGCTGCAGCGATATAATTAATTACTCTCACTGTCCCAATTTGATGATGGCGTATAAAATGAGTCAAAAACTCAATTCTTTCTAAGTTTGACCACATATATAGAAGAAAACATTAACAATTATAATATCAATGAAAAACATTACGAAAATATCGGCAGATGCGCTTGCGCGGAGCCGTTCGATCGAAAAAATACCCTGTCATCCGCGTGCAAGGGAATCTCATTAGCCGCTAGTCACCGCAGGTGGCATACGTGCATGCGCTTTGGTGAGCAAAGCGGCAGGCAGTATCCATGTTGTGGCTCAGTGCCATATCCCGGCACCCCTGGTAGTCGTCTTCGATATTCGTCATAGCAGTTGCAACGCCAAGCTTGTCTCGGTCGCCGATGTTGAACGATGTCCCCCTCCCCTAGCAATTGCATATTACTCCTCCAACATGGTTGCAGATCCCCCAACACTGGTTCGTATTTCAAAATAGTGAAAAGGTCAAAAAAGAATTTTAAGTTCCGGCACCCCTGCCGCACCGATCACAGGTCCAGCCCAGCTATTGTAGCTTCCCGCAATACCGGTTCCAGCGTACGACATGTTGGTTCCAGCATTTAGTGTAACTAGTCGCAACTCCGGCTCCTGCCTATCCTAGCAGGTCCGACTGTTGTTTCAAACATCCCGACACCGCTATAGCTTCAAGCGGTCACATCGCTCCACACTGTTGGTTCCAGCACCCTGCTACTAGTTCCAGCACCGTCGCATCCCATAATCGTCATTGTTGCAGCTCATGGGCACCACCTGTCCAGCTTCTTTGCTGGTTGGTTGCAGCGTGCCCGTTGCTGGATACAGCGCCATCACATCTCACAGTCATCTTTGTAACAGCTCGCAGGCATCGTGGTCACAACTTCTCTGTTGGCTAGTCGTAGCTTCGCCCACGGAAGTTGCAACTTTTCTGTTTGGCTGCAGCATCATGGCTTGCCAGTCACAGCTTCGACCATATAGAGCTGGTGAAGGAGCAAAGATGGGTGGGCACATCCATGGCGACTGTTGCATCGTCTAGTTTTTCATCGTCGTAGTAGTGTGTGGCGGCAATAGTGGTGGGCCTTGCAACAGCAATCCCTTGTAGCCACTCCGGTAGGAGCCCGTGCGTGGAGGAGGATGGAAAAGGCAGTTGGCCTCGGGGTGTACGCGTGCTGGGGGCGGAGAAGGTGCGGACGGTGGAAGCAGCCGCAGTGGTTGTGGTTTTCCCACTCCCAACGGTCACATGGTGTTGGATTTGGCAAGGGGAGAGGAGGACGACGACCTGGATTTGCGTCAGGCGAGGAGAGGTTTGCGTCCCTTCGCGTGAAAGAGATAAGGTTGGATGTGTGGGATGGGCGGTGTGTGGCTCCAGCGAGGACCCGGTCTCGTGGAAGGTGTGCCTGCTCTGCTAGATCAAGTTTGATCGAATGGCCTGCACATGAGTGGTGTGGCGTCTGGCCAATCGGCTAGCATGAATAATTTTTCATGAATATTTAGAAACTTACTATTTTCTAGCAATCAAGCCAGTCTATGACACAACATGGGTCTGTCAGTGAAGACATAGGTACATTAGTTGTCCCAACTTGCTTTTGTTGTCTTTTTTGTAAGGAATACTAGTTACCACAAGACAAAAAGATTTTCACGCCCTAGGTAAAAAAAACTCTTTCTAAAAAAGGGTACACATTACACATTTTAACGAGAAAAATACCCATACAAAGAAAAAGTCACACTAGCCATATCTAGGCTTAGGAATAGTTCAAAAAAAGTCCCAAGCACAATACACACGGACACAAAATAATGATTGCACCATGTTGTTTCTTTTTTATAGGCACAAGTGACACCATGGGGTTTATATTGAACGAGACACTAGGTTGTTGGTCTAAAAAAAGATACACCATGACTAAGAATGTTATAATACAAACAAAATCATGAGATATTAAAATTTTGTTTGTAAAATTGAAAATAAGTTCGTGAAATTAAAAATGTTCGTGAATTTTAAAAATATCCGTGAAACTTAAATATGTCTATGGAATTAAAAAAAGCTCACAAATTTAATGTTCATTTTTTATTTAAAATTATGCATTAAAAAATTCAAGATTATTTGAAAATGTTCATCATGTATTTAGAAATAAAGTTGTATTTAGAAAAATTCTGAAACAATGATCGTCGCGCAAAAATGGACAATGGTGGTCGCCCATGTAACCTACCGTCTGCTTTCTATGGTGGGACCAAAAAAATTCAGATCCGGCTATACCTTCAAAGTTGAGTGAAATCGAGAAGGGTGTTTCGGTGCCCACGCTCATCTGCACCCGGTTAGAAAAAAATTCGTAAAATATTCAAACAAAATTCAAAAACTTCCAAGTTTTTTTTGTGCGGTAGACAATTTGATGCGTGAGGCCCGCTCCAAATTTCAAGTCATTTGTACATCGGAACAACTCTTAGCAAAAAAGACAAATCGGGCCTAAACAGTACACGCACAGTAAACATTTTTACAGACCCCCCAATTTGTTTTTTTTTTGTTGAGAGCTTCTCAGATGTCCAAATGATTTGAAAATTGGAGCGTACCTCACGCATCAAATTGTCTACCGTACATTCTTTTTGGACTTTTTTGAATTTTTCTAGTATTTATTTAGATTTTTTTAGTCAGGGCGGGTGCAGATGAGCTCGGGTGCAGAGATGGAATATCCAGTGAAATCGCGCTATACTTTGGTCAAAATGATAAAGCAGTGATTTTGGCCTTCCCGAGAAAAAAAAAACCCAATGATTTTGGCCGAAGCTGGCGACTCCTCCTCCTCCTCAACTCTACGTGTCCCTTCCCGTTGTCGACTTGTCGTGGACACTTCGCCCTAGTCCATCAGTGCTCGTGGAGATTTCTACGTACCTGAAACCGAGGGCAATACTACAGTGTACTCGTGGGCGGCATGGGGTCAAGCTACCAACCCCAACTCTTCAACTCTACAAGTCCCGTGGCGTTCATGTCCATCATTGCTTGTTGTGGACAGGGATACTCTGGAGATTGGGTGAGAGTTTTTCATATGCAAGGACAGATAGAGTTCTTGCCACATATGCCTAGGCTCAGTGAAATGCAGTGATCCCGTGCGGCCACAGTTCCATGGCACAGAAAAAGAGGGAACACAAAGAATACTGGAAAGATTTTGTTATGCAGATGTCAAAAGATAGTATGATGCACTATGACGCTCGTGTCATCTCATGCACACCGATCTAGATGAGATGTGATGTGGATAGTCTCGGAAGAGACAGCGGATTGTGACCGGCCTAGGGCAAGGACTATGTCGAGCTTTCTGACACCGACTAATTGTACCGGATTATAAGGAAAATGTGGGGAAACTATAATTAGTTACCAAATAATATATGGTGCCTTGTTGAGCATGAAATAGTAGTTTCTAGCAATCAGGCGAGACTACGAAAACATGCGGTCAAGATCATGGTGGAACATGTTCATCTTTTTCGCTAAAAGGACCTGATTTTATTATAAAGGTTCATCAAAAATATAAAGCATCTAAATGTAATTCACATTACATTAACATCCTCGAGCCATAGAACGACCACTCCCGCCATAAGAATGGGTCGTCGATGCGGCACACTTGCCGCCCCTTACTGAAACCGACCAAACGTTGTCAACGGATCATGCATGTGGTCTTAAGGACCAGCACGCCAGAGCTGCAGTTGTCTCCATTGAACCCCTAAATTGATCTGAATGTTCAGTTGTGTGGGCCTCACCCGCACCACATGGATGCCGACATTGGACTCTCAGTGGCCCTCACCAATTGCTCGAAGATTTGGAACTCTTTCATGGCAAACAACATTTAACGTTTGTAACTATTAAGAACATTGTAGAAAGGTAAGAAAAATAAGGTTCAAGGAACCTAGCCAAAAGGTCTTTGCCACACCGTGGTGGGACTATACCTCTCCTTGAGTATCATCACACCCCTATAACATCGGTCGACCAAGTTGGCCTTTGAGTAATGCCAGTTGGGGGTTCTCTCCGCCGGTGATTGTTCAAAAAATATTGTCATGCAGTTAAGAAAAATAATACTAGACATAAGGAGCGGACAATTGATGAGTATGATTGGATGGCTGCCTTCCCCTCCATTGATGCCCTGACTAAAAAAATCTAACATGTATGATTGGATGCCCTCCACTGATGCCCTGACTAAAAAAATCACAGGGCAGGTGCAGATGAGCTCTTCATTTGATAAGGAGCGGACAATTGATGGGTATGATTGGATGGCTGCCTTCCCCTCCACTGGTGCGGACACATGTTCGCGGATGTTTGGTGGTGTCTGTTCTACCGCATTGGACTTGCCTTAAAATCTAACATGTATAGCACTTATCTACAAAGTAGTACTTACTAGCATGAATCACCTTACACGCTCACAAAGTTTCTTGTAGCATGTGCTACAGGTGGCTCTTAATCTACAATCTTTTTCTCTTCTCTCTCCTCTTCCATCTCTGTCAAATTAGCAAAAATATATATTTTGAACCCTTATAATTAGCTTACATCACTTTATTACACTTGCTTTTATGCGAGCTCAAATTTACAGCAAGGTTAATTGTGTAGCCAACAACCACTAAATGAAATCGACACAGCACCTATTGCTAACCTAAGTACCTAACAGCTCACTCATATAATAGTGGGCCGTAATTGAATGCTTTGGCTTAATATGTGGCCAATAATTTTCTCTCACAAAGGATGTTGTAGCCCATGCTACAGCCGAATGTAAATATATTGTCCATTTCTCTTCTCTCTCCTCTCATCTCTCCTTCAACTAAAAAAGTCGGATGAGGCATTTCTTATAGTCCATCTACGTCGTCACCCAATTATATTTGCTCTGAGGATAAAAGTTAGAAAGATGTAGCCAATATTTTATGAAAATCGGCAACTTTAAACGTGTACTCGCCATAGTAAAATTCTTAGCATGGCCCTGTGACCAGCAGTTGCAGGTTAGAAAGATGTAGAATGTCCATCAATAGTTCTGACATAATAAGAGCATATATTCATCTTAATTCAGGGCAGCGGTACAGTTTTGGACACGTCCATGCATCAGATCAGATTTTGATCAGTACATTGTTCAGGGCCCCATCCTGTCCGCGGTGTCCTAGAACACGCGTCAGTCAGATGATGTGGATAATCTAGGAAGGGACGGCGGATTGTGACCGGCCTAGCTACGGCAAGGACTATGCCGACCTTTCTGATGCCGACTAAGGCCCCGTTCCCTTCAAAGGATTCTAAAACACATGAAAGTATGAAAGTGTAGGGATAGGGAAGCATTGTAGGCACAATACGGAGGAATTGAAAGTAGAGGAAAAGAATAGTCGTTGTGCGTTCGGAACGTTGGATGGGTAACAAAGGGCCACCGGCGGTCATACTAGTCTAAGGCCTCTTTCAATGCATGGATGCTTAGATGAGGTGCTAAGTGCATTTAAAATCTTAGCAACTAGTAGTCTTCACAATGCATAGGTGCTTAGCTTTGGTAGCTAAACTTTCCTCATGGAATTGTTTAATAATTAAACTCCCTCATGTATTGGTTTGTAGTCTTTTTACATAGGTTTGCGTGCTTAGCACCGTTTTTTCCTGGGTCACCATATGTTTTCTCTCATCTTTAATTGCTTTGCCACATTATTTTTTTTTGCCTATGTGACGTCTTTAGCACATGTACACCTTGAAGCACTGGGAAGGGCCTAACGACGCATTAGCAGAGCTAGCAGAATTGTTTATTCGCATGCTAGTCACTCCTTTGTCACGCCTGAGTCCACACCAGTATATTTTATTCAGCCTATCAAGTGGATTGCCTCGGGCATCCGCAAAAAAAGAGGTCTAGCAATCCTCTCCTCTGTTATACTGTAGTAAATTCCTTTGTAACGAACACAGCAACGGAAAAAGAAACCATGGAATCCTCAATTCCTCTGGAATGTCTAGAAATCCTATAAAACGAACAGGGCCTAATTCTACCGAATTACATGCAAATTATAGCAAACTGTAATTAATGGCCAAATAGTATGTGGTGCCTGCTGGTTGGGCGTGAAATAAAGGTTCGAGAAATTACTATTTTCTACTCTCTGTGAACTATAACCATGACACTTGTTTTAAGTCACAGGGAGTAGCAATCAAGCAAGACTATGAAACAACACAAGGTCAAGATCACGGAGGAACATGTTGATTACTTCGTGAAAAGGACCCAGATATATTATAACGATTCATCATAAGTATAAAACCCACAAACATACTAAAAAAATACATCGAGATCCGCCATCGACCATTACCGCCGCATGAACGAGACTTCGACGCGCCATAGTTGCCAGCAACTATGGCAGGCGGGAAGTGTTCATGCATGTGCCCATAAGGACCAACGTGCCAAAGCTACAATTTCCACCATCGAGACCATGAATTGATCTGAAGTGTAACACTAAATCTTACGTCTTGCGCGCATAAGATGAAGTGCTGCCATCGGCTACGGCCCCGTCGCTGGGAGGACTAAAGAAAACCTAACCAAAACTACTAGACAGACCAAGACACCCCTCTCCTCCCCCCGCCGTCAACCGCCATAGCAGCATACCGTAGGGGGGATCCACGAGCTCGTGGAGGGGAAGGAATAGATCGGTGTTTCATGGTTGTATTCTTGTGTGCCCATAAATTTCTGACCGAGGAATCTTCATTGCAACATAATTGTAATGTAATTAACAAGCATCAAGTCCGCTATAAAGTCTAGATTGCCCTCTAATATAATTCAAGATAATGCATCAGGCACTTCAAAAAACAACACACATCATGTTGTACTCTCAATCATATGTGTAATGGTTACAAAACTAGACAGAAATTGAAACTTGGTTTTTATTGTTATCCGTCGATCGAACCTCGTTGGATTATAGCCAAATATTCTATTTCCATCAAAAACCTAGGGAAATGATGTAGTATACTTGGAAATTGGAATTCGTTGGACAGCTACGAGCAAACACATCGCGTGCAGCTAACAACCCCTAACCGGCGCAAGATCAAGTCTATGACGAACAATTTCCCCCTTAGTCTTGATATTGCTCGTCATCGGTCGTCGCTGCATGGCCGTCACACTGAGCCACCACGGCCTCTGTCATCGCCGTGCAGCGCCTACATGCTACCACGCCGTGCCGCGCCTCTGCCCGACGATGTGACGTGTCGCCTGCTCGCCGTCGCCGGAATGACGCTGCTGCTTCCATCGTCGTTGTCGTCACGACTGTGGACTCGACCTGGCGCGCTGACACCGGTCGCCACCGCCACGGACTCGACCTGGCACATTGACGCCGGTCACCACCGTGCCTGCTTCTTCGGATCTGGCGACACACGCCGTCGAGCACATCTTGCCCAGCAAGACGGACAAACGATCCGCTGCCGAGCACCTCCATTGAGAGCATGCACGGGCCGACACACGACCCGACGACCTCGCCGCACCGTCAGCACTCAACGCAATCACGGCGCTGGCTACGACCAGCGCACCTCCGGCGATGGTGATGAATCCCATGACGAACTGGCTCATGATACCAATTGTTGGCGCCGAGCACTAGCTTGCCCTTTGCGCCGGTGCCCAGCTCTCTCTCTCTCTCTCTCTCTCTCTCTCACGAACGGACGAAGATAGAAGAAAGAGGAGACACATGACACGGTGGTGTTTTTCCGGCGCACATACGCCTGCCGCAACGCCGACCTTTTTCTCAAGCAACAACTCGAGCCACACCCACACCTGAGTGGTACGGCTTTTTATACCCAGGCTAGCACACACACCAGCACACTCACGCACACACGCAAGATCACCTGGCCACTAAGCCAACTAACTAACTAGCATGCACACTGTTTCGCGAAAAAGAAACGCCCCCGGGTAGGGGTATTTTCTAATGCGTAAGGGCAATAAAAATGTGGGCGTGCCAGTATACATTCGTATACAAATAAATAAAAGAGACAATCACATAGGGAAATACTGCTTTATTAATTCTTATGAGAAATATAAAGTGCGGTTTCCCACATGATTACATAAGTTGCGCCATGCACAAGTACATCTGACTAATATCCAACGATTGTTGGGGTTCTGGTTCCTGGAGCCTCGTAAGACGATCTGGTTAATTACGTCCGCGGGGCAATCCGCGAAACACCTCCGATTAAGCTGTGCTGATGGTCATCGTCTTGTAACCTGAAATATTCTGATGATATGCCGAGAAGTAAAAGTGGCAGATACGGATGTCTGAAGGCCTGGCCGGCCCTTGGTATGAAGCGCCCGGCCTCGTCGGCACCGATCGCGAACAAAGCGGGTCCAGCCTCATGGTCAGGACATGAATGATTTCCGGCCTTGTCAGTCGCGGAAAGGGGAAAGATCTCTTGGCCTCGTCGGCCAAGGAGAAGTATATCTAGCCTCGTTGGCCTAGACTGAGATGGATAATTCCGGCCTCGTCGGTCGCGGAAAAGGAATATGGTGCAAGACTTCCTATGAATATCCAGCTTCGTCGGTACTGAATGCTCAGACAAAGTGCGTTGGCACTTTTACATGGTGTGAACCAATTTATCTTAAATCATGGAGTCAATCTCCAAAATGCATCACTCCATCACCGCATGAACTTGAGTGTGCTATCAAAGTATGGGACTTAGCCACGGCTCAACTCGCTCACATCATAACATGGAGCTAATGGAACACCACTCGACCACCGCATGATCCGAGTGTGCGGGGGTCCATGCAGAGAGTTTCTTCATAACAAAGCAGGCACGATAAAGTGTACTTCTTTTACTGCGTTGGTCTTGTACATGTTCATCTTTGCATAGACATGTTCGTCGTTTGTACCTAGGAGTTTGTGGGTTCTAATTTGGGTCTGACTGCCTCAAAATTATTGGGCATACCCCTGTGTGGGTTGTGTACCTATGATGGACGTTTCGTCCATTTTATCGCAAGGCGGTCATGTGATTTGGCTTGTAAAATCGAGAAGGAGCTGACATGTTTTCCATCTCAAAGAACATGGCCATAAAAGGCTCCATGTAGTGCTCATGATCTCATCGCCACCCTTTCTTCTCAAGAGTACGTCGCGTGCAATACATGTTCATCTCTCATCAGGCTAACCTGTAATATGGAGCGCGAGAAGGTATTTTCCTCATCTCTTGGTCATGACCGTATAGGGTCGCATGCGGTGCTCATGATTTCTCATCGCCTCCCTTCACAAGGGTACATCACGCGCAAGACCTGTTCGCCATCTTGTGAAACCTGTAAAATGGAGCGTGAGATGGTATTTTCCTCATCTCTTGGTCATGACCGTATAGGGTCACATGCCGTGCTCATGATCTCATCGCCTCCTCTCGCAAGGGTACGTTACGCGCAAGACACGTTCGCCATCTTGTGTAACCTGTAACATGGAGCACGGGACGACATGTTTGTCGTCTCAACGGACACGGTCATATGAGTCTGCTTATCGTGCTCATAATCTCATCGCGTCCTCGAGCAAGACCTGCTCGTCTCCAACATGAGACCTGTTCATCTTCTGCATTGGACCCTGTTCACCTTTTCTTCTTTGATGGAACCTGTTGGCCTCTTTGTCTTCTATGGATTCTGTTCACGGTGTGATTTGTACCTTTTTATTTTCAGATCGGCGAACCAATCTTCACCAAGGGCAAGGGCCAGACTTTCGGTGGCCTCTCCATGCGTGCTTGCCGGCGGCGGCTGCAAGCTACTTGTACCTGTGTACAATAAACATAAACCTCACCTTGATTACCTGAGGGCGCGTAGACCGGCCGGCCGGCCGGCCAACTTCAGGGCGAACGCCGCGAAACGAAACTTTCACTAGCTAAATGGGGGCAGTTAATTATCTCTTAAATTCCCACCTTCAATTGCCTCAGGGAATGGGAGTTTAAGGTAAGTGGCACTTTAAATCCTTTAATTGACTCAGGGACATGGGAATTAAGAAGGGAAGGGGAAGGGGAATTACGCGGCCCAACTCCTTCAAATCTCTTCCCTAGGGGGCCCTGGTAATTTAACCAGGGATTGGGAATTGACAGAGAAAAAAACGTTTTGTTAGTTGGGACGTGGTGAGGGGTGACATTTCATGTTGAAAGTTGGTTATTTCTCTGCCTAATCCCACCAACTAAATAGGGGCAGTTAATTAGGGCATGTACAATGGTTGATAAGATAGTCTTATCTTAAGTCTTGCATCTGATTTAGAGATGACAAAAAAATTTGTCTACAATAGGTCATCTCTTAGCCTTATCTTCAATAACTAGCAATTCCTAAAAATGTGGTGAGACATATTGTGCTAAGAGATCACCTCTTGTCTTCTCTTAAATAAAAGAAGACAAGCCTTTTCTTATGAGTTCTCTCTTCTCCACCTCATCATCTATCCTACGTGCTGCTGGAATTTAGTCTATTCTGGGACAACCCAGTAACTATTTCAGAAATTCCTAAATAAATCCTAGAGGCCCACTTAGCCCATTTGTGCAAGGCAAGGGATACTACTAAAGTTTAGTCCCACATTGCTAGTTTAGTGGGAGTTGGACCACCTTATAAGGGAGGTTCTTTCCTCACTTGTATGAGCATGAGAACAAGCGGGACATCCACGCGCGCTCCTCCTCCGCCGCCTGCCTCGCCACGCCACGCCACGCCTCATCACGACACGACGCGGGCTGCCTGTTCGTTTCGTCTCCCTCGTTCTCTTCAGCTCCTAGCGCAGCCTCTCGCCTCCTTCTCTTGCGCCTATAAAAGGGAGGTCGCTCCTCTCAGAGAGACGCACCAGAACTTCTCCTTCCTCTCGCCACCGGTTCCAATCTCTGCGCTGCTGCTGTCTTCCTCATCCCGGCTTGCGGCGTGCACCACGAGTCGGGACAGTAGGCCTCCGAAACCGCACCTCTTTGAGTCCTGTACGGGAGAAGGATGATAAGGTTTTGGGGCGCTTTGCACGACTCTTGACTTCTTAAATCACGGATGCCCCGGACTCCGACGACTACTTCCCCGACGACGACTACTTCCCCGACGTCGACTACCTCCTCGACGACATGGAGGACACCGACCCCAAGTCCAGTGCCTCTGCCCCGGCTGCTGTCCAGTACGTGTTCTTATCTTACCTGTTAGAAGTCCTGCAACAGTTCTTTCTTCTAGTGTTTACCCTACACATGTTAGGATCTACCTCATGTATGCATCTTGATCTACTGTCAGCTCGAGAGATGATCGTTTCTAGCTCATATATGCAGATGTTACTTACCTTCACTTTGTCAAATCACATGACTTGTTTTATCACTGCTATACTAGTCATGTTTTATCTAGTATTTCTGTTAATAAAATCATTCGGTAAATTGCTCATATTTCCAACAATCCAAAAACCTTATCATAGGCAATTTACGTCGAATGGTTTTGCTGCTTCCATGAGACCTCCTATGTTCGAGGGTATCCACTATAAGAGGTGGCGCGTGAGAGCAGTTTTATGGTTTCAAACCATGAGTTGCTATGACGCCACTCTTGGTAGACCTGAAGGAGAACTTGATGCTCAACAGGCACAAGCTTTTTAGAAAATGGATACTTTGTTTAAGGCTGCTCTCTTGAGTGTTCTTGGTGAGAACATAGTTGATGCTTATGAGTCAATTGATAATGGAAAATATATGTGGGATGCACTCGAGGCCAAGTTTGGGGTCTCGGATGCTGGCACTGAGCTGTACATCATGGAGCAATTCTATGACTATAGGATGGTGAAGGCGCTCCGTGGTTGAGCAAGCTCATGAGATACAGATCATTTGCTAGAGAACTTGAGCACTTCAATTGTATCCTACGGACAAGTTTGTTGCGGGGTATCATCACTAAGCTTCCTCCTTCGTGGAGGAACTTCGCTACCTCTTGTAGCATAAGAGACAGGAGTTTTCCGTTCGGATCTCATTGGTACTCTTGATGTGGAAGAAAAGGCGAGAGCAAAGGACACACGTGCTCGAGGTATTGAGGGAGGATCTAGTGCCAATCTGGTATAGAAGAAAAACTTCCAGTCCCACAAGTTCAAGAACAAGGGCAAGCTTGATGGTAGAGAAAAGTTTGATGGGAAGAACAAGGCTGTACAACACACGAACTTCAAGAAGAAGAGTGACAAGAAGAAAGGTACTTGTCATGTGTGTGGAGATCCTGATCACTGGGCTCCTAGTTGTCCTAATCGCTATGACAAGCGTCATCCTGGGAAAGGCGGCAAGACCACTAATGTTGTCATCGGAGACACTGACATTAAGGATGCTGGGTATGGTATATTTCCCACTATTCTTTCAGCATGTCATTCTCCTGATTGGTTGATTGACACGGGTGCTAATGTGCATGT
Source organism: Aegilops bicornis (assembly GCA_021605145.1). Taxonomy (NCBI): domain Eukaryota; kingdom Viridiplantae; phylum Streptophyta; class Magnoliopsida; order Poales; family Poaceae; genus Aegilops; species Aegilops bicornis. The sequence continues at coordinate 1,763,189 of JAHIAL010000057.1, forward strand.
ATGCGGTGATATTTCCATGTTTTCGTCTTATCAGACCGCGGGGACTTCAACCTTGCTGATGGGCAATGGTTCAAGTGCTTCTGTTAAGTGGTGTTGGCACGGCCGATCTGAAGTTTACTTTGGGGAAGATCGTGCGGTGAAGAACGTGCATTATGTCCCCTCCGTCAATAAAAAATCTTGTTAGCGGATCTCTTCTGTGTAGAGATGGCTATAAGCTTGTCTTTGAGTCGAATAATTTGTAATATCCAAGTATGGAACCTTTGTTGGTAAAGGCTATGAGTCAGGAGGCCTGTTTCATTTATCCTTATCAGACGTTTGCAATAAAGTTGTTAATCATATTTGCAACAATAGTGAATCAAATGTGTGGCATTCACGTCTTTGTCATGTTAACTTTGGTTGCATGTCGCGACTAGCGAAGTTGAACTTAATCCCTAGTGTCACCACTGTCAAGGGATCTAAGTGTCAAGTGTGTGTGCAAGCTAAGCAACCTCGTAAGTCTCACGTGACTGCGGAGCGAAATCTTGCACCACTAGAACTTATACATTCAGATCTATGTGAAATGAATGGTGTTTTGACAAAAGGTGGAAAGAAATATTTCATGGCGTTGATTAACGACTCCACTAGATACTGCCGTGTGTATCTTACGAAATCTAAGGATGAGGCTTTGAACTTTTTCAAGATCTATAAAGCTGAAGTGGAAAACCAACTTGATCGAAAAAATCAAGAGGCTTAGGTCCGGCCGTGGTGGAGAGTATTTTCCAATGAATTTGATGCTTTTTTGTGCGGAACATGGTATAATCCATGAGAGGGCGCCTCCCTACTCACCTCAATCAAATGGGGTGGCGAAAGAAAGAACCGTACTCTAAGCGATTTGGTTAACGCCATGTTAGACACATCGGGTCTCTCCAAGGCATGGTGGGGGGAGGCGATATTGACAGCATGTCATGTCCTAAATCGAGTCACCACAAAGAACAAAGAGATAACTCTATTCGAGGAATGGGAGAAGAAAAGGTTAAAACTCTCTTATCTGCGAACATGGGGTTGTTTGGCGAAAGTCAATGTTCCAATTCCAAAGAAGCGGAAGCTTGGACCAAAGACTGTGGATTGCGTTTTCCTAAGATATGCTTTTCATAGCATTGGTTATAGATTCTTGGTTGTAAAATCTGAGGTACCTGACATGCATGTCGGTACGATCATGGAGTCGAATGATGCGACTTTCTTTGAAGATATCTTTCCCATAAAGGATATGGCTACCTCATCTAATCAGGAGATGCCTAGTTCATCGAATCAGGAACCAGTTACAATTACCGAACCTGCCATTTCGATGGAACACTCTGAAAGTCCTGTGGAGGAGAACAATGAAGTTCCTACTAGGAGCAAGAGACATAGGACATCAAAGTCCTTTGGTGATGATTTTCTTGTGTATCTCATAGATGATACTCCCAGTTCTATTTCGGAGGCCTATGCATCGGAAGATGCTGACTACTGGAAGGAAGCGGTTCGTAGCGAGATGGATTCCATCTTGGAGAATGAAACTTGGGAGATAACTGATCGTCCTTATGGGTGCAAACCTATAGGATGCAAATGGGTATTCAAGAAGGAGCTTAGGCCTGATGGTACTATCGAAAAGTACAAGGCTCGGCTCGTGGCTAAGGGTTATACCCAAAAGGAAGGTGAAGACTTCTTCGATAGTTACTCATCTATGGCTCGACTCACCACTATTCGAGTTGTACTTTCACTAGCTACCTCACATGGTCTTCTCGTTCATCAAATGGATGTTAAGACTGCTTTCCTAAATAGAGAGTTGGACGAGGAAATTTATTTGGAACAACCAGATGGGTTTGTAATAGATGGTCAGGAAGGGAAAGTGTGCAAGTTGCTAAAGTCTTTGTATGGACTCAAGCAAACACCCAAACAGTGGCATGAGAAGTTCGAAAGAACTTTAACAATTGCAGAGCTTTGTTGTGAACGAAGCTGACAAATGTGTGTACTATCGCCATGGTGGGGGCGAGGGAGTTATGCTTTGCTTGTATGTTGATGACATACTGATTTTTGAAACAAATTTGAATGTTATTAAGGAGGTCAAGGATTTCCTATCTCGCTGTTTTGAGATGAAGGATTTAGGAGTGGCTGATGTCATTCTGAACATCAAATTGTTGAGAGATGATGATGGTGGGATTACATTGCTTTAATCTCACTATGTGGAAAAGATCTTGAGTCGCTTTGGCTATAGTGACTGCAAGCCTTCTCCAATACCATATGATGCTAGTGTGATGCTTCGAAGGAATTGAAGAATTACTAGAGACCAATTGAAATATTCACAGATTATTGGCTCACTTATGTACTTAGCCAGTGCTATAAGACCTGACATCTCTTTTCTTTGTTAGCAAAGCTGAGGCAGTTTGTCTCAAAACCGGGAGATGTGCATTGGAAAGCTCTAGAGAGAGTTTTGCGTTATTTGAAAACCTTTGCGAATTATGGAATTCACTACACGGGCATCCAAAGGTGCTTGAAGGGTATAGTGACTCAAACTGGATCTCGAGATCTTGATGAGATAAAGGCCACGAGCGGATATATATTCACTCATGGAGGTGGCGCTGTTTCTTGGAAGTCTTGCAAGCAGACCATCTTAACGAGGTCAACAATGGAAGCAGAACTCACAGCACTAGATACAGCTACGGTCGAAGCAGATTGGCTTCGCCGACTCTTGAATGACTTGCCGGTTGTTGAGAAACCTGTACCGGGTATCCTTATGAACTGCGACAATCAAACTGTGATCACGAAAGTGAACAGCTCAAAGGATAACATGAAGTCATCAAGACATGTTCAGAGAAGGTTAAAGTCTGTCAGAAAAATGAGAAACTCCGGAGTTATTGCATTGGATTATATCCAAACGTCTAAAAATCTGGCAGATCCTTTTACTAAGGGTCTATCACGTAATGTGATAGATAATGTATCGAGGGAGATGGGTATGAGACCCACAATATGAGTTGTTCACAGTGGTAACCTATCTTTGTGATCGGAGATCCCGTGAATTAGATGTGGAAGACAAGCTGTTGGTCAACTGGGAGAAGAGTATCCTTACTGTTAAAAATACCACTCCATGAAGATGCAATACTGTCCTAATCTGCATGGCAGGTTGATGTATATCTTAATGTGTTCTAAGTGTCTCTTTGAAGCAGAGATGTTGTCCTGCAGAACATCTTTTGAAAAACGCACCTATATGAGTCTGATTGTTAAACGTCGCAATCTATGAGAGTAGGGTTCTCTTTAGTAAACTCATGAAAGGTCTCGGAGTATGACGCATAAGCTCCACCCGCGGGGAAGACCCACGGTAGCCACACACCGGTCAAGGCTTTATGTGAAGCTAGATTCGCAGAAAACTTGCAGTTCAAGGCCCAGTCCACTGTTCAAGTTGCTTACTAGTGTAGCATAGAGTTCTAGGTGGAAGTTCAACTTAACAGTCTCCACTGTAGTACCGGTATATAAAACAGTGTTTTGGAACCAAAGGCAAATTTTGTGTGCCTCTGGGATCTGGTGGGGGATTGCTGGAATTTAGTCTATTCTGGGACAGCCCAATAACTATTTCAGAAATTCCCAAATAAATCCTAGAGGCCCACTTAGCCCATTTGTGCAAGGCAAGGGATACTACTAAAATTTAGTCTCACATTGCTAGTTTAGTGGGAGTAGGACCACCTTATAAGGGAGGTTCTTTCCCCACTTGTATGAGCATGAGAACAAGAGGGACATCCACGCGCGCTCCTCCTCCTCCGCCCGCCTCGCCTCGTCACGCCGCGCCGCGCCGCGCCGCGGGTTGTGGGTTACGTTTTGCTGTAGTGGAGATTGAATACGAACGGTGCACCTCTTCTCCTGCTGCCTGTTCGTTTCGTCTCCCTCGTTCTCTTCAGCTCCTAGCGCAGCGTCTCGCCTCCTTCTCTTGCGCCTATAAAAGGGAGGTCGCTCCTCTCAGAGAGACGCACCAGAACTTCTCCTTCCTCTCGCCACCGGTTCCAATCTCTGCGCTGCTGCTGTCTTTCTCATCCCGGCTTGCGGCATGCACCGCGAGTCGGGACAGTAGGCCTCCGAAACCGCACCTCTTTGAGTCCTGTACGGGAGAAGGGTGATAAGGTTTTTGGGGAGCGCTTCGCGCGACTACTGACTTCTTCGTCACGGATGCCCCGGACTCCGACGACTACTTCCCCGACGTCGACAACCTCCTCGACGACATGGAGGACACCGACCCCAAGTCCAGTGCCTCTGCCCCGGCTGCTGTCCAGTACGTGTTCTTATCTTACCTGTTAGAAGTCCTGCAACAGTTCTTTCTTCTAGTGTTTACCCTACAAATGTTAGGATCTACCTCATGTATGCATCTTGATCTACTGTCGGCTCGAGAGATGATCGTTTCTAGCTCATATATACAGATGTTATTTACCTTCACTTTGTCAAATCACATGACTTGTTTTATCACTGCTATACTAGTCATGTTTTATCTAGTATTTCTGTTAATAAAATTATTCGGTAAATTGCTCATATTTCCAACACGTGGCACTCCTAAGATAGCAGCATTGTACATGCCCTTATCTCTTAAATTCCCACCTTCAATTGCCTCCACATGCCACACAGAGGAATGGGACTTCAAATCAACTTCCCATGTATAATCCCGTGGCAAATTCCCATCACTAAACTCCCATGCCCTCTCCCTGTCGTTACCAAACACGCTGAAGTGTCTTGGCCGGTTGGCCCAGTGGTGAATCAATATGTGGAGGAGAGTCTCGGTATGATGTGAATCAATACGGGAGAAGTGTCTTGGCCGTCGTCCGTGCGTGTGCCAGCCTTGCGGCCGTATGAGTTGTGCACGAGTCTCTCCTATGTGCAGCATGGCGGCCGTGTCGTGCGAGGGGCCTGACGGCCAGCTCTATCTGCTGTGTCTACGGCGGCCTGGCAGCCAGCCCTCCGTGTGCGTGTCCTCCCTTCTGGATGTGAAAATGTGCCTTTATATAGCCACGAGCTAGGGCAGCCGATACATGATGTGAAAATGTTAACGAGTGAGCGCCTCGTCCGTGGCCGTTCCTGCATACTAGGCCATCCCGTTGCATGTCAAGCTGTACGTGCTGATCTATTCAATGGATAACTACGGCTTGATAGCTAACTCACGGAGGATAAAAGCAGGCCGTTCGGCCATGCATGCGTACGTTTGGTACGTACTGTGCACTATTTTTATGTACGCACGTGTTGATTCTTTGGTTGCACCACCAAATTACTCCCTCCGTCCCATAATATAAGACGTTTCTTGACACAACATTAGTGTCAAAAAAGTCTTACATTATAAGACGGAGTGAATATTTTAGTAACCTAAAATCTAAAAAGTGCACACGCACTGTTTAGACGAGTCGAGCGGCCGGCTGCTGGCCACACGATCTCGCTCCTATCATCCCATGTGTGGGTCAGGTGCTACCTTGTCGGGACGGCTTTCTTATCCTCTCCATCGTGGGCGCTGCCCCTACTCCTCCCGTTCTTCCCATGGCGCCGCCCTAGCCCCCTCTCTCCTTCCCATGACAGGCAGCAAGATCGACGGTCGAGCCTCTGCCGCCTTTCTGCCCCATTCATGTCCAACTTCATGTGCTCGATGGCGGTGGAGGTCAGCGGGAACACCGACTAGCTGGAGTTCACCATGCTCCTCTCCGGCCCAATCCGCCCCTTCGGTCATGAACCAGGGTACCGCAGGGAAAGGGGGCAAGATTCTCACCCCCCCCCCTACGCTGGTAGGGGGGGGGGGGGGTCACGGGAATCACCGCATCATTGGCGAATACCGCCGTCCGCCGCTGATGCAAATCTCGAGTCTTGGTGAGTTTTGGTTGGATGGGGAAGAACCAGAGGACGAGTAGACTTGTATGCTCCGTCTGAGCAGAGGCCGATGAGAATCTTTGACGAGGTAGATGGATGGCTGGGGTTGGATGGATTGTAGGGAAGAGATCTGAGCTTCGTCCCCTTCCCCTATTATTGCGTGCTTCCGTTTCTTCATGAAGAAAAATATGCCAAGCACTAGTACCACTAGTTAATTTACGTTAATTACTACCCGCTAAGATCTATTGATCCTGCCCTTCGTTGTATCTTCTGCACCATCTGCTTCTCTATTCACCCGCCAAGTAGATGAGTAGGTATGTGCCTTGCTTTGCAGGAAATCCTTTGAACAGATATACCTCTTCTCCTGAAGCAGATGCTGCTGTCCCTATGAGCTCAGATATGACCGATGCTTGTAATGTAGGAAGACTAGTCATACACATTGATGTTTAGTTGGCTTGTAATGTACTCCCTTTATTCCAAAATAGATGACTCAATTTTATACTAACTTTACTACAAAATTGGGTCATCTATTTTGGAACGGAGGGAGTAGTCTAGTTGCACACACTGTTAGAGTTGTGTCGAATATTGTGTACAAGGTAGGTTACAGTTGGACTCTGAGTAGTATTGTGTTTAGATAGGATATGGAGTTGTGTCCTAGTAGGACACTTGTATCCTAGGCCTCTCTTATATAGCGAGGGTAGACACACGATGTAACCTATGCCAACATAATAGCACCGGAACGCAGGGGAAGCCGGTGTCCAGGGCGACCGGGTGCGGTATTGTAGCGGTGTCATGGGGAGGAGCGCCTATAGTCAGGCCCCGGGGGTGTAGCCATATCGGTGAACCTCGTTAACAAATCTCGGTTTCGTACTCGTGTGATTGCTTGGTCCTCGGACGATCAACGGTATGCCTCGGATTTATTCTAACAAGTGGTATCATGAACAAGGTTCGATTTGAGGCTGCGGTTGTTGATCTAGAGGTAGTGCCGAATTCGTCGAGATGGATTGTCATCGGTGCATGCTTGGCTACACGTGGTTCAGCTGGATTGGATAGCCGTGTCCTGAAAGCAATCGGTGGAAGGTTGGAGGGCCAGACCCAGGTGATGGGTGACTTTTGTTCATGCGTATGCGTGCGTAGCTGAGTTGCGTTGTGGAGCCGAAGGAATAAGGCATTCTGGAGATTTATTTGAAATAAAAATACGGCACAAAGGCTTAGTCAGATCGTGATGCTTTCATGGAAAAAGAAAAGAAAAGGAAAGCCCAGCTATAGACGTGTGATGAATCAGGAGTTTGAGCTAGCTTAGCTTTGTTGATCTGATTTGGTATGTTCGCATGGGAAGGCTACGGGGACTTTGCTTTGGTTTCTTTGTTGGTACACATTTGTGCATGTATGATGGTGGTCACGGTGATGGCTTGAGGAGTCTGGAATGTGTTTGCAGTCGGAGAAGTTTGGCTGGGTCAGACTGGACAGTCTGACGGATCGACGTGAGTCGGTTGGTACAGAAGACGGTGGTGGGATCGACGATGACGACATAGGAGTGTGATGCTGATGATGACCGACTTCTGGGCGTGGAAACACGTGACGCAGGCCCGAGGGCTTGTGTGGCTTCGACAAGACTATGGTGCGGGGTTGATTCAAGACAGTGCAGACAGAGCTTGAAGTCGACGGGGCGCGAGGGTGGATTGATCATCTACCATGGAGTCATGTTGAAGGTGGAGCTGGAGTCTGGAAGACTTCACTCGGTGCTGATTGAGGGGCTACGGCGTAAGTCGACAGAGAGTCGAAGCCTATTCAGCAGGAAAAAAACGAGTGACATGCAGTTCGGACTGGAGCCCAGTGGTCTGATGGAAGCGTGAAACTCGTCATCGGTCGGTGATGATCGGTGGTACTCTGCGATTGGGGGTTGAGTGGTGTGGTTTGCGACCCTTGAGACTCGACCAGGACAGCGGAGGCTCGGCCAGTAATAAGCGGCGTAGGCGTGCGGTATGCACGGGGCATGGAGACGGGCCAGGGCTCTCGTAGTCATACATGTGGTGAGACAACTGCAAATTTGACTCGGGATGACTACAAGCAATGGTGTAATTCCTTCAAGTTTCAGACAGGCGGTCAAAAAAGGAGCGATGATGTTGAGTTCAGGTAACTCTTATATGTGACACCCAATATGTGAGTTGTTCACTTTCACGCAGGTCAGTGATCAGTGTGTGATGGCGTTGGACAGATACTCTGAAAGTTGGGAGCGCAAACTAGAGTAATGTGGAACTTAATTTCGCTCGAGTGTTGATTGTGGTCAAGAAAAGAAGGAACTACAAGTTGCAGGTGGAGTCACATGGAGTCTTGGAGTAGCAGCGGTGCTCATGGGATAAACTCAAGTTCAATGTACATGGAAGTTTGACGCATTGACGAATTCAAGGTGGTGGAGAATATTCGCCAAGGTGGAGTTTGTTAGAGTTGTGTCGAATATTGTGTAGAAGGTAGGTTACAGTTGGACTCTGAGTAGTATTGTGTTTAGATAGGATATGGAGTTGTGTCCTAGTAAGACACATGTATCCTAGGCCTCTCATATATAGCGAGGGTAGACACACGATGTAAGCTATGCCAACATAATAGCACCGGAACGCAGGGGAAGCCGGTGGCATGTGCCGGTGTCCAGGGCGACCGGGTGCGGTATTGTAGCGGTGTCATGGGGAGGAGCGCCCATAGTCAGGCCCCGGGGATGTAGCCATATCGGTGAACCTCGTTAACAAATCTCGGTGTCGTACTCGTGTGATTGCCTGGTCCTTGGATGATCAACGGTATGCCCCGAATTTATTCTAACACACACAATGATATTTAGTTGGCAGGAAGACTAGTTGCAAACACATATGCTCAATTGGCTTGTAATTTAAATTAGTTGCACACACATTGATGTTTAGTTGGCGGGACACTAGTTGCACACATATATGCGCAATTGACGCGGCAATATAGTCTAGTTGCACGTATATTAATATTTACTTGGCAGGACTAGTTACACACACATAGGCTCAGTTGGGGCGACAATGTAGTCTAGTTGCACACATATTGATTTTTAGTTGCCAGGACTATTGGCACACAAATGCTCAGTTGGCGCGGCAATGTAGTCTAGTCGCACACACATATGTTTAGTTGGCAGTAATATTGGCACACACATATGCTCAGTTGGCGCAGCAATGTAGCTTAGTTGCACACACATTGATGTTTAGTTCGCAGGACTATTGGCGCGCACATATGCTCAGTTGGCGCGACAATGTAGTCTAGTTGCACACACATTGATATTTAGTTGGCAGGACTAGTTACACACATATGCTTAGTTGACGCGCAAATATAGTTTAGTTGCATACACATTCGTGTTTAGTTGGCAGGAAGACTAGTTCGTCGAAAAATCACCATGCAGGGACTACTTTTAAAGAGCACGTCGCGAGGGTTTAAATGGTGAAAATGGATCTGAATTTTGACACGCGGTTTAGAAGATATGTCTTTTATAATTTTAAAAATAAAAAATTAATGCACAAGGGACGAACATGAGGAACATTAGTGCAGCGACATTCAGACATCCATGACGTGAGTAAAGACCACATAAGGTGATTAATTAGCGATGTCCTTTTTAGCACTTTTGAATTACAGTAATTTTACCTTTTTTTAGTATGCGATAGGGACTAGACGTGCTGCCTTTTCTGGGACCAAGGGCCGGCCGCTCGCGAGCGCTAGCGAGGCCCCCGGCCGCCAGCTAGACGCGCTATTTTAGTAATGCCATGGGCGGCCCACCAGCGTGCGCTCACTCGCTCGGGGAAACAAATTCGATTTCTAAATCCGTCGCTCGCTCGGATGCTCGCTAGGAGCACGTTTTTTCCCCTTTTTTTTGCCGAAAAACTGCCCAGTTTTCCAATTTCTTACAAAGTAAAACCATGTTTATAGATATAAAGAAAAGTTTCATCCATTTGAAAAAAGTTCATCTCTTTCAAAAAGGTTCATAGTTTTTTGGAAAAAGTTCATCGATATTGAATAAAGTTCATTGAATTTGAAACAAAGTTCATCGGATTTGAAAAAAGTTCATAAATTCTAAAAAAAGTTTGTCAATTTTTAAAAAAGTTCATCAAAATCGAAAAAAAATCATCCAATTTAGAAAAATTTCATTAAATCTGTAAAAAGTTCATCGAAATTCAAAAAAAGTTCATGGATTTTGAAAAAACGTTAATCAATTTGAAAAAAAGTTCAACGAATTCAAAAAAAGTTCACTAATTTGGGGACAATTCATCGGTCAAGGAAACAGAAGAAAAATAAAAAAAGGGAAAGAAAAAAGAAAAAACAAATAGAAAAAAAAGGAAAAAGATCGAATAAAAGAAGAATATGTTAGATGGTTAGCATGACTGCCCTTGTTGGCGGGGTGGTTACAGCAGCAAGGCTTCGAGTAGGAGGTTGCAGGTTTAAATCCTTTACGGTGCAGTCATTTTTTTCTTTTTTAATAGAAAAAGGAGTAGAGCAAACTGGGCCAAGCCCAATAAGCCGCGCCTGCAGGCGCCCGTTTGCAAATGGACGCTTAAGCGCCAAATAGGAATCGCCTTGATAAATAGTGTCCGTCCGGCCATGCATCCATCCATCAGGGCATGGGCTGTATCATGATCTCAAGCCCACCTAATTAAGCCAAGGAAATTAGCACAAGTATTTGAGAAAAAAAATGCACGTATGGCATATTCACTTGTGCTCTTGAATGTATAAATGTATACACTAGTGCTTCATATTATTATTTATATTTTCTATATGACATGCGGGCCAGGTAAATAAGTAACAAAATCTCGTCAAACACACACACGCACCCACGTCTCCATGCATGCACCGCACTAGCACTTGTAGGTATACACTACAAGAAATATGTCAACTTGTGATCTTCTGCCAGCGACTATGGAAAAATTGGTTGTAAATCTACGACCATTTGAGACCAATTGGTCATAAGCTGTTCGGGGGGTCGGAACCCTGCACATAATAAGGTGATCCGTGAGGCGGCTAGCTATTAGTTAGTGCGATGTGCAGTGAAGTGAGAGATCTCTCTACTCTAGTAGACCAGATGAAGTGCCTGTAATAGCTGGCCAAACCTAAGAAGCTGCGGACTTCTTTGACTGATTGCGGAGAAGACCAGAAGGAAGGAACAGACCATAGCAAAAGCCGAAGAAGATGCGAATCAGGAAAAGGCTCTGGCTAAACCTATTGATGGGAGAGGCGAAATTGTAGCTTCCGCTGTGCTAGGCGTGAGAAGAACTCTACAATACGATTTCTATGATTGGTACCAGATTGGAATTCATTCTCGGAACTCTCCTCTAGAGAATGGCCTGGCTAAAGAGAGAAACCTTTACGACCATTTTGGTCAGAAAGGTTATAATTTCATTAGAGGAAATAGTCATAAAGCAAACAACACTGGTCTGCTGCCTTATTTCGAGCCGGTAATGACCAGTACAAATGGTCACTACACTTGAGTTCGAATGCATTAGGATGATTAGGCAGCCACCTCAGGAACCTCGCTTATGTGGCATTTTTTACGTGTCATTTTTGCTTACTTGCCGTTCAACAGAGATCACACACTGACAGATGGGACCCATTTGATAGTAGAAGAACACACACTGACAAGCGGGACCGAGTGCCAAATTAGTTGGGTAAATTTTTTGCCTGAGCGGGGACTCGAACCCATGACCATTGGGTTGTGGCTGCTTGTTCACTACCACTGGGCTAGAGAGGGATTGTTGCCCATCTACTAGAATGGCTCTGTATATTATATAAAACAGCGGTTATCTCTTACCAAATCTAAGTCATTGACAAGTGGGACCTATTCCCACGATCGGACAGAGCCAACACTTAGCCAAAATTTCTAGGTCTTTCACGACGGCGGAGGCGACGGCGGGGCAACCGGCGGGGGCGGGGCCGACAGTGGAAGCAACCGACAAGACGGGGCGGCGACCGGCGGAGGTGGTGCCGGTGCCGCTCGCCTCGACCACGACAGGAACGACTACCTCGCCACTCGCCTCACCCACGACAGGAACGACAACCTCGCCCACGCATGGGGGACTCGCCGCTGCCGAGCACGGGGGAGTCGCTGCCGTCGCAAGCAGACCTCGCCCACGTATGCACCCCTCTCCTCTCTGTTTATGTATATTTGATGTAAATTTGTTGAGAGAATCTCCACACACTGATTTGATGTAGGTTTGTTGTAAACTTGGAAAAATCTCTTGGAAATGTCATTGATGAATTTGGTAGAAATTGTTAATAGAATTTCTATTGATGAAATTCTTAGGAGAATTGAGGTTGATGAAATTGTTAAGAATTGTTTTGGAATTCATTTAATTGTTAGCGGTGAATTATATTGTCAACAATCAACAAAACAGAGCTCAAGTTGGTCTGTCCATGAAACAGGATACTTCTAAATTCCTAATTTATTTTGTCAATTAGTAAATAATGAATGCCGAGTATAGAGGATCCTGATCCATTTGACTAATTCATGCCATGAGTAAATAATGAATGCTGATTCATTTTGTCCATCAAGTTGGTGATCCTTTTAAATTCCTAGGGTTGATGTAGATTTGATGTAAACTTGGAAACTATAAAGGGAGTTGATGTAGATTTGATGTTACACCTCTGAAATTTCATCCTCAAATCTGTTAAAGAACATCAATATTGATGTAAAGTAGGATAAATATCATTGATGTAGATTTGATGCAATCCTGGAAATGTCATTCGTGTAAATTTGAAGTGCTGTTATTGTTGGTGGTTTAACCATAATAGTTCTTTGTGGCAGCATATGTTGTTATTGTTGGTGGTTCAACCATAGTAGTTCTTTGTAAACCACCTCTGTTTTTTGTGAACCAACAGGTTTTTGTTAGCTTTTCTTTTCTCCCATGTGAAATTTTTAATTCATGTGAACTGCTTTTTATTGCACCCGTGTGAAATCAGTAAACCATGTGACCTGGACTAAAGTAGTGAGAAATTGGAAATAGCTAAATGTTATGGTTAGGCAGTTAGCATATAAAGTTGGGTTCCTACCTTATTTTCTGGATTTTTAGCTGCCATTACTGCCATCCATGTTCATTAATTAATGTTGATGCACTTAGATAGATTTGCTAAGTTGCAACAATTGCTGTTTTTGGCAGATGGACAGAAGCTGAATTAGAAAAGGAGTTAGAAAGTTTTCAAAAGAAAATATGAAAGGAGTTGATGAATTCATGCAATTTGTTCGGGCAAATTTTGCCAAGGATGTTGTTATTCTTTGCCCATGCTGTGAATACCTCAACTGTTCAATAATAGCTCAAGGAAGAGTGGAAGATCATCTGCTTCTTAATGGGATGGCCAGCACATATGATTGATGGATATATCATGGAGAACCTTTAAACGGACAACCTAAACATATTAAACCTGATACACAGGCCCCTCATATGATGGGTGGTGGTGATCCTGGCATTGAATTTATGGAAAAGATTTTGCGAGAGAATTCTGGTTTGGAGGAAGAAGATGGGCATGAAGATGGTAGGATTCCTGACCTATTGAAGGATCATGCGATCTTTGAAGATCATCTTGATGGGATGTAAGTCAATGTTTCTTTGAGGTGTTAGAGGAGGCGAAGCGCGCAACTCATGAAGGGGGTAAGTTTTCAAGATTTACCTTCACCGTGAAGTTACTCCACATCAAGTCTTTCTACCGGATTAGCAATGCTGCATTCAACTCAAAACTCCACCGTTTGACCTTGCAATTCTCTGATAGCTGTGTTCCAAGGTCTTATGATGAAGCATTGAGCATAATTCACAGGCTCGGGCTAGGTTATGTTTCAATACATGTGTGCCCAAATAATTGTGTCTTGTTTCGGAAGGATTTAGCGAAGCATGAAAACTGTCCAAAATGCAATGCCTCTAGGTGGAAAGATGCTGATGGGTGATGTTTGCTAGAGCTACGTCGGTATTTACCCAAAGAGGAAGGGATGATGCAGTATAGCGACGGTAGGTATTTCCCTCAGTGATGAGACCAAGGTTATCGAACTAGTATGAGAACCTCCTCACACCACGTAAACAGCACCTGCACACAAATAACAAATACTCGCAACCCGATGTGTTAAAGGGGTTGTCAATCCCTTCCGGGTATGACGCCTCAGGATAGGCAAAAAACATGAGGTAAAAGTGGTAGATAGGATAAATAGATCACGGAACAAATAAATTGCTACAATGTATTTTTGTATTTTTGGTTTAATAGATCTGAATATAAATGCAAGGGAAAATAGATCGCAAAGGCAAATATGATGAAAAGAGACCCGGGGGCCGTAGGTTTCACTAGTGTCTTCTCTAGAAAAATAGCAAGCGGCGGAAAACAATTACTGTTGGGCAATTGATAGAACTTCAAATAATCATGGCGATATCCGAGCAATGATCATTATATAGGCATCACGTCCAAGATTAGTAGACCGACTCACCTACATCTACTACTATTACTCCACATCGACCGCTATCCAGCATGCATCTAGTGTATTAAGTTCATGGATAAACGGAGTAATGCAATAAGAATGATGACATGATGTAGACGAGATCCATTTATCTATTGCGGAGATATAGATCTCATCTTGTTATCCTTAGTAGCAACCATACATACGTATCGGTTCTCCTTCTGTCACTGGGATCAAGCACCATAAGACCGAACCCACTACAAAGCACCCCTTCCCATTGCAAGATAAATAGATCAAGTTGGCCAAATAAAACCCAAATATCGGAGAAGAAATACAAGGCTATAAGCAATCATGCATATAAGAGATCAAAGAAGACTCAAATAACTTTCATGGATAAAAACATAATCTCAAAGTTCATTGGATCCCAACAAACACACCGCAAAAAGAATTACATCATATGGATTTCCAAGAGACCATTGGATTGATAATGAAGAGAGAGAGAGGAAGCCATCTAGCTACTAACTACGGACCCGTAGGTCTACAAAGAACTACTCACGCATCATCGGAGAGGCACCAATGGAAGTGGTGAACCCCTCCATGATGGTGTCTAGATTGGATCTGGTGGTTCTGGACTCTGCGACTGCTGGAATTGATTTTCATCGACTCCCTAGGATTTTTGGAATATTTGGGTATTTATAGAAGAAAGAGGTGGTTCAGGGGGCACCCGAGGTGGGCAGCACCCACCAGGCGCTTTTGGGCCTCTGGCGCGCCTCGGTGGGTCTTTGCTCCCCTTGAGCCACCCCCAGGTGCTTTCTTGGCCCACTAGATATCTTCTGGCCCAAAAAAAATCCTCCAGGAGTTTCGTTGTGTTTGGACTCCGTTTGATATTGATTTCATGCGATGTAAAAAACATGCAGAAAATAGCAACTGGCTCTGGGCACTATGTTAATATGTTACTACCAAAAAATGATATAAAATGGCTATAAAATGATTGTAAAACATCCAAGAATGATAATATTGAAGGAAATATGCCCTATAGGCAATAATAAAGTTGTTATTTATATTTCCTTATATCATGATAAATGTTTATTATTCATGCTAGAATTGTATTAACTGGAAACTTAGTACATGTGTGAATACATAGACAAATAGAATGTCACTAGTATGCCTCTACCAGACTAGCTCATTGATCAAAGATGGTTAAGGTTTCCTAACCATAGACATGAGTTGTCATTTGATAAACGGGGTCACATCATTGGGAGAATGATGTGATTGACTTGACCCATTCCGTTAGCTTAGCACTTGATCGTTTTAGTTTACTGCTATTTCTTTCTTCATGACTTATACATGTTCCTATGACTATGAGATTATGCAACTCCCGATTACCAGAGGATCACTTTGTGTGCTACCAAAGCGTCTAACGTAATCGGGTGATTATAAAGGTGCTCTCTGTGTGTCTCCGATGGTACTTGTTGAGTTGGCATAGATGGACATCAGGATTTGTCACTCCGATTGTCGGAGAGGTATCTCTGGGCCCTCTCGATAATGCACATCACTATAAGCCTTGCAAGCAATATAACTAATGAGTTAGTTGCGGGATGATGCATTACGGAACGAGTAAAGAGACTTGCCGGTAACGAGATTGAACTAGGTATGGTGATACCGACGATTGAAACTTGGGCAAGTAACATACCGATGACAAAGGGAACAACGTATGTTGTTATGCGGTTCGACCGATAAAGATCTTCGTAGAATATGTAGGAGCCAATACGGGCATCTAGGTTCCGCTATTGGTTATTGACCAGAGAGGTGTCTCAGTCATGTCTACATAGTTCTCGAACTCGTAGGGTCCGCACGCTTAACGTTCGTTGACGATATAGTATTATATGAGTTATGTCTGTTGGTGACCGAATGTTGTTCGGAGTCCTGGATATGATCACGGACATGACGAGGAACTCCGGAATGGTCCGGAGATAAAGATTGCTATTTGGGAAAATAGTGCTTGGTCTCCGGAATGGTTCCGGAATTCACCGGAAGTGGTTCCGGCTGTTTCCCGAAATGTTTGGGTACGAGAACACTTTATTTGGGCCAAAGGGGAAAGCCCACAAGGTTTTTGGAAAGCGCAAAAGGAAGTTTTGTGGAGTCCAGAGCAGACGCCAGGTCCTCGGCGTCAGGCCCTGACGCCGGGAACCGGGCGTCGCCCCGAGTCCGAGATGGACTCTTGCCTTTCGGGTAAAACCGACTTTGTGGAGGCTTTTACTCCAAGTTTCGACCCCAAGGCTCAACATATAAATAGAGCGGCAGGGCTAGCACCAAAGACACATCAACAAACACCAAGCCGTGTTCCGCAACCCGTCCCCTCTAGTTTATCCTTCGTCATAGTTTCCGTAGTGCTTAGGCGAAGCCCTGCAGATTGTTCATCACCAACACCGTCCACCACGCCGTCAGGTCTGCGGAACTCATCTACTACTTCGCCCGTCTTGCTGGATCAAGAAGGCGAGGACGTCATCGAGCTAAATGTGTGCTGAACGCGGAGGTGCCGTACGTTCGGTACTTGATCGGGGCGGATCGTGAAGGTGATAAACATTTCCGCTTAGCGATCTTCAAGGGTATGAAGATACACTCCCCCTCTCATTGCTATCATCACATAAATAGATTTTGCGCGATCATAGGAATTTTTTTGAAATTACCACGTTGCCCAACACTAGCATCCGAGCCAGGTTTATGCGTAGATGTTATATGCACGAGTAGAACACAAGTGAGTTGTGGACGATAATAGTCATACTGCTTACCAGCATGTCATACTTTGATTCGGCGGTATTGCTGGATGAAGCGGCCCGGACCGACATTACGCGTACGCTTCTGGAGGCCCAGTTCTCTGGGCGTGCTTACCGCAATTGGCTGGCGGGTGTCAGGCTCCAACTTTAGTTGAATCGAGGTGTATTACGCCCGGTCCTTGTTGAAGGTTAAAACATCACATACTTGACGAAAAATCATTGTGGTTTTTGATGCGTAGGTAAGAACGGTTCTTGCTAAGCCCGTAGCAGCCACGTAAAAATTGCAACAACAAAGTAGAGGACGTCTAACTTGTTTTTGCAGGGCTTGTTGTGATGTGATATGGACAAGACGTGATGAGATATAAGTTGTTGTATGAGATGATCATGTTTTTTTGAAGTTATCTAAGCAATTGGCGGAAGCCTTATGGTTGTCTCTTTATTGCATAAGACGCAAGCGCCAAATAATTGCTTTACTTTATCGCTATGCGATAGCAATAATTGCAAGAGCAATAGTTGGCGAGACGACCATGTGACGACACATTGATATAGATCAAGATGATGGAGATCATGGTGTCATGCCGGTGACGATGGAGATCATGGCGATGCTTTGGAGTTGGAGATCAAAGGCACAAGATATGATGGCCATATCATATCACATATTTTGATTGCATGTGATGTTTATCTTTTATACATCTTATTCTGCTTTGATTGACGGTAGCATTATAGGATGATCTCTCACTAAATTTCAAGGTACAAGTGTTCTCCCTGAGTATGCACCGTTGCCAAAGTTCGTCATGCCGAGACACCACGCCATGATCGGGTGTGATAAGCTCTACGTTCACATACAACGGGTGCAAGCCAGTTTTGCACATGCAGAAATACTCGGGTTAAACATGATGAGCCTAGCATATGCGGATATGGCCTCGGAACACTGGAGACCGAAAGGTCGAGCGTGAATCATATAGTAGATATGATCAACATAGTGATGTTCACCATTGAAAACTACTCCATCTCACGTGATGATCGGACATGGTTTAGTTGATTTGGATCACGTGATCACTTAAATGATTAGAGGGATGTTTATCTAAGTGGGAGTTCTTAAGTAATATGATTAATTGAACTTTAATTTATCATGAACTTAGTCCTGATAGTATTTTGCAAATAATGTTGTATATCAATAGCTCGCGCTGTTGCTTCCCTATGTTTTACATGTGTTCCTAGAGAAAACTAAGTTAAAAGATGATAGTAGCAATGATGCAGACCGGGTCCGTGATCTGAGGTTTATCCTCATTGCTGCACAGAAGAATTATGTCCTTCATGCACCGCTTGGTGATAGACCTATTGTAGGAGAAGATGCAAATGTTATGAACGTTTGGCTAGCTCAATATGATGACTAGTTGATAGTTTGGTGCACCATGCTTAGCGGCTTAGAATCGGGACTTCAAAGACGTTTTGAACGTCATGGACCATATGAGATGTTCCAGGAGTTGAAGTTAATATTTCAAGAAATACCCGAATTGAGAGATATGAAGTCTCCAACAAGTTCTATAGCTAAAAGATTGAGGAGAATAGCTCAAGCAGTGAACATGTGCTCAGATTGTCTGGGTACTACAATCACTTGAATCAAGTGGGAGTTAATCTTCCAGATAAGATAGTGGTTGACGGAGGTCTCTAGTCACCATTACCAAGTTAGTATAACTTCGTGATGAACTATAGTATGCAAGGGATGACGAAAACGATTCCCGAGCTTTTCATGATGATGAAATCGATGAAGGTAGAAATCAAGAAAGAGAATCAAGTGTTGATGATTAACAAGACCACTAGTTTCAAGAAAAGGGCAAAGGGGAAGAAAGGGAACTTCATGTAGAATGGAAAGCAAGTTGTCACTTCCGTGAAGAAGCCCAAAGCTAGACTAAAGCCCTGAACCGAGTGCTTCTCTGCAAAAGGAAATGGTCATTTGAAGCGGAAATGCCCTGAATATTTGGTGGATAAGAAGGATGGCAAAGTGAACAAGGGTATACTTGATATATAGGTTATTGATGTGTACCTTACTAGTGTTTATAGCAGCCCCTGGGAATTTGATACTTGTACGGTTGCTAAAAATTAGTAACTCGAAAAAGGAGTTACAGAATAAACAGAGACTAGTTGAGGGTGAAGTGACGATGTGTGTTGGAAGTGGTTCCAAGATTGATATGATCATCATCGCACACTCCTATACTTTCGGGATTAGTGTTAAACCTAAATAAATGTTATTTGGCGTTTGCGTTGAGCATGAATATGATTTGATCATGTTATTGCAATACGGTTATTCATTTAAAGTCAAAGAATAATTGTTGTTTTGTTTACATGAATAAAACCTTCGATGGTCATACACCCAATGAAAATAGTTTATTGGATCTCGATCGTAGTGATACACATATTCATAATACTGATGCCAAAAAGATTCAAAGTTTATAATGATAGTGCAACTTATTTGTGGCACTGCCGTTTGGGTCATATCGGTGTAAAGCGCATGAAGAAACTCCATAAAGATGGATTTTTGGAATCACTTGGTTATGAATAATTTGATTCTTTCGAACCGTGCCTTTTGGGCAAGATGACTAAAACTCCGTTCTCCCTAACAACGGAACGAGCTACCGACTTGTTGGAAATAATACATACCGATGTATGCGGTCCAATGAGTGTTGATGCTCGTGGTGGGTATCGTTATTTTCTGACCTTCACAAATGATTTTAGCAGATATGAGTATATCTACTTAATGAAGCACAAGTCTGAAACATTTGAAAATTTCAAAGAATTTCAGAGTGAATTAGAGAATCATCGTAACAAGAAAATAAAGTTTCTACGATCTGATCGTAGAGGAGAATATTTGAGTTACGAGTTTGGCCTTTATTTAAAAACAATGTGGAATAGTTTCACAGCTCACACCACATGGAACACCACAGCGTAATGGTGTGTCCGAACGTCGTAACCGCACTTTATTGGATATGGTGCGATCTATGATGTATCTTACCGATTTACCACTATCGTTTTGGGGTTATGCATTAGAGACAGCTGCATTCACTTTAAATAGGGCACCATCAAAATCTGTTGAGACGACGCCTTATGAACTGTGGTTTGGCAAGAAACCAAAGTTGTCCTTTCTTAAAGTTTGGTGCTGCGATGCTTATGTGAAAAAGTTTCAACCTGATAAGCTCGAACCCAAATCGGATAAGTGCGTCCTCATAGAATATCCAAAGGAAACTGTTGGGTACACCTTCTATCACTGATTCGAAGGAAAGATATTCGTTGCAAAGATGGATCCTTTCTAGAGAAGGAGTTTCTCTCGAAAGAAGTGAGTGGGAGGAAAGTAGAGCTTGATAAGGTAATTGTACCTTTTCCCGAATTGGAAAGTAGTTCATCATAGAAATCAGTTCCAGTGATTCCTACACCAATTAGTGAGGAAGCTAATGATGATGCTCATTGAACTTCAGATTAAGTTACTACAGAACCTCGTAGGTCTTCCAAAGTACAGTCCGCTTTTGAGTGAATACGGTAATCATATTCGGAAGTCATGTTACTAGACCATGATGAACCTACGAACTATGAGGAAGCGATGATGAGCCCAGATTCCGCGAAATGGCTTGAAGGCCATGAAATCTGAGATGGGATCCATGTATGAGAACAAATTGTGGACTTTGGTGGACTTGCCTAATGATTGGCAAGCCATAGAAAATAAATGGATCTTCAAGAGGAAGACGGACAACGATAGTAGTGTTGACTACAATGAGAGTTTCTCACTCGTATCTATACTTAAGTCTGTTCGAATCATATTAGCAATTGCCACATTTTATGAACTCTGGCAAATGGATGTCAAAATTGCATTCCTTAATGGATTTATTAAAGAAGAGTTGTATATGATGCAACCAGAAGGTTTTGTCAATCCTAAAGGTGCTAACAAAGTGTGCAAGCTCCGATGATCCATCTATGGACTGGTGCAAGCATCTCGGAGTTGGAATATACGCTTTGATGAGTTGATCAAAGCATATAGTTTTATACAGACTTGCGGTGAAGCCTATATTTACAGGAAAGTGAGTGGGAGCACTACAACCTTTCTGATAAGTATATGTGAATGACATATTGTTGATCAGAAATAATGTAGAATTTTCTAGAAAGCATAAAGGAGTGTTTGAAAGGAGTTTATGAAGAAAGACCTCGGTGAAGCTGCTTACACATTGAGCATCAAGATCTATAGAGATAGATCAGGACGCTTGATAAGATTTTTCAATGAGTACATACCTTGATAAGATTTAGAAGTAGTTCAAAATGGAACAGTCAAAGAAGGACTTCTTGCCTGTGTTGCAAGGTGTGAAGTTGAGTAAGACTCAAAACCCGACCATGGCGGAAAATAGAAAGAGAATGAAAAGTCATTCCCTATGCCTCAGTCATAGGTTCTATAAAGTATGCTATGCTGTGTACCACACCTATTGTATAACTTGCTCTGAGTTTGGCAAGGGAGTACAATTTTGATCTAGGAGTAGATCACTGGACAGCGGTCAAAATTATCCTTAGTGAGGACTAAGGAAATATTTCTCGGTTATGGAGGTGATAAAGAGTTCGTTGTAAAGAGTTATGATGATGCAAACTTTCACACCGATCCAGCTGACTCTAAGTCTCAATCTGGATACACATTGAAAGTGGGGGCAATTAGCTAGAGTATCTCCATGCAGAGCATTATAGACATAGAATATTTGCAAAATACATACGGCTCTGAATTTGACAGACCCGTTGACTAAACTTCTCTCACGAGCAAAACATGATCACACCTTAGTACTCTTTGGGTGTTAATCACATAGCGATGTGAACTAGATTATCGACTCTGGTAAACCCTTTGGGTATTGGCCACATGGCGATGTGAACTTTGGGTGTTAATCACATGGTGATGTGAACTATTGGTGTTAATGACATGGTGATGTGATCTAGATTATTGACTCTAGTGCAAGTGGGAGACTGAAGGAAATATGCCCTAGAGGCAATAATAAAGTTGTTATTTGTATTTCCTTATATCATGATAAATGTTTATTATTCATGCTAGAATTGTATTAACTGGAAAATTAGTACATGTGTGAATACATAGACAAACAGAATGTCACTAGTATGCCTCTACTAGACTAGCTCATTGATCAAAGATGGTTAAGGTTTCCTAACCATAGACATGATTTGTCATTTGATAAACGGGGTCACATCATTGGGAGAATGATGTGATTGACTTGACCCATTCCGTTAGCTTAGCACTTGATCGTTTTAGTTTACTGCTATTTCTTTCTTCATGACTTATACATGTTCCTATGACTATGAGATTATGCAACTCCCGATTACCGGAGGAACACTTTGTGTGCTACCAAGCGTCAAAAGCGTAATCGGGTGATTATAAAGGTGCTCTCTGTGTGTCTCCGATGGTACTTGTTGAGTTGGCATAGATCGAGATCAGGATTTGTCACTCCGATTGTCGGAGAGGTATCTCTGGGCCTTCTCGATAATGCACATCACTATAAGCCTTGCAAGCAATGTAACTAATGAGTTAGTTGCCGGATGATGCATTACGGAACGAGTAAAGAGACTTGCCAGTAACGAGATTGAACTAGGTATGGTGATACCGACGATCGAATCTCAGGCGAGTAACATACCGATGACAAAGGGAACAACGTATGTAGTTATGCGGTTCGACCGATAAAGATCTTCGTAGAATATGTAGGAGCCAATATGGGCATCCAGGTTCTGCTATTGATTATTGACCAAAGAGGTGTCTCGGTCATGTTTACATAGTTCTCGAACCCGTAGGGTCCGCACGCTTAACGTTCATTAAAGATATATTATTATATGAGTTATGTATGTTGGTGACCGAATGTTGTTCGGAGTCCTAGATATGATCACAGACATGAAGAGGAACTCTGGAATGGTCCGGAGATAAAGATTGATATATGGGATAATAGTGTTTGGTCTCCGGAATGGTTCCTGAATTCACCGGAAGTGGTTTCGGATGTTTACCCAAATGTTTGGGTACGAGAACACTTTATTTGGGCCAAAGGGGAAAGCCCACAAGGTTTTTGGAAAGCGCAAAAGGAAGTTTTATGAGTCCAGGGCCGACGCCAGGTCCTTGCATCTGGGTCCATACGCCAGGAACCCTGGCATCTGGCCCAGGAGTCCGAGAAGGACTCTTGCCTTTCGGGCGAAACCGACTTTGTGGAGGCTTTTACTCCAAGTTTAGACCCCAAGGCTCAACATATAAATAGAGGGGCAGGGCTAGCACCAAAGACACATCAACAAACACCAAGCCGTGTGCCGGCAACCCCGTACCCTCTAGTTTATCCTTCGTCATAGTTTCCGTAGTGCTTAGGCAAAGCCCTGCGGAGATTGTTCATCACCAACACCGTCACCACGCCGTCGTGTGATGTCTACTACACAACCTTCTTGTTGGAAATATGCCCTAGAGGCAATAATAAATTAGTTATTATTATATTTCCTTGTTCATGATAATCGTTTATTATTCATGCTATAATTGTATTGACTGGAAACCGCAATACATGTGTGGATACATAGACAACACCATTTTCCTAGTAAGCCTCTAGTTGACTAGCTCGTTGATCAATAGATGGTTACGGTTTCCTGACCATGGACATTGGATGTCATTGATAACGGATCACATCATTAGGAGAATGATGTGATGGACAAGACCCAATCCTAAGCCTAGCACAGATCGTGTAGTTACATTATGCTAAAGCTTTTCTAAATGTCAAGTATCATTTCCTTAGACTATGAGATTGTGCAACTCCGGATACCGTAGGAATGCTTTGGGTGTACCAAAGCGTCCACAATGGCTGGGTGGCTATAAAGGTGCACTCACGGTATCTCCGAAAGTGTACATTGGGTTGGCACGAATCGAGACTGGGTTTGTCACTCCGTGTGGCGGAGAGGTATCTCTGGGCCCACTCGGTAGGATATCATCATAATGTGCACAATGTGACCAAGGGGTTGATCACGGATGATGTGTTACGGAGCAGTAAAGAGACTTGCCGTGCTTGCAGATTGAACAAAGGTATCGAATACCGGCGATTGAATCCGGGCAAGTACAATACCGCTAGACAAAGGGAATTGTATACGGATTGATTGAGTCCTTGACATCATGGTTCATCCGATGAGATCATCGTGGAACATGTGGGAGCCAACATGGGTATCCGGATCCGCTGTTGGTTATTGACGGAGAACGTCTCGGTCATGTGCATGGTTCCCGAACCCGTAGGGTCTACACATAAGGTCTCGATGAGGCTAGGGTTATAAAGGAAATTTGTATGTGGTTACCGAATGTTGTTCGGAGTCCCGGATGAGATTCCGGACGTCACGAGGAGTTCAGGAATGGTCCTGAGGTAAAGATTTATATATGGGAAGTCTTGTTTTTGGTCGTAGGAAAAGTTTCACGCATTATCGGTATTGTACGGAGTGCGAAAGGGTCCGGGGTCCACCAGCCGAGGGGCCACATGGGCTGTGGGGTGTGCGCCTTGGCCTATATGGGCCAAGGGCACCAGCCCCAAAAGGCCCATGCGCCAAGAGATAAGGGAAAAGGAGAGTCCTAAAGGGAAGGCACCTCCTAGGTGCCTTGGGAGGATGGACTCCTCCTGGCCGCACCCTTCCTTGGAGGAAGGGCCAAGGCTGCGCCCCCTCTCCCTTGCCCCTATATATAGTGGAGGGAGAGAGGCAGCCGCACCCAAAGCCCTGGCGCCTCCCTCCCTCCGTGACACCTTCTCCTCTCCCGCAGGTGCTTGGCGAAGCCTGCAGGATTGCCACGCTCCTCCACCACCACCACGCCCGTTGTCTTCTTGCTGGATGGAGTCTTCCTCAACCTCTCCCTCTCTCCTTGCTGGATCAAGGCATGGGAGACGTCACCGGGCTGTACGTGTGTTGAGCAGCGGAGGTGCCGTCCGTTCGGCACTAGGATCTCCGGTGATTTGGATCACGGCCAATCTGACTCCTTCAACCCCGTTCTCTTGAGCGCTTCCGCTTAGCGATCTACAAGGGTATGTAGATGCACTCTCCTTCCCCTCGTTGCTGGTTTCTCCATAGATAGATCTTGGTGACACGAGGAAAATTTTGAATTTCTGATACGCTCCCCAACAGTGGCATCATGAGCTAGGTCTATTGGCGTAGATTCTTTGCACGCAGTAGAACACAAAGTAGTTGTGGGCGTTGATTTTGTTCAATATGCTTACCATTACTAGTCCAATCTTGTTTTGACGGTATTGTGGGATGAAGCGGCCCGGACCGACCTTACACGTACACTTACGTGAGACGGAGTTCCACCGGTCGACATGCACTTGGTGCATAAGGTGGCTAGCGGTGCCGATCTCTCCCACTTTAGTCGGAACGGATTCGATGAAAAGGGTCCTTATGAAGGGTAAATAGCAATTGGCATATCACGTTGTGGTTATGCGTAGGTAAGAAAGCGTTCTTGCTAGAAACCCATAGCAGCCACGTAAAACATGCAAACAACAATTAGAGGGCGTCTAACTTGTTTTTGCGAGTGGTATGCTATGTGATGTGATATGGCCAAGAAGAATGTGATGAATGATATGTGATGTATGAGATTGATCATGTTCTTGTAATAGGAATCACGACTTGCATGTCAATGAGTATGACAACCGGCAGGAGCCATAGGAGTTGTCTTAATTTATTGTATGACCTGCGTGTCATTAAACAACGCCATGTAATTACTTTACTTTATTGCTAACCGTAGCCATAGTAGTAGAAGTAATAGTTGGTGAGACAACTTCATGAAGACACGATGATGGAGATCATGGTGTCATGCAGATGATGATGATGATCATGGAGCCCCAAAGATGGAGATCAAAAGGAGCAAAATGATATTGGCCATATCATGTCACTATTTGATTGCATGTGATGTTTATCATGTTTATGCATCTTATTTGCTTAGAACAACGGTAGTAAATAAGATGATCCCTCATTAAAATTTCAAGAAGGTGTTCCCCTAAGCGTACCGTTCTGCCAGTTAAATGTCGCTTTGAAGCACCACGTGATGATCGGGTGTGATAGATTCTTACGTTCACATACAACGGGTGTAAGCCAGATTTACACACGCGAAACACTTAGTTTAACTTGACGAGCCTAGCATGTACAGACATGGCCTCGGAACACAAGAGACCAAAAGGTCGAGCATGAGTCGTATGGTGGATACGATCACATGAAGATGTTCACCGATGATGACTAGTCCGTCTCACGTGATGATCGGACACGGCCTAGTTGACTCGGATCATGTAATCACTTAGATGACTGGAGGGATGTCTATCTGAGTGGGAGTTCATTAGATGAACTTAATTATCCTGAACATAGTCCAAAGCCCTTTGCAAATTATGTCATAGCTCGCGCTTTAGTTCTCTTGTTTAGATATGTTCCTAGAGAAAATATAGTTGAAAGTTGTGATGCAATTATGCGGTCGATAGAAAGCTTATGTCCTTAATGCACCGCTCGGTGTCTTTGGACCTCGAGCGTGGTCTGCATGGATGTTGCGAACATCGACACACGTTTTGATGACTACGTGATAGTTCGGTAATGTTAAGCGTCTTAGAATTGAGGCACCAAAGGCGTTTTTGAAAGCGTCGCGGAACATATGAGATGTTACGAGGGCTGAAATTGGGATTTCAGGCTGCGTGCTCACGCCAAGAGGTATGAGACCTCCGGCGAAGTTTTCTAGCCTACAAACTAAGGGAGAAGATCTCAATCGTTGAGCTTGTACTCAGATTGTCCGGGTACAACAATCACTTGAATCGAGTGGGAGTTAATCTTCCAGATGAGATAGTGATGTTTCTCCAAAGACATTGCCACCAAGCTACTAGAGCTTCGTGATGAAATATAACATATCAGGGATAGATATGATGATCCTTGAAGTCTTCGCGATGTTTGACACCGCGAAAGTAGAAGTCAAGTAGGAGGATCAATTGTTGATGGTTGGTAAAACCACTAGTTTCAAGAAGGGCAAGGGCAACAAGGGATACTTCATGGAGCGACAAACAGTTCTTTGCTCTAGTGAAGAAACCTAAGGTTGAACCCAAACCGAGACTAAGTGCTTCTGTAATGAGAGGAACGGACCTTTGAGCGGAACCACCCTAGATACTTGGTAGATGAGGAAAGGTGGCAAGGTCGATAGAAGTATATTGGATATACATTATGTTAATGTGTACTTTACTAGTACTCCTAGTAGCACCAGGGTATTAGATGCCGGTTCGGTTGCTAAGTGTTAGTAACTTCGAAATAAAAGCTACGGAATAAGCGGAGACTAGCTAAAGGTGAGCCAACGATATGTGTTGGAAGTTTTTCCAAGGTTGATGTGATCAAGCATCGCACGCGCTCCCTCTACCATCGAGATTGGAGTTAAACCTAAAATTGTTATTTGGTGTTTGCGTTGAGCATAGACATGATTGGATTATGTCTATCGCAATATGGTTATTCATTTAAGGAGAATAATGGTTACTCTATTTATTTGAATAAATAGCTTCAATGGTCTTGCACCTAAAAGAATGGTTTATTGAAATCTCGATCGTAGTGATACACATTTTCATGCCAAAAGATATAAGATAGTAATGATAGTACCACCTGCTTGTGGCACTGCCATTTGAGTCATATTGGTATAAAACGCATGAAGAAGCTCCATGCAGATGGATCGTTTGGACTCACTTGATGTTGAATCATTTGAGACATGCAAATCATACCACATGGACAAGATGACTGAAAAGCCTCGGTTTGATAAGATGGAACAAGAAAGCAACTTGTTGGAAGTAACACATTTTGATGTGTGCAGTCCAATGAGTGCTGAGGCATCTTGATGAATATCGTTATGTTCTTACTTCACGGATGATTTAAGTAGATACTGAGTGTATTTACTTGATGAAACACAAGTCTAAATTATTGAATGGTTCAAGTAATTTCAGAGTGAAGTTAAAGATCATCGTGACAAGAGGATAAAATGTCTATGATATGATCATAGAGATGAGTATCTGAGTTATGAGCTTTGGCACGCTATTAAGACATTGTGGAAATTGTTTCACAATTAATACCGCTGGAACACCATAGTGTGATGGTGTGTCCGAACATCATAGTTGCACCCTATTGAATATGGTGCGTGCCATGATATCTCTTATCGAATTACCACTATCGCTCATGGGTTAGGCATTAGAGACAACCGCACTCACTATAATAGGGCACCACGTAATTCCGTTGAGACGACCTTTGTTTGAACTATGGTTTGGAGAAACCTAAGTTGTCGTTTATTAAAAGTTTGGGGCTGCGACGCTTATGTGAAAAAGTTTCATCGTGATAAGCTCGAACCCAACACGGATAAATACATCTTCATAGGACACCAAAACAGTTGGGTATACCTCCTATCTCAAGATCCGGAAGCAAAAGTAATTGTTTCTAGAAACGGGTCCTTTCTCGAGGAAAAGTTTCTCTCGAAAAGAATTGAGTGGGAGGATGGTGGAGACTTGATGAGGTTATTGAATCATCACTTCAACTAGTGTGCAGCAGGGCACATGAAGTTGTTCCTGTGGCGCCTACACCAATTGAAGTAGAAGCTTATGATAGTGATCATGAAGTTTTGGATCAAGTCACTACCGTACCTCGTAGGGTGACAAGGACGCGTACTGCTTCGGAGTGGTACAGTAATCCTGTCTTGAAGGTCATATTGCTAGATGAACCTATGAGCTATGGAGAAGCGATGGTGGGCCCATATTCCGACAAATGGTTAGAAGCCATGAAATCCGAGATAGGATCCATGTATCGTAACAAAGCATGGACTTTGGTGGACTTGCCCGATAGGCAAGCCTTTGAGATAAATGGATCTTTAAGAAGATGACGGACGTTGACGGTAATGTCACCGTCTATGAAGCTCGACTTGTGGCGAAGAGTTTTTCACAAGTTCAAGGAGTTGACTACGATGAGATTTTCTCATCCGTAGCGATGCTTAAGTCCGTCGGAATCATGTTAGCATTAGCTGCATTTATGAAATCTGGCAGATGGATGTCAAAACAAGTTTCCTTACGAGTCTTCGTAAGGAAAGGTTGTATGTGATACAATCAGAAAGTTTTTGTCGATCCTAAGGATGATAAAAGGTATGCTGGCTCCAGCGATCCTTCTAAGGACTGGAGTAAGCATTTCGGAGTTGGAATGTGCGCTTTGATGAGATGATCAAAGATTTTGGGTTTATACAAAGTTTATGAGAAACTTGTATCTCCAAAGAAGTGAGTGGGAGCACTATAGAATTTCTGATGAGTATATGTTGTTGACATATTGTTGATCAGAAATGATGTAGAATTTCTGGAAAGCGTATAGGGTTATTTGAAAAGTGTTTTCAATAGAAAACCTGAATTAAGCTGCTTGAACATTGAGCATCAAGGTCTATAAGGATAGATCAAAAACGCTAAATGGTACTTTCAAATGAGCATATACCTTGACATGATCTTGAAGGTGTTCAAGATGGATCAGTCAAAGAAGGAGTTCTTGCCTGACTTGTAAGGTATGAAGTTAAGAGTTAAAGCTCGACCACGGCAGAAGAGAGACAAAGGACGAAGGCCGTCCCCTATGTTTCAGACGTAGGCTCTATAGTATGCTATGCTGTGTACCACACCTGATGTGTGCCTTGCCACGTGTCTGGCAAAGGGGTACAAGAATGATCCAGGAATGGATCATTGGACAGCGGTCAAAATTGTCCTTGGAGTAATAAGGATATGTTTCTCGGTTATGGAGGTGATAAAGAGTTCGACGTAAAGAGTTGCGTCGATGCAAGATTAACACCTATCCGGATAGCTCTGAGTAGAGATACCGGATACGTATAATGGAGCAACAATTTGGAAAAGCTCCAAGTGGAACGTGGTAGCATCATCTATGATATGACATAAAGTTTTGCGAAATACATAGGGATCTGAATATTGCAGACCCGTTGACTACAACCTCTCTCACAAGCATAAACATGATCAAACCCAGAACTCTGTGAGTGTTAATCACATGGCGATGTGAACTAGATTATTGACTCTAGTGCAAGTGGGAGACTGGAAATATGCCTTAGAGGCAATAATAAATTAGTTATTATTATATTTCCTTGTTCATGATAATCGTTTATTATTCATGCTATAATTGTATTGACCGGAAACCGCAATACATGTGTGGATACATAGACAACACCATGTCCCTTGTAAGCCTCTAGTTGACTAGCTCGTTGATCAATAGATGGTTACGGTTTCACGACCATGGACATTGGATGTCATTGATAATGGGATCACATCATTAGGAGAATGATGTGATGGACAAGACCCAATCCTAAGCCTAGCACGGATCGTAGTCCATATGCTAAAGCTTTTCTAAATGTCAAGTATCATTTCCTTAGACCATGAGATTGTGCAACTCCCGGATACCGTAGGAATGCTTTGGGTGTACCAAAGCGTCACAACGTGGCGGGTGGCTCTAAAGGTGCCCTACAGGTATCTCCGAAAGTGTCTGTTGGGTTGGCACGAATCGAGACGGGGATTTGTCACTCCGTGTGACGGAGAGGTATCTCTGGGCCCACTCGGTAGGACATCATCATAATGTGCACAATGTGACCAAGGGGTTGATCACGGGATGATGTGTTACGGAACGAGTAAAGAGACTTGCCGGTAACGAGATTGAACAAGGTATCGGATACCGGCGATCGAATCTCGGGCAAGTACAATACCGCTAGACAAAGGGAATTGTATACAGGATTGATTGAGTCCTTGACATCGTGGTTCATCCGACGAGATCATCGTGGAACATGTGGGAGCCAACATGGGTATCCAGATCCCGATGTTGGTTATTGACCCGGAGAAGCGTCTCGGTCATGTCTCATGGTTCCCGAACCCGTAGGGTCTACACACTTAAGGTTCGATGGCGCTTAGGGTTATAAAGGAAGTTTGTATGTGGTTACTGAATGTTGTTCGAGTCCCGGATGAGATCCCGGACGTCACGAGGAGTTTCGGAATGGTCCGGAGGTAAAGATTTATATATGGGAAGTCTTGTTTTGGTCGCCGGAAAAGTTTCGCGCATTATCGGTATTGTACCGGGAGTGCCGAAAGGGGTCCGGGGGTCCACCAGCCCCGGGGGGCCACATGGGCTGTAGGGGTGTGCGCCTTGGCCTATATGGGCCAAGGGCACCAGCCCCAAAAGGCCCATGCGCCAAGAGATAAGGGAAAAGGAGAGTCCTAAAGGGGGAAGGCACCTCCTAGGTGCCTTGGGGAGGATGGGATCCTCCCTGGCCGCACCCTTCCTTGGAGGAAGGGCCAAGGCTGCGCCTCCCCCCTCTCCCTTGCCCCTATATATAGTGGAGGGGAGAGAGGGCAGCCGCACCTGAAGCCCTGGCGCCTCCCTCCCTCCCGTGACACCTTCTCCTCTCCCGCAGGTGCTTGGCGAAGCCCTGCAGGATTGCCACGCTCCTCCACCACCACCACGCCGTTGTCTGCTGCTGGATGGAGTCTTCCTCAACCTCTCCCTCTCTCCTTGCTGGATCAAGGCATGGGAGACGCCACCCGGCTGTACGTGTGTTGAACGCGGAGGTGCCGTCTGCTCGGCACTAGGATCTCCGGTGATTTGGATCCTGACGAGTCTGACTCCTTCAACCCCGTTCTCTTGAACGCTTCCGCTTAGCGATCTACAAGGGTATGTAGATGCACTCTCCTTCCCCTCGTTGCTGGTTTCTCCATAGATAGATCTTGGTGACACGTAGGAAAATTTTGAATTTCTGCTACGTTCCCCAACACTTCTTCTTGTAGACGTTGTTGGGCCTGTAAGTGCACAGGTTTGTAGGACAGTAGCAAATTTCCCTCAAGTGGATGACCTATGGTTTATCAATCCGTGGGAGGCGTAGGATGAAGATGGCTCTCTCAAGCAACCCTGCAACCAAATAACAAAGAGTCTCTTGTGTCCCCAACACACCCAATACAATGGTAAATTGTATAGGTGCACTAGTTCGGGGAAGAGATGGTGATACAAGTGCAATATGGATGGTAGATATAGGTTTTTGTAATCTGAAAATATAAAAACAGCAAGGTAGCAAGCGATAAAAGTGAGCGTAAACGATATTGCAATGATAGGAAACAAGGCCTAGGGTTCATACTTTCACTAGTGCAAGTTCTCTCAACAATAATAACATAATTGGATCATATAACTATCCCTCAACATGCAACAAAGAGTCACTCCAAAGTCACTAATAGTGGAGAACAAATGAAGAGATTATGGTAGGGTACGAAACCACCTCAAAGTTATTCTTTCCAATCAATCTGTTGGGCTAGTCCTATAAGTGTCACAAACAGCCCTAGAGTTCGTACTAGAATAACACCTTAAGACACAAATCAACCAAAACCCTAATGTCACCTAGATACTCCAATGTCACCTCAAGTATCCATAGGCATGATTATACGATATGCATCACACAATCTCAATTCATCTATTCAAACCAACACATAGAACCTCAAAGAGTGCCCCAAAGTTTCTACCGGAGAATCACGACAAAAACATGTGCCAACCCCTATGCATAGGTTCCCAATGTCACGAAACCCATAAGTTGATCACCAAAACATACATCAAGTGGATCAATAGAATAACCCATTGTCACCACGGTTATCCCACACAAGACATACATCAAGTGTTCTCAAATCTTTAAAGACTCAATCAGATAAGATAACTTCAAAGGGAAAACTCAATCCATTACAAGAGAGAAGAGGGGGAGAAGAAACATAAGATCCAACTATAATAGCAAAGCTCGCGATACATCAAGATCGTGTGAAGTCGAGAACACGAGAGAGAGAGAGAGAGAGAGAGAGAGAGAGAGATCAAACACATAGCTACTGGTACATACCCTCAGCCCCGAGGGTGAACTACTCCCTCCTCGTCATGGAGAGCGCCAGGATGATGAAGATGGCCACCGGTGATGGGTTCCCCCTCGGCAGGCTGCCGGAACGGGCTCCCGAGAGGTTTTTGGTGGCTACAGAGGCTTGCGGCGGCGGAACTCCCGATCTATCTTCTCTTCTGGAAGTTTTACGATACGTTGGTATATATGGGTGCAAAGTGCGTCGGTGGAGCTTCGGGGGCCCCACGAGGCAGGGGGCGCGCCCAAGGGGGGTGGGCGCGCCCCCACCCTCATGGCCAGCTCCCGTATCTTCTGACGTAGAGTCCAAGTCTATCTGGTGGGTTTCCTTCCAAATATAACTTCTCTAGTTGATTTCGTTCCGCTTCGACTCCGTCTGATATTCCTTTTCCTCGAAACACTGAAATAGGCATAAAACAGAAAATCTGGGCTGGGCCTCCGGTTAATAGGTTAGTCCCAAAAATAATATAAAAGTGGATAATAAAGCCCAATATTGCCTAAAACAGTAGATAATATAGCATGGAGCAATCAAAAATTGTAGATACGTTGGAGACGTATCAAGCATCCCCAAGCTTAATTCCTTCTCGTCCTCGAGTAGGTAAATGATAAAAAAAGAATTTTTGATGCGGAGTGCTACTTGGCATAATTCATTGTAATTTTCTTTATTGTGGCATGAATATTCAGATCCGAAAGATTTAAGACAAAAGTTCATATTGACATAAAAATAATAATACTTCAAGCATACTAACTAAGCAATTATGTCTTCTCAAAATAGCATGGCAAAAGGAAGTTCATCCCTACAAAATCATATAGTTAGGCTATGCTTCATTTCCTTCACACAAAGATGTTCCCAACTTCTATACCCCCGATGACAAGCCAAGCAATTGTTTCATACTTGAATAATCTCAAACTTTTTCAACCTTCACGCAATACATGAGCGTGAGCCATGGATATAGCACTATGGGTGGAATAGAATATGATGTTGGGGATTGTGTGGAGAAGACAAAAAAGAGAAAGTCTCACATTGACGAGGATTATCAACGGGCTATGGAGATGCCCATCAATTGATGTCAACATGAGGAGTAGGGATTGCCATGCAACGGATGCACTAGAGCTATAAATAAATGGTCAACAAAAGAGAACTAGTGGGTGTGCATCCAACTTGCTTGCTCACGAAGCCTAGGGTATTTGAGGAAGCCCATCATAGGAATATACAAGCCAAGTTCTATAATGAAAAATTCCCACTAGTATGGAAAAGACAACTTATGAGACTCGCTATATGAAAAACATGGTGCTACTTTGAAGCACAAGTGTGGAAAAAGAGATAGTAACATTGCCCTTTTTATATTATTTTTTTGGCCTTTCTTTTTTTCTTTTTGGCCTTTTTTTTTATTGGGCAATGCTCTAACAATGATGATCATCACACTTCTATTGATTACAACATAAGGATTACAACTTGAAACTAGAACAAGATATGACTCTATATGAATGCCTCCGGCGATGTACCGGGATGGTGCAATGAATCAAGAGTGACATGTATGAAAAATAATGCATGGTGGCTTTGCCACAAATACGATGTCAACTACATGATCATGCAATGGCAATATGACAAAAGTAAAGTATGTCATGATGATGATCGGAACGGTGGAAAGTTGCATGGCAATATATCTCAGAAAGGCTATGGAAATGCCATAATAGGTAGGTATGGTGGCTGTTTTGAGGAAGATATAGGGAGGTTTATGTGTGATAGAGCGTATCGTATCACGGGGTTTGGATGCACCGGCGTAGTTTTGCCAACTCTCAAGGTGAGAAAGGGCAATGCACGGTACCGAAGAGGCTAGCAAAGGCGGAAAGGTAAAAGTGCGTATAATCCATGGACTCAACATTAGTCAAAAGAACTCATATACTTATTGCAAAAATTTAGAAGTCATCAAAAATCAAGTACTACGCGCATGCTCCTAGGGGTATAGATTGGTAGGAAAAGACCATCGCTCGTCCCCGACCGCCACTCATAAGGATGCACAAGCCAGGTACACTTCATGTTTCAAATTTGTTACACAACTTTAACCATATGTGCATGCTACGGGATTTGCTAACTTCAATACAAGCATTCTTTAAATTCATAATCACCCAACTAGCATGACTTTAATATCACTACCTCCATATCTCAAAACAATTATCAAGTATCAAACTTTTCTTAGTATTCAACGCACTCAAAAGAAAGTTTCACATATCTTGAATACCAAGTATATTAATTTTAAGCAAATTACCATGCTATTAACGACTCTCAAAATAATATAAGTGAAGTATGAGACTACATATATTTCTTCAAAATAAAACCACCATTGTGCTCTAAAAGATATAAGTGAAGCACTAGAGCAAATGACAAACAACTCCGAAAGATATAAGTGAAGATCAATGAGTAGTTGAATAATTATGTAACTATGTGAAGACTCTCCCCTTTAATAATTTCAGATCTTGGTATTGTATTCAAACAGCAAGCAAAGCTAAATAAAACTACATTGCAAGGATAGCACAACTCATCTGAAGAAGCAAAAACTTAGGCTCAACCGATACTAACCGCTAGTTGTTGGAGAAAGGTGGGATGCCTACCGGGGCATCCTTAAGCTTAGATGCTTGAGACTCCTTGAAATATTATCTTGGGGTGCCTTGGTCATTCCCAAGCTTGAACTTTTGTGTCTCCTTAATTCCTCTCATATCATGGTTTTTCTTTTTATCAAAAGCTTCATTCACAACAAACTCAACACGGACTCGTGAGATAGGTTAGTATAAACCAATGTAAGACCTTATCATTTTCTAATGTAACAAATCACTAACATTATTATTCAACATTGCATACTAAATGCCTCTGCATATTTAATACTCCTATCCTTAAATAGAATCATTAAGCAAGCAAACATATGCAAACAATGCAAACATAACAGCAATCTGCCAAAACAGTACAGTCCGTAAAGAATGCAGGAGTATCAATACTTACCTGACCCCAAAAATTATGAACTAAAATTCCCACTGTAATAAATTTATCAGATCTCAATATGAAAAAAGATTCAACATTATACCATTCTCTGAATTTTCTAAGGAATTTTGGCAACAGCGGTAAACTTTCTGTTTTCAAACAGGAACATGTATACTAGCAAAATAAGCGTGGCAAAGGCTATCCTTGACTTTTTTATTGAAACTAAAGATGAAAAACGTTATTCTAAATAACATAAAGCTAATACTAACAAAAGAAAATGACGCTCCAAGCAAAACACATATCATGTGGTTAATAAAAATATAGCTCCAAGTAAAGTTACCGATGAACGAAGACGAAAGAGGGGATGCCTTCCGGGGCATCCCCAAGCTTAGGTTATTGGTTGTCCTTGAATATTACCTTGGGGTGCCTTGGGCATCCCCAAGCTTAGGCTCTTGCCACTCCTTATTCCATAGTCCATCGAATCCTTACCCAAAACTTGAAAACTCCACAACACAAAACTTAACAGAAAACTCGTAAGCTCCGTTAGCGAAAGAAAACAAAACACCACTTCAAGGTACTGTAATGAACACATTATTTATTTATATTGGTGTTAAACCTACTGTATTCCAACTTCTCTATGGTTTATAAACTATTTTACTAGCCACAGATTCATCAAAATAAGCAAACAACACACGAAAAACAGAATCTGTCAAAAACAGAACAGTCTGTAGTAATCTGTAACTAACGCAAACTTCTGGAACTCCAAAAATTCTAAAATAAATTGCTGGAGCTGAGTAATTTGACTAGTAATCATCTGCAAAAATAATCAACTAAATATCACTCTCCAGTAAAAAGTTCTAGCTAATCTCGTGAGCGCTAAAGTTTCTGTTTTTTACAGCATGATCATAAAGACTTCACCCAAGTCTTCCCAAAGGTTCTACTTGGCACAAACACTAATTAAAACATAAAACCACATCTAACCAGAAGCTATATGGATTATTTATTACTAAACAGAACCAAGAAGTAAGAAACTAAAATAAAATTGGGTTGCCTCCCAACAAGCGCTATCGTTTAACGCCCCTAGCTAGGCATGATGATTTCAATGATGCTCACATAAAAGATAAGAATTGAGACATAAATAGAGCATCATGAAGAATATGACTAGCACATTTAAGTCTAACCCACTTCCTATGCATAGGGATTTTGTGAGCAAACAACTTATGGGAACAATAATCAACTAGCATAGGAAGGTAAAACAAGCATAACTTCAAGATTTTAAGCACATAGAGAGTAAACTTGATATTATTGCAATTCCTACAAGCATATATTCCCCCCTCATAATAATTTCCGTAGCATCATGAATGAATTCAACTATATAACCAGCACCTAAAGCATTCTTTTCATGATCTACAAGCATAGAAATTTTATTACTCCCCACATAAGCAAATTTCTTCTCATGAATAGTAGTGGGAGCAAACTCAACAAAACAACTATCATATGATTGAAAATTAAGATCAAGATGACAAGTTTCATGGTTATCATTATTCTTTAAAGCATACGTGTCATCACAATAATCATCATAGATAGGAGGCATGCTTTCATCATAGTAATTTTGCTCATCAAAGCTTGGGGACAAAAAAATATCATATTCATCAAACATAGCTTCCCCAAGCTTGTGGCTTTGCATATCATTAGCATCATGGATATTCAAGGAATTTATACTAACAACATTGCAATCATGCTCATCATACAAAGATTTAGTGCCAAACATTTTATAGATTTCTTCTTCTAGCACTTGAGCACATTTTTCCTTTCCATCATTCTCACGAAAGATATTAAAAAGATGAAGCGTATGGGACAAACTCAATTCCATTTTTTGTAGTTTTCTTTTATAAACTAAATTAGCGCTAAAACAAGAAAAAAAAGATTCGATTGCAAGATCTAAATATATACCTTCAAGCACTCACCTCCCTGGCAACGGCGCCAGAAAAGAGCTTGATGTCTACTACACAACCTTCTTCTTGTAGACGTTGTTGGGCCTGCAAGTGCACATGTTTTTAGGACAGTAGCAAATTTCCCTCAAGTGGATGACCTAAGGTTTATCAATCCGTGGGAGGCGTAGGATGAAGATGGTCTCTCTCAAGCAACCCTGCAACCAAATAACAAAGAGTCTCTTGTGTCCCCAACACACCCAATACAATGGTAAATTGTATAGGTGCACTAGTTCGGGAAGAGATGGTGATACAAGTGCAATATGGATGGTAGATATAGGTTTCTGTAATCTGAAAATATAAAAACAGCAAGGTAGCAAGCGATAAAAGTGAGCGTAAACGGTATTGCAATGATAGGAAACAAGGCCTAGGGTTCATACTTTCACTAGTGCAAGTTCTCTCAACAATAATAACATAATTGGATCATATAACTATCCCTCAACATGCAACAAAGAGTCACTCCAAAGTCACTAATAGTGGAAAACAAACGAAGAGATTAATGTAGGGTACGAAACCACCTCACAGTTATTCTTTCCAATCAATCCGTTGGGCTATTCCTATAAGTGTCACAAACAGCCCTAGAGTTCGTACTAGAATAACACCTTAAGACACAAATAAACGAAAACACTAATGTCACCTAGATACTCCAATGTCACCTCAAGTATCCGTAGGCATGATTATACGATATGCATCACACAATCTCAATTCATCTATTCAAACCAACACATAGAACCTCAAAGAGTGCCCCAAAGTTTCTACGGAGAATCACGGCGAAAACGTGTGCCAACCCCTATGCATAGGTTCCCAATGTCACGAAACCCGCAAGTTGATCACCAAAACATACATCAAGTGGATCAATAGAATAACCCATTGTCACCACGGTTATCCCATAAGACATACATCAAGTGTTCTCAAATCTTTAAAGACTCAATCCGATAAGATAACTTCAAAGGAAAACTCAATCCATTACAAGAGACAAGAGGGGAGAAGAAACATAAGATCCAACTATAATAGCAAAGCTCGCGATACATCAAGATCGTGTGAAGTCGAGAACACGAGAGAGAGAGAGATCAAACACATAGCTCTTGGTACATACCCTCAGCCCCGAGGGTGAACTACTCCCTCCTCGTCATGGAGAGCGCCAGGATGATGAAGATGGCCACCGGTGATGGGTTCCCCTCCGTGAGGTGCTTGAACGGGCTCCCGAGAGGTTTTTGGTGGCTACAGAGGCTTGCGGCGGCGGAACTCTCAATCTATCTTTGGTTCTGGAAGTTTTATGATACGTAGGTACATATGGGTGCAAGGGGTACGTCGGTGGAGCTTCGGGGGCCCCACGAGGCAGGGGGCGCGCCCTAGGGGTGTGGGCGCGCCCCCACCCTCATGGCCAGCTCCCGTATCTTCTGAAATAGAGTCCAAGTCTATCTGGTGGGTTTCCTTCCAAAAATAACTTCTCTAGTTGATTTCGTTCCGTTTCGACTCCGTCTGATATTCCTTTTCCTCGAAACACTGAAATAGGCATAAAATAGCAAATCTGGGCTGGGCCTCCGGTTAATAGGTTGTTGGGGAACGTAGCAGAAATTCAAAATTTTCCTACGTGTCACCAAGATCTATCTATGGAGAAACTAGCAACAAGGGAAGGAGAGTGCATCTACATACCCTTGTAGATCGCTAAGCGGAAGCGTTCATGAGAACGGGGTTGAAGGAGTCGTACTCGTGATCCAAATCACCGGAGATCCTAGTGCCGAACGGACGGCACCTCCGTTCAACACGTACAGCCCGGTGGCGTCTCCCACGCCTTGATCCAGCAAGGAGAGGGAGAGGTTGAGGAAGACTCCATCCAGCAGCAGCACAACGGCGTGGTGGTGATGGAGGAGCGTGGCAATCTTGCAGGGCTTCGCCAAGCACCACAGGAGAGGAGGAGGAAGAGACGCAGGGCTGCACCAAGAGACAGAGATTGAATCGCCTGTATTGGGCAGCCCCCAGGCCTCATATATATAGGGGAAGGGGAGGAGGGTGCGCCCCCTCTAGGGTTCCCACCCCTAGAGGCGGCAGCCCCAAAACCCATCTATGGGTGGCGGCCACAAGGGGGAGGAGAGGGAGGCGCGGGGAGTATGGGCCTTAGGGCCCATCTGCCCTCGAGGTTTGCCCCTTCTCCCTTCTAGCCGCATGGGCCATGGTGGAGGCGCCCCTAGCCCACCTAGGGGCTGGTGCCTCTCATACTTGGCCCATGTATGCCTCTGGAGCATGTGGCCCCACTTGGTGGACCCCCGGGACCCTCCCGGTGGTCCCGCTACATTACAGATATCGCCCGAAACTTTTCCGGTTACCAAAACAGAACATCCCATATATAAATCTTTACCTCCGGACCATTCCGAACTCCTCGTGACGTCCGGATCTCATCCGGACTCAACAACATTCGGTAACCACATACAAATTTCCTTTATAACCCTAGCGTCATCGAACCTTATGTGTAGACCCTACGGGTTCGGGAACCATGCAGACATGACCTAGACGTTCTCCGGTCAATAACCAACAAGCATCTGGATACCCATGTTGGCTCCCACATGTTCCACGATGATCTCGTCGGATGAACCACGATGTAAAGGACTCAATCGATCCCGTATACAATTCCCTTTGTCTAGCGGTATTGTACTTGCCCGAAATTCGATCGTCGGTATACCGATACCTTGTTCAATCTAGTTACCGGCAAGTCTCTTTACTCGTTCCGTAACACATCATCCCGTGATCAACCCCTTAGTCACATTGTGCACATTATGATGATGTCCTACCGAGTGGGCCCAGAGATACCTCTCCGTTTACACGGGTGACAAATCCCGATCTCGATTCGCCAACCCAATGTACACTTTCGGAGATACCGTAATGCACCTTTATAGCCACCCGATTCGTTGTGGCGTTTGGTACACCCAAAGCATTCCTACGGTATCCGGGAGTTGCACAATCTCATGGTCTAAGGAAATGATACTTGACATTTAGAAAAGCTTTAGCATACGAACTACACGATCATGCTAGGCTTAGGATTGGGTCTTGTCCATCACATCATTCTCCTAATGATGTGATCCCGTTATCAATGACATCCAATGTCCATGGTCGTGAAACCGTAACCATCTATTGATTAACGAGCTAGTCAACTAGAGGCTTACTAGGGACATGGTGTTGTCTATGTACCCACACATGTATCCGAGTTTCCTATCAATACAATTATAGCATGGATAATAAACGATTATCATGAACAAGGAAATATAATAATAACTAATTTATCATTGCCTCTAGGGCATATTTCCAACATAGATTAGTCCCAAAAGTAATATAAAAGTGGATAATAAAGCCCAATATTGCCTAAAACAGTAGATAATATAGCATGGAGCAATCAAAAATTATAGATACGTTGCAGGAGTATCATCTTGCTGTCGGAACTCATCTACTACTTCGCCCGTCTTGCTGGATCAAGAAGGCGAGGACGTCATCAAGCTGAACGTGTGCTGAACGCGGAGGTCCCGTACGTTTGGTACTTGATCGGGGCGGATCGTGAAGGTGTACGACTACATCAACCGCGTTGATAAACGCTTCCGCTTAGCGATCTTCAAGGGTATGAAGATACACTCCCCCTCTCGTTGCTATGCATCACATAGATAGATCTTGCGTGATCGTAGGAACATTTTTGAAATTACCACGTTCCCCAACAAATATAACAACATGGAGCAATCAAAAATTATAGATACGTTGGAGACGTATCAGCATCCCCAAGCTTAATTCCTGCTCGTCCTCGAGTAGGTAAATGATAAAAACAGAATTTTTGATGTGGAATGCTGCCTAACATGTTCATCATATTCTTTTCTTTATAGCATGGACATATGGACTTTTATATGATTCAAAGCAATAGTCTAGTTTTGACATGAAGACTTTAATACTCAAGTATAGCAACAAACAACCATGTCTTTCAAAATATCAACACTAAAGCAAGTTATCCCTAGCCCATCATGCTCAATCATTGATCCATTCATGAAACACACTCAAATATTAGATACACCCCATGCTCAAATACGATCATAGTGCCCCTTAGTTGGTGCTTTTATAAGAAAAGATGGAGACTCAAATTCGAAATAAAAATTGCATAAGTAAAAGAAAGGCCCTTCGCGGAGGGAAGTAGGTATTTGTAGAGGTGCCAGAGCTCAAAGCTTAAATTGCGAGACAAAAATTATTTTTGAGAGGCATACTTTTCCCACCAAAGAAAATGACTTGGAGCATCCCAACACTTTCCAAGCTAGATACATCATAGGGGGCTCCCAAACAGAAAATAAAGTTTATTCCTTTTTCCACCATAACTTTCACTCTCCATAGCTAACCGTATCCACAGGTGCCCTCCATACCAACACTTTCTCAAGAATTTATTATTTGACAACATAAAGTAAACTCATTATTCATTTCGAGAGAGGGCATCCCTAGTACCTTTGTTGTACTCTCGTGCGATGACAAGTGAATAAACACTCATCATGAGAATAACACATCTAGCATGGAAAATATTGGCTACCCTTTACCGCCTCGCGAGTAGTAGAGCACACAAAAGAGAAATGTATTATGAACATTAGAGATGGCACATGCAAATTTGCTTAGAACTGCATGGAAATACCGCATATAGGTAGGTATAGTGGACTCATAAGGCAAAACTGGTTTAAAGGGATTTGGATGCCCAAGTAGTGATCATACTTAGTGCAAATGAAGGCTAGCAAAAAGATTGAGAAGCGACGAA
This sequence comes from Aegilops bicornis, assembly GCA_021605145.1. Taxonomy (NCBI): domain Eukaryota; kingdom Viridiplantae; phylum Streptophyta; class Magnoliopsida; order Poales; family Poaceae; genus Aegilops; species Aegilops bicornis. The sequence continues at coordinate 1,805,890 of JAHIAL010000057.1, forward strand.
CCAAAAAGTGAAAAATCTCATACCCAAGCATTAAGCATAAGTAACACGAATAGTGCACCATAAGTAGGATATAAATTTCATTTCATAACTATTGACTTTCGTGTTTGCATAGGGAATCACAAACCTTAACATCAATATTCTTACTAAAGCACAATTACTCATCAACATGACTCCCATATCATATCGTCATATCTCAAAACCATTACTAAGAATCAAGTTTATTTTGTCCAATGATCTTCATGAAAGTTTTTATTATATGTTTCTTTTGATAAGCTCTCAAACAAATATAAGTGAAGATCATGAGCATAATTTTTCTTCTTTCTCTCAAAATAATCTAAGTGAAGCAAGAGAGAATTTCTTAAAAATTTACTAACTCCCAAATAAATCTAAGTGAGGCATGAGAGAATTTCTTGAAAATTAGAAAATCACACCGTGCTCAAAAAGATATAGGTGAAGTACTAGAGCAAATCCATAGCTCTAAAAATTTAAGTGAAGCATAGGAGCAAGCATGGCATGATTTTTTGGCTCTCTCAAAAATGTGTGTCCAGCAAGGATTCAACACTTAAAACACAAAGAAAAACTAGCAAAGGCTCATATAATACAAGACACTCCAAGCAAAACTCATATCATGTGACGAATAAAAATATAGTTTCAAGTAAAATACCGATGGTTGTTAGAAGAAAGCAGGGATGCCACTCGGGGGCATCCCCAAGCTAAGTTGCTTGCAACTTCTTTGAATATTATCTTGGGGTTCCTCGGGCATCCCCAAGCTTAGCCTTTTGTATATCCTTATTCCTTCATCCATCATAAGATAAACCAAAACTTGAAAACTTCAATCACACAAAACTCGAACAAAACCTTCGTGAGATCCGTTAGTATAAGAAACCAAACCACTACTATAAGTACTGTAGAAAATATATTATTATTTTGTTTTTGCATTATATCTACTGTATTCCAACTTTTTTATGGCAAAAACTCATCAAATAAAACCATAGAATCATCAAAACAAGCACACAACGCAAAGAAAACAGAATCTGTCAAAAACAGAACAGTCTGTAGCAATCTGAATATTTCGAATATTTCTGTAACTCCAAAAATTCTGAAATAAATTGGTGGACGTGAGGAATTTAACTATTAATTCTCTGCAAAACGAATCAACTCAAAAGCGCTCTTCTGTTAAAAATGAAAAATAATCTCGTGAACGCAAAAGTTTCTGTTTTTCAGCAAGATCAAATAAACTTTCACCCAAGTCTGTTCAAAGGCCTTGCTTGGTACAAACACTAATTAAAACACACAAAAAACACAATCAAAACAGTAGCATAATTGTTCTAACACTCAAGAACAGGAAGCAAAAATCAAAAATAAATTTTATTCGTTGGGTTGCCTCCTAACAAGCGCTTTTCTTTAAAGCCTTTTTAGCTGGGCATCGATAATTTTGATGATGCTCACATGAAAGACAAGAATTGAAGAACAAAGAGAGCATCATATAGCACGTGACAAACACATCTAAGTCTAACATACTTCCTGTGCATAGGCATTTTATAAGCAAACAAATTATCAAGGCAAGCAAAAACTAGCATATGCAAGGAAAAAAGAAAAAGATGATAGCAATCTTGACATGAAGAGAGGTAATTTGGTAACATGAAAATTTCTACAACCATATTTTCCTCTCTCATAATAATTACATGTAGGGTCATAAGAAAATTCAACAAAATAGCTATCACATAACATATTCTCAACACGATCCACATGCATACGAAGTTGACACTCTTCCAAAATAGTGGGATTAACATTAACTAAAGTCATGACCTCTTCAAACCCACTTTTATTAAAAATTTCATAAGATTGAACATTCTCCAAAGTAGTGGGATCTAAAGTTGACACTCTTCCAAACCCACTTTTAATATTATCGCAAACACTATTATCAATCTCATATTCATCACGGGGCTTAAATAAATTTTCAAGATCATAAGAAGAATCACCCCTATCATGATCATTGCAATAAGTATTGGACATTGCAAAATTAGCATCCCCAAGCTTGGGGTTTTGCATATTATTAGCACAATAGACATTAATAGAATTTATAGTAAATCATTGCAATCATGCTTTTCGTTCAAAGAGCTATCATGAATCACTTCATAAATTTCTTCATCACAATTTTCAGATTCACGAATCTCAAGCAAAACTTTATAAAGATAATCTAGTGTACTCAAATCACTAGCAATTTGTTCATGACCGTGATCCTTGCTGCGTCGTGCTGACGAGGTGCACCCGCCCATCGTCCACGTCCAGATGCTGCCGATATTCTCCAAGCTTAAGTTCGCGACCTACGACGGCACAGTCGACCCCCTGAATTGGCTCAACCAATGCGACCAATTTTTTCAGGGGACAGCGCACGCTCACTTTCGACCGCACCTGGATCGCCTCGTATCATCTCCGAGGAGACGTGCAGACATGGTACTATGCCCTCGAACAGGACGAGGGCGGCATGCCACCATGGGAGCGTTGATACGTCTCCATCGTATCTATAATTTTTGATTGTTCCATGCCAATATTCTACAACTTTCATATACTTTTGGCGACTTTTTATACTATTTTTGGGACTAACATATTGATCCAGTGCCCAGTGCCAGTTCTTGTTTGTTGCATGTTTTTTGTTTCGCAGAAAACCCATATCAAACGGAGTCCAAACAGGATAAAAACTGATGGAGATTTTTCTTTGGAATATTTATGATTATTGGGAAGAAGAATCAACGCGAGACGTTGCCCGAGGGGGCCACGAGGCAGGGGGCGCGCCCCAGGGGGTCAGGCGCGCCCTGGGCCCTCGTGGCCACCCCGTAAGGCAGTTGGTGCCCTTCTTTTGCCTCAATAAAGCTAATATCCGGATAGAAATCGTGTTAAAATTTCAGCCCAATCGGAGTTATGGATCTCCGGGAATATAGCAAATGGTGAAAGGGCAGAATATGAGAACGCAGAAACAGAGAGAGACAGAGAGACAGATCCAATCTCGGAGGGGATCTCGCCCCTCCCAAGCCATGGAGGCCATGGACCAAACGGGAAACCCTTCTCCCATCTAGGGAGAAGGTCAAGGAAGAAGAAGAAGGAGAAGGGGGGCTCTCTCCCCCTTCCTTCCGGTGGCGCCGGAACGCCGCCGGGGCCATCGTCATCACCGCGATCTACACCAACAACTTCACCGCCCTCATCACCAACTCTTCCCCACTCTATGCAGCGGTGTAACCCCTCTTTTACCAGCTGTAATCTCTACTTAAACATGGTGCTCAATGCTATATATTATTGTCCAATGATGTATGGCTATCCTATGATGTTTGAGTAGATCTATTTTGTCCTATGGGTTAATTGATGATCGTGATTGGTTTGAGTTCATGTTTCATTATTGGTGCTGTCCTATGGTGCTCTCCGTGTCGCGCAAGCATGAGGGATTCCCACTGTAGGGTGTTGCAATATGTTCATGATTCGCTTATAGTGGGTTGCTTGAGTGACAGAAGCATAAACACGAGTAAGGGGGTTGTGGCATATGGGATAAAGGGGACTTGATGCTTTAATGCTATGGTTGGGTTTTACCTTAATGATCTTTAGTAGTTGCGGATGCTTGCTAGAGTTCCAATCATAGGTGCATATGATCCAAGAAGAGAAAGTATGTTAGCTTATGCCTCTCCCTCAAATAAAATTGCAATAGTGATTACCGGTTTAGTTATCGATTGCCTAGGGACAAATAACTTTCTCGTGACAAAAAGCTCTCTACTAAAACTAACTTAGTTGTGTCTGCATCTAAACACCCCCTACTTTTTATTTACGTGTTTTTTATTATCTTGCAAACCTATCCTATCACACCTACAAAGTACTTCTAGTTTCATACTTGTTCTAGGTAAGGCGAACCTCAAGCGTGCATAGAGTTGTATCGGTGGTCGATAGAACTTGAGGGAATATTTGTTCTACATTTAGCTCCTCGTTGGGTTCGACACTGTTACTTATCGAAAGAGGCTACAATTGATCCCCTATACTTGTGGGTTATCAAGACCTTTTTCTGGCGCCGTTGCCGGGGAGTCATAGCGTGGGGTGAATATCCTCGTGTGTGCTTGTTTGCTTTATCACTAAGTAATATTTATTTGTTGTTCTAAGTTGTTCTCTATCTTTAGTTATGGATATGGAACACGAAATAGCAAAAAAATTAGGTGTACTTGCTACTCATGGAGATGGGGAACCTCCTAAAACCCTCGATGCTCATTATGTGAAAGAAATTATGTACTACTTTGATAATCCTGAGAAAACCCCCATTCAATTATGTTATGGGAGACACGTTGGCTCAACGTGAAAACTTTAGGGATTATCGCTTGACACAAAAAGGGAAACTATTATGGGGTCAAATTTATATGTTGTATTGGTATGCTAGGCAACTATGCTTGAGATATGGTTATACTTGTTGCTCTAGGATGAAGGCTCCGCACCTTCCCTTTTCATGCAAATTTAATGATAATGAAACCTTAGCTTCTTATGCTAATGGTATATATGATTACTATGATGTGGAACAAATAGAAGAATTCGTTGCTTTTATGGGTGCTTATGAAATTGAATCTTTGTTTAAAACGTGTGAAAATCTTGATGATGCTGTTTACAGATCTGAAAATTTTGCTATACTTAAATATTGCTATGAGAATTATGAATTCAATGCCGATATTGGTGCATTTGTTGAGGAAGTCTCCGCTGTCCAAGAGGAGACTAATATTTTTCAGGAGTCTATGGAAGAAGAAATTGATGAAACTGTGAGCTCATTGGATGAAAAAGATGATGAGGAGAGCGAAGAACAAAAGGAGGAAGAGCAGATTAGCTACCCGTTCCCACCTTCTAATGAGAGTAACTCTTCAACTCATACATTGTTTAATTTCCCTTCGTTCTTACCGAAGGATGATTGCTATGATAATTGCTATGATCCCGTTGATTCTTTTGAAATACCCCTTTTTGATGATGCTTGCTATGCTTGTGGCCAAGATGCCAATATGAAGTATGCCTATGGAGATGAACTTGCTATAGTTCCTTATGTTAAACATGAAATTGTTGCTATTGCACCCACACATGATAGTCCTATTATCTATTTGAATTATCCAAACTACACTATATCGGAGAAGTTTGTGCTTATTAAGGATTATATTGATGGGTTGCCTTTTACCATTGCACATGATAATTTTGATGAATGTAATATGCATGTGCTTGTTGCTCCTACTTGCAATTATTATGAGAGAGGAACTATATCTCCACCTCTCTATGTTTCCAATATGATAAAATTACAAGAAACTGCTTATACTATGCATTGGCCTTTACTATGTGTGCATGAATTATTCTTTTATGACATGCCGATGCATAGGAAGAGAGTTAGACTTCGTTGTTGCATGATATATGTTACTTTGTGCTCACTACTAAATCACAAATCATTGTTAATTAAAATTGTCTTTGGTATACCTTGGGATCCGGGTGGATCTATTACTTGAGCACTATATGCCCAGCTTAATGGCTTTAAATAAAGCGCTGCGAGGGAGACAACCGGGAAGTTTTAGAGAGTCATTTATTTCTGTTTATTGATTGTATAAAGTTTAAAAACAAAAAAAATAAAGAGGGGAACCCAAAACTTTTCAAAAAGGAAAGTGGAAGTGAGAAAGACAAGCATTGTTGAAGTGGGGGAGCTCCTTGAACTTTGTTCATGCTCACAGAAACTTTGTGAATCTTAATTACAGAAACTTTTCATCAAAAATAATTATCCCCTTGTATAATTCCATTGTATTATAAAAATAATGTGCCAAGGTTTGCCTTTAGGATGTTTACAATGTTTGTTGGTTTGTACGGTGCAGGACAGAAACTTTGGCTGTGGTGCGCGATTTTACATTTTTTACTGGAACGTCAAACGGTTCTGAAACTTTTTGCACTGTCTTTATATACAAAGTTTTTATTTTTCCTAATTTTGATAGAATTTTTGGGGTACCAGAAGTATGGTGAATGTTCAGATTGCTACAGACTGTTCTGTTTTTGATGCACAGTTTACTTATTTTGATGAAACTATCAATTTCTATCAGTGGATTAAGCCATGGAAAAATTATATTACAGTAGACACGATGCAAAAACAAAATATGAATAGGTTTGCAACAGTACCTAGAGTTGTGATTTGCTTTATTATACTAACGGATCTTACCGAGTTTTATGTTGAAGTTTTGTGTGGATGAAGTGTTTGATCGAGGAGGTCTCGATATGAGGAAAAGGAGGAGAGGCAAGAGCTCGAGCTTGGAGATGCCCAAGGCACCCCAAGTAAATATTCAAGGAGACTCAAGCGTCCAAGCTTGGGGATGCCCCGGAAGGCATCCCCTCTTTCTTCAACAAAGTATCGGTATGTTTTCGGATTCGTTTCGTTCATGCGATATGTGCAAATTTTGGAGCGTCTTTTGCATTTTGTTTTCACTTTTCTTTTATGCGCCATGCTGGTATGAGATAGTCCATGGTTGATTTATAGAATGCAATTTGCACTTCACTTAAATCTTTTGAGTATGGCTTTATAGAATGCTTCATGTGCTTCACTTATATCATTTGAAGTTTGGATTGCCTGTTTCTCTTCACATAGAAAACCGCCATTTGTAGAATGCTCTTTTGCTTCACTTATATTTGTTAGAGCGTGGGCATATCTTTTGTAGAAAGAATTAAACTCTCTTGCTTCACTTATATCTATTTAGAGAGATGACAGGAATTGGTCATTCACATGGTTAGTCATAAAATCCTACATAAACTTGTAGATCGCTGAATATGATATGTTAGATTTCTTGCAACAGTTTTGCGATATAAAGATGGTGATATTAGAGTCATGCTAGTGGGTAGTTGTGGATTGTAGAAATACTTGTGTTGAAGTTTGTGATTCCCGTAGCATGCACGTATGGTGAACCGTTATGTAACGGTTGGAGCATGAGGTATTTATTGATTGTCTTCCTTATGAGTGGCGGTCGGGGACGAGCGATGGTCTTTTCCTACCAATCTATCCCCCTAGGAGCATGCGCGTAGTACTTTGTTTTGATGACTCATAGATTTTTGCAATAAGTATGTGAGTTCTTTATGACTAATGTTGAGTCCATGGATTATACGCACTCTCACCCTTCCATCATTGGTAGCCTCTTCGGTACCGTGCATTGCCCTTTCTCACCTCGAGAGTTGGTGCAAACTTCGCCGGTGCATCCAAACCCTGTGATACGATACGCTCTATCACACATAAGCCTCCTTATATCTTCCTCAAAATAGCCACCATACCTACCTATTATGGCATTTTCATAGCCATTCCGAGATATATTGCCATGCAACTTCCATCATCATCATATACATGACTTGAGCATTCATTGTCATATTGCCTTGCATGATCGTAAGATAGCTAGCATGATGTTTTCATGGCTTGTCCGTTTTTTGATATCTTTGCTATGCTAGATTATTGCACATCCTGGTACACCACCGGAGGCATTCATATAGAATCATATCTTTGTTCTAGTATCGAGTTGTAATATTGAGTTGTAAGTAAATAAAAGTGTGATGATCATCATTATTAGAGCATTGCCCCATTGAAAAAAAGAAGAAGAGAGTCCAAAGAAGCCTAAATAAAAAAGGGGGCCAAAGAAGCCCGCAAAAAAAGGGGGGCAATGTTACTATCCTTTTACCACACTTGTGCTTCAAAGTAGCACCATGTTCTTCATATAGAGAGTCTCTTGAGTTATCACTTTTATATAGTAGTGGGAATTTTCATTATAGAACTTGCGTTGTATATTAGCTGATGGGCTTCCTCAAATGCCCGAGATCTTCATGAGCAAGCAAGTTGGATGCACACCCACTTAGTTTCCAGCTTGAGCTTTCATACACTTATAGCTCTTAGTGCATCCCTTGCATGGCAATCCCTACTCCTCACATTGACATCAATTGATGGGCATCTCCATAGCCCGTTGATTAGCCGTGTCGATGTGAGACTTTCTCCTTTTTGTCTTCTCCCACTACTAGGGAAATCCCTAGCAGCAGCGCGGGTTTTGAGTGTAGTAGCAGCGCGGGTGGCCGCGCTACTAATAATGCGCTACAGCTAACTTGTAGTAGTAGGGCGGTCCGTACCCGCGCTACTACTGATGACGATATCAGCGGCGCTTTTTTACGAGCAACTGCTATTAGTTAGCTGTATCGATTTCGCTGTCCCTCGCTCTTGCTATATCTTTCATTATTTTCCTTTCGGTTTCCCTTTCGGACACTAGATACTAGGTAATCGCTACTAGATATCAAATTCATAAACCATTATCGGTAGTACTTCCTTCGTTCCAAATTACTGCGTGGTTTTAGTTCAAACCATGACGAGTAATTTGGAAACGAAGGAAAAGTACTAGATAACAATTTCATGCATAGTCAATATGCATCCTCAAGCAGTACAAGGTCATATCAACGGCGATCATCATATGTAGTTCTAGATGATATCAACGACAATCATCATATGTAGTTCTAGATGATATAGCCACACACACATATGTAGTTCTAGATTATATAGCCACACACACATATGTAGTTATAGATGATATAGCCACACACACATATGTAGTTCTAGATGATATCGAAGACAATCATCATCCTCAAGCCTGGGCGGTTGGTGTTCTGATAGTAATTAGGATGGCCTGTCCAACACGAAGATTCTTGCCATCGAGGAATTTCTTCCACCCAACCGAGTTTAAGTGTAAAATCCGTCCGTGTCCACGCTGTAAGTACAGGTTGTGACGGAGCCCCTTGCGAAGGCGTAGTCCAGCTGAGCCTTCTTCATCAGGCTTGATACCATAACTCACAGATATGCTCTTTGCCAATTTTTGAATAAGAAAAACATATCAATTAATAAATAGCCTCGCAAATAAGTACATATGGATTATCTACACTATTAATAGTTTCCTTAGATTCTACACTAATAAGCATGTGATCGAACTCTACACTAAAACATATCATCGACTAGATTCCACACAACATACCATATCATTGGATTGTACACTAAGTATTTCATCGGATAATTTGCATTTGTAAGTATAACATACCATATCATGTCGATCAACCATGGTATTTGTCAGGCCGGGTCACGAATGGCACCCAAACAAAGTCGTACGCGTGGCGGAATTATGTCCCACAGGTTGGACACCTCCTCCTCGCTCAGCCTTGTTCTTTGAGCTATGATGGCTTCATGAAGTGGGTCTTCATCATCTTCATCGAGTGGGTCCTCATTGTCTTCATCATCTTCATCATCTTCGTCATCTTCATCATCTTCCACCAGGTTGAGATAAATGACAGCCGGCTTGGGTCTTTACGCTTTCACGAAGGAGAAGCTGATCAACTCACCACCAGTAAGACGCATGCGAGTGACGAAACGGGCCCATCCATCTCCTCCAATCTGCGACATATTGCGTCCTTTCTCGACCTCCATAGTGTACGGCCCCCCAGGAGCCTCAAATGTCACAGTGTCTCCTGTCAGCTTGTTGAATTTCAAACACTCTTTGCATGGGAAGATCTGTGTAAACTAAGCAAAATGACTCACTGCAGTAATGCCATCACTAAAAATAAAATATTTATTTCATTTCATCTAATTTCTTACCGCCGCATGACCTAAAACTTCGGCTGGAAGTAGATGCCGAACAGCTTGCAGTTGCAAGGCTGCTAGCGCTTCTTTAGGCGAGGCGCTTTGCTATATTTATTTCAGCAATGAAGTTAAGCTCGACCTCGCTACTGCTAATTAGCAGCAGCGCCTTATTTTAAAGCGCGCTGCTGCTAACATTCTGTGTATAGGCTTTTCCCTAGCAGTGTCCACACAACCTCCACCATCGTATTCTATTCCACCTATAGTGCTATGTCCATGGCTCACACTCATGTATTGCGTGAAAGTTGAAAAGGTTTGAGAACGTTAAAACTATGAAACAATTGCTTGGCTTGTCATCGGGGTTGTGCATGATTTGAATACTTTGTGTGGTGAAGATGTAGCATAGCCAGACCATATGATTTTGTAGGGATAACTTTCTTTGGCCATGTTATTTTGAAAAGACATGGTTGCTTTATTAGTATGCTTGAAGTATTATTGTCTTAATGTCAAATGATAGACTATTGCTTAATATTCATGCAATGATTAGATATATGATTAAGATTATGCTAGGTAGCATTGCACATCAAAAATTATCTTTTTTATCATTTACCTATTCGAGGACGAGCAGGAATTAAGCTTGGGGATGCTGATACGTCTCCGTCGTATCTATACTTTTTGATTGTTCCATGCCAATATTCTACAACTTTCATATACTTTTGGCAACTTTTTATACTATTTTTGGGACTAACATATTGATCCAGTGCCCAGTGTCAGTTCCTGTTTGTTGCATGTTTTTTGTGTTGCAGAAAACCCATATCAAACGGAGTCCAAATGGGATAAAAACTGACGGAGATTTTTTTGGAATATTTATGATTTTTGGGAAGAAGAATGAAAGCGAGACGATGCCCGAGGGGGCCACGAGGCAGAGGTGCGGCCTGGGCCCTCGTGGCCACCCCGTAAGGCGGTTGGTGCCCTTCTTTCCCCGCAATAAAGCTAATATCCGGATAGAAATCGTGTTAAAATTTCAGCCCAATTGGAGTTACGGATCTCCGGGAATATAAGAAATGGTGAAAGGGCAGAATCTGAGAACGCAGAAACAGAGAGAGACAGAGAGACAGATCCAATCTCGGAGGGGCTCTCGCCCCTCCCAAGCCATGGAGGCCATGGACCAGAGGGGAAACCCTTCTCCCATCTAGGGAGAAGGTCAAGGAAGAAGAAGAAGAAGAAGGGGGGCTCTCTCCCCCTTGCTTCCGGTGGCGCCGGAACGCCGCCGGGGCCATCATCATCACCGCGATCTACACCAACAACTTCACCGCCCTCATCACCAACTCTTCCCCCCTCTATGCAGCGGTGTAACCCCTCTTTTACCCGCTGTAATCTCTACTTAAACATGATGCTCAACGCTACATATTATTTCCCAATGATGTATGGCTATCCTATGATGTTTGAGTAGATCCGTTTTGTCCTATGGGTTAATTGATGATCGTGATTGGTTTGAGTTGCATGTTTTATTATTGGTGCTATCCTATGGTGCTCTCCGTGTCGCGCAAGCGTGAGGGATTCCCGCTGTAGGGTGTTGCAATATGTTCATGATTCGCTTATAGTGGGTTGCTTGAGTGACAGAAGCATAAACCCGAGTAAGGGGGTTGTGGCGTATGGGATAAACGGGACGTGATGCTTTAATGCTATGGTTGGGTTTTACCTTAATGATCTTTAATAGTTGCGGATGCTTGCTAGAGTTACTATCATAAGTGCATATGATCCAAGAAGAGAAAGTATGTTAGCTTATGCCTCTCCCTCAAATAAAATTGCAATAGTGATTACCGGTTTAGTTATCGATTGCCTAGGGACAAATAACTTTCTCGTGACAAAAAGCTCTCTACTAAAACTAACTTAGTTGTGTCTTCATCTAAACAGCCCCTACTTTTTATTTACCTGCTTTTTGTTATCTTGCAAACCTATCATATCACACCTGTAAAGTACTTCTAGTTTCATACTTGTTCTAGGTAAAGCGAACGTCAAGCGTTCGTAGAGTTGTATCGGTGGTCGATAGAACTTGAGGGAATATTTGTTCTACCTTTATCTCCTCGTTGGGTTCGACACTCTTACTTATCGAAAGAGGCTACAATTGATCCCCTATACTTGTGGGTTATCAAGCGCTTCCGCAAATTGTGCCTCTTGCGCGTCGGTTCGCCTATACGCGGGAGCCGTCTGGCGTAGCTTGGGCGTCTTCCGTTCCTCACCTCGGTGCAAGACTTCTCCGACCGCTTCCAGGCACTGGCGTGCCACGCCCCCAGCGTTTCGGCTCGTCAGCGGGCTGAGCTCTTCGTCGGCGGCCTACCGGACCACATTCGCGTGGACGTGGAGATGCGCAGGCCACAGGACCTCTAGACGGCCATGTACTACGCCCGCGCGTTCGAGCGTCACGCGGTGGCCATCCAGCAGGCACCACTGCCCCGGGCCGCTGGGCCGCCACCTGGCGGATGTTCCCGCAGTGGTCGACCTGCCGAGCTTCCATGGCGCCTCGCGGCGGCTGCAGCTACGCCCTTCCGCCGGCTCACCCCGGCTACTCGAGCGTCTTCACCAAGGGTTGTGCTTCACTGCGACGAGCCCTACGTACCGGGTCACGGCTGCCCACGACTCTTCTACTTGGAGGCTGCAGACTACATTGAGGAGGACCCCGCCGCCGCCTGGCTCGGTGACCAGCCCGCCCCAGTTGACGCGGAGGTGTTTGGCGACAATTGATCTGCCCCGCCTTCCAGCTCGAGGACGAGCTGTTTGTGCAGACGGGTAGAGATGTTATGACCAGTATATTAGGGGTTTAGCCCAGTTAGTTGTGGCCCAGTTTATCTTGTCGTTATTAGGGGCTTAGCCCAATTATCTTATTAGAAGAATTATATAAACTCGTGTAAGGACCCGTTTTGGGATTAAGCAAGAAGCAATCGTATTTGCTCGGCTTCCTTAGGGAGCCGGGAGACCTAACCCTAGCCACCGCTGCGCTCTCTCTCTCTCGCGCGCGTGCGCACACGCAACGACGGCGCCCCAGCGCTGGCGATCATGCCTTCCTCCATGCCATCCCTCCTTACACCCCTACAACCTGAGACCACGCCCGGATAGAGATCCGGTTCCTACTAGGGTACATGGAGAGACACCTCCAAAGCCAGTCAAAGTCAGATCAAGTGCAGCTCATGGAAGTGGGTACAGTACCATGTACTACCTATGTGTATATGGACCATGCACTGCCACAGCCTCATCGTAACCTAGCAACAACAGCTTATCCTGCCCAACTCCAGTCCGTACCCACTTCTCCACCTCATAATTTGTATCCATAGTCAAAGAATAAGCTGCTGTTGACAATTAGCATTAATGGTGTCGAATAGCCATGGCCAATTCGAAACTAACAAAGTAAGGGATCCTTCAACAGGATTCACAGATCTAATAACAATAAGCACAAGCTGTAATAAAGACATTCCTCAAAACACGACTAGCACATCATTGGATATAATTCTCATGATATATATAAGCTGGAAGTTAACACTGATATTGCAAGTATGGAAATACATAGTTCTCCCTTCGTTTCTAAGTATAAGCCCTTTGTACAAATTTCAACATGGAATACATACTAATGTATATAGTTGCGTAAATTTAAATATGCTAAAAGCAGTAAAGATACAAAAGGTCTTTATGGTGCCCTCCCAAGCTTGGAACAAGATATGGCTGTCCAAGTACCTATGTTTTCAGTTCTGAGTAAATAACTTCTGTTCACGACTTTCTTTGATGTGCTCCGGGATCTCATACTAGTAGATGGAATCAATCCACCGACAAATCATTAATCGTCGGTTACGATTTTGTTGCTCCCGGATACGACATGGTTGCTCCCAGATACCGTATTGTTGCTCCCAGATACGGCATTATTGCTACCGGATACGGTATGGCGGCTCCCAGATACATTATTGGAGCACCCAGATACTTTATTGTAGCTGTTAGTTACAATATGGTTGCTCCCAGATACAACATGGTGGTCACCAGTTAGAACATTGTTGTCCCCACATACAAGGGTGTTGAAGCTCCCGGACACAGCATTGTTGTCTCCGGATATGACAGTGTTATCATTCCCAGACATGCTGTTGTTGCGCCCAGATCTGACAGTGTTGTTGCTCCCAGTTATGGTATTTGGTTGTTCATCGAGTGCTCTTCTTTTGTCGTTTACATACAATAGCATGTTAGTGAAAACCATACCCGATGTACGACCCACGGTGGCGAGGCCCTTGAGCCGTAACAAACTTTTGGGTACCTCGCCAACGAATGAATTATTTGAGAGATTCAAGTACCAAAGATGGTCAAACTCACCAATCCACGACGGGATGGTGCCAACCAATGTGTTGTTGGCAAGGTTGAGGGACTTGAGCTCAGCACAGCCCGCAAGGCTGTTCGGGAGCCACCCAGTCAGGTAGTTTGTGGAAAAGTCAACGGAAGCAAGAAGTGGCATGCCGGAGAAGCTAACACGAGCAATCGGACCGGACAAGGTGTTGTTCCGAAGGTTGAGCTCACAGAGAGATGATAGTGATGACAGAGACGGCGGTAAGAAGCCAGAGAACCCATTGGAGTGTGCGGCCAAATGCTCTAGCGACGTGAGATCATCGAACACGTCCGGGAGGCGGCCGAAGAAGTGGTTGGCGGACAAATCCAACAAGGTGAGGTGTGTGAGCTCGCCGAGGCGTGAGCTCACCTGGCCGGTGAGCTCGTTGGATGCGAGTGACAGCGTCCTTAGCCTAGCGAGGCCGAAGAGCGCGTCTGGGAGGACGCCCACCAAAGAGTTGGAGCCGAGGAAGAGTTCCTCCAGCCACACGAGGCCCGCTAGAGAGGCTCCTGGGATGGGGCCCGTGAGGCCGCGCGAGGGGAGCCGCAGCACCGTGACGCGACCGCTGGCGCTATCGCAGCCCACACCTTCCCAACTGCAGCACGAGGCACCGGACCATGCGGTGCGGAGCAGGACGCCCCCGCCGCTGAGGTCCCCGGCGAAGCCCCGAAGCGCGCGGAGGTCGTCGGGGTGACACGGCGCCGCGCTGGCTGCCGGCCAGAGGAACGCCCAGAAGAGGAGCAGCAGCCAGCATCTCGCCATGGACTCAGCTGTGGTATGCTACGTTTCCGCAAACGCAACGACTAGGCCAGAAACCTTTTCTGGAATGCAAAGTGAGTCCCAAGTGTTGTTGGCAAAACTGCTTGGGCGGTGCATCTATCTTATAGCGTGTGCGCGCGCGCAGTAAGCATGCTTGCTGCAGCTGCTTCATTACTGCTCTTTTCGTAAAGAAATATAAGAATGTTTAGATCACTACGTCCGTCCATGGCCACAATTCAATCTTGGTTTTTGTAGTTATCTGCCGACTGAAACCTGTGGATGAGATGGACTCATGCTGGCTAGTCCTCCTTCTCAACTCTTGTTGTGGACAGTTCGGCCCTAGTCCATCAATGCTCGTGGATGTTTCTCCTTGGAACCTAGGGCAATGCAACTGTATACTCGTGGATGGCATGGGCTAAAGCTCGTGTAGTACTCCCTCTATTACATAATGTAGTGCATATGAATTTTTTCTCAAAAGTCAAACCTTACGGATTTTTATCAAATTTGTATAAAATCATCTAGAATGCCAAACATATATATTATCTACTCCCTCCGTTCACTTTATAAGTCGTTTCAGACAGCTGAAAATAGGCCGCTTTACATGCCGTCTGAAATGTTTTCAAGACATTGTAAAAGTGAATAGATGAAGTATCATAAGATGTATTTTTATATTGTACTCGTCTGATAAAATATATAAGGCGTTTTTACACTAGTGTAGTGTAAGAACGCTTCTTGTAATATGACGGAAAAATATATGCTTGACATTGTAGATATAAATAGTTTTCTTTATAAAATCGGCCAAATTTATAAAGTTTAACTTTTCAAAAAAATACGCACATTATCGAAAGGAGGTAGTAGCAACTAGACGAGGACAGCTCCACCATAGTCCATCAATGCTTGTCGTGGACAGGATGCTAGAGAGGTAAATTGAGTAAGAGAGAGGATATTTCCTTATGCACAGGTACGGCTCTTGTCACATATGCCTAGTTCAGTGATCCTGGGCGCGGGCGGCCACATTTGCAGTCGTCAAAAGTCAGGATGCACTGTGGCGCTCGTCTCATCTCATTTACACCAACCGAGAAGATCTTGAAAGAGACGGCCGGATTGTGACCGGCCTAGGGCAGGCAAGGGCTACATTGACTATCCTTACGCCGACTGAGTATACAAGAAAATTGTGGGAAAATGCTGCAACGCTATAAATAAATACTCCCTCTCTCCCAATTAGATGGCGTATAAAGTGAGTCAAAAAATCAACCCTTTCTAAGTTTGATGACTTTGACCACAAATATATAGAAGAAAATATCTACATGAAAAATATCGTCGGGTGCGCTTGCGTGGAGCCTTTCGATCAGAAAAAAACACCCTGTCATCCTCTTGCAGGCGAAGGAGCAAAGATGGGTGGGCACATCCATGGCGACTGCTGCACGGTCTAGTTTTCCGTCGTCGTAGTAGTGTATGGCAGCAATAGTGGCGGGCCTTGCTTTGTCCTTGCAACACCGGCCCTTCTAGCCAGTCCGGCAGGATCCCGTGTGTGGAGGGCGGCAAAACCAGTTGGCCTCGGGGTGGGCTAATCCTATTTGACGCCCGCAGGCGTCAAAAGGATGAGCCTTCGCTGAAGCAAGTCGCCACTTGGGCCAGCCCACATACGGCTTTCGTTCGCTGCTGTTTTCCTTGTTTCTTGCGGGTTTTGTTTTTCGTTTTTCTTCTATGATTTTTAGCTTCCAGCTTTTTCACTGTTTTGGCCGGTTCTCAGTTGTCTTGTTCCGGTTTTTCATTTTTCTATTTTGGTTCCTTTTTGTCCTTTCATTTTCTTTCTTTTACGTTTCCGTTTCTATTTTCTGTTTCTGTTCTTCTTCTCATTATTGTGTATGTGTATAAAAAGTTCACCGTGTGTTACAAAAATCTTCAATGTATTAAGAAAATGCTTATCGTATATTATGACATAGTTTACCTTGCACTGAAAATTGTTCGTTGTCTATTACAAAAATTGTAATTGTATATTATTAAATTGTTCAACATATATTAGAGAATGTTTGTTATGTATTACAAAAATGTTCATTGTATATTATTAAATTGTTCAACATATATTAGAAAATGTTCATTGTGTATTACAAAAATGTTCATTGTATATTATGAAATTGTTCAGCGTGTATTCAGAAAATGTTCATTGTGTATTTATGTTTTGTTCATCATATATTAAAATTGTTTAACATATACCCATAAAATGTCCATGTTGGTATTTTAAATTTGTTCAGTATTTTTTTACAAAAACATTCACTGTATTTTAAAATTTCTTCAACGTATATCATAAAAATGTTGAACACTTTTTTTAAAGGATTTGCCCCTATACGTTCTACTTTAAGATTTGCGCTGCATATAAAATGTGTGAGGTAGCTAGCTCGGCTGGTTAGCCTCACTGGATTCGAGCATGAGGTCGTCTGTTCGATCCAACTCATGCGCTTCTTCTTTTTTCGTTTTTACGCTCACAGCGAGATGGTTGGGCCGGCCCGTCTGCGCGTCGCTTCAGCGAAGTCGCAACGATCTGACGCACACGGGCGGCATATAGGAGCTCCCCTCGGGGTGTGCGAGCGCTCAGGTCCAAGAAGTGCCAACCGCGGAGGCAGCTGCGGAGGTGGTTGTTTTCCCCACTCCCAACGGTCACGCGTGGTGTTGGATTTTGCAAGGGGACAGCAGGACGGCGACCTGGGTTTGCGTTGGGCGAGGAGAGGTTTGCATCCCTTCGCGTGAAAGAAATAAGTTTGGATGTGCGGGATGGGCGGTGTGTGGCTCCAGCGAAGACCTGTGTTGTGTGGAAAGATTCGCCTACTTTTTTGGATTAAGTTTGATCGAACGGTCTTCACGTAACCGGCCTGGCGCTTGCCCGGTCGGCTAGCGTTGAATAGTTTTTCATAAAAGTTAGAAACTTGCTACTTTCTACTCCCTCCGTTCCTAAATATAAGTCTTTGTAGACATATCACATTGGACTACATACGGAGCAAAATGAGTGAACCTACACTCTAAAATGCATCTACATACATCCGTACGTGGTCCATAGTGAAATCTCTACAAAAACTTATATTTAGGAACGGAGGGAGTAGCAATCAAGCCAAGCTATCAAATAACATGGGTCTGTCACTAAAGTCATTGGTAAATTAGTTGTCTCCACTTTTTTTTGTGTTATCTCTTTTTGGGAATACTTGTTTTTGTTGTCTTTGTTTTTTTTAACGGTGTTTGTCTTGCCGGCCCCCTGCAGCACACCACGGCCTCCACCCCAACAACCTCCTATTGGGCCTGGGTTATCATCACTGTTTCTGTCACTAGCTGGGCCTTGTTGTGGTTTCACAAGAGAAAAGATTTCCACGCGTTGGGTAGAAAAAATCTTCTTAAAAAATTGTACACACTACACATTTAACGAGAAAATATACATACGAAGAATACGTCACACAGGCTATATCTAGGGTTAGAAAAAGTTGAAAAAAGTCCCATGAACGATACACACTGACAGAAAAAAAAATGGCTGCACAATGTCGTTTCTTCTTTATAGGCAAGTGAAATCATGGGTTTTATTTTTAATGAGACACCAGGTTCTTGTTCTATGAAATGATACACCTATGACTAAGAATGTCAATACAAACAAAATCACAATATTTTGTTGCAAAATTAAAAATATTTTCGTGAAATTAAAATTGTTCACAAATTTTATATATATCCATGAAACTAAAAGATGTCGATGGAACTAAAATAGCTCGCAAATTTAACGTTCATCGTGTATTTTAAAAAAGAGTTCATTGAGGACCAAAAAAATTCAACATTATTTGAAAAATGTTCATCATATATTTAAAAATCAAATTGTATGTAATAAAAATCACCAAGTATTGAAACAATGATCGTCGCCCATGTAACCAAAAAAATCAGATCGGGCTACACTTTTGAAGTGGAGTGAAATCGCGCCAAACTTTCATCAAAATGGTTAAAACAGTGATTTTGACCTTCCCGCAAAGGAAAAAACCCAATGATTTTGGCCGAAGCTGGTGACGACTCCTCAACTCTACATTTCGCTACAAAGTCTAGATTGCCCTCTAATATAATTCCAGATAATCGCATCATACACTTCAAAAACAATAATACATCATGTTGTACTCTCAATGACATATGTAATAGTTACAAAACTAGACAGAAACTGAAACTTGGTTTTTATTGTTGTTTGTCGATTGGACCTCGTTGGACTATAGTCAATTATTCTAGTTCTATCGGAAACCTAGGGAAATGATGTTGTATACTTAAAAATTGGAATACGTTGGACTCTAGTCCATTAAATTTAAATACACGGTGAAGGTTAGAAAAGATGTAAACAATATATTACGGAAATCGGTCAGTTAAACATATTTCCATTACCATGGTCCCGTGACTAGCAGTTGCAGGTTGACAAAAGGAAGAATGACCAATTGTCGAATTCATATCACTTGTTTTGACCCTCGCCAAAAAAAAATCACTTGTTCTGAGATAATTACAGCATATATTTATCAGAATTAAAGGGAACGGTATAGTTTTTGGACAGGTCCATGCATCAGACTTTGATCAGCAGATTGTCCACATCCCATCCGCGCGAACACGTCAGCTGGTGTAGAGAGGCGACGAGCGGAGGGCTGTCGTCCACTTCAGGGCATCCTCCTCGTCGGCGTCCAGAGGTGGGCGAGTCAGGCCAGACCCGCAGTCACCGTCACTCGGGTCCTTGTCAAGTATCCGATCTGTTATGCCAGAAAAAAAGAATATCCTCGGCGATCTTTCCCAATACATTCACGGTTGCTGCGCGGCCCGTTGAAGACGACGTCGGTGTGATGTGTCCACAGACTCTAGAGCACAAATATGATTTCCGTACACATGTCCTTTGCATAGGCAAATGAACACCGGAAAAGGAGTATCTATTGTTTAATACTGAAATAGATGTATTTGAAACAGATGTATCTAGACGTATATCAGTGTTACATAAATCGGTTTGAGCGAAATTTATATGGAACATAGGAAGTATTTGACATACAAGTGTAGGATGCATACACTGGGAACAAATTGACAGCAGTAGCAAACATTTTTCCCTAATCCACACTAACATGTTCTTGCACGTGAGCTACCGGTAGTGAGATATTACCGGGTTTTATTTTTTAATTGCTCTTGACTAGTCAGAGGCAGAGACTTCAACAAAGTAGACAACCGGACGTGTCCACATATATGGAGCTAGAGACGATGATGGCCTGTGGTGGCTGCCGTCTTTGTTGTCTGCTTCATTATCCACATCGAGGTGATGGGGTTTCATATACTGTTATCAGCCTCTCGAGACAAAGGCAATGGGTTTCCAAGTATTCACTTGGATTTGGTGACACTGCAATATAAATTTGTGTGTGTGTGGTGGGTGGGGGGGTATCCACGGTAAAGCCTAACAGAAAGCTAAGGGGCGAGCATAGATGAAGGAGATGGGGTCAGGATGAGGATAGAGGAAACACATGGTGATCATAATGGAAAATGAAGAGGCGTGTGATGGTTGCGAGAGGGGGCAAGCAAGATGACAATGTAGCAGGGGAGGCTACTGATTTGTGCAATGTATGGCCTTTCAATAAATTGTTCAAATTTATACGTTCCTTATTATTCCGAAGCAAAGCATGGTCATACAACTGGTGGTGGTTAATTTCATGTTTGGTGAGACCATAATAGACCTCAATAATCTTGTAATTATCACCCATACAAATGAAGAGCACATAATTTGAAAATTAAGAAGAGTTAATTATAGATGTATTTTTTACACACTACAATCAAAGTCGCACACATACACAAGCATACACTCACCTCTATGAACGCACACGAGCACATCCTATCCATATGAGCACCTCCAGCGACTTGAACTCTGATGGATAGGGGATACCACTGTCCTCCTAACCATCCAACCACATATTGGTTCGCATTATAAATGTATTAAACATAAGCAATATGGACAAGAGCAAGCATCCATAGGAAAAAGAACCATACTATAAAGAAAAGGAGTCCAATAGCAAGACAACACAACATTGATCAGCCCCTATTGATGCCAAGTTTCATGTCTTCAGACAACATTTAACTTTTCTGGAATTATAACACAATAAGCTTAATGTCCGGGGTCGAGTCTTGGCACCCTAATATTTGGGATGCCTTTTCTTTTTCTTGGATAAGATCTAAAAATAAACTCATTAACACAAATAGAATTTCTCAACTCATTTTCAGCAACATTTTTATGCAACTGCAGTTCAAATTTGAAGCATATCCGTTAATTGTCTAGAAAATCACTTAATAACTTAAAATATAGCAAACGAATGCTGAAAATGCCAAATTATGACATGTAGCATATGATGGCGTATGTTGAGTGCAGAAAAAGTTACAAGGTCCAATAAGCTCAACGTTCGGGACAGAGTCTTGGCCCACTAATGTTGGGAGGATGCCATTCATTTTCTTGTATCAGGTCTAAACATAGACTCGTTAA
Organism: Aegilops bicornis; assembly: GCA_021605145.1. Classification (NCBI taxonomy): domain Eukaryota; kingdom Viridiplantae; phylum Streptophyta; class Magnoliopsida; order Poales; family Poaceae; genus Aegilops; species Aegilops bicornis. The sequence continues at coordinate 1,827,133 of JAHIAL010000057.1, forward strand.
CACAAATAGGATTTTTAACCCATTTTGTCAACTTTTTCCTGCATTTACAGTTTCAATTTAAAATTATATTTTTAATGCCAAGAAATATACTTAGTTGCTTAAATATAGCAACATTTATTTCTAGAACATGCCTGATTTCTGCACATGGAACTTATTACATTGTGTTGTTAATGCCAAAATTTACCATTTTTTGGAACCATTTGCTAATTTCAAGACATGAATTGCATTTCTAGTTATTTATCAAATAATGTTCAAATTTGAACTATATGTATATGAATAATGATATATGAATTAAAGAAAAAAAAATCATTTTTAGGAACTTATATAAATTAAAGAAAAAAAATCATTTTTAGGAACCATTCGCCTCATTTGAACTATATGTATTTATATTTATATTTATTTATTTATTTTGCCCTCCAAAAAGTAACTCAACATTCAAAAATTGTATCCTAAGAATTCAAATGAACACATGCATTTTATTGCTTTATTTTTTGCCAAGTGTCTTATAAAAACACTCAGCAAAGACCTTTCTTAGCATCTGTTTGCCGAGTGTCATTTTTTTCTTACTGAATGTTGTCATCGATACCCTCAACAAAGGGCTTGTTTGTCGAGTGCTCGACAAAATACACTCGGCATACAATATTTTCCCGCAGCGATGCTTGAGATCTAAGCCTATAGTCTAACAAATATCTTAATGGTGGTTTCTAATGTACTATTAGGTAAGTGTATTTATAGAAAACTGTAGAATGTAAATTGAACTGTTGGCATTGCCTTGCAGGTTTTTTTGAGGGAACCATTGAGCTTTATTAATCACCGAATAGGATTACAATCATGCTGAATAGTATCAGCAAGGAAGGTTGGGTTTGGTTGACAAAATGTGCATGATTTGTACTTGATGTATTATGGTAATCATAAGCGAATGTAAAAAAATGTCTTCGGTATTTTTGCATTCATATAATTTGATATGTCCATCTACAATACATTTCGCCTCATTTGGGGTGCAAGAACTACTGCAAATTTTCTGGAATAAAAGGTTGTGCATGAACTTAGAAATCTAGCAATACAATCTAGAGGGTGTCCATCATAGAGAAAATAGCAAGCAAACTAAACTCAAGTCGCGAGATTGGTTTGTTCTACTTTTTTGCGAAAAGGCCCAAGGCCATATATTAAGTATCAAAGGTCCTTACAAATACACTCTTCCAAAAAAATTGAAATACATTCAAAATCTTTGGCGTGACGAAGTGTTCTTCTTGTTGCATCCACCGGCGGCGCGCCGTGAGCATAACTTAATGCTGCCTTTGAGCCTCCGCCTCAGTGGAGCAAACATTTTCAAACCCAGAAGCATCGGCCGAGAAGTCGTCAATGCAGAACAGGAGGCGCCGACGATCGCGATCTATGCAGAAAATTGCCGCCCTAGAGAAAAAAACATCGATAAGGGCATGTAGAAACTCCGAAAGCCACAAAGGCCACGAAAGCCAGCCGAATCTAGATGGATTCACCGAAAACCTAAACGGACCAGATCCCAGAAGACCCGCCGAAGTCACAGCTCCACACTCCTCCACCGGTGAAAGACACACCAATGCAATGGGGATAGGGCGGAGAGAACATTATTCCTACCCTGGGCAACGCCGCGGCTTTGTCGCATGGCCCAAACCAAACATAAAGAGAAAATCCGAAAAACGCCCATGCCGTTATTCGGTAAGTTTGGGTCTGATGTCGAGCTCGCTGTCAGTTAGAACTGTGCACCGACGCCTTTGTCTCTGATGCTATGGTCAAGCCGGGCCACCGATGGTGAGGACACCAAAGGGGCCACTGACATTCCATAGTGAGGCGGAGGATGCGTACTAATTTTGCTTCTTCCGAGGTCCTTCTTGTAATTGTGGTTTATATGTTTTTAGCATAATACATGTACTCTATGTTGTACTACAGTACTCTGTACTATCCTTTATAAAGCAGGAATTTTAAGTATTAAAAAATCTTTTATTGTAAATATTTTTCCGTCTCTCATAATCTGTCTTTGCTTCTTGAGAAGAAAGAAGATGAAAAGAAAATAAGAAATACAAAAAAAAAATAAAAGATCAAGTGGGCCGACTTGTGCTGGCCGAGGCCCATACTTTATTTGCGGGGTCCATGCTAACCAAGCCAGTGCAAGGTAAAAAAACGAGGGGCGAAGCGGAGGGGAAACTTTTGTAGTGGTGCGCCGCCCCCATGGCCGGAAGCCGTCGCCGCCGCGCCGCGAAAGAGCGCTGCTGCGGCAGCAGGGCATCGAACCCTCGCCGGAGGAAGACGCCGTTCTCAGCTCCAGGTCCGCACCCTGACCCCAACCGTAACCTCGCTCGTCTCTCCTTTTTCTTCCAAATTTTATTTAGGGTTTGTTTATTAGTTAAGCGGATGCGGTTGGTCCATCGCAACTGTAATCAGTAATCCCGCTCTAGTGATTTCGTAGTGAAATTTAGGGTGCTTTAGTAGTGGTTGTTAGTACACTGGCCTCCCCGGAATTTGGATCTCCAGCACTGCCTAGCGTCTACAAGGTGCGTCTGTACTAGCAATGTAGTAACACGGAACAAGTTCACCCGGATCAGCTGTTGATAACTTCATTGTCTCTCATCTGTGAAATAGTTTCGGTCCTTAATTACAATGTTGTAGATGCGTATTACAGTTTTGGTAACTTTTGTTTTGGCCGTGGTCATGCTGCTGCTTTGGTTCAGTCAGTATTGAACTGAAACTCATTGTCAAACGTGATTTGATGTATACTTTTAGAGTCTGATTATTGACAAGGAATAAATTTTAGAAATTATCGAAGTTGTCCACATAACAGGGGATGGATTATCGTCCTTTTTTGCGTTATGGAAATTTATATTCATCACTTGATGTGATTCAGTTCAGTGCGTGCTTTTGTTGGACCCAAGGTAGAATCAGCAAAGAGTGCCTCTCATTTTCATCAGCATATGGTCTCTTGTTCATTTGGTCTTTCTCATGGAGCATGGTCATGGTGCTGCCATGAACAACAATAGATGACGGCCAAGTGAACTGCAGATAAGAAAAACTCATTACATATAAGTTTTCTAGAAGAAGGGGTACATACTATTGCATTTTTAGCAAAATTATCACTTATTGCTATTTATTTTGAGGATACTCTATAACGCACCCTCTCTGTCATGATTTGAAGATATAAAATTGTAGATAGCATTGGCTCGCACACTGAAGATATTATAGTTATGCTAATGTAGAAGAAAAAAGAAAGCAGGTCCTAGCTTGTAGGTTGTTCTGGAGTAGCTTCTTCTAATTGAAGTTTGGCTTTGTCACAGTTGACACTCCTGTTTGCCTTATTGTTCAGTTAAGCGTACTGCATTTCTTGTAGTATATTAACAACTTGGAGTATTCATTAAAATATTTATTTTTCAGTTCTTTCTTTAATCCATTATTCTTGAATTTCTATGTGGCAGAGAAGTTACTACTGTGGAGAGTCCCTGCCATGCCTCAGCCTCTACCTTTTTGCCTTTGCCTGGACCTCATGTTTGTGCAGATCTCCTGGACAGCCTGCTTCATGAAATTATTGCTCTCTTTAACTCATTCCAAGACTTCCTTGCTTTCATTGGCACCTGCCACTCATGGCGCACTGCAGTCTCTACCTTTCCCTCTGTGTATACATTCAGCTTCCCGCCACTCCATTTCAAACCAGATGGTCCATATGTTCATCCACATAGTGGGGATATCAAGCCCATCCTTTTATCTAATTGCAGATGGAAGCTCAGTGATCCTACCAAGAAAAACCTATCCCTTGTGTGCTCAGTGCCTGAAAATAGTCCAAATGCAATGCAAACTATTTGGGCTGCTCATATGGGTATCTTATCTTCTCCTACGAGGAGCACTGCCTCCTTGTGGATGTGTACACTGGTACCAATGTGAAGCCCCCCAAACTCCCACCCAACAACAATCTTGGATACTTTTGTGGCATAGGCATCCTTACGGCTCCATTAATTTCAGCCAACTGTCGCCTCCTCCTTTTCTCGAGGGCTTCCATGTTTGAGTGGCGGTAGGAACAAACTCCTGGTCAGAGCACCCTCTTGATCTTGGCCGCGAACGTATCTATCAAATTGTGTTCTTCAAAGGTGATATCTTTGCCATAGATGCTCTTATGAGGCTCCACACTATATACTTGACACCTCGGTTCAGCATGCGAGAAGTACCAATTCAATGGGAATTCCTGCCTAATAACTCATGGTTGGTGGTCTGTGGTGACATGCTTCTCATGGTTGCCCAAAGGTTAAACTCTGGCCGATTGTATGGCTCATCCTTTAAGGTCTTTCGACTCGACTTCTCTGTTGAACCAGCTAAGTGGGTGAAGGTGGAGAAGTTGGAAAATATTGCCCTGTTTGTTAGCCTTGATAGGAGGGATCCTACATTTTCTTGCATGAGCCCAGAAAAATGGGGAGGAAAGAGTAACTGATTTATTTTGCAAGGCTATCTGAAGATCCTAATGAAACTTGGACTTCCGCTGAGCTTGGTCAGCTAGTGTCAGAAAATGCAATTCACCCCATGTTCTATGGTATGTCATTCCCTCCCGACTGCGGTCTACTAAGTAACTTATGGGTGTTCCCGGTTTAATTTATGGTTCTGGCTAGCGATCCTATCATGGGGTTCTTATCTTAGTTAGCAACTGGTTTTGTAGCCGTGATTGTTTCTGACTTTGGGAGCAACGCTTTGTGGTCAAGTACAATTGATCTCCATTGGCATTCTGCTGTTATGCCTGGTTGTATTGTGGATTTGTCATCTGCTTGTGCTGGGTTTCAGCCATGTGCTGATAAATGAGACATATCGTCAAGTATAACTTGGGTACTATTCTGGACAAACTCATCGTGTATTCAACTTTCCTTCACCTACCTTATTATGCATACATGCTGGGGTAAACCATCACCTCGGATCATTTTTCTTTTTGCTGGATTGGATTGGATCATCCATTGTTGAACTGAATGTAATGTACCGGATGGTGATTTTCTTCCCCTTAGTTGGTAATCTGTTGATGGAGCAGGAGAAAGCTTGCATGTTTACTCTGGAACCGCCCTGCAAATCACGTCTTGTGTTTACATCTTACTGGGTGGGGTTTCTGTCTTAAGCTCGTGTCTCTGTATTCTGTATGTACAACTTGGACTGGCGGTAAGGGCAAGCAATGGCTCCATCTCACATAACGAACGAGTTTTCTTTTCTCACGTACAAAGTACATCACTTATAGACTAGCTCATCATTCTCATTTACAAAAACATTCAAAATGACGGGACTAAATCAGCAATATGTATGTTTGAGACAGAGAGCCAAGAGTTGACATGTTCCGTGGCCCTCATGGACCGCCATCTTGGAACGCAACTCTGTCAACTCGGCTCTGATGAAAATAAGCCTGTTGATTTCTACATGTTGGCAAGAATGAGAAGTTACTTAAGTATCACAAGACAAAATATCAAGCAATGATGCATGTTGGATGGTATTAGCGAACTACCGGTTAGAAAGAAGCTACAGGTGAGGTAGGCCAACGGCACGCATGTCAGGATGTCAATGACGGAGTCGATCATCAGAAGTCAAACGGGATATTTTTTGGGGAGAAACTGGTGGGCCAGGTAGGCCACCGGCGGCCACCCGGTGATGGAGCCTCTGCCGGTGGGCAATGTCGATGGGGAGGCCGTGAAATGTGGGCCAATTTTAGAAGGTGTGTTTGGTATCCGGTGCCGGAGCATCATCAGTTGATGGAGTGAGTCTTGGAGATCACTCATTATCTACTAGGTCGGTGGAGTGACATCATTAGATTATTCATCGGACTGAAATCTTGCAGTTATCGTCGTGTTTTGGAAGTTCTTAGAGCCAAGGTTGTGGGCTACGAAGAGAGTTAAATTCTGTAGAAACCGACAGATGGATAAGTCCCACCTGATTCCCATTGAATTTGGAATTCCATATTGAATGTGTTACAAAAAATCATCCCATATTGGATTTCTATGTTCCGAACAAAGTAGCTTCCTTTCGGCAGTACTCCACAGCTTCTACCGCAGTTCGGCAGAAAAAAAAACTAAAGATTTTACTAAGCTTACATTTATTTATAGGTTCCCAAAGTAGCACTTAAAATACGTACCACATGTATAATTTTTTTTTGCGAGATCACATGTATAATATTTGCCTGTGAAATTTTCACAACAATTTATCAACTAGGATTCTATAAACATCGTAAACTTTGAAGAAAGCTTAATTGTTTGCTGTCAAAGTCCAATCAAAACTTGCAGAACCACTGTGAATCGAAGATAGTCTTTGAACCATGCAAGCAAAAGGCTACTCCCTCCGTTTCTTTTTACTCCGCATATAAGTTTTGGTCAAAGTCAAACTACACAAAGTTTGACCAAATTTATATTAAAAAATATGAACATGAACAATACTTAAATTATATAATATGAAAATACATTTCATGGTGCATCTGAAAATGTTAATTTTATATTGTGAATGTTGATATTTTTTAATATAAAGTTAGTCAAACTATACAAAGTTTGACTTTAACAAAACGTTATATGCAGACTAAAAAGAAACGGAGGGAGTACGATAGGAACCATCTGCTTTAATATTAGCAGAACCGGGTGACAAAGCATGTTAGAGGGGGTAGATGTACTGAAGAAAAGGTTAGGGGGAATTTGTGCCAATCCTCACACTTGGGGCATTAAACGGACTTGTCTCGGAAATGGAGCATACAAATTGTTTTAATTGGCCTTTCTTTTTATTCGTAAAAAAATATCATGCCGTGTTGTCAATTGGCCACACAGTATTTTGAAAAAAAAATCCTCAAATACATGTAAAAAACTGCAAAGTATAGAACAAAATTCGTAACCACACATGTATTTGACATCACAAGTTTAAATTAACATCACTTGCCTTGCCCATCTAAATGTTGTAAACAAAAGGAAAGCAAAGAAACATTTGCCTTTAATGTTTTCACTTTTTATATTTGAACGTGGTATCCTTTTAATGGTACCAATTTCTTTTTGTACTTGTGATCTTTCATACTTTGTGTAAATCTGAATGATGATTAGTTATGCTACAATTGTGTGTGACATGTTGGCACACTGATTTTTGTGATTTCTTATTGTTAGTGAGTTGTTTGAATTTATTTATTTTTAACGCTAGTGAGTTGTTTGAATTTTATTTTATTTTGAGGGGTAAAGTAAAAGCTTTATTGATCAAATAGGACAGTGTGTGGGATACAACTCGAATCATGGGGTTGAACAAGCCATAGGTGGTGCCCCTGATCGAAGGAAAGTGAAAATCTAGCAAGTTTATGAGCGTCTACATTAACCGAACGACTTTTAAAAATAAGGTTGCAAGTAAAATTCTCTGATCTAGCATGGATCTCCTCAATGATGGCCCCAAATCATACTATGCTAGGTAGTAACGTTTTTCAAGTCCTGCACTGCTTCTTTTGCATGCGAGGAGACGATGATCCTGTGCAGCCCCAAATCCTAAACCAACGATAAAGCTTCACGACAAGCAATAATCTCAAAGTGTAGCTGCCTCCTGCAAGCCATATATTACTGGAATTTTGACTATTTTGGGCCTAGCCCAATAGCAGTTTCAGAAATTCCTAATAAATCCTAGAGGCCCATGCAGCCTATTTATGCAAGGCAAGAGGTGGAACTAATGTTTAGTCCCACATTGCTAGTTTAGAGGGAGTTGGACCTCTTTATAAGGGAGGCTCTTTCTCCACTTGTATGAGCATAAGAACAAGAGGGACATCCACGCGCGCTCCTGCTCCGCCGCCCGCCGCGCTGCGGGTTGCGGGAATGAGCCGAGCCGATGTCTAAATTTTTGCCACGCACTACGGGTATACGAAAGGTCACGCGGAAGCTGAAACGTTTTTGCTTCTCTTCAGCTCCCGGCGCAGCCTCTCGCCTCCTTCTCTTGCGCCTATAAAGGGAGGTCGCTCCTCTCGAGAGACGCACTGTAATCTCTTCCTCCTCTCGCCACAAGTTCCCGAAAGCACTGCGCTGCTGCTACGATCTTCCTCATCCCGGCCATGCGGCGTGCACGCAGGAGTCGGGACAGAGGGCCTCCAAAACCGCACCTTTTGAGTCTCAGACGGGAGAAGGGTGATAAGGTTTTGGGAGGCGTCAAGGCGACCATCGACTTCTTCATCACGGACTCAAGCGACTACTTCCCTCAAGCATTTACTTCTTCCGACGTCGGCGACCTCTTCATCGGCATTTACATGGTGGAGAGGATGTCGACCCAAAGTCCAGCGCTCGCTGCTGTTGTCCCGCATTTATTTATGCTCTTTCTGTTAAAAAGTCCTGCCACAGTTCTTTGCTCTAGTTTCTGCCCTACATGTGTTAGGTTCTACTTCATATATGCAGCTTGCTATACTGTCTGCTCTAGATGTGTTTAGTTACAGTTCATATGTGAAGTTGCTGTTTACCTTCTCTCTGTCAAATTGCATGACTTCCTTTATCACTGCTATACTAGTCATGCTTTATCTAGTATTCCTGTTAATAAAAACATTCGGTAAATTGCTCATATTTCCAACAATCCAAAAACCTTATTATAGGCAATTTACCCCGAGTGGTTTGTCATTTTGTTGCACTTGATGTGTGCATCCTATGAGCATGAGCTCTACATGTGTTTTGAACTATGCCATGCCATCTTTACAGGGGTGTATGCCATGTATTTTTTGTGATCTATGTGGTGACTAGCACAAGCATGCGAAGTAGCCTCCGTGATGTTGCTGATTTGTGTGACTCTGCTAAGTCTGAGTCTGTTATATTTTGTTGCCATATAAACTTGCTGCTACCATGAGTTCTATGCATAATCTGGAGATGTTCACTAAGGATGTTTTGTTATACATGTCATGCTCTATCCATCCATGCCTCTGGTTGCATTTATAGCCTGCTGTAGGATGTTTTAATCTTGCTCTCAAATTGCTAAATAATGTTGCTGTCAGCCTGTTAACATTATGTTCAGTTTTGCCGTGTGTTTTTCTAGTGATCCATGCACCCTATGACTATGTTATTGCCATGCTTAGATTCATATTTATGCCATCTTGTTGTTGGTTACCTTTCCATGCCATGTATTGCTCTGTGGTGAGTGATTAAAGCTCACGAACATGCCTACTTATCGTTGTTTCTGCCATGTGCTGTTATTTTTCACTAAGTCTGAATCTGTCATATAACTTGCTATGTTTACATGGGTGCCATCATATCTTCTGATCCTTTTTGGCTCATGGTCAGTAAGGGACTTTTGTTCTATGCAATTAGTAGATTCATGCCATGCTTTTTGGTTGCCACGATAAGTTCCTATAGCATATTGTTTGCTAGCTCTAAACATTGCAAACTGATGTTATTTCTGCCATGTCTAGTGAATTCTGCTAAGTCTGTGAAACTGTTATTATTTGCAATCTTGCTATGTCATTTTGAGCATGTTCTAGTGATTTCTGGAGATAGCTCAGTGTTAATGTTTTGTCATGCTTTACCTGTACATCATGCCCATGCCTTTTGTTTTCACGTTGAGATGTTGTAGCATATTGTTTGATGCTTGCAATATGCCTAGTTGCTGTTTTGGACAGCTTGTCCTTTATACTTGTATGGTGTGTATGTGTTGACCCGTTGCTCCGTTTTGAGTGTGCTCTATATGAAACTTGCTTGATTTTGCATGTAGCATCATATTATCATGTTGCTTCCTTGTTTTGAGGTGTTTGCTTGATGTTTGTATGCATTTTGCATCAATGCCATGCTTATCTTGTTTTGCTCATATCTTCTAGGCCGTAGTCTCAATTAAATGAACTTTATATGTAACTTGACTAGAATCTCGTGGTTTCACCACTGTCAAGGGATCTAAGTGTCAAGTGTGTGTGCAAGCTAAGCAACCTCCATAAGTCTCACGCTGATCGCGAGACGAGAAATCTTGCACCATTAGAACTAATACATTCGAGATCTATGTGAAATGAATGGTGTTTTTGACAAAAGGTGGAAAGAAATATTTCATGACGTTAATTGATTTACTCCACTAGATACTGTCGTGTGTATCTTCTGAAATCTAAGGATGAGGCTTTGAACTTTTTCAAGATCTACAAAGCTGAAGTGGAAAACCAACTTGATCGAAAATCAAGAGGCTTAGGTCCGACCGTGGTGGAGAGTATTTTTCCAATGAATTTGATACTTTTTGTGCGAAACATGGTATAATCCATGAGAGGACGCCTCCCTATTCACCTAAGTCAAATGGGGTGGCCGAAAGAAAGAACCGTACTCTAACAGATTTGGTTAACGCGATGTTAGACACTTCGTGTCTCTCCAAGGCATGGGGGGGGGAGGCGATATTGACTGCATGTCATGTCCTAAACCGAGTTCTCACAAAGAACAAAGAGATAACTCCATTCGAGGAATGGGAGAAGAAAAGGTTAAAACTCTCTTATCTCTGCGAACATGGGGTTGTTTGAAAGTCAATGTTCCAATCCCAAAGAAGCGGAAGCTGGGACCAAAACTACCGGATTGTGTTTTCCCGATATGCTTTTTTCAGCATTGGCTATAGATTCTTGGTTGTAAATCTGAGGTACTGACATGCATGTCGGTACGATTATGGAGTCGAATGATGCGAATTTCTTTGAAGATATCTTTCCCATGAAGGATATGGCTACCTCATCTAATCAGAGATGCCTAGTTCATCGAATCGGGAACCAGCCATACAATTCTGAACCTGCCATTTCGATGGAACACTTTGAAAGTCCTGTGGAGAAGAACAATGAAGTTCCTATTAGAGCAAGAGATGAGGACCGCAAAGTCCTTTGGTGATGATTTTCTTGTGTATCTCATAGATGACACTCCCGGTTCTATTTCAGAGGCCTATGCATCTCAAGATGCGACTCTTGGAAGGAAGTAGTTCGTATCGAGATGTATTCCATCTTGGCGAATGAAAATTGGGAGATAACTATCATCCTTATGGGTGCAAACCTATAGGATGCAAATGGGTATTCAAGAAGAAGCTTAGGCCTGATGGTACTATTGAAAAGTACAAGGCTCGGCTCGTGGCAAAGGGTTATACCCAAAAGGAAGGTGAAGACTTTTTTGATACTTACTCACTGTGGCTCGACCGACCACTATTCGAGTTCTACTTTCACTAGCTGCCTCACATGGTCTTCTCTTGCTCATCAAATGGATGTTAAGACTGCTTTCCTAAATGGAGAGTTGGATGAGGAAATTTATATGGAACAACCGGATGGGTTTGTAATAGATGGTCGAAGGAAGGGAAAGTGAGCAAGTTGCTTAAGTCTTTGTATGGACTCAAGCAAGCACCCAAACAATTGGCATGAGAAGATCGAAGAACTTTACTTGGGTGCAGTGCTTTGTTGTTAACGAAGGCGACAAATGTGTGTACTATCGCCATGGTGGGGACGAGGGAGTTATCCTTTGCTTGTATGTTGATGACATACTGATTTTCAGAATAAATCTGAATGTTATTGAGGAGGTCAAGGATTTCCTATCTCATTGTTTTCAGATGAAGGATTTAGGAGTGGCTGATGTCGTTTTGAACATCAAGTTGTTGAGAGACAATGATGGTGGGATTACATTGCTTCAATCTCACTATGTGGAAAAGATCTTGAGTCGCTTTGGCTACAGTGACTGCAAGCCCTCTTCAACACCATACGATGCTAGTGTGCTGCTTCAAAAAGAATCGAAGAATTGCTAGAGACCAATTGAAATATTCTCGCATTATTGGCTCGCTTATGAGAACCGAGCTGCTACAAGACCGACATCTCTTTTGCTGTTAGCAACCGGAGCCGGTTTGTCTCAAAACCAGGAGATGTGCATTGGAAAGCTCTAGAGAGAGTTTTATGCGTTATTTGAAAAGGCATCATGCAATTATGGAATTCACTACACCGGGCACCCAAAGGTGCTTGAAGGGTATAGTGACTCAAATCGGATCTCGAGATGTTGATGAGATAAAGGCCACGAGCGGATATGTATTCACTCATGGAGGTGGCGCTGTTTCTTGAAGTCTTTCAGCTGCACCATCTTAACGAGGTCAACAATGGAAGCGAGAACTCACGGCACTAGATACATTCAAATTCGAAGCAGATTGATTTACCGGCTCTTGAATGACTTGCCGGTAGTTGAGAAACTCAGTATCGTATCCTTATGAACTGTGACAATCAAACTGTGATCACTAAAGTGAGCAGCTCAAAGGATAACATGAAGTCATCAAGACACGTTGAGAGAAGGTTAAAGTCATCGGGAAAAATGAGAAACTCCGGAGTTATTGCATTGGATTATATCCAAACGTCTAAAAATCTGGCAGATCCTTTTACTAAGGGTCTATCACGTAATGTGATAGATAATGCATCGAGGAGATGGGTATGAGACCCACAATATGAGTTGTTCATAGTGGTAACCTATTCTTTGTGATCGGAGATCCCTGTGAATTAGATGTGGAAGACAAGCTGTTGGTCAACCGGGAGGAGAGTATCCTTCTTATTAAAAATACCACTCCATGAAGATGCAATACTCTCTAATCTGCAAGGCAGGTTGATGTATATCTTAATGTGTTCTAAGTGGCTCTTTGAAGCGGAGATGTTGTCCTGCGGAACATCTTTTGAAGAACGCACCTATATGAGTCTCGATTGTTAAACGTCGCAATCTATGAGAGTAGGGTTCTCTCTAGTAAACTCATGAAAGGTCACGGAGTATGACGATAAGCTCCACCGATGGGGGAAGACCCACTGTAGCCACGTGTCGGTCAAGGCTTTTATGTGAAACTAGATTCGCACAAAACTTGCAGTTCAAGGCCCATCCACTGCTCAAGTTGCTTACTAGTGTAGCATAGGGTTCTAGGTGGAAGTTCAACTTAACGGTCTCCACTGCGCATCTGCCGTATATAAAGCAGTGTTTTGGAACCAAAGGAAAATTTGTGCGCCTCGATCCTGGGGATTCTTTGGAATTTTGACTATTTTGGGCCCTAGCCCAATAGCAATTTCTAAATTCCTAATAAATCCTATAGGCCCACGCAGCCCATTTGTGTAAGGCAAGAGGTGGAACTAATGTTTAGTCCCACATTGCTAGTTTAGAGGAGTTGGACCTCTTTATAAAGGGAGGCTCTTTCTCCACTTGTATGAGCATGAGAACAAGAGGGACATCCACGCGCTCCTCCTCCTTGCCCGCCTCGCCTCTCGTCACGGCGCCGCCAGCATCCATGGGTTGCGGGAATGAGCCGAAATGATGTCTAAATTTTGCCACGCTCTACGGGTATACGAAAGGTCACGTGGAAGCTGAAACGTTTTTGCTGTAGTGGAGATTGAATATGATTCGTTTCGTCTCCCTCGTTCTCTTCAGCTCCCGGCGCAGCCTCTCGCCTCCTTCTCTTGCGCCTATAAAAGGGAGGTCGCTCCTCTCAGAGAGACGCACCAGAATCTCTTCCTCCTCTCGCCACAAGTTCCCGAGCATCAAGCGCTGCTGCTACGATCTTCCTCATCCGGCTTTATGCTGCGCAATCGCAGGTCGGACAAGAGGGCCTCAAAACCGCACCTTTTGAGTCACATGCGGAGAAGGGTGATAAGGTTTTTGAGGAGGCGCCCGCAGCCATCGACTTCTTCATCACGGACTCCGACGACTACTTCCCGACGACGACTTCTTTCCCCGACGCCGACGATCTCATCGACGACATGGCTGGAGAGGATGTCAACCCAAAGTCCAGCGCTTCTGTCATTGTCCCGTCACGATTTATGCTCTTTTCCGGGTAGAAGTCCTGCCACAGTTCTTTGCTCTAGTTTACGCCCCTACATGTGTTAGGTTCTACTTCATATATGCAGCTTGCTATCTTTTATGCACTCTAGATGTGTTTAGTTACAGTTCATATGTGAAGTTGCTGTTTACCTTCTCTCTGTCAAATTGCATGACTTCCTTTATCACTGCTATACTAGTCATGCTTTATCTAGTATTCCTGTTAATAAAAATATTCGGTAAATTGCTCATATTTCCAACATATATTACCATGGAGGAACTGCCCAAGTAATTCCCACGCTCATCCTGGCATACGGCCGCTGCCGACCCCCTGGAATGAGTGACGCTAGCATCTACGTGTATCTTAGCAAAGCCTGGAGGCGACGCCTTAGGTCGCGCACTTCCCTCCTGTCTAGCCCGCCCAATTGGTTGTGCTGGAGTTGGCTGCTCTATCATATCGAGTTCGGAGATAAACCTTTCAATGAACATATGGGTAGACTACGGGCTTTGGAAGATCCCCTCATGTATGGCCTTCCTCCTCGCCGACCAAAGTCTCCCAGAGTGTGACTGCCATTTTAACAAACAGTGCATTCGGTAACGAGTTCAACATCGTGAATACCCACTGTTTGGTGGTCAGTTCTGTTGTTACTGCTATTTTTTCCGCAAGCTCTTCATCTGTCAAAGCCCAAATGCATCTCGACACTGTACATTCTAGGTAACGAATGACACCATGAATCCTCACCTCCACAAAGCCCAAACGCGCTCGATGTCGCCAAGTGACGACGAGCACGGGCATCATTCCTTGGTAGCTATTGTTTTGTGAGTCGCCACATGAACATTCTCGCCTTAACCGTTACCGGAGTATTCCAAAGTTCTTCCAAGCACCACTTTTCCTATTCGTGTTCGAGGACTCATTGTTGCCTTCCATCTATGCTTCCCTTCTTTTCCTGATTGAAACCGGCATATTGTATGCAGATCTGACAGTGAACATCCCCTTCTTCTTAAAGTTCTAGGCCCAACTGTCCTGAACATTTCTCGTGCAGACTGGGATGCTCAAGATTGGCTGAATATTGATCTGAAGAAAGACTTCTTGGAGGCGTTGTACATTCCATCTTGCAGACGTAGCATCAATAAGTTCAGCAACAAGCGAAGGTGGGTTCAGCGTTAGACATTCATAAGGCCATCATTTCATCCCTTGGAATCCAGTTTTGTTCCCATATGTTCGTCTTTGCCTCATTGCCAATCCTCAAGTCCGAGGTTTAGAACATTGCACCCCTCGAGGATAGCTCGCCACACCTGACTCGGGTGTGAGCCCAAGCTTGCCTTCAAGATCGTTGTGGACGGAAATTAAACACTCTTCAGCACACATGCACTCAGGGTCTCGGGGTTCTATAAAATTCACCAAACTTGTCTTGTGAGCAACGACAAGTTGAAGAGTTCGAAACATTAAAACCTAGCCCTCCCATTGCTTTTTTCGGGGTCATCTCCTTCCAAGACACCCAATGTGGTTTCCATTGTCCATTCTTGTTACCTCACCGAAACTTTATAATCAGCATGTTTAAGTTCTCACAGAGCCCTCTAGGCAGTTTAAAGCATGACATCGAGTAGACATGTATAGCTTGGGCGGCCGCTTTGAACAATACTTCTTTCCCTGCCGAAGACATTGTTCTCTTAATCCACCCTTGAATTCTGATCCATACCCGGTCCTTCAAATACTTGAAGGCACCATTTTTAGATGATCCCACATCACAAGGTATGCCTAGATATATTTCATTGAGTGTCTCATTAGGCACATGGAGCAATCCCTTAATTTCCACTCTCACACTTTCCGATACTCATTTGCTGAAATAAATGGATGACTTGTCATAATTTATCATTTGCCCAGTAGCCTGGCAATAGGCATCCAGAACTTGGTGCACCTCAGATGCTCCCACACCATTACCCTTGAAGGACACCAGGCTATCATCAGCAAATAAGACGTGGTTTACTCGTTGCGCCGTAGGAGCCACTTGCAAGCCACAAATATTGGATGACTCATCTTTAGATTTCAGGAGACACGAAAGGCCCTCTGCTACTACCAAGAACAAATATGGAGAGATTGGGTCCCCTTGTTGGCTTAAAATCCCGTAGTTTCTTACCATTGAACATAACAGAGAAAGGCACGGAGGTTATGAAATTCATTACAATGTTGACCCACCTTTCTGTGAATCCCAGCTTAAGCATAATTGCTTGAAGGTAAGCCCATTCCACTGTATCATAAGCCTTTATCATATCTAACTTTAAAGCACAGTGTTAATTTTTTCTTTGCTCTGTTCCTCTTCATGAAATGTAGACACTCATAACTAGTGATGATATTATCTGTAATTAGTCTACCTGGAACAAAAGTGGATTGCTCATCGGAGATAATCTCTAGAAGGACTAGCTTCAGACGGTTATAAATCACCTTTGATGCAATTTTGTATAGAACATTATAAAGACTGATAGGTCGGAACCGAGTTAGTGACGTGGGATTATTTACCTTTGGGATCAATACTAATAATGTATCATGGATGTACTCCGTCGATTCTGTCCCATTCACTATTCTCAGAACAACTTTGGTGAATTCCTCTCCCCATACATCCCAATGCCACTGGAAAAAATGAGCAGGAAACCTTTGTGGTCCAGTGGCGGAGCCACCTCCCGGCAACCCCGGGCAGCTGCCCGGGCTAGTCCAAAAAATTACCACTAAGCACTAGTGATAATCTATGATTAGAAGAATTATTTCTTTGGGCAGGTGGCAGCTCACGCTGTCAAAGTTGAGTCATGCCCGGGCTGCATTTATGGGCTGGCTCCGCCACTGCTTGTGGACCTAGGGCTTTGATAGGAAACATCTGGAATAAGGTCTTCTTCTTCACCTCATCCTGAGTGTATGGGGCATTCAAACTATCATTCATCTCCTGCGTCACCCTACGCGAGTTGTTTGATGGCAATATGTTTCCCGTGACAATCTTGAGCCTAGACAATCAAATTTGAGCAGCGCGCAACCGACCATTGTCCATTTTGGGATGGCCTTGAAGGGCTCTTAGATTTTGTGTTTCTTTCTTCTCTACCAGATATTTCAGTTTTCTTTCCGTGTTTTTTCCTTTTTCTTTTTTGATGAACTTTGTTAGGATAAGTCAGATTGAAGCCACTTTTAGGGGCACCTCTCCTGCTGATCCTGCTCATGCTCAAGCGGCAAAATCATTGAGGTCAAAGTCATGATTGTTGATCATGGAGACCTAGTAGATAATAATTGGACTTCCCGCATACCTGCTTTGCTCCCGAGAGTGGTTTCCCTTTTATGTTGTTCTCCATATTTTTTTTCCTTCTGTTTTTTGTTTTCTAGTTCATGAACCTTTTTTAGAAAATTCTCGAATACTTGTGAAGTTTGCCCGTTTACTAAGCCCGCAATCATTTTCAATGAATCGTTTTAAATTCATCAATCTTTTTAAAATTTATGAAAAAATTGAAAATGCATGAAGATATTTTTAATATGCAAACATTATATTCATAAAAATGAAGGATTTATTTCCTTAAAAAATTGTACGTTTAAAATTCTGTCAAAAAAATATTAGCGAACGGGCACACGTTTTCCTTTTCTCACCACGCGATTCGTCGCCTGAAACGATGGCTAGAAACTCCTGCACTGAGCTACTCCTGGATTTGCGTCCAAAAAACAACGGAAACACTAACGCCCACATGTGTGGGCGTTATTCAACTCGCCCACACGCCTCGATCATCGTCCAGTGCCTTTTGCACGAATCTTGGCACGAAAAGGTTGATTTTGTGTGCCACGTAGGACGGGGCTGGTGTGTGGGCGTTGGAGAGTTTGCCCACACGCTAGCACCACGTTGTTTGCCAGCTGCGCTGTGTGGGCGAACTAGTTTCTGCCCACACAGCTAGCCACCTAGTTCATGCGCGTGTGGGCGAACTACTTTTCGCCCACGCGACACTCCTACGTTGTGGATGGCAACTGCAGTTAGACGAACGTGGCAACTAGGTAAATACACATGGCAACTGTGATTTTTTGCTAGACGGCAACTGCAGTTGCGCGTACGTGGCAACCAGATAAACACACATGGCAACTATGATTGGACCACACATGGCAACTAGGTAAACACACATGGCAACTACTGTTTGACCATATGTGGCAAGTAGTTAATCACACACGGCAACTATGGTTGGACCACACATGGCAACTAGGTAAACACACATGGCAAATACTGTTTGACCATGTGTGGCAAGCAGTTAATCACACACGGCAACTACGGTTTGATTACACGCGACAACTACCATAAATTAGACATGGCAACTATAGTTAACCAAAACAGATAGAGTTGCCATGCTTTTACAACTACACTTGCCATCCCAGATAACTACATCTGCCAACCCAGATGGCAACTAAATCGTCATCCCACGGTGTACCGTACGTAGTTGCGCCAGATCGCAGGGCATTTTGCTTCGCGTGCCACCGCAGAGGTGGAGATGAGTAGTACTTGTTGGGTGTGGCACGTAGTAGCCGCGCCCACACGTGTGGGCAATTCTAATATCCGCCCACACACAACCCGTGTGGGCTGCCTCCTGCTCACTCCACACACGGTGTGTGGGCGCATGTCGAATATACCACACGTGTGGCATTTATCGGCGTCCAAAAACAAAAAGGCACTCGTGGCGAATCGAAAGTGAAGAGGAGACGCCTTGCTGTTTCGTCACGCACACTATGGAATCGACGGATGGCGTCGTCTCCACACTCGGCGACCTCCGGCGATCGAGATCACGTCCAGTAGCTAAGAGCATCTCCAGCCGTTGCCCCCACACCGAGGCATTTTTTCGCCTCCGGTGGTGGAATTCTTCCACTCGTTGCGCCCCCATGGGCACGGTGGCGAGGCGGCCCAGCGAGGGAGGTGCGCGGCGGAGATGAGAGCCGTGTGGGGGTAGCGTGTGGCAGACGAGAGCCGGGCGGGGGCGGCGTGCGGCGGACCGGCGGGGACCGGAGGGCGGGAGCATCCGAAGCTTTTCCTCGGCTCGCTTTCGTGTCGTCTGTGACGCTGCGCAGGTGGACACCACGCGTGCTCTAGCGGGCACGGTGGACACCAGGCGTGAGCGAGGAGCGTGGGCCACGGCGAACTGGCCTTGGCGGCACGAGGGCAGGACACAACCGCAACAATAGAAGGGCAAGCGGCTCAAGGCGGGCGCCAAAGAAGAGAAGAAAGGCGACCGGCGTCTGGACGCTGGGTCGCTGAGGGAGCTCAATAGCGGGGCCGGGCGTAGACGACCGCCAACCGAAAGTGCCCGCGCTCCGCTTCAAGCGTACACCAGGCACTTGCCGCGGCTGCTCGCCCGCTGCAAGTGCCCCGCGCCCAGCCAGACCAGCGCTTCCACGCAGGTGGATGTTGGAAATATGCCCTAGAGGCAATAATAATAAAAGCATTATTATTATATTTCCTTGTTCATGATAATTGTCTTTTATTCATGCTATAATTGTATTATCCGGAATGCGTGATACATGTGTGAATACATAGACTACAATACGTCCCTAGTAAGCCTCTAGTTGACTAGCTCGTTAGTCAATAGATAGTCATGGTTTCACGACTATGGACATCGATGTCATTGACAACGGGATCACGTCATTAGGAGAATGACGTGATGGACAAGACAATCCTAAGCATGGCACAAGATCGTGTAGTTCGCTTTTGCTAGAGCTTTTCCAATGTCAAGTATCTCTTCCTTAGACCATGAGATCGTGTAACTCCCGGATACCGTAGGAGTGCGTTGGGTGTACCAAAGCGTCCTGGCGAATCGGGTGACTATAAAGGTGCACTACGTGTATCTCCGAAAGTATCTGTTGGGTTGACACGGATCGAGGCCTGATTTGTCACTCCGTGTTACGGAGGTATCACTGGGCCCACTCGGTAGTGCATCATCATAATGAGCTCAAAGTGACCAAGTGTCTGGTCACGGGATCATGTATTACTGCATGCGAGTAAAGTGACTTGCGGTAATCTAGGATCGAACGAGGTATTGGGATACCGACGATCGAGTCTCGGGCAAGTAACATACCGTTTGACAAAGGGAATAGAATACGGGGTTGCTTGAACCCTTGACATCATGGTTCATCCGATGACAACATCGAGGAGCATGTGGGAGCCAACATGGGTATCCAGATCCCGCTGTTGGTTATTGACCGAGGTCGTCTCGGTCATGTCTCAAGATGTCTCCGAACCCGTAGGGGTCTACACACTTAAGGTTCGGTGACGCTAGGGTTATTAGGAAGACAAGTATGTGATTACCGAATGTTGTTCGGAGCCCCGGATGAGATCCCGGACGTCACGAGGAGTTCCGGAATGGTCCGGAGGTAAAGATTTATATATGGAAAGTTGTTAAACGGACACCGAAAAGTTTCGGGGGCATACCGGTATTGTACCGGGGCCACCGAAAGGGTTCCGGAGGTCCACCGGGAGGGGCCACCCCTCGAGAGGCCACATGGGCTGCGTGGGAAGGGAGCCAGCCCCTGAGTGGGCTGGGCGCGCCTCCCCACCAAGGCCCATGCGGCTAGGGTTTGGGGAGGGGAAACCCTAAAGGGCTAAAGGGGGCGCCCCCCTAGCTTGGGGGGCAAGCCACCCCGTTTCCTCCTCCCTTTGGCGTCGCCGCCCCTCTAGGGTTTCCCCTAGAGGGCGGCCCCCTCTGGGGTTTCCCTAGAGGCCGGCCCCTTGCCTCTCTCTCCTATATATAGAGGGGTGAGGGAGGGCTGCAACACACAATTGAAGGCGCAGCCCCTCCCTCCCAACACCTCTCCTTCTCCGCACGAGCTTGGCGAAGCCCCTGTCGGAGAACTTCCGCACTCCAACCGCACCACGCCCGTCGTGCTGCCATTGGAGTTGTCTTCCTCAACCTCTCCTTCCTCCTTGCTGGATCAAAGGCGGAGGAGACGTCAAATCCGTGCAGTGTGTTGAGCTGGAGGTGCTGTCCGGCTCAAGACTTGGTCATCGGTGATCGGAATCACGTTGGGAACGACTCCATCATCACCACTCCCTCGAGCAGCTTCCTTTTCGATCTACAAGTGGTATGTAGATGCAAACTCTCTCCCTTGACTCGTTGCTTAGATGAACTCATAGATGGATCTTGGTGAAACCGTGGGAAAATTTTAATTTTACGCAACGTTTCCAACAAAGTGGCATCATGAGCTAGGTCTATGCGTAGTTCTCTATTGCGCGAGTAGAACACAATTTTGTTGTGGGCGTAGATCTTGTCAACTTGCTTGCCGCTACTAGTCTTATCTTGCTTCAGCGGTATTGTGGGACGAAGCGGCCCGGACCAACCTTACACGTGCGCTTCGTGAGACCGGTTCCACCGACTAACATGCACTAGTTGCATAAGGTGGTCAAGCGGGTGTCTGTCTCTCCACTTTAGTTGGAGCGGATTCATGAAAAGGGTCCTTATGAAGGGTAAATAGAAGTTGACAAAATCACGTTGTGGTTATTCGTAGGTAAGAAAAGCGTTCTTGCTAGAACCCAATTGCAGCCACGTAAAAGATGCAACAACAATTAGAAGACGCCTAACTTGTTTTTGCAGCAATTGTCATGTGATGTGATATGGCCAAGTTGTGATGAATGATGAATGACATATTGTGATGTATGAGATCATGTTCTTGTAATAGGAATCACGACTTGCATGTCGATGAGTATGACAATACCCAATGAGCCATAGGAGTTGTCTTTATTTTTGTATGACCTGCGTGTCATTGAAAGAACGCCATGTAAATTACTTTACTTTGTTGCTAAACGTTAGCCATAGAAGTAGAAGTAGTCGTTGGCGTGACAACTTCATGAAGACACGATGATGGAGATCATGATGATGGAGATCATGGTGTCATGCCGGTGACAAGATGATCATGGAGCCCGAAGATGGAGATCAATGGAGCTATATGATATTGGCCATATCATGTCACTACTATATATAATTGCATGTGATGTTTATTATGTTTATGCATCTTGTTTACTTAGAGCAGCGGTAGTAAATAAGATGATCCTTACAACAATTTCAAGAAGTGTTCTCCCCTAACTGTGCACCGCTGCTAAAGTTCGTCGCTTCAAGCACCACGTGATGATCGGGGTGTGATAGATCCTTACGTTCACATACAACGGGTGTAAGACAGTTTTACACATGCAAAACACTTAGGGTTAACTTGACGAGCCTAGCATGTACAAACATGGCCTCGGAACACGGAGACCGAAAAGGTCGAACACGAGTCGTATGGAAGATACGATCAACATGAGAATGTTCACCGACGATGACTAGTCTGTCTCACGTGATGATCGGACACGGCCTAGTCGACTCAGATCGTGTAACACTGAGATGACTAGAGGGATGTCTAATCTGAGTGGGAGTTCATTAAAATAATTTTGATTAGATGAACTTAATTATCATGAACTTAGTCTAAAACCTTTGCAAATATGTCTTGTAGATCAAATGGCCAACGCTCATGTCAACATGAACTTCAACGCGTTCCTAGAAAACCAAGCTGAAAGATGATGGCAAAGCAACTATTCGGATCGGGTCCTAACACGAGATCATCTCTCATAGCTGCCGAGGAAACAATATGTCCTAGAAGGACCGCTTAGGTGACGCTCCCGTCCCAGCAGAACCAAGACATTATGAATGCTTGGCAGTCTCTGTCTTGATGATTACTCCCTCGTTCGGTGCGGCATGCTTTACAACTTAGAACCGGGGCTCCAAAAGCGTTTGAGCAACACAGTAGCATATGAGATGTTCGAGGAGCTGAAACTAGTTTTCCAAGCTCATGCCGGGTCGAGAGATATGAAGTCTCCGACAAGTTCTATAGTTGTAAGATGGAGGAAAACAGTTACATCGGTGAGCACATACTCAAAATGTCTGGTTGCACAACCGTCTGTCCCAATTTGGACATAAACCTCCCTGGACGAGGCGGTCATTGATGAATCCTTCAGTCGCTCCCACCAAGCTACAAGAGCTTTGTGATGAACTACAATATGCAGGGGATGGTGAAGACCATTCCTGAAGTATTTTCAATGCTGAAGTCAGCAGAGGTAGAAATCAAGAAAGAACATCAAGTGTTGATGGTCAATAAGACCACTAAGTTCAAGAAGGGCAAGGGTAAGAAGAACTTCAAGAAGGACGGCAAAGATGTTGCCGCCCGGTAAGCCCAGCTTGCCGGGAAGAAGTCAAAGAATGGACCCAAGCCCTGAGACTGAGTGCTTTTATTGCAAGGGAAGGGTCCTTTGAGCGGAACTGCCCCAAATACTTAAGCGGATAAGAAGGCCGGCAACACCAAAGGTATATTTGATATACATGTAATTGATGTGTACCTTTACCGATTACTCGTAGTAACTCCTGGTATTTGATACCGGTGCCGCTGCTCATATTTGTAACTCACGGCAGGGCTCATGGAATAACTGGAGGCCCAGCGAAGGGCGAGGTGGCCCGATCTTGGCTGTCGAGGAATGGTTCCAAGGTCGATGTGATCGCCGTCGGCACACTACCTCTACATTTGCCTATGGGATTAGTTATAAACCTTAATAATTGTTATTTGGTGCCAAGTTTGAGCATGAACATTGTATCTGGATCTCGTTTGATACGAGATGGCTACTCATTTAAATCCGAGAATAATGGTTGTTCTATTTATATGAGAGATATGTTTTATGGTCATGCCCTATGGTCAATGGTTTATTCTTAATAAATCTCGAGCGTAATGTTACACATATTCATAGCGTGAATACCAAAAGATGTAAAGTTGATAACGATAGTCCCACATACTTGTGGCACCGCCGCCTTTGGTCACATTGGTGTCAACGCATGAAGAAGCTCCATGCTGATGGACTTTTGGAGTCTCTCGATTATGAATCATTTGACACATGCGAACCATGCCTCATGGGCAAGATGACCAAGACTCCGTTCTCCGAACAATGGAGCGAGCAACCAACTTGTTGGAAATCATACATACCGATGTATGCGGTCCAATGAGTGTTGAGGCTCATGGAGGATATCGTTATGTTCTCACTCTCACTGATGACTTGAGTAGATATGGGTATGTCTACTTGATGAAACACAAGTCTGAGACCTTTGAAAAGTTCAAGGAATTTTAGAATGAGGTAGAGAATCAACGTGACCGAAAAATAAAGTTCTTCTGATCGGATCGTGGAGGAGAATATTTGAGTCACGAATTTGGTACACACTTAAGAAAATGTGGAATCGTTTCACAACTCACGCCGCCTTTCGAACACCTCAGCGTAACGGTGTGTCCGAACGTCGTGTCGCACTCTATTGGATATGGTGCGATCTATGATGTCTCTTACCGATTTACCGCTATCATTTTGGGGATACGCTCTAGAGACAGCCACATTCACTTTAAACAGGGCACCGTCTAAATCCGTTGAGACGACACCGCATGAATTATGGTTTGGGAAGAAACCTAAGCTGTCGTTTCTAAAAGTTTGGGGATGTGATGCTTATGTCAAGAAACTTCAACTTTGAAAAGCTCGAACCCAAGTCGGAAAAATGCGTCTTCATAGGATACCCTAAGGAAACCATTGGGTATACCTTCTACCTTAGATCCAAGGCAAGATCTTTGTTGCCGAAGAACGGATCCTTTCTGAAAAAGAGTTTCTCTCGAAAGGAGTAAGTGGGAGGAAAGTAGAACTCGATGAAGTACTACCTCTTGAATCGGGATAGTGGTGCAGCTCAGAAAATGTTCCTCGTGATGCCTACACCAACCGAAGAGGAAATTAATGATGATGATCAAGGTACTTGGATCAAGTTGCTACCGAATCAGAGGTCCACTAGGGACACGCTCCGCACTGCAGTGGTACGGCAACCCTGTCCTCGGAAATCATGTTGTTAGACAACGGTGAACCTTCGAACTATGAAGAAGCGATGGCGGGCCCGGATTCCAACAAATGGCTCGAAGCCATGAAGTCCGAGATAGGATCCATGTATGAAAACAAAGTATGGACTTTGACAGAATTGCCCGATGATCGGTGAGTGATAGAAAATAAATGGATCTTTAAGAAGAAGACGGACGCGGATGGTAATGTCACCATCTATAAAGCTCGACTTGTCGCTAAGGGTTATCGGCAAGTTCAAGGGATTGACTATGATGAGACTTTCTCTCCCGTAGCGAAGCTTAAGTCCGTCCGAATCATGTTAGCAATTGCCGCATACTATGATTATGAGATATGGCAGATGGATCGCCAAAACAGCGCTCTTAACAGTTATCTTAAGGGAAGAGCTGTATATGATGCAGCCGGAAGGTTTTTGTCGATCCTAAGAATGCTAACAAAGTATGCAAGCTCCAGTGATCCATTTATGGGCTGGTGCAAGCATTTCGGAGTTGGAACATTCTCTTTGATGACATGATCAAAGTTGCTTAGTTTATGCAGACTTATGGAGAAGCCTGCATTTACAAGAAAGTGAGTGGGAGCTCAGAGCATTTCTCATATTATATGTAGATGACATACTTTTGATGGGAAATGATATAGAACTCTTGGACAGCATTAAGGCCTACTTGAATAAAAAGTTTTCAATGAAGGACCTTGGAGAAGTTGCTTATATATTAGGCATCAAGATCTATAGAGATAGATCGAGACGCCTCATAGGTCTTTCACAAAGCACATACCTTGATAAGATTTTGAAGAAGTTCAAAATGGATCAGTCCAAGAAAGGGTTCTTGCCTGTACCGCAAGGTGTGAGATTGAGCTCAGCTCAATGCCCGACCACGGCAAAAGATAAAGAAGAGATGAGCGTCATCCCCTATGCCTCAGCCATAGGATCTATTATGTATGCCATGCTGTGTACCAGACCTGATGTA
Source organism: Aegilops bicornis (assembly GCA_021605145.1). Classification (NCBI taxonomy): domain Eukaryota; kingdom Viridiplantae; phylum Streptophyta; class Magnoliopsida; order Poales; family Poaceae; genus Aegilops; species Aegilops bicornis. Next base: position 1,852,720 of record JAHIAL010000057.1, read on the forward strand.
AACCTTGCCGTAAGTTTGGTAGGAAGGTACCAAAGTAATCCCGCAAGGAACACCGGACAGCGGTCAAGAATATCCTGAAGTACCGAAAAGGACAAAGGACATGTTTCTCGCTTATGGAAGTGACGAAGAGCCTAAATCAGAAGGGTTACGCCGACGCTAGCTTCGACACAGATCTGGATGACTCTAAGTCACAAACCGGATACGTGTATATGTTGAATGGTGGAGCAATAAGCTGGTGCAGCTGCAAGCAGAGCGTCGTGGCGGGATCTACATGTGAAGCGGAGTACATGGCACCCTCGGAGGCAGCGCATGAAGCAATTTGGGTGAAGGAGTTCATCACCGACCTAGGAGTCATACCCAATGCGTCGGGGCCGATCAAACTCTTCTGTGACAACACCGGAGCTATTGCCCTTGCCATGGTTTCCAGGTTTCAGCAAGAAGACCGTGCACATCAAGCGTCAGCTTCAACTCCATCCATGAAAATGTTCAAGATGGAGACATAGAAATTTGTAAGTGCATACGGATCTGAATGTCGCAGATCCATTGATTAAACCTCTTCAAGGGCAAAACATGATCAACACCGAACTCTATGGGTGTTCGATTCATCACAATGTAACTAGATTATTGACTCTAGTGCAAGTGGGAGACTGTTGGAAATATGCCCTAGAGGCAATAATAAAAGCATTATTATTATATTTCCTTGTTCATGATAATTGTCTTTTATTCATGCTATAATTGTATTATCCGGAAATCGTGATACATGTGTGAATACATAGACTACAATACGTCCCTAGTAAGCCTCTAGTTGACTAGCTCGTTAGTCAATAGATAGTCATGGTTTCGACTATGGACATCGATGTCATTGACAACGTGATCACGCTATTAGGAGAATGACGTGATGGACAAGACCCAATCCTAAGCATGGCACAAGATCGTGTAGTTCGCTTTGCTAGAGCTTTTCCAATGTCAAGTATCTCTTCCTTAGACCATGAGATCGTGTAACTCCCGGATACCGTAGGAGTGCTTTGGGTGTACCAAACGTCACAACGAATCGGGTGACTATAAAGGTGCACTACAGGTATCTCCGAAAGTATCTGTTGGGTTGACACGGATCGAGATCGATTTGTCACTCCGTGTTACGGAGAGGTATCACCGGGCCCACTCGGTAGTGCATCATCATAATGAGCTCAAAGTGACCAAGTGTCCGTCACGGGATCATGTATTACGGTATGAGTAAAGTGACTTGCCGTAACGAGACCGGAACGAGGTATTGGGATACCGACGATCGAGTCTCGGGCAAGTAACATACCGCTTGACAAAGGGAATAGAATACGGGGTTGCTTGAACCCTTGACATCGTGGTTCATCCGATGACAACAACATCGAGGAGCATGGGAGCCAACATGGGTATCCAGATCCCGCTGTTGGTTATTGACACGAGGTCGCCTTGGTCATGTCTGCATGTCTCTCGAACCCGTAGGGTCTACACACTTAAGGTTCGTGACGCTAGGTTATTAGGAAGACAAGTATGTGATTACCGAATGTTGTTCGGAGCCCGGATGAGATCCCTGGACGTCACGAGGAGTTCCGGAATGGTCCTGAGGTAAAGATTTATATATGGAAAGTTGTTAAAGCGGACAACGAAAGAAGTTTGGGGCATACCGTATTGTACCGGGGCCACGGGAGGGTTCGGAGGTCCACCGGAGGGGCCACCCTCCTGAGGGCCACATGGGCTGCGTGGGAAGGGAGCCAGCCCCTAGTGGGCTGGGCGCGCCCCCACCAAGGCCCATGCGGCTAGGGCATGGGGAGGGAAACCCTAAAAGGGCTAAAGGGGCGCCCCTAGCTTGGGGCAAGCCACCCCTTTCCTCCTCCTTTGGGCCGCCTCTAGGGGTTTCCCAGAGGGCCGGCCCCTGCCCTCTCTCCTATATATAGAGGGGTGAGGGAGGGCTGCAACACACAATTGAAGGCGCAGCCCTCCCTCCCCAACACCTCTCCTTCTCCGCATCGGCTTGGCGAAGCCCTCGCCAGGAGAACTTCTGCACCAACCGCACCACGCCGTCGTGCTGCCATTGGAGTTGTCTTCCTCAACCTCTCCTTCCTCCTTGCTGGATCAAGACGGAGGAGACGCTGCCGTCTCCGCACGTGTGTTGAACAGCTGAGGTGCTGTCCGTTCAGCACTTGGTCATCGGGTGATCGGAATCACGCTAGAACGACTCCATCATCACCACTCCCTCGAACGCTTCGCACTCGATCTACAAGTGGTATGTAGATGCAAACTCTCCCTTGACTCGTTGCTTAGATGAACTCATAGATGGATCTTGGTGAAACCGTAGGAAAAATTTTAATTTTCTGCAACGTTCCCCAACAAGGACGCCACTGACGCAGCCACGCGAGCAGGGACATGGGACGAGCTCCTCGCCTCCTGCGTGCTCCGCGCCTCCCCCGCGAGCTCACGCTGGGCCGCCGTGGACGCTCACGCTTGCCCGTGCCCAGCCTCCGTCGCCCGCCATGCCGTGATGCCGCGCTCACGCCCCGCCGCCCAGCTCCACACTTTCGCCAGCACGTCCCTGGCCCTGCGCGCGCCTACTTGTCTCGGTGGGTGGGGATGGGGAGTGTGCCTGTCTTGACCGAGCACGTGGGTGGGCGTGGAGAAAAGAGAGGAGAGAGAGAGAGAGGAGAGAGGAGTTGGGACATCGACAAAGTGGACCATTTGCATGCAAATACTATTGTCTTTGGCGTCCTCGGCTGCCCCAGGAACTGGGTTTCACTGGGTCACTGCCGTATTTTTCCTCAAATCCGGCGAAATCTGAACTCTTGGGGTAACGAGTGGGAGGAATTTTACTCGCCGGTGGTGAAAAAGGTGCCTTGGGAAGGCTTCCTGGGGGACTAGTAGAGATGCTCTAACTACTCGATCGTCGAAGCATCAGTTCCTCAACATTGTCGCGTTGTTTTTCCTTTTCCGGCAGGAGCAGAGTAGAGCAGAGACGACAGCACGACGAACGTCGCTCGATCGGCCAGCATCATCACTCCATAGCTCCTCACCCAACATCTCGTGATTCTTGACGCGTACTAAATCACTCTGCCCCTATCTCTGTTCTAGCCTGGCAACTGTGTCGTCCCCGCGCCCGCACTGCTCTGTTGAGTAGTAGCAGTCACCATCGTGCCGGTCGGTCGGTAAAATTCGGTTTCTTTTAAAAAGAAAAGTAATTCCTAAGAGCATCTCCAGCCGCGCCCCCAACAGGCCCCCATGGCGGTTTTTTAGCGCTGACGGCCGAAAATCAGCCCAGCCGCGTCCCAGGATCTCATTTAGCGCCGGTTTGGACCGAAATAACAGCCGGCGAATCCGAACCGAACCCAAGCGTCCGGGGGTCGCCTGGGGGCGCCAGCAGAAGCGAAAAGGGGCGTGGGGCCGCTCTGTCGGCGAGAGGAGACCTTTGCCCGCTGTTTCCTCCCGCTTTTCCCCCTCAGCTTCCCTCTCATTCTCCATTCCTCCCGCCAATATCCTCCTCTTTCCCTCCCAGCCGGCCGCCATGCCGCCGAAGAAGTACGTGGCCCCCTGCGCCGCGACGGATACCACCACCGCCGCCGCCCAACCAAAGCAGAGGAAGCAGAGGGCACCGCCGTCCAAGCCCCCGGGCATGTCTCACGCCGACTCGAAAGCGGAAGTTCAGCGCTGGGACACTGTTAACACCATCGGCGGAACAGGGTGAACGCCAACAAGGCCCGGGACAGGGAGGCGCTTGCGGCTGCGGCGGTGGCGGAGCAGGCGGAGCAGGAGGAGCGCTCGGCCGAACAAACCGAGGCGGCTCGCGTGGGGATGATGAATTCGCCTAGCGGCCACGACCCGTACGCGTCCTGGAGCTAGCAAAGCGTCGGGTCTCCTGCCGGCTTCTCGTCGTTGCTAAAACCCTGGGACTGCAGGCCGTCACCGGGCTATGCCGACGGCGACGCGCACGGCAGGTTCAACCCCAACATCACCTACCCCCATGGTCACCCGGCCCAGCGCCCGCCTTCGCCGGCGTGCAGTACCCTTGGTACACCTACTCGCCATCGGCCTACGCAGCCTCCCGACGCCACCTCTCCACCTTGCGCGCTGCTCTTCTTACAAGCCTCCTCGTCGCATCTCGGCGAGACCGACGCGATGGAGGCCGACATGGAAGACATCATCACGACCGGCTCGGCCGCCGCCGCCGCCTCCCCCGGGTTCACAGCCCAAGGCGACACAATGGACATTAACGGCGACATGGACAGTGAGCTCAACTACGGCGAGGAAGAGCCAGAGAAGGAGGAGGAGGAGGAGGCGGCGGCGGCGGCGCCTGCTCCGGCGAGGAAAGGGAAGAAGAAGAAGAAGCGAGCGGCCAGGACCACCGGCGAGCCGCACATCAAGTGGGCGTCCAAGGAGGACGAGTGCCTCGCCGAAGCATGGAAAGTCGTCTGCCTCGACCCGATCACCGGCACGAACCAGAGAGTCGACACGTATTGGGACCACATCAAGGCCGAGTTCGACGAGCGCAAGCTCGTCGACCCCTACTTCAAAGACGTCTACATGCAGCACGGGTCGAAGGCAATGGCGAACCATTGGGGGCTCATCCAAACGGCGTGCAACAAATGGCATGGGATCGTTGAGGAGATCGCGGCTCGCCCGGAGAGCGGCGCCGGCGTCGAGGATCAGGTATGGCACGTCGGTCTCTCCCTTTCCTTTTTGCTGTGTGCGCGCCCACCAAATGATGTTCCTCGGCGCAGCTGCTGCGGATGTTCAGCATGTTTTGCCAGGACAACAGCGACCAAGAGTTCAAGTACCTCCACGTCTTCAAACGGATCGACAAGTGCGATAAGTGGGCGGATGTCTGGCGCGCCCTCGCCAAGGCCAAGGAGACGTACAAGCCGGACACACCGATGCCGGGTGCGGCCGACGGGCGCCCGGACGGCAACAAAGGGGCCAAGAAGGCGAAACACGCCGAGTAGGCTACCGCACGTGTGCAAGAGTCCATCGAGCATTGCCTCGCCGACGCCAAGACCCGGGCCGCCCAGCGGGAAGAGAAAATCGAGGCGCGGTCGTCGGCGTTGATGACAAACATTGCCATCAAGCTTGACTTGCTCCGGACCAACGTCATCGTGAAGAAGAGGAACACCGACCTGACTTTCCTGATGGGCGGGGCGGACATGCTCCGGAGCGACGACGAGCAGCTCAAGGCGTGGTACCTGGTGGAGCGCAACCTCATCCTGAACCAGATGCCGGCGACGGCGCTGCCAACTCTCACACCGACGCCAACGCCGCCGCCAAGTCCGAGCGATGATGCCTTCACGACGCCCAGCAGCACAGAATCCGCTCCAACGCGGCCCAGCACAGAAGCAGCGCCGACGCCGCCCAGCCCACGTGCGCCAACGATGGAGGCCGACACCGCCGTTTGATGCATTGCCTACCCGTCCTTTCTTTTTGCACGCCGAACTTTTCATTTGATCGCCGAACTGTGGCGCTGATCGCCGGACTCGTGGCGTTTTTGAAGCGGGAGTGGACCAATATTGAATTTGCGACGCCTTGAGGGCGGCACCTGGGGGCGTGGCTGGGACCTAGATCGCCCCAAGGGCCTAAAAATCTCCGGGCGAGCGCCCGAAAGATCGCCGGCCTATGCACTGGGGCCCGAACGAGTGGAGATGGTCTAAGTTTGCGCTATAAAACATGGGAGATGATGAGATACCTGAAGGCTGATTGTAACTTGCCATGGTTATGCATAGGAGATTTCAACGAGGTCTTAAGAAGGGAAGAGCAGTTTGGGCCAAACCAACGGGATATGGGTCAGATTAATCTATTCCGGGAGACGGTCGATGTATGTCAGCTGTGTGACATAGGATACAAGGGGCTTGACTGGACTTTTGAGCGGAAGGTGCAGAATGGCGAATTTTGCCGTGTGCGTTTGGATCGGGCATTGGCATCAAGTGAATGGTGTCATATGTTTCCAATGGCTTCAGTTAGTCATTTAACAGCGGTGAAATCTGATCATTCGCCAATCTTGCTTATGAACCCCAGATGGAAGCACAAAATCAGAGGATAGCAAATCCAAAACTTTTTGGCTATGAAATGATGTGGGAGCCGGCATGAAAATTTCTTACCTATGTTGGAAGAGGCTTAGCGAGGAGCAGCGCTGGATCTGCAGGACAGCTCAGCGAGAAACTAAAATATTGCTGCAACTTTCTTTGAATTGGGGATCCGAGAAGTTTGGTGCTGTCCGGACGGAACTGCGAGCTTTGAGAAAACGTCTAGAGGTTCTACGTGCAGACCCTCATCGTGTTGGGCCGGGCTATGAAGAGATCAAGATCGAGCAGCGAATTATTGAACTCCGACTCCGTGAGGAGGTAATGTTGCGACAATGGGCTAGGATTCAGTGGCTCGCCGAGGGGGACAAAAATACTCGTTTTTTCCAGCAAAAGGCATCACATAGGAAGAAGAAGAACAAGATAACTCGTCTGGTGCGAGAGGATGGGACAACATGCCAGGACCCAAGCGATGGAAAAGATGACAGTGCAATTTTATGAGAAGTTATATGCTTCCGAGGGTGTCATAGGCATGGAAGAAGTGTTATCACATGTCCCTTGTAAAGTAACACACGAGATGAATGAGATACTTACACGTCCCTACACTGAAGGAGAGGTGAAGGTAGCACTGTTCCAAATGTTCCCAACCAAGGCACCGGGACCGGATGGGTTTCCAGCTCACTTTTTCCAGAAGTATTGGCATTTGTGTGGTGTAGAGGTGACCAAGGCTGTTATCAGAATACTGAAGGGAGAGGACTCCTCTGAGGAGATCAACAGGACATTCATAGTAATTATTCCTAAGGTACAAAACCCAACCTTTCTGTCTCAGTTCCGACCAGATTTCTTCAAAAGTACTAGCTAACAGACTGAAGCAGATTCTCCCTGAGATTATTTCTGAAGAACAGTCGGCGTTTGTTCCCGGTCGACTTATTACTGACAATGTCATTACGGCTTACGAGTGTTTGCACTTCATGAAGAGTAATAAAAGTAAAAGAAACGCTCACTGTGCGGTAAAACCGGACATGCAAAAGGCATATGACCGCCTTGAATGGGTGTATCTTGAGGGCATAATGAGGAAGATTGGGCTCGCTCGGAGTTTTGTAGATGCTGTGATGAGAGGTGTACGTTCTGTCACCTTCTCGGTTCTGTTCAATGGAGGTAGAACAAGAGAATTCAGACCAACAAAAGGCATTCGACAAGGGGATCCAATCTCCCCTTATTTGTTTCTTTTGGCAGGAGAAGGTCTTTCAAGCTTAATGCGCCATGCTTGTGCAACAGGAGAGTACGAGGGATTGCAAATCAGCCCAAGTGCACCAAAAATCAGTATGCTTTTGTTCGCAGATGATTGTTTACTGTTTAGTAGAGCAACAAGTGAAAGGGCCGCTGCCCTCAAAGGGATTCTGGACAGATATTGTCAAGCTTCGGGACAAAAGCTTAACACCCAAAAATCATCAATATACTTTGGTAAAGGATGCCCAACGGTGATCAGAGAATCAGTGAAAGCTGTACAAGAGATAACAACTGAATCGCTAAATGAAAGATATCTTGGGTTACCATCAGATGTGGGACGTGAAAAGAATGGAACGTTTTCATATATCAAAGAGCGCATATGGAAGCGTGTGCAAGGCTGGATGGAGAAGATGTTAGCAGGAAGTGGCAAGGAGGTGCTAATTAAGTCTATTGTGCAGGCAATACCAACATATTCCATGTCGGTCTTCAAATTGCCATGGGGCTTGTGTGAGTGTATCACGTCGATGGTTCGTAAGTTCTGGTGGGGCAGCAAAAGGGGCGAACGAAAAACGGCATGGGTGTCTTGGGACTCCATGTGCATGCCAAAATATAGAGGAGGCTTGGGATTCCGGGATATGGAGATATTCAACCTAGCATTACTGGCTCGGCAAGCGTGGAGAATAACACAAGATCAAGACTCCCTTGAGTTCACGCCTACTCAAGGCGGTGTATTTTTTCGACTACTGACTTTCTTGATGCAGAGTTGGGAACAAATCCATCTCAGGTATGGCGCGCTTACATGAAGGAAAGGAAGTACTCAAACTGGGCTTGATCCGCGATAGGTAACGGAGCAGATATGAATGCATGGGAGGATGGCTGGCTACCACGTGATTTCATGTTGCGACCAATATGTGCAGCGGTTGCAAACCCACCTGAGAAGGTAGCTGACTTTATAGTTGCAGCAACAAAAGAATGGGATGTTCAGAAGCTAAACACTTATATGCTGCCTATGGACGTCGAGGTGGTACGACAGATTCCATTAAGTCACTCAAACTCTCATGATTTCTGGGCATGGCTTTTCACGATCAACACGGAATTTTTACGGTGCGATATTGTTATAATTTTCTCGTTGATTCTTAGTTACAAAGATTAGCTTGGCTGAGTGGTGACAAGGGGAACTCCAATTTACAGCATGAGGAGAAGTGTTGGAAGAAGCTATGGAGCACAAAAGTACCAACAAAGTTACGTATGTTTGCTTGGAGGCTGGCCAAGGCATCATTGCGACGGGAGAGGTACGCGTGCACAACGGCAAATGGCCACGACACCGGTCTGCTCCTGTGTAACGAGCAAATGATACATGGAGACATTCTTTACTGGATTGTAATATGGCAAAAGTGTGTGGGCGCTATGGGATGATGATTCTACCCTTCCGATATATGGAGATGAAACACAAGATGCGAAGTTATGGTTATTCGGGATGAGCGAGACTCTGTCCAACAAAGAAGTTTATCGAGGTGTTAGTCACTTTGTGGGCTATATGGTATGCCCGGAGGAAAGCAATTCATGAGCATGAATTCCAAAGTCCATTGTCGATTTATCTATTCATCAGCAGATACTTGGAGGAGCTTAAGGTGTTAGATGTGCAGACCAAGACCGGGCATGGGGCAGCTCGAGGCGGTGCCTCGATGGGTTCCTCCGCCACAGGACATTGCAAGATCAACGCCGACGGAGCTGTATGTAAGACGCAATGCAGAGGGGCTGTTGGGGCCATATGCCGGGATGAACAAGGGCGTTTCCAAGGGGCCTCAGCAGTGGTGTTTGAGGGCATCTCTGATGCAGAAACCCTGGAAGCACTTGCATGTCGAGAAGCACTAGCGTTGAGTGAGGACCTGGACCCTGGAAAAGAGTACATATTGCTACTGACTGTCTGAGAGTCGTCTGAAATCGAAGCACCAAAGAACCTTGGTGAACATTGTATGGTGTTTCATGAGATCAAAGAACTAAGCAATTTATTTAGTGCTTGTCTTTTTAGTCATGAACAAGCGCGAATGTAATGGGAGCCTCACAGACTAGCACGTATGGCTACGTCCCTTGATATAGGTAGGCATGTGTGGCTTGATGCACCACCTGCTCATTTATGTATCCCTGTAAACATTAAACTTAGGCAATAAAGTGCGCTGTGATACTAAAAAAAAAAGTATTGGCCCAACGTTGGCCCAGTATATATATATTATATATATATATACACGCCGAAGAGGAGATAAAAAACTCGCTAGGGTTCGTCCGTCCCTTCTCAGAGCTCAGTGCTCGGCCGCCGCGCCCTCTGCTTCTCTTCTAGCCAGCCAGCCAGCCAGCCATGAACCCCCTTCTCCTCCTCCGGCGATGTACGTACACGCGCGTTCCAGTCCATCCCGGATTCGACTCTTTCTAACACGGGGCTGAATTTGAATGAATTTCAGGCGCCCGGGTCAGTAGCGCGCCGGATCTTTAAATTCCGGCGGGAGGACTCATGTGCTGCACGTTCCAAGCTCATGCCGGATCCGACTCCGTTTACCTCTCTCTGTCAAACGCGGGGGTGAATTTGAATTGAATTTCAGGGCCTGTCCGTCCGCATTTCTTCTTCTTCATGGGAGTAATGCTGCTTATCAAATCCGAATTATTTATATGACCGGATCAATAGCAGCAGCAGCACAAGTAGAGGATTCCACCTCTGGACTGCCAGTCAACTCGGTTTTGCTCCGGTGTGCGGATAACTTGTCATTTTGGAATAATAATCGGCGAGCTCCTGTAGCTGTAGTCCGATTAGGACCCTCCCTCCCTCCCTTTCCGACTGGGAGGGGGGTGCAGCGCTAGTCATTATTTTTATAAATAGTGGCAGAATAAGGACGAGGATTGGCCTGCACCAATCGAGCCTCCACTGTCGCCTGAAACATCCATTCCAAGCCTCGTCGGGTTTCTTTGCTGGAGTTGCGATAATAATTCGACCGAACTACCGAACTACAGCTTCCCACATCGCCAATGGAGGCGATAATAACAATAACAACGACGGTTCCCACAGCCAAGTAAGTTCCCTCTCTTCTTGATCGCTATGCCTCTTTCTTCTTAATCTAACACCGTAAACTCTTAACAGTTATTGTAGCACGCAATGTAAATGTGTTGAATGTTTTATCCTGCAAGTTGTTTGCCTAGCGTGTTATGAGCCAAATTACCTGGTTTTGACAGACTGTAATGCTAGTGAATAATCAGAGCCAAAAATTATGAGAAAAAGGGTTTCCCGCCGCTTTGTATTCCAAAGCAACCATCCGATACAGCCGTGTCTTCGTTTTGTTTTTGGCCCCCTTCAACATGTACAACTATGAACCCGGCCATAATGTATTTTTGGAACATTTAGATGATTTTATTGAAGGAAAACAGGCGGCAATGATAAAAAAAATACACTGATCTAAAGAGATCGATGTCTATCTTTGTTCTCACGATATAAAGCTCCAGTTTACATCTTCCTGTTGTAGCCAAAGGTAGTGATGGGAATGATTTTTCTTTTCTTTTGTTAGTAAGTTTTGTGTCGTTTAATGCATACTTTCATAATAATGTTTGCAAGCGCCCAGGTGGAGGGCGACAATGAGCACGATTTGTTTATGTGGCCATGGAGGTTGCTCCTAAGACCATACACAGAACATTGCACATTGCTTACTTTAGATGGTAGTGTAGCTGTGCAGCCTGGCAAATTTAGCCATCAGATCGATACTAATCAACAGCCGTAGTTGTGTTTCCACCTTGGAATTCAAAGTTTCAGAGTAGTAGAGATAATCAAACAATTTACCTGCTACAGAGATTGTAGTTCCTGTCACCATATGTAACTATTCTCTGTTTAGTATTTCTAAATAAAGTTATGTGACAGCTAAATAATGGATACTTGATTTATGTTGCAGCAACTGGACGACCAAGATAAGCTCAGCACTCTCACTGATGATATTTTACTCTCCATCTTGGGGAGAGTCAGTACACGTTCGGCTGCAAGGACAAGTGTGCTCTCTACACGGTGGAGGCATCTTCACAGGTTGTTGCCTGACCTCAGCATCGATGTAAAGGATTTCCTATCCGCTCCGTCTGCTGACCCAATTGAGGCAAATGACATGGAGCAAGCTATGGTGTCTTTGACCAAAGCAACCAGGTGTTTGTTGGATAAACAACACAGAGAATACACCATCTCAAGTTTGCAGCTTAATCTCTATCTGTTCAACACTTCCTTTTGTGAAGTTGGCTCACTGATAGGTGATGCAATTGACAGTGGATTGTTGAAAGATTTGGATCTCACCATTCTTGATGAGACAGATCCTTTGGACTCTGTTGAGGAGGATATGCTGCAGCGAGGCCAAGAAATAGATGCTTTTTTCACTGCCTACCCTAGTGTGCTCCACTGCCTCACAAAGCTCTTTATACAAAATGCAGACTTCGATAAATTAGACATGCACCATATCCTGTTTGAGTGCTGCAAGCAACTGAAGCATCTAGTCCTTTATAATTGTGATACTGGTTCCCACTCCCACTTTAAGATTGACGCACCAAACTCAAAACTCTGTTCTCTCGAAATCCACAAGTGTCGCTTTTTGAAAATTGACTTGGTCTGCCTTCCGAAATTGGAGAAGTTTGTGTGGAATACTTGGCTATGTCAGTATGCCCCGGTGACCTTTGGTTTTGTCCCATCTCTTGTGGAATTAGAACTCTTATGTGGTTCAAATGACGATCAACGTGAATTTAGATTAAGTGAGCTTCTACATGGAATAAAAGGCATACATACTCTCACATTGGATTTCCAAGGAGAAAACGTAAGTACTATTTTCTTTTTGCTAGATGGTAGTTTTTTTTTTGGTATTCGTCATGTCGTCACATTGTATTTTTGAGAAGAAAACATAAGACTATTTTATTTCCGCTAGATGGTATTTTTTTTTTTGGTAATTGTCATGCCATTACATTGGATTTCCAAGGAGAAAATGAAGTACTTACTAATTTATTTTTGCTAGATGGTGCTTTTTATTGCTAAATATTCGTCGTGTCATCATAGATATGAAAGTTGTACCATTTTTATGATAAGATAACAAACATAACTGTAAATTATCTGATGATCTCATTTCTATGCTTGCAAACTATTTATCCTTCTTTTGTTTCTTTATTGGTTTGATCCTGTTATCAGCTTTGGTTGCAACCTGAAATGGAGGAACTCCGCACCACATTCAGCAACCTAAGGAAGCTGTCTGTACGTGGTATCTTTGTTGAATTTGACATTTTATGGACAATGGCCTTTCTTGTAGCCGCACCATCTGTCGAAATATTAAATATTGAGGTGATGTTTCTGTCCATGTCCACTTGTGGATCTTCATTTTTTTTACAAATTTTAGCGGAAAGTTGTTTAAAACTGGATTCTGATGACACATGTAATGGATTGGTCACACAAATACAGGTATGGGAACATGTATGTGATGTGGGCGAGGAACGACGTGATTCCTTCCCTGACAGAAGGACTCCTCAATGGGAAATGCGCTTGGACAGCAGCTTTGAGAACAGGCTTCTGAAAGAGTTAGAGTTTGCTGGATTTAAATCACTAGAACAACAGTTTATATATATAAGATCCATGTTGGAGCGTTCTCCCAATTTGCAGAAGATAGTTCTGAGAGGAGACGAGGAATGCGATTACTGCAACGCCCTTAAGGCATCATCGCCCCGTCCTTCGAAATTTCCAAAGAAGAAAGATGAGCAAGAAATGGTGGTTAAGCGGATTAGAGATGACATCTTCTGCCCAGAGATAATTTTTGATGAATTCTGTCCACCTTTGAGAATGTGATTTGTGTGTGTTTGAAACTTTTTGTATTGGTATTCAAAAAAAAATTTACATTCTCATATGTATGTGGTATAATTTGTGTGTGCTTTCATAGTAAAAACTTTAGCTTAAAATTTGAGGAGAGAGTAGCAGCTGGCGGCATGCATTTGTGCTCACGAGAGATGAATAAAAGTGCGGAAGTTTGATTCGGTTGCTGGTTTATTTGACTGGTTACTGTTCAACTGGTCTCTATTTTGGATAACAAAAACTCTCTTGATTTAATTGGTTCATTTCTCAGTAGATAAATTGCTCTGAAATTTGTCCGTGTTTTGTTTGATCACCAGGAATGCCTCCATCCAGCCATTGCCTTGCACATTTCCTCATTCAAAAAGTAGTACACATTTCTAATAATAAGAACAACCAATGGATGCAAACCATTTCCTCATTCAAAAAGTAGTACCCATTTCTAACACTAGTAGAAAAAGGGCCTATAGTCCCGGTTGGTGAGGGCGGGACTAAAGGGTGGATCTTAATCTTGCGAGCCTTTTTTTTGAGTCCCGGTTCAATCCAGTAATCGGGACAGATGGTCCACCACGTGACCTGTCCGCTGAGCTCAGGCAGGGAGGGTTTGGTCCCGTTGGTGGCACCAACCGGGACCAATAGGCATCCACGCCAACATTTCTGTGGCTGGGGTTTTTTTTTTTTTGAAAAGGGCGGGGGTTTGGGGGTTAATTTAGGTGTTTCATATATTGTGCTAGCTAGCTAATTAATAGAGAGAAGTGTCCTCTCTTTTGTCCGTGCTTGGTCGACGCTACGTACTATACATACGTATAGAGAAGACTAGTTAGACACGCTAGCTAGCTAGTAAGCAAACAGAAGATCGTCATGAACATATATGCATACAGAGAGAAGTGATATCGACCACCTCTCCTTCTCCGAGAGATTGGTCGAACAACAAGTTCTCGTGATATCTATCCGACACTACCGGCTACATATATACAATAATTATCTTTTTACAAATATAATCTCCTAACATACGGACGCGTGATCCACATAGTATTCTCCGTCTTCAGCTCACGTGGTCAAGAAAGAATGCCGCCAATTCCTCTTGAATTGCTTCAGAGCGATCCGGTGCTAGGAGTTCATCCCGCATCCGGAACATCTAATTTTAAGAAATAATATATATATATATATATATATATATATATATATATATATATATATATATATATATATATATATATATATATATATGAATGAAACTCAACACAAATGATGGTAATAAAATAAAATTGTGAATATTGTTATTTACGCACTTCATATTGTTTGTCAGAGTAGCCCCGCTCACAGGTCGTGTGGCGGATGGACTCACAAATGTAGTATCCACGAAATCATTCCTTTGTTCCTGCCACAACCCTTTACAAGAAATAGAGGTCAATCAAACTGATAATTAGCAAGCATGCTAAATGGTATTGATGAAACTAGCGCTTGAATCACTAGGAGATGCGTGGAGTATGCTACTATATAGTACTTACTTTCGGGTGTCTAAATTGCAGCTTCTTCGGTAGTCCCAGAGCTGTGTTGGTGAATTTTCTCCAAGCCCTGCCATACAAAGAAAACAATTACTTGATATCAGAAATGAACAAAGTTGCTGATATGGTGGATAATGATCGATTTAACTTACTTCTCGAGCATTTCAGTCATAATATAGTGAGGATAATTATAAATACATGCAATGAAAGGGCTGAGTTATATAGAGAGACTTAATAACAAAAGTAGTACTACTTACAGACAGTAGCATGTGACCGTTGCTTTATCGAGGGCCAATTGATTGAAAAACTGATAGAACTCCTCAAATGGAATAGGCAACAGTTCAATTCCAAGGAGGTCATGCTCCTTTTTAACTCTCACATACAAAGTACTCCTCCCCTCAGACTCTTTGCAGATTTTCATGTACCAATCATGCAATCTTCGCATCATCGTTGATAGAGAACTTTCATCTTTGACGAGAGGCTTCCCGTACTCGTATCTTTGTATCTGCACCTCCAAGAAATCATAATGTACATCGTCGGGCAGGTAATCTGCAGGATTGCCATAACCGGCACCATCCTCGGATCGGCGATGTCGCTAGCGAGCACCCTTGAGCGGGGGCACGATTGCTTCGGCTTGTTACTTGAAGCTGGGCAATTTGTTTCCCAGCTCGTCGTTCTTTCATCCTTTGATCACTTTTTAGTACTTCCCGACCTCTCCGCTTCGCAAATGCCTTTCAATAATGCGCTCATAGTTGCCTTTCGCGGAGACTTGGGTGGTTTTGTCGGGCAGCCAGAGTGCGCTTCGCTTTCACCGGATCTACCTTCTCCTCGGAGGTGGATGTCTCTTTGCTTTCAACCCTTGAAACCAGTCATCCACTTGATCTGCGCTTGATCTTGGCGTTTTCCTCCTCGCTTCCTCTCAGACGGTAACTTCTCCGAGTCTTCGAGAAGGACCGACCAGATCTCCTCCCGCCTTTGGCTGTACTGCTAGACGCCCGGCGAGCAGACGGAGCGGATGTCTTCTTTCCTTGCTTACGAGGCGGAGGAGAAGGACTACGACGCTACCGGGAGCAGCCGGAGCGGGCGGCGGGTCTCTTCCGCCTTTGCCGACGAGGCGGAGAAGGAGGAGGCTGCCTCGCTGGCGCTGGGCCGGGCCAAGAAAGCGGGAGAAGGAGGCGAGTGCCACCACGCCGGAGAAGGAGCCGGCCGAGTGCCCCGATTGTCACTCGGCTGGAGGAGGAGGCGGTGGAGGAGGCGGAGTGTCCTGACTCACGGAGGAGGAGGAGGAGGCGGAGGCGTCAGTTCGGAAGGTTGATGAGATCCTTCCGCCATAGGCATGGAGTCTTCGTGAGCGTAACCCAGCCGATACTCCCTTCACCGTAGGGTGGTCAAGCCGAGGTCCTCAAATCCCTCCGTTATTTCATCCACCATCACCTTAGCATATCCTTCTGGAATCGGCCGACAGTGAAAAGTTGAGTCGGGTTTAGTAGGATAAACAGAGCCAACAGCCGCCTTGACCTTCAAATTGCTCCATTCCGCCATAAGGTGGCAATTTTGAGACTCCGTGATAGCATCCACGGGATAGGCTGGCAGAGCCGTCAAAAGGCATGCTCCAGCTGAAGCAGCTTGGAAGCCACGCTGCTTCTCCGCTGAGATAAGCGGGCTAGCCGGGGAAGCTTCGGCAGGTCGTTCTTGTGATCTGCTTCTCGTTCCTCTAGCCCCATTACCCTTTCTCGTGCAGCGCTGCGGTTGGCTCTGCTCGATTTCTTCCTCCTCCTCGCTTTTGTAACCCCCTGCGTCGAAATCCAGCCTTCCACGAAAGCGAACTGGCGTGCCTCGTGTCGTCCGCCCAGGTGCCTGTGGATTCCCGAGGGCCAATGTGAGCTCGTCCTTCTCCCCTGCGAACGAACTTCCTTGCTGCGCCGCTTGATATATTGCTTTGAAGCCTCTTGATCGGTATGTCCAATTGTTCGTCCGCCCAAATGCACTTCCACATTATAGGGTCCAAGGATCCGCCGCCCCGAAGAACCAAGTCCGCAACGTCGCAGCGATTCATTGTCTACTGGTTCGATCCCTTTATCAAGCAGATCATTCTCAGCCTTGGCCCATTTTAGGCCGAGCTACGAGGTATAGCCACCGATCCCGTCACGATGGTGAAGCTTCTTCTTCAAAGCATTTCTCTTATTTATCGCCGACATCTTTTTACTCTTTTCCGATGTCTTGTGGGCCACAAATGCGGGCCTATCATCTTCGATCTTCTCATATTTGCCCTTGAATTCTGGTGTCTCATTTTTTTTCGACATACCTATTGAGGTCTTTCTTCCAATTCCTGAATAGGTCTGCCATCTTCTTCGTGAGCAAAAGACTTGATTAATGGCTCTATAACTGGCTTCTCCGGATCATCCTCCGGTGGTAGGGTGAAATTTGACTTCAGCTCAGTCCAAAGATCATTTTTCTGCATATCATTGACATAAGACACCTCGGGGTCTTCGTTCTTGAGGCTTATACCATTGGTGGATGCTGATCGGGATCTTGTCCCTAACCAGAACCCCAGACCGAGCAACAAATGCCTTCTTTGTCCGTAGGGTTCAATCGGTTGGCCATCGCCGCGATTTGTATGATCTCAAACTTTTCATCCGAGCTCAACTTTTTCTTCGGCCTCGTCTCTTTACCGGGTTGTGCTCGATCCGGAAAAAGAACAAAGACGAGAGTTAATTAATATGTGTACATACCAAAACAATGAATGCATCAATTAGCTAGTCAAGACAAAGCTTAACTAATATATATACCTGGCCGGAATCGGTTTGGTGATCACCGAGCCGTCCTCACGGTCTACTTCTTCACCCTCTCCTTCTTGCACGGCATTGGGTCATCGGAGCCATGTAAATCATAGCCAGCCTACCTTCTTCACCCTCTCCTTCTAGACCATCGTTGTCGTTGAGAAACATCAACTAGCGAGGCGGCATCACTTCCTTGTGCGATTATGTCCCTCAACAATGCTTCTTGTGCTTCGTCTCGTAAGTGGCGGGGTGTCCATAGTTTCTACAAATATTTACAATATGGCAATTATTATTCAAACATGACAGATATGGATATATTAGTGGCAAAGCGTAGAACTAGCTAGCTAATCACAATAAGGAATCATATTAATTAGTGGCCTCGACGCTGCTTCTCTAGGGTTTCGTGGCCTCGACAACGCTTCAAGGTTAGGGATGGCCTCGAGAACGCTTCAAGGAGGGGTGGCCACATGTATCTCACAATCGATTTATACTTGCTATTTAATTAGGGTTTCCTCTATGCGGTCGGCGACCTCGGCGACCCACCGTTCAAATAAAAAAAGAGGAAGAAGATAAAAAAGAGGAGAAGAAAGAATAGAGGAGAAGAACTCCTCTATTCTTTCTTCTCCTCTTTTTTTTTCTTCTTCCTCTTCTTTTTTTTATCAAGGGGTCGAGGATCGCCGAGGGGTCGAGGGTCAAGGGGTCGAGGATCGCCGAGCGGTCGAGGGTCAATGGGTCGAGGATCACCGAGGGGTCGGGAGGTTGCCTAGTGTCAAAGGATTCAACAAAATCATGTCTTCATCATTAGGCGAAAGTAACAGGTGCATGATGGTACGAAGCTCTCCAAAGTTATTTTGGAACGGAGTACCAGATAGGATAATTCGCTTTTTGGTACAAAGTTAACCAAGAACCTTCCTGAATATCGTTATTTGGAAGGCCTTTGCTGAAATTCGTACAAAAGGCAAATTTGGTCCAAGTTGGTGACATAAACCGACCAAAAGGCTTCCGCCAGCATTTCAAGTGGCTATGCATTTGGTGTTTTGTTTTTGTTTTGAGGGGGGTTAGGGAGTTTTGGGGGTTAATTTAGGTGTTTGTGTTAGCTAGCTAATTAATTGAGAGAATTGTCCTCTCTTATCTCCGCTTAGCAGTAACGCCACGTACTATATATATCACATTATCTGGAAGGACTAGACACTCTAGCTAGCTAGTAAGCAAATGAAGGAAATAGAAGATCGTCATGAACATATGCATACAGAGAGAAGTGATATCGACCATCTCTCTTTCTCTGAGAGATTGGTCGAACAACAAGTTCTCGTATATCTGTCCGACGGTACTGGCTACATATATACAATATAATTATCTCTTACAATATAATCTCCTAATTCCAAACAAACTCAAGGTCCACATGGTATTCTCCGTCTTTAGCGATCACGTGGTCAAGAAAGAATGCCGCCAATTCCTCTTGAATTGCTCGATACGATCTGGTGGTAGGAGTTCATCCGCATCCGAAATATCTAACTTGAAGAAGGGGTCAATACATATATATGAATAAATGAAACTGAACACAAATGATGGTAATAAAATAAAATTGTGAATATTATTATTTACGCACTTCATATTGTTTGTCGAGTAGCCCGCTCACAGGTCGTGGTGGCGGATGGACTATAAATGTAGTATCCACGGTAATCATTCTCTTGTTCCTGCCACAACCACTTTACAAGGAATGGAGGTCAATCAAACTGATAATTAGCAAGCATGCTAAATGGTATTGATGAAACTAGCGCTTGAATCACTAGGAGATGCGTGGAACATGCTACTATAGTACTTACTTTCGGGTATCTAAATTGCAGCTTCTTCGGCAGTCCCGAAGTTTTTGAGGTGAATTTTTTCCAAGCCCTACCAGACAAAGAAAACAATTACTTGATATCACGAAATGAATAAAGTTGCTGATATGGTGCGATACGGATCGGTTTAATTTACTTCTCTAGAATTTTAGTCAAGTTCGCATACTCCGTGGGATCTTTTCGTCTCGAGTCTAAGACGGTTACTTGTCCCTGCTCAAGCTTAATCTCAAGGAGAACATAGTGGAACCTGCGCAAGCATGCATAACTCATCAATTACATTACTATAACCTCGACTAATAAAGGATGCACAAGACAATAACACTCACTTGACTTCGTAAGGGAAGAGTATTATAGCTTTGTTTTGATTTAATACAAACGATTGTAGCAGCTTGGCCTCGGTATCTCTGGCCTGAGATTTAACCATATATGCATCTATGAGATTTGTGTTAATGAACCCAATATCACCGACTTGTCTTTTCTTCAATTCGGCGATCTTCAATCTGCATAATTAATATAGTGAGGATAATTAAAAATACATGCAATGAAAGAGCTGACCTATATATAGACTTAATTAATGACAGAAGTAGTACTACTTACAGGCAGTAGCAAGTGACCATTAATTTATCGAGGGCCTTTAGATTCAAAAACGCGAAGAACTCCTCAAATGGAACATTCAACAGTTCAATTCCAACGAGGTCATGCTCCTCTCTAACACTCAGCGTCAAAATATTCCTCCCCTCAGACTCTCTGCAGGTTTACATGTACCAATCATGGAATCTTCGCATCATCGTTATTAGAGATCTTTCATCTTTGACGAGAGGCTTCCCGTACACGTATCTGTGTTCGTCCACCTCCAAGAAATCATAATGTACATCTTCGGGCAGGTAATCTGCAGGATTGTTATAACCCGGCACCATCCCGCCCGGATCATTAGCGACGATATCTTCGGACACCTGGAGCGGGGGGAGCGATTGGTTCACTTGTTCACCGAGCTGGGCAATTTTTTCCCAGCTCGTCGTTCTGCTAACCTTTGATCACTGACAGTACTTTCACACCGCTCCGCTTAGACAAATGACTTTTCAAGGATGCGATCATAGGTGCCTTTTGGCGGAGACTTTGGTGGTTTCCTCAGGGCAGCCAGAGTACGCTTCACTTTCACCGGATATATCTTCTCCTTCGGAGGTGGATGTCTCTGCGCTTTCAACCCTTCAAAGAAGTCCTTCACTTCGGTCTGCACGATCTTCTTGTTTTCCTCCACGGTCATCTCGTCTAAATGTAACTTCTCTAGAGGCTTGAGAGGTGGACCAGATCTGTATTGCCTCTCGCCTCAAGGCTATATCTTGCTAGACGCCGGAGCAGGCCGGAAAGCGGTCGGCTGTCTTCTTCGTGCTTGCTTACGAGGCGGAGGAGAAAAGACTACGACGCTGGGCTCGGAGAAGCTGGGCGGCGGGCGGGTCTTCCGCCCCTTCTTGGCGGGCGAAGGAGGAGGAGAAGGAGGAGGCTGATGGCTGCCTCAAAGGCCAAGCCTTGCAGCGGAGAAGGAGGCGGAGTGCCGTCACGCGCCGGAGAAGGAGGCCGAGTGCCCTGATCGTCACTCGCCGGAGGAGGAGGCGGTGGAGGAGGCGGAGTGCCCTGACTCGCCGAAGGAGGAGGAGGAGGCGTCCAGTTCAGAAACTTGATGAACTCCTTCCGCCATAGGCATGGAGTCTTCAGAGCATAACCCAGCCCGAGTCTCCCTTCACCGGTAGGGTGGTCAAGCCGAGGTCCTCAAATCCTCCGTTATTTCGAGTCCACCGTCACCCTAGCATATCCTTCGGAATCGGACGACAGTGAAAGTTACGCCGAGTTCAAGGTCGAACTTGGCCGACAGCCGCCTTGACTTTTAAGTTCTGCCATTGCGTCATAAGGTGGTAATTTTGAGACTCCGTGATAAAATCCACGGGGTAGCTAGCAGGAGCCGTCAAGACATGCTCCGGTGAAGCATTCGGTGGAAACCACGCCGCTTCTCCGCTGAGATGGCGGGGTAGCTTCGGGGGAAGCTTCGGCAGTTTGTTTGCTGCGATTTGCTTCTCGTTCCTCTATCGCTTGTACCCTTGCGTGCAGCGCCTGCAGTTCGGTCTGCTACACTTCCTTCCTCCTCTCCTGGCATTTGTAACCGCCTGTATCCGGAAAACCAACCTTCCACGGAATGGAGCCTGGCGTGCCTCGTGTCCGTCCAGGGTCCTCAGGATTCCCGAGGGCCATTGTGAGCTCGTCGTTCTCCCCCTGCCCGAACGAACGTCCTTGCTGCGCTTGCATCGATATAGTGCGAAGCCTCTTGATCGGTATTTTCGGGTTGCTCGTCTGGTCCAATGACACTTCCCCGATACGAGGGTCAAGGTTCCGCCAAACCGTCAGAGAACCAAGTCCGCAACGGTCTGGCCAGTTCATTGTCTGCGTTCGATCCCTTTATCAAGCGTATCATTCTTAGCCTTGGCCACTTAGGCCGGGCTTTGAGGTAAGCCACCTGACCCCGTGCGATGGTGAAACTTCTTCTTCTGACATTTTGCTTGTTTGTCGCCGACATATTCTTACTCTTTTCCGATGTCTTGTGGGCCAAAAATGCGGGCCAGTGATCTCTGATCTTCTCATATTTGCCAATGATTCTGGTGTCTCTTCTTTGTCGACAAACTTTTTCAGCTCTTTCATCCACCTCCTGAATAGGCCTGCTATCTTCTTAAGAGCAAAAGACTTGATTAAATTTGCTCTATAATTGGCTTCTCCGGATCTTCAACACAATGAATGCATCAATTAGCTAGTCAGCATAGGCTTAACTAATATATATACCTGGCCAGACTCGGTTCGGTCGCCGGAGTCTTCATCACGGTCTCCTTCTTGCACCGTCATTGGGTCACCGGAGCCGTCCTCACCGGTCTCCTTCTTGCACCGGCATTGGGTCAAAGGAGCCATCATAATCATAGCCTGCTTCTTCACCCTGTCCTTCCAGACCATCGGTATCGTTCAGAAATGAGAAGACCTCATCACTTCCTTGTGCGATTATGTCCCCCAACAACACTTCTTGTGCTTCGTCTCGGGGGTTGTCCATAGTTTCTACAAATATTTACAACATGACAATTATTATTCAAACATGACAGATGGATATATTAGCTAGTGGCAAACGTAGAACTAGCTAGCTAATCACAGTAAGGAATAATATTAATTAGTGGCCTCAAGCGTGCCTTTTCCAGTCAGTCTCCCCTCATACCGCGATTTAGGGAGACCTATCTTCTTAAGGTCAGGAATGAAGTCAACACAAAACCCGATGACATCCTCTGTTTGATGGCCCATGGAGATGCTTCCTTCTGGCCTAGCTGCGATTCTGGACATATTTCTTTAGGACTCGTGATGAACCTCTCAAAGGGGAACATATTGTGTAGAAATACGGGCCCTGTAATGACAATCTCGTCGACTAGATGAACTAGGACGTGCGTCATGATATTGAAGAAGGATGGTGGGAACACCAGCTCAAAATCGACAAGACATTGCGCCACATCACCTCCTTAGCCTTGGTACGATTTCTGGATCGATCACCTTCTGAGAGATTGCATTGAGGAATGCACATAGCTTCACAATGGCTAATCGGACGTTTTCCGGTAGGAGCCCCCTCAATGCAACCAGAAGCAGTTGCGTCATAATCACGTGGCAGTCATGAGACTTTATTATTCCCTTTATATTCAACGAGAAGCCAGTTGG
Source organism: Aegilops bicornis (assembly GCA_021605145.1). Lineage (NCBI taxonomy): Eukaryota > Viridiplantae > Streptophyta > Magnoliopsida > Poales > Poaceae > Aegilops > Aegilops bicornis. The sequence continues at coordinate 1,875,682 of JAHIAL010000057.1, forward strand.
GACCTTCATACTGAGCAGGCATTCAAGATTTCTTTCTCTTCTTTCGTAAGAGCGTAGCTGGCAGGACCTTCATACTGCTTCGGAGGCATGCCGTCTTTTTCGTGCAAACGTTGCAGGTCCTTCCGTGCCTCAGGTGTATCTTTTGTCTTTCCATACACGCCCAAGAAGCCTAGTGGGTTCACGCAAAGGTTCTTCGTCACGTGCATCACGTCGATTGAAGAGCGGACCTCTAGGTCTTTCCAAAGAGGGTAGGTCCCAAAATATAGATCTTCTTCCACATGGGTGCGTGTCCCTCAGCGTCATTCGGAACAGCTAGTGCGCCGGGACCCTTTCCAAAGATTACGTGTAAATCATTGACCATAGCAAGTACATGATCACCGGTACGCATGGCGGGCTTCTTCCGGTGATCTGCCTCGCCTTTGAAATGCTTGCCTTTCTTTCGACATTGATGGTTGGTCGAAGAAATCGGCGATGACCAGTACCCATTCTTCCCCGCAGCTTCCCAGGTATATACTATCGGTCAAGTAAACAGTGCGTGTGCGTGGTATCCCTTGTTTGTCTGTCACGAAGGTTACCGAGAGCGGCCAATCGTTGATGGTCACGAATGCCAACGCATTTAGGTCAAATTCCTCCTGTTTGTGCTCATCCCACGTACGAACACCGTTTCCAGTCCACAGCTGTAAAAGTTCTTCAACTAATGGCCTTAGGTACACATCAATGTCGTTGGCGGGTTGCTTAGGGCCTTGGATGAGAACTAGCATCATAATGAACTTCCGCTTCGTGCACATCCAAGGAGGAAGGTTATACATACATAGAGTCACGGGTCAGGTGCCGTGATTGCTGCTCTGCTCCCTCGAAGGATTAATGCCATCCGCGCTTAAAGTAAACCATACGTTCCTTGGGTCACTTGCAAACTCATCCCAGTACTTTCTCTCGATTTTCTCCACTGGCGACCCGTCGGTGGGTGCTCTCAACTTCCCATCTTTCTTACGGTCCTCACTGCGCCATCGCATCAACTTGGCATGCTCTCCGTTTTACGAACAGACGTTTCAACCGTGGTATTATAGGAGCATACCACATCACCTTTGCAGGAACCATCTTCCTGGGGGCTCTGATTAACATCACCAGGGTCATCTCGCTCGATCTTATACCGTAATGCACCGCATACCGGCATGCGTTCAGATCCTTGTACGCACCGCGATAGAGGATGCAATCATTAGGGCATGCATGTATCTTCGCACCTCCAATCCTAGAGGGCATACGACCTTCTTTCTTTGTGTATGTACTTTGTCGGAAATTCGTTATCCTTTGGAAGCTTCTTCTTCAATATTTTCAGTAGATTCTCAAATCCTTTGTCGAGCACATTCTCTCGCCTTCCAATCGCAGCAATTCGAAGACGGTACCGAGCTTTGTGTTGCCATCTTCGCAATTGGGGTACAACCCTTCTTTGTGATCCTCTAACATGCGATCGAACTTCAGCTTCTTCTCCTTTTGACTTTCGCATTGCGTCCTTGCATCGACAATGACCCGGCGGAGATCATCATCATCGGGCACATCGTCTGGTTCCTCTTAATCTTCAGCAATTTTACCACAGCATCATCGCGCACATCGTCTGGTTCCTCTTGATGTTCAAGAGCATCACCGTATTCGGGGGCACATAGTTGTCATCGTACTCTTCTTCTTTGCCGTCTTCCATCATAACCCCTATTTCTCCGTGCCTCGTCCAAACATTATAGTGTGGCATGAAACCCTTCTAAAACAGGTGGGTGTGAAGGATATTACGGTCAGAGTAAGACTTCGTATTCCCACATATAGGGCATGGACAACACATAAAACCATTATGCTTGTTTGCCTCAGCCACTTCGAGAAAATCATGCACGCCCTTAATGTACTCGGAGGTGTATTATACGTCACACCGTACATCCATTGCCGGTTCATCTCAAGGCATTATATATAATTAAGTGTGTCAAAAACCATTACTGAGAACATCATGAATAGATAAATAAGTGACCAAATTAATAGAAGTTCATCATCACATTAAAACCAAAGTACATACATAGTTCTCATCTAACAACATATAGCTCTCCAGATCATCTAATTAATTAAACCATACATTGAAACTATGTAAAACATTTCAATGAGAAAACAAATGCATCATAATCGCAATCAAGGTAACAACTGATCCAACTGCATAATGATACCAAGCCCTCGGTATGAATGGCATATTTTCTAATCTTTCTAATCTTCAAGCGCATTGCATCCATCTTGATCTTGTGATCATCGGCACGACATCCGCAACATGCAACTCCAATATCATCTTCTCCTCCTCAATTTTTCTTATTTTTCCTTCAAGAAATTGTTATCTTCTTCAACTAAATTTAACCTCTCGACAATAGGGTCGGTTGGAATTTCCGGTTCAACAACCTCCTAGATAAATAAAATCTATGTCACGTTGGTCGGCATAATTTTCATAAACAATAAATGAATCAATAGTTATGAAAAGATAATATATACCACATCCGAATCATAGACAGGACGAGGGCCGACGGGAAGGATACCAAAACCATCGCACTATGTAAGATACAATAATAAAAGTAAGAAAATAATACAAGTATCTATCTAAACATACAAGTAAGAATATTTTTCCTTTTCGTAAAGAAGATAAGAACAAGAGGCTCACCACGGTGGTGCCGGGCGATGAGATCGGCCGGTGATCGGCCCAGCGGTGAAAGACGGGACGGGCGTGACGGACCGCTAAACCTAGACAAATATTGAGGAAAATGAGGCTTGGAGGTCGAGCTTGGAGAGGAGAAAGCTTAAGTAGTGTGGCTCGGCATTCCATCGAACACCTTGTGTGCATAGGACGTGAGCTAGAGCACCACCAGCCCTCTCCCTCGGGCGGCCAGAAAAAATAGAGCAGTGTGCTCTGCTCTTACGCTGAGGGGTATATATAGGCCTCATTGGTCCTCAGGTGGCATGAACCGGACAAAAGGCAGCCTTTGGTCCCTGCTCAAGCCACCAACCGTACCAATGATGGTGGGAGCGAGCGAGCTTCATTGGTCCCGGTTCGTCTCCAACAACCCGGGACCAAAGGTCCAGATGAATCAGGACCAATGGCCCACGTGGTCCGCCGCCGCTCACGAACCGGGTCCCATGCCCCATGGGTCCCGGTTCTGGACTGAACCGGGACTAATGGGCTGACCGGGCCTGGACCTTGGCCCCCTTTTCTACTAGTGAAGTCAGACACTATCAACATGCTTGTTCTTCCTGGTGCATGTCTTCTTTAGAAGTGTCACAACGATCGCCAAAAAATACAATGGAATGGACGTTTGCCTATATGGCACCGCACAACGTTTCATATGATAGATGACTGCTATGACTGCTATGTCCATAGTTTAGTTTCAGACTCCCAGTGGTATGTTCGTATGACTGAACATAGTTTCAGACTTTCAGTGGTTTCATACCACTGAACGTAGTTTCAGACTTCCATTTGCTATGTTCATAGTGTCACTTCCAGTGGTAGGTAGTAGAGGCAACACTAGTTTTGTACATTTCACTTTTGAGTTTTAGAGCACCTGATCGGAACTCTGGTGCGTCTTTCTATATCTGAGCAGGGAGAGGCAAAGAGTGCATAGCTCATTGGTAAGGCCATCGCCAGCTTTTTGGTCGCGCCGGACAGATTGAAGCCGCCAGGAGATCGCTCACACCATCTCAGCCTCCAACAACAAGGTGTTCCTCGACTCGGGCGACCTGCCTGCTTGGGCTCCAGTCGCTCGAGATCTGCAATAACAAGAAATGAGACCGTTTCCTGTCATACATGTTGCGGTTACCGTCGACTGTCTGCATGGAAGAAGAGTACTTTTTAGAGGAACAGACGCATTCCCGACCCGAAAACAACAAAGACGCCCTTGCTACTGTGAACCGTGTGTGCGCTTTTTCAAGTGAACCCGCCAGCTACAACAAAGATCTGCGTAGCTTATGATGTCTGGGCGGTTATGCGGTGATTATGCTGGCCGTTTCATCTTCATCTTGGCTTGTTCCTTTTGTGCTACGCATTTCATTGGTGCTGTGAGTTCGCTTGAGACATTGCTTACTTTGCTTCTGTTCGTCATTTATTTTAGATGTTTAGTTGCAAAATGGTTAATGCACAGCCCTCCTGGTGGAATGCCAGCCAGGCTGCTTCTGGCCCCTTCAAGGATTACTACAGAATGAAGATGACTCGCTTTCCATCCGGTTCTTGAATGTTGAGAAGATGGCGCCAGAGCCCAAGCGATCTTGGCCACACTCTCGTTTCATGCAAAATCTATATAATAGTCACTGTAGGTTATGCAAAAACATTAACTCAATTATTTGTAAGTTCTGGTGGGGTTGTAAACAAGGACAGAGGAAGTCGGCTTGGATGTCTTGGGAAGTTATGACGAGGCCCAAGTATCTAGGCGGACTTGGCTTTCGTGACATGGAACTTTCTAACCTCGCACTTTTGTCACCGCAGGCATAGCGACTGTTGCAAGAACCAACTTCGCTAAGCGCTAGAATTTTGAAAGCAGCATATTACCCCAATGGAGATTTCCTTACAGCGGAACTGGGAGGGTACTCCTCCCAGGTTTGACGTGCAATTTTAGATGGAAGAGAGATCATGAAACAAGGCATCATTAGGAGGATAGGGAATGGGCAACAAACAGAGATCTGGAATGACAATTGGATTCCTAAGAGTTCTCTTAGACCAATACTTTCTCTGGTTCCTAACCCCCCAATCTCCGTGTTTGAATTGTTGGTGCCGGTGACAACACAGTGAAACGAGGAGCTCATCCGAACAATTTTTCTGCCTTGTGATGCCGAAGCAATTTCGAGAATCCCGATGTGCACTAGGAATGTGGACGATTTCTGGGCTTGGCACCCAGATAGTAAGGGCCAATTTTCGGTTAGCTCAGCGTACAAGCTCGTAATCAAGACAAATTAGGGGGTTCTATACTAGTGCTTTGTCATTGTCCGTCACCATCACCGACTTGGTCAGGGATAGGGGCTTGACACATCACCGTCGACAGCAATCCTTGTGTGTTCGGCTCTTTTATGTTGCGAAGATGGCACCAGAGCCCAGACACACTTGGCCACACTACACTCGATCAATTTAGTCTTCTTGAATCTTGATTTAAAAACTTTCATGGTCGTCAATCAAGCTCTCTCATTTCTTGCCATGGGCCCACACATCACCCACCCCCCACTATCTTATCCCTGAACAAAGCCTTCATCCACTCATTTTTGTCTTTGTACAAACTCTCGTCTTTTCCCTCTTTCTCGCCGCCATTTTGTCGAGGACGTGCAACAACGACGCCTCTAAAACATTGTCCATGTTGCATGCTAATAAGTCGCGTAGTGTCGGCCCTTTTGCTAGCTACACAAAGGAACAACATGTGGATGCACATAATATGGTTTTCAAGGTAAACATTTTTATTTTATTTTGGTCGGAGTGTGCCTGTTCCAAAGCAGCAGTGCAACGCTTGGACGACAGAACCATCCATGTAGCAAGCTATATAAATAAATTCTCTCCATAGAAAATTAAAAATTAAATAAATATCATACGGACCCAAAGATCCACTTATCAGATATTAAACTGATAAAAACAGATACTAACTTGATCTTAGCCAAGAGGCCAAGAAATATATGCTTTCATTGATGACCCTGCGTCCACTTTTATTGCTCTCTGAACTGCCTCTGCTCAGTGTGCAAAAACAATATGGGCGAAATCACTAATTAAGGAGCACTTCTTGCAGAGATCACTCCAACTTTCTCTCGAGTTGCAATAGTGGCGCGCTACGTGTATGCGCCACTGTCGCAACTCCTGTTTTCTCTTTTTCGTAGATCCGCTTATTCAAAACGCTTATCTCTTAAACCGTCGTCCAAATCTCAACCGCCGCTTTATTGTTGGATTCACCGCGTCGAGATCTTCAAAACTAGATCCAATGTTGATAGGTTTTGATGAACTTTTTTTTTCACGAAAAAACTGGACGAAAAAAACCGACGGAAAAACCGAACGGGGAACAAGGGTTTTTTCCCTTTTCAAAAGAGGCACGCCCGTACCTCTGACGAAATCACAACCGTGCCTCTCGTGAAAGAAAATAAATAATAAAAAACGTGTTTTTCCCTTTTCGAAAGAGGCACGCCCGTGCCTCTGACGAAAGCACAACCGTGCCTCCGGCGGAAGCAAAATTGTGCCTCTCGCGAAAGAAAAAAAACAAAAAACGTGTTTTTTCCTTTTCTGAAAGAGGCACGCCTGCGTTTCAGCGCCAGCACAACCGTGCCTCTCGCGGAAGCAAAACAGTGCCTCTCGCGAAAGAAAAAAAAACAGAAAACGTGTTTTTTTCCGTTTCCGAGGAGGCACGGCCGTAACTCTCGCGAAAGCACAACTGTGCCTATCGCGGAAGCAAAGCCGTGCCTCTCGCGAAAGAAAAAAGAACAGAAAACATGTTTTTTTTTCCGTTTTCAAGAGGCACGGTTGTGCCTCTCGCGAAAACAAAACCGTGACTTTTGCGAAAAAAATGCCTTTTTTTGCGCAAAAAATTTAATTTTGGTCGAGAAGTTAGGGAAGACCGGTGAAAAACCAAAACGTTAAAAAAATCAGAAAAAACCGTTTAAAAAGCCAAAAACGCGTGCGAAAAAATAAAAAAAAACAAAATCCGAAGGAAGCGCCCAAAGCGCGACACGTGGCGAATAAGCAGAAGCGTGAAGTGGCGCCTCGCTGGTTGCGAGAAACTTCGAAGGAGCGCTCGTTAATTAGTTGCTCCCCAATATGGGACTATTCCAACAAGTCAAGCTAAAAGGCTGCGCTGGTCCAACCAGCGATGCGGGCCGGGTGGGCGAGCCTTGTTGGGCTGGTCCTCGTTTGGGATCGGGAACCTACGCAACGGCCCAATTCCTCTATGCCAAAAGACACGGTCGCATTGGCCGAACCAGTTCAAGGGACGGACGCGGCGGACCCGATGGCCGGAAGCCGCCGCCGCCGCCGCCGCGGAAGAGCGCGGCTGCCGCATCAGGGTGCCGAACCCTCGCCGCCGGCAGAAACCGCTCTCAGCTCCAGGTCTGCACCCTCACCCCAACCGTAACCTCGCTCGTCTCTCCTTTTCCCCTCTTTTATCTTTCACACACCTTCGTTAGTTAGGGTTTAATTAAAGTAGAATCGGGAGAGTCAGTAATCTTGCCCTAGTGAATCCATGGTGAAATTTCCAGTATTTTGGCGAATTAGTAGGGACATCTTGATGATTTCACAGGTGATATTTAGGTTATTTTTGTGAATTAGTGGTGGTATAATTGACTCACTGGCCTCCCCTAAATTTGGATCTCCACCACTGTCCACAAGGTGTGTTACTCGGTTCAGTTGTTGATAACTCCATTGTCTCTGATGAGGGAAATAGTTTCAGTTTTCCTTAATTGCAATGTAGATGAGTATTACAGTTGCTGACTTGAACTGTGCTCACTTGGTTCAGTGATTTCCTGAAACTCAAAGTCCAATGTGATTTGGTCGAATCTTTTATTGTGACTGATTATTGAGAAGGAATAAACTAAAATTTCTTATGAAAGCTGTCCACGTAAACATCGGAGGGATTATCATCCTTTTTCTCGTTTGGGAAATGTATATTGGTCGCCTGATCTGATCCAGCTTATTATTGCGTGGTTGGGTTGGATCCAGAATAGAATCAGCAAGGAGCGTGTCCCATTATATCACTTGATATGATTCAGAGTGTTGCGCGCCTGGGTTGGATAATGTATATGGTCTCTTGTTCGTTTGGTCTTTCTCATGGTCATGGTGCTGCCATGAACAATGCTTACTTCTGTTTGACGACCAAGTGAATAATAGATAAGCAAATGATCACATGCAAGTTTTCTACAAGAAGGGGAGCATGCTATTGTGCTTTTACGTCAAGCAAAATCATCACTTGGAACTATTTATTTCAAGGACACTCTACAAGGCACCCCACCTGTCACGATATGAAAGTTATATAATTGTATATAGTGTTGTCTCACTGAAGATATTATAGCTAGAGTATGTTATTTTAGAAAAAAAAGTCAAGGTGTAGGTGGTTCTAGAGTAGTTTCTTTTGATAGAAGTTTGACATGTCTCAGTTGACACTCATGTTTGCCTTATTGTTCAGCTAAAGTCTGCTGCATTTCTTGTACTGTATTAACTCCTGAAGTATTTATTAACTCCAATTATGTTTCAGTTCTTTATTTTGATCCATTATTCTTGAATTTCTATGCAGCAGAGAAGTTACCACTGTGGAGAGAACCTCGAAGAACGCTTGCCTTGCCTCAGCCTCTACCTCCTTGCCTTTGTCTGGACCTCATGTTTGTGCAGATCCCCTGGACAGCCTGCTTCAAGAAATTCTGCTTCATGAAATTATTGCCCTGTTTGACTCATTCCATGACTTCCTTGCATTCATTGGCACCTGCCGCTCTTGGCAAGGCTGACAGTCTCTCTACCTTTCCCTCTGTGCATACATTCAGCTTCCCGCCGCTCCACTTCAAACCAGATGGTCCTTATGTTCGTCCACATAGCGGCCCTATCAAGCCCATCCTTTTATCTAATTGCAAATGGCAGCTCAGTGATCCTAGCAAGAAAAACTCATCCCTTGCGTGTTCAGTGCCTAAAAGTAGTCCAAATAAAATGCACTATTTGGGCTGCTCGCATGGGTATCTTATCTTCTCCTACAAGGTTCACTGCCTCCTTGTCGATGTGTACACTGGTAGCAAGGTGATGCCCCCCAAACTCCCACGTAACAATGATCTTGGGTACTTTTGTGGCATAGGCATCCTTACGGCCCCATTGATTTCACCCAACTCTCGCCTCCTCCTTTTCTCAAGAGATTCCATGTTTGAGTGGCAGGTTGGAAAAAACTTCTGGTCAGAGCACACCCTTAATCTTGATGATGAACCCATCTATCAGATTGTTTTCTTCAAAGGTGATATCTTTGTCGTAGATGCTGTTCTCAGGCTCCACACTATACACCTGACACCTCAATTCCGCATGCAAAAAATAGCAATTAAAAAGGAGTTTGTGCCTATGAACTCATGGTTGGTGGTCTGTGGTGACATGCTTCTCATGATTGAGCAAGACTTCAGCTCTGGCAGATTGGGTGGCTCATCTGACGCATTCTTTAGGGTCTTTCGCCTCAACTTCTCTGTCGAGCCAGCTAAGTGGGTGAAGTTGGACAAGTTGGAAAATTATGCTCTGTTTGTAAGCCTTGACAGAAGGAATCCTACATTTTGTTGCATGAGCCCGGAAAGATGGGGAGGAAAGAGTAACTGCATTTATTTTGCGAGGCTATCTGAAGATCCCGATGAAACATGGACCGCGGTCGAGTTTGGTCAGCCAGTGCCAGACAGCGCAGTCCGCTCCATGTTCTTCTATGATATTTCGTCCTCTCCAGACTGTGGTGTACTAAGTAGCCTCTGGGTGTTCCCCAGTTTAGTTTATGGTTCTGGCTAGTACTTCTTTCTTGTCTTGCACAAGACCTGCCTAGCGTTTATCTCAGTTTGCAACTAGTTCTGTAGCTGTAATGGTTTTCTGACTTTGAGACCAATTTTTTGTTTCCAAGTACAATTAATCTGTATGGGCATGCTGCTGTTACTACTGGTTGTATTGTGGCGAAGATCGGGATTGCTATTAAATGGGACATATGTACTGTCCAATGTAACCTGGGTACTATTGTGGACAAATTTGTCGTGTATTCAACTGTACCTCCCTTAAAAACGTCACCTTGGAGCAGCAGTTTATTGTTTGCGGGATTGGATCATTCATGTTGAACTCAATGAATGTACTGGATTATGGTGGTTTTCTTGCCATTTTTAGTTGATATAATGTGCTGATGGAGCAAGAGAAACCTTGTTTGTTTACTCTACAAAACTGGGAATGCACTGTCCTCTCCTCCAGTTTATTATCTCCAGCCTAAGAATACTCTTTTCAGGATGATCTGCAGCCTGCATTTACAAGATGGCTGCATTTCAGCAGCTAAATTAATGTGTCTTTCGACTGAACTTTAAGCCTAGATAGAGGCAGAAAAACAGTTTTGTCCCTCAACTTTAAACCTGGATGTATACAGAATCCAAAGGACACCCTATCTTACACCTTTTGCGCTGTCAGTGGTAAAGCCAGCCTCCTTTTATCAGGTCTCACAAGTCCTGATAAATTTGAAAGCTGTTACATCCCAACTATACCAGCCCTGTTTCTGTGACAGAGAATGACATAGCTGTGCACACAAAGGTTACATACAACCAAGACACAAGGTGCCGCCTGTACATGTTGTCAAGCTTGGAGGCCATCTCCTCCAAGTCCATTCGCATACTCGATGTGATCAAACATCACATCAGAGTTACATCATCTGAACAAACAAAAATGCAGAAATATGCTAAGCAGGGCAAATATAGAAGAGTCAGGTACGCTTATTTGCAATTCGCAATAGAAAAGAAAAATAATACTACGTTATTTGCTGGTACATAACAGCTCCTGAATTCATGCAACTGTTTGACTAACATAGAGGACGCTACATAAGGCTCATCCCCGAGGGAAACGATCATTCATGGAAAATCACCCGGGGTGAGGATTTGCCATCTGTGATTCGCCTCACCACCAGTTCTTGCTCATCCTCACCCTTTGGAAAGGAAGACTCTGTTGAACAACACGACTTGGTATCAAGGGCATCGCAGTACTTGCATTGCTCAGCTCCTTTGAGAAGTATCGTCTGCAAGTTGGGAGCTCGGTCCAGCAAGGCTCTTATAAACGCAAACTGCTGTTCTAGCGATCTAAAGCCGACAAACTGGAGCTCTTTCAGTAGCCCGTTCTTGGAGCAATGGAAGTCCATCTCCCACCGAGGATTTTTCCTTTCTGCAAATACCGATATTCTCTCCTCATCGTTCACAAATGCGCTGCATGCATGGTCCCATACCTATATTTGCATGAACAGTATGTTACATATGCAGTTGGATTCCAGTATTAAAAAACACTTCTCTTATTATGTATGAGCAACAACATGCATTTTTTGCTGCGTGTTCGAGGAAAGAAAAAGGAAGGCAACAAGATTTGGGGGTAAAAGGAAGGGACCACTCACTTCAATTTTTACAAACATGGAAGGTAGTGTGTTCATAAATTGTGAAAGGGAGAAAAGCTTACAAAACATCAAAATGAAAGGGAAACAACAAAACTGGAATGGTAGACTGAAACAGCATTACCTCAATAATTAATATTTCCATGGAGGGTGCCGCCTCAAGGAAGGCTGTTGTCCATATAATGTCAAATTCAACAAAGATACCACGCAAAGTCAGCTTCCTTAGCTTGTTGAATGCGGTGCAGAGTTGCTTCATTTCAGGTTGGATCCAAAGCTGATCACAAAATTAAAAGAAAATAAGAACAAAGCAGTTCAGAAGCATCTATAAGAAACAGTTTAAAAGCCTAGAGCTGTATGTTATCAAATTATTTACAGCTATGTGTGTTCTCCATCATGTAAAATACACATCCATAGCATAACTAGATAGCTCTGAACATATATAGAAAATACAAATGTGTTACAGTATAGCGAATACAAAAAATGAACTGGTACGTACGTTTTCTCCTTGGAAATCCAATGTCAGAGTATGTATGCTTGTGGTTCCATGTAGAAGCTCACTTAATTTAAATACTGTATTATAATATGTTAAAGCAGATGATAGTTTTAGTTCCCCAAGAGACGGGACATCACCAAACGACAATGGGATATATTCAGACACCCAAGTATCCCAATGGAGCTTCTCCAGTTCTGGAAGGCAGACCAACTCAATTCTCTCAAAGCAACATGTGTCGATTTGCAGAACACTGAGTTTTGAGTTTGGTGCATCTATCTTCCACACAGAGCGGCGACCAGCATCACAATAATGGAGGCTTAGATGCTTCAGTTGTGTGCAGCAGTCAAACAGGAGATGGTGCATGTCCAACTCGATAAAACAAACACCATGCAGAGAGAGTCTTGTGAGGCAACCGAACACACTGGGGTAGGCATTGAAGAAACCATACATGTCTTTTGCGAGCTGTAGCATGTGCAGCTCAGAAGAGTCACCAGGTTTCAGATCATCAAGAAGGCAAAGGTCCAAATCTTTCAGCAAACCACTGTCAATCGCATCACCTAATAGAGGGCCAATGTCGCTCAAGAAAGTGCTGATCAAGTAGAGCTGAAGCTGCAGTGTTGTGATGGTGGATCTTCTCTGAGGTTTAGCAAATAAACACTTGGCTGCTTTGGTTAGAGCCACCATAGCTTGCTGACAGTCATTTGCCGCAATCGAGTCTGGGCGTGGAACAGGCAGGAAGTGCCTGACATCAATGCTGAGATCAGGCAGCAGCCAGGGCAGCTGCCTCCACCGCGTTGACAGCGAGCTTGTCCTTACAGCGGTGCTTATGTCGACTTTCCGCAAGATAGACAGTAAAACATCATCCATCAGCACGCTCAACCTATCTTCCTCCTCTGGCTGCTGCATACAGTTACTTTGTCACTATCAGCTAACAAAATTCAGAGGCTCAAAACATTTATAGCGTAAAAACAAACAGTAGTACCAAGCCATACAGCGACAAGAGCAACAAAAATGTACCCTACCCGAGACCCAAACTAGCACAAAGTCATCCCAAAATCTCACTAGTCCCAGTCAGTGTCAATCCCCTTCCAATACACCGGACCTGCAGGCGCCTACTACACGATGCCGTCCTAGTTGGGGGTCGGAGAACGCGGCGGACAACGCGACGCCTGCCGAAACAAGTACCACACCAAATCCTTCAGGAGTCTGTTCTGGTAATAAGGGTTGATATCAACCCTGCTTTCTGTAATTAGCCTGATCATCAATGAAGAACTGCTACACTGTTTTGATTACAGATTCGGCTATTTCCTAAACGGCGTCCACCGAGTCGCTGCATAAATCGAGGGTATAGTAGAAGAAGAACGGCAACAGGATCAGGGCGATTCTCACCGTCGATTTCTTCGCCACGGGGGCCTCCATCCCCTCGGTTCCTCACGGAGTGGCCGCCCTTCCCGACGCGGCTGTGGCGCTCGATCTCGGCGCTGTAGGCCTACCACAGAACCCTCGATTTGGTAGGCGGCGGCGGTCCTATTCCGGCGGCGCTCGATGCGGAGGTTACAGGAGGAAAATCTCGATCTGGACAAATTTCCGGCGAAGTCCCAGATTTTTTTTTTGAGACAAACGAAGTCCCAGATTTAGGGCCCGTTCAGGACGCCAGGCCAGCTAGCTCCTCTACATGGGCTGGCAGCCCAGTCCAGCCCAGAGGTATAGCCTCGCATGTTGACGGAAATAAGCAGAAAAAGGCTCTCGCATCGCATTGTCTCTTTCTGCACGATAGTCCCTGTAGCATGCATTTCACATCATGTAAAAACATTACGAGGCACTCAATCCCAAAATAAGTGTGTCAACTTCTTTTATTCTAAAATACTAATTTGCATTTATTATTCATATATACTTTGTAATTACTCCCTCCGTCTCATAATATAAAAGCGTTTTTTACACTAATGTTACAAAATACTCTTATATTATGAAACGGAGGAAGTACTTATTACCCGGGTAATGCTATTGTAAAAATAATATTTCGCATTTGTTATTCGCATATGAATATGACATCCTATAAACCTAAAATAGTTCATCCCCACTACTTTTATTATCTTAACATGCACACATGCCACATCTAACACGCATGCGAATTATTTTTCATTATTAGTTGATCACCACTAATTCTATTTATTTTAACATGCACACATGTCACCTCATCAAAGGCTCACCCAACATGCATGGAAAAAAATTTCCATTATATTATAATACCTATATTAAATAAATGTTTTTCAACTACAGAATAATCCAATACAATATATAATGTGTATTTTTAGTTCTTTAGTGTATTATTTATCTAAATATTTCAAACAAAAAATCTTGTTGGAATATCTTGCAACAATTTTCCCCCGCAACGCGTAGGGTGTTATCTAGTTTGCTTGAAAATGGGAAAACTAAAGGTAGTAGAGTCCTAACGTCAACCTGCGTGCCCCAGGGCAAAAACTCTCAGCGACCATTTTACCACGGCAAGAATTTTAGGACAATTTGCTTCACAAGCACATCGATGGTCAAGTCGGGCGTCCTGCTCTACCCTATATTCTTCGACGATCAATGTTTGAATCTCCTTTTCTTTGACATGCTCGTGTTAAGCTCTTGGTTCCACGGCAATTTTTACCCTTTGCCGAAAAAATATTTGTGCTCGTTGCACTATATTATACAGGTATCGAAGGATCTGGTCCACTAGATAAAGTCCGATGGACGGTTCATATTTATTTGTCCCTACGGTAAATAAAAGAAAGTGCTCACCTATTTGAGTTCACGCCAGGGACAAATTGGCTAATCTTTGCTTTTTTTGCTTCATCTCCTTCAAGTCATGCACAAGAGAATTTTATAGCTAGCTGACATTAAACATTTAAAATTCACCATGTGATACACAACCCAATCAGCATAAGAAAACATCACACATAACAGCGAATACAAGAGATGGAATAATCATCCCATCTAGACATCCAGGATGCAAATTTGTTCATAAGCAAACACGCTTTGTCCACATCAGCTGCAAGTCCCCGCTGATATTCAGGTCAGCATGTATGTAAGATATTTCAGGGAAATCTTATTTAAAGTAGAAATAAGATGCTATATATATATCCAAGAAGTTACATAACACGATTGGCCCCACCAAATGATTGTGAGCTACATTGAACTTGGACAACCACATGAGCTCCGTCAAGGAAGATGGAAACAATTCACTTACAAATCATTCATCTCCTACGATTTTGTTGCTCCCAGATACCACATGGTTGCTCCCAGATACGGTGTTGTTGGTCCCAGATACAGTATTGTGGCTCCCGGATACGGTATGGAAACTCCCGGATACATTATTGTCGTTCCCGGATACGGCATTGTTATTGTCGATTATTTATATGTTTGTCCCCGGATACAACATGGTTGCTACCAGTTATGGTATTGTCGTTCCCGGTTACGACAGTGTTGTTGCTCCCAGCCACATTGTTGTTATTCCCGGATATGACAGTGTTGTCATTCTCAGAAACAACATTGGTGCTCCCAGATCTAACAGTGTTGTTGCTCCCAGTAATTGTATTTGGTTGTTCATCGAGTGTTCTTCTGTTGCTCTTGACATACAATGGCATGTTAGTAAAAGCCGTACCCAATGAATGACCAGCTATGACGAGCCCCTTGAGCCGTATCAAACTCTCGGGTACCTCACCAACCAATGAATTATCCGAGAGATCCAAGTAGCAAAGGTGATCAAGCTCACCAATCCACGATGGGATGGTGCCGACCAGTTTGTTGTTGGCAAGGTTGAGCTCCTCCAGCCGTGCGAGGCCTGCCAAGGATGCTCCTGGGATGGGCCCCACAAGGCCGTGCCCAGGGAGCCGCAGTGCTGTGACACGACCGCTAGTGCCGTCGCAGCTCACGCCCTCCCAGCCGCAGCAGGATGCACCGGACCAGGCAGCACGGAGGAGGACAGCCCCACCGCTGAGGTTTCCGGCGAAGCCCCGTAACGCACGGAGGTCGTCGAGATGGCACGACGTCGCACGCGCCGCCGGCAAGAGGAATGCCAAGAACAGGAGCAGCAGCCCGCATTTCGCCATGGATTTAGCTGTGGCAGCAAGAAAGGCTTTTGAGGTGCAAGTGATTGGCAAGTGCTCTCGGCAAAAACTTCTTTTGGGGTGCAAGTGATTGGCAAGTGCTCTTGGCAAAAACTGCTTGAGTGGTGCATGTTATCTTATAGTGTGTCTGTTTGTAACCATGTGTTGCAAGTGGTTCAGTACTATTGGTCCGTGGTTACAAGGTCCATGACTGCCTCCCAATTCAAACATGGGTTTTGTTGTCTTGTGTCGACTGAAATGCGTGGGTGGCATGAACTCAATTCAAACTTCTTCTAGTCCATTATTGCTTTGTCGTCAGCTGCCATAGTTACAGTGATCCCATGCGGCTATAGGTCCAGTGCACCGAGAGAAAGAGAGGGACGCAAAAAAAATCCTAGGAAGATATTATTATGCGGACGTCAAAAGAAACAACACCCATATAGATAGTGTGGATGACATGGTATGGCTGAAGACAGGCATTGTGACCGGCCTAATTTGAGGAATATCTTGACTTTTTTGAGCCGAATAATTCTATCTGATTATAGAAAAATTGTGGGAAAATGCCGAAGCGCCATCATTAATACCAAGTAATATGTGGTATATTTGGCTAGGCGTGAATAAGGATTTAGAAACATACTGTTTTCTAGCAATCTATAGTGTTCATTGTTTTGGTATAGCTAACCACTGATGCCGAATGGTCTGTTTTGTACCAATAATCGACCGAGACTAACAAACAACATAAGGTAAATGTCATCGGAGGAGTTGTTCATTGCAACATAATTTTAAAGTAACTGTAATATATTATGTTTTGAAATGGAGGAAGCACAGTGCTAATCATAGAAATGGACTGTACTCTGCTACAGTTTATCGTCTACAACGTAAGACACATGAATGCACTGTACTCTCGGGGGATGATTGGTAGACTGCACTTACGACCGACACCTCCGTCGAGCGCCTCTCTGTCAACTTGGCCATGATGAAAATAATTATGTTGATTTGTACATGTCGGCAAGAATGAGAAACTACTTGATGCTACCAAAGTATCACAAGCAAGAAAAAATATCAAGCAACATGTTGGCTGGATGATATTTAGTGAACCTACTACAGGAGTACAAGTGCAGTCTACCATATAGCCAAGTACTCCCTCCGTTTCTAAATATGAGTCTTTTTAGAGATTTCAATACAGAGTACATAAGGATGTATATAGACATATTTTAGAGTGTAGGTTCACTCATTTTACTCCGTATGTATTCATATTGAAATCTCTAAAAGGACTTATATTTAAAAACAGAGGGAGTACTAGCTAGTTAGAAAGAAGCTGCAATTTCTCTTGTGAGCTGAGGATATGGAGTAATACATGAGGTGTACATGTCACTAGATAAGGTAAAAGTTATGTGCGAGAAAACGGAGCTACAATCCAGTGGCGAAGCTAGAGGGCGGACAGGATGATATACGTGAACCTTCGAATTTTCTCATAGTCTGTATAGCATACGAAAAACTAGATTCCTTTTAAGAAAATCATCGAAATCATTAATTAAGGAGTACTCGTTGCAAAGAACACTCCACCTTCCAGGTCGCGACAAGTGACGCACATGCAGCGCGCCACTTATCGCAACCTGGGAGTTTTCTGTTTTTTCGTAGATCCGTTTATTCAAAACCTTTTATCTCTTAAACCGCCCGTGCCTCTCACGAAATCACAGCCTCTCGTGGAAGCAAAACCGTGACTCTCGTGGAAGGAAAAAAAGTCAGAAAACACGTTTTTTTTTTCCGTTTCCGAGAGGCACAGCCTTGACTCTCGCGAAAGCACAACCATGCCTCTCGCGGAAGCAAAACCGTGACTCTCGCCAAAAGAAAAAATAACAGAAAACAAGTATTTTTCCCTTTCCGAGAGGCACGGCCGTGATTTCATGAAAGCACAACCCGTGCCTCTCACGGAAGCAAAACCGTGACTCTTGCGAAAGAAAAAAAAAAGAAAACGCGTTTTGTTTTTCCCTTTCCGAGAGGCACGATCGTGACTCTCGCAAAAGCACAACCATGCCTCTCGCGGAAGCAAAACCGTGACTCTCGCGAAAGAAAAGAAAACAAAAAACATGTTTTTTTTCGTTTCCGAAAAGGCACGGCCGTGACTCTCGCTAAAGCACAACCGTGCCTCTCGCGGAAGAAAAACCGTGATTCTCGCGAAGAAAAAAAAATGAAAACGCGTTTTTTCACGTATTTTTTTTAAAACAAAATTATCGAAAAGCCAAGAAAGACCGGGGAAAATCAAAACGTCACAAAAAATAAAAAAACATTTAAAAAGCCAAAAACGCGTGCGAAAAGATAAAAAAAATCCGGAGGAAGCGTTCAGAACGCGACACATGGCGAATGGTTGAGAGCGCATCAATTGACGCTGATCGTTGCGATGCTCCTGAAGGAGCGCTCGTTAACTAGTTGCTCTCAAAAATCATGTGAATTGTCTACTCGTAGGCCTTCCTAGGCCATTGGGGTTTTTTTTGGACAAAAAGGTGGCACCATATGGGCCATTGGGTTGGATACGCCACTACTATGACCTGTAATAGGAAGGAACTGGTAGATTTTTATTTTTTTGGAACTGGGAGGAACTCGCTTTTGTTTCTCTTATGCATGTATCACTGAATATATTCCATGTATTTCCCTCCAAAGCTTGTTTACTCCGGACAACAAAAAAAGGCACAATATCATCTTGTGTTTCGATGCATTTCCCTCTTGTCGAGGCTTCTGTCGTAAGCTTGTACTTCGTGTACTCTTTTATGTACAACAATGTACTCGCTTCATGCACAAATATAAGATGTTTTGCATATTTCAATATGGGCTACATACAGACTGAAATGGGTACTAGAACGTGTCTATATATACCCGATTCAGAAAAGAAGTTAGAACTAGGACATGTTATATTTGTGAAGGGAGGGAGTAGCAATTAGTGTACTCCCATGCACTGGAAATCATAGAAATGCGCTGTACTCTCTGCTCCATTTTTTTTTGCGGGAATTTTGCTCCAGTTTATTGTCCACAGAAAATGCACTGTACTCGATTGGTAGACTGCTTGTACAACCGCCATCTTCGTAGAGCCCACTTCGTCAACTTGCTTCCGACGAAAACAATACTGTTTTTTTTTCTTTGCGGGTTATTAAAACAGTACTGTTGACCTTTACATGTCGGCAGGAACGAAAACTACTGGATGCATGCCGCCAGAAGTATCAATATCACAAGACAAAACACCCAGCAATCATGCACCTTGGATGATATTCAGTGAACCTACTAGCCAGTGGTCACATGTCTATACTAGCTACAAAGATGCTGCAGTTTCTCTTGTGAGCGGTGAAGATGAAGTACATGAGGCGTAGTACCAACTAGTCACTAGATAATGTATCTCACTGAATATCTAGATGAGGTGTACCTAACTCTCCATACGGTGAGAGCTTGTAGTTTAGCTAGTAGCCTATCTTCAACGGACGCTCTCCTCAACGACACCCATCACAGCAAGCTGTGTGTGCCGGGGCAAAAACTTCTTTGGCAACCCTCGCACGTCCGCTTCTTCCTATGGCTCATCTGGCACGATCGGATCGTTCCATACGTGCGAGTCAGTGTCCTCCGCTATGGGCGTGTTTGGTTCGAGTTTTAAACGGTAATTGCATTGCATATACTTCTCAACCCAACCTGGTTGAGAAAAACAACCTCAAATACGTCATCTGCAAATTGTTTGGTTGCCTGCATCGAGGGTCACTGCATTAGGTAATACGCAAGTGCACTTTGTTTGGTTGCCTGCATTAGCCTAAGCGGCACATGAACACGGTGTTTGGTTGCCCGCATGGGATATGATTAAGAGCTAGCACTTGCACTTAGCACACAGGGTTAAGAGTTAGCAGAGGGAGGGGGAGAAGAAATGCAGCGTGCGCCGGACCATGGCGACTGTGGTGGATAGTGGCTGTGGCGCCGTGTCCGATATGACGAGCATGGAGTCGTCGACGAGCGACCCCGTCGGCGGCACGACGAGCGACACCGTCGACGAACTAGTTGCGGTACTCGCGCAAAGATAGTCGACAGAGGAGGAGAATGCAGTGCTCGCGCCATGGTATCGTCAGTGTAGTGGACGAGAGAGGAGGCCGAGATGATCGATGCCGGAAACGACTCCAGTGTAGTAGGGCGAGAGAGAGGAGGCCAACCCCGTCGGCGGCGCGACGAACTGTAGTGTGCACGGAGGCAGAGGACACAAGAAAGCAGTATGCACGCCATTGCAGCGTCAGTGCAGTAGGAGGACGATAGAGAGTAGGCCGAGATGAGTGACGCCGGAAACGACTCTAGTGTAGTAGGACGTGGGCAAGGAGATCAAGGAGAGTCGGCGTCGAGAGGGACGAATAGGAGGACTCTGAGCAGAGGACAGAGGAGCTCGACATGGTGGCGTTCGTGCAGTAGACTGCTGCTCAAAGAGAGATGAAGCTACGATTGTCAAAACCAAAAACTTACAACACGAAATGTTGTGAGGAACTGCGAGATTAGTCTGTTGGTCAAAGGAAAATTCAAATGATCGATCGTGCGTGACAAATCTGACAAAATTCGTCCAGAATAGCTCAACACGAGATTAAGAACTTACGGCCGACGAAACTACGAACCGATTGCCTAAATGGAACCGTAGCATCGAGATGCATCTTTTTCGTGTAGAGCTTACCTCGAATCGAAGCACCGTTGTGTAGATCAGAGAGAGGAGATTAGATAAAAGGTTACTGGAGGTTGAACAAGACCTCACGTAATCACGTCGCATCTTTCCCGTCTCCACTCATGCAAGGGCCCGCTCACTAGCGCTCGCCTCGGGCTGGCTCATGAGAAACTGCCGATTCAAGTGTTTCCAAATGAGCTGCGCCCGACTACTTTAAGAGCGTCTGATCACGGTACGCCTAACAAGCGAAACGCCAAACAAGCCTTCTCCTTCCAGCGCGGGCCTGGTTGGGTTCAATGCGATCGAGACGGCCGAAGACCTCCTCCTTCACCGCGCCTAACAATTCCGGGTCCACCTAAATGTCTTCCCAAATGCAGATCTTTTTTTGGTCACAAATGCAGTCATATCCTTTGCTGGATGCAAATTCC
The DNA here is from genome assembly GCA_021605145.1 of Aegilops bicornis. NCBI lineage: Eukaryota > Viridiplantae > Streptophyta > Magnoliopsida > Poales > Poaceae > Aegilops > Aegilops bicornis. Next base: position 1,896,462 of record JAHIAL010000057.1, read on the forward strand.
TTTGCTCGCGGTCATATCCTTTGGTAGGGCTGGACACGAGCCGAGCCGTGCCGGATCTGGTGAACCGAGCCGAGCTAGCTCGGAAGCTGTGATGAGCCTACAGAAGCACCTTGCTCGAGCTTAGCTCCGGTTTGGTCCGGCTCACGAGCCTTTAAGGGGCAGTTGTTCAGGAGTCGTCTAGGACCTATATTTTCAGCCTTTGGAAGCAAAGTAAAAAATGTATGTTGAACATGTACGATGATATATATCTAGAAATTGTCATAATACCATAAAATGATTATATTTTCCTATGAGAAGTGTAGAAACGGAACCAATAGCCAAATAAAGTTAGCCACTGTGATCTCTTTCCTCCTCTACAAGAAAAGCTCTTCTCCCGTTGGCGCCGCCGCTGGTCCGCCCCATCTCCGATGGTTTCTAGGCCATGGAGGTGCTGAGGATATCGGCCCCCAGCCGGCGGGAGGGACCCCGTTCTCGTTCTTGTTAGATTTGGCGTCTTGGTTGGGGTTGTCTGGCGGCGGCGATGTTCCCTAGTAGGAATAATGTCTTCCATGTCCTATCCCCGTCCGGCCGTCCCGATGGTGCCTCAAGTATTGTCGGAGGGCGTGTGGAGGTTTATCTCTGTCGGATCTCGTGGGATTCGGTCGGTGCTGGCCTTCGGTGGATCTGTTTAGATCCAGTCTTTGTTCGTCTTCGTTTGAGTGTTTACAAGTTTGACTCTTCTGATCTACGACATTCTTCATTGGTGATGTTTGCTACTTTGGTGTGCTGGTCCTATGGGGCCTTAGCACGACGAATTCCCGACTGTCTACTACATAAAGGTTTGGCTGGCTCCTGTGAGGGAGGGGCGATGACGGAGGCGTGCCTTCGGCTCGCTCGCAGTGCTTGTAGTCGTCGCTAACAAGATAAAGTTAGCCATTGCACCCCCTTCCATTCAAACAGACTATATAGAGAAGAATTATATTTGCTAGTCGATAATAGGGCCGGGAAAAGGATAGATATCTCACATACTTAGAATTAAAAGGATATATTTTGGTTGTACCATAATAACCTAAACACAAGTCTTAAATGGGCAAATGATGATAATAACACAAAGACAAAGTTCTTATATGAGTACATCCAATGCAAAAAGAAACATCCACATGACAAGACAACATATATATGATCCATCTCCATTCTCAATACACCAAAACAACAATATCCACTTGAGAGTCTACACGTAACAATAGTTGTTGCAAATGTTGGGCGTAGATACCAGTGCAATATGTAAATAGAATAGAGTAAACTAATGTTGTTACTAATAGTTGCAATCCACCACACTCTTGGGCAGTTTGATGTTCTGGACATCCTCCTCCTCCCCGTCCTAGTTTTTTGAAAGTTAGCCATGGCATAACATAAGAGAGTGAATGTGTAGCAAAAGTATGAAAATCATACCACCAAATCATGTCTTAGTGGGTACTCTTAAAATAAATTGCAACACACGCCAATCCCTCAATGATAGCCGAGTTGACATAACTCCCAATGTCATCTAAACCCTTCCACCAGTGCTAAAAGTTGATTCCGACGACATGAAGCTAACTAGTATAGTTAAGAACCGCCTCAGTGCCTTACCATCTTTGCCAACACAGGGTATCTAGATGCATTCACCTTGCACCAATCAAAGAGACTGAATTCATGGTCGTCTACTATGTTTCTCAATTTACACTTCGATGGTATTGCATAAGGTGCTTGATAAGAATGAAGGAAACTCACAATCTGCTAGTGACATTAAGCTACTTGTCATGCAACTAGACTTGGATGATGATGCTCAAGATATTTGTTATATCACTGTGTGTGGGTATGGAGTTGTTGGTTCGGACGTTCTGCACATAAAAGAACGTTATACAAATAGTCGTGTCCTTAAGATATTTGTCAAAGCGAATGATTTAGATATATCTACCATGATATTTAAGGTTATTAAAATATACTTGAACACACACCCACACATGTAAATGTTTATTTATGGACTATCTAATTTTTGGAAATTTCAGAAAATGTTTAAAAAACAACCTTATTAAAATTGAAATTATTACCTTTTTTTGAAAAGGTCAAAGGCCACATATGAAATAGTGCAAACCCTTCCAAAAACACCCTTATTGAAATTGAAAAAAAGATCCAAGTCATTGGGGGTGTCGAAGTCTTCTTCCCCCAGCATCCACCGACAGTGCATCATGAGCAAACCACACTGCCGCCTCTGGGCCTCCATCTCAACTGAGTTAACTTGTTTAAATCCAGAAACTTGTAGAAATAGCAACTGAGAAGTCGTTAATGTAGACTAGGGTTTACGGTTCAAGTTTTAATGACCACGACCTGCATAGCAAATCCTCGCCCCAAAGAACAAAACACCGAAGAAGGCTCGTAGGACGTCTATTTCCATCCAGAAGGAGTTCACATGCTCCCCGAAAAGGCCGAGGCTGGCCACGCTTCATCGGTCAGAGAGGGACTTGGAGGACCAAGACGTATAGTTACGCCCGTTGCATAGGGTATAGTCACTTAGACAAATTTGTGAAAGAAAAGGCAACACCAGAGAACCGGATCTGGGGCCACACCATCCTCGACATGCCTCCATACGATATGAAGAGGCCAGGAAACAAGGGCGAGGCGGGGATACCTTATTCCACACAAACAATGAAGCCATCGTCTAGCCACCACCTCTTAGAGACCAAACCCAAAAAATCTAACCCTGCCACCACCTGACCAAAGCACTGGGTCCCCACCCCCTTCCGTCGCTGGAAGCGACATCCGGAGGGAAAGGGGGTCCATGTTCTTGACGGGGCTGCAGTAGATCAACGTTACCTTTTTTTTGCTTGTGATCACTAGTGTCCTTTTAATGATATCTAACTTCCTCTTTATTCACCGATGATCAAGTTTACGTCCTTTACAAGTAGAGGATTAATAGAAGGTGGAGGATCTTCCATCTAAACACCAGGAGTAGAAAACTTAGCTACGCTAGCTAATTCATGAGCAACACAATTCACTTATCTAGGGCAATTGGGGGTGGGGACTATACACCATATGTGATAACAATCATCAAATATTTGTTGTGGCTGCTCTGCCGAAGCTGCCACCTTCCATCGTCGCGAACTGACTAGTTAGCCACGATATCAGGTATAAGTTACATGCTTGCATTTTATATTGTGAGCTGTGGAGATGGAGGGAATGAGGTTACTAGATAAGGTACTTTATAAGTTACACATGATGAAACAAAGCTATGTGTTGTAATAGGAACTATAATACTCCCTCTGTAAACTAATATAAGACCTTTTAAAGGTCTTATATTAGTTAGGAGTAGTTGTTTTCTTCTGAACTGTACAACATATTAGGTCTATTCAAAAAGGGCATGACTAGTATTGTACACTATAACAAACAAAACAATGCCGTGAGGACGCCATACAACATGAGTGCATGCATATATCACCGAATATATTCCCGCCTGCCCAAATTGTGAGAGCTATCTTGGATAGCTTGTAGCTTAGTGAAAAACGTGCCTTCGATGGACGCACACCCCTGACATCAAGCTTTCTTTTTTTTTCTTTTAGAAAAGAAGGGCAACCCCTACCTCTACATCATTATGATGTACAAAGCCTTGACATCCAACGGACCAGATCCCTTCAGGCCACCCTTGGCATCAAGCTGCGTGCGCCCGGGACAAACTCTCACTGACCATTTATCTACCTTGGAAAAAGCTCTCGCACGACCGGACAATTTGCTTCTTAAGCCTATCGATGGTCTGAGTCGCCTCCTTGCACCACACTATATATAAGTACTTGCCTTCTTGGTCGATCGAGAGGGAGCTAGCCCCTTGTAAAAAACCGATTCTCTTGTGATGAATCTCTTACTTTTCACCTGATTGCAATGAAGCTCTTGCTTCTGTGGGGATTTTTATCCTTGGCCGAAAAAATAACGTGCTCGTTAAACTATACCAGCATCGAAGGATCTGGTCAATTAGATCAAGAGGATACATTGTACATATTATTTGAACCAGTCTATACACTTTTGCTCATCTCCTTCATCCAAACATTCGACATTGATGCATCTAACATTTACACTTTCACAAGAGAAGTGTGTATAACAGCATCAAACATCCCATAGAATAGAACACATGACATGCATACATCCACGATGCAAATTTGCACATAAGCAAGCACACTTGGTATACATCAGATGCAAGCCGCCATTGGTATTTATGTCAGCAAGTATGCAAGGTAATTTCTGGAAATTTTATTTAAAGTAGGAAAAGGATGCTATACCCATGAAGTTACATAACACGATTGGCCCCACCAAGTGATTGTGAGCTACACTGACTGGCAAACCATTAACCTCCTGTCACGACTTTGTTGCTCCCAGACACGACATGGTTGCTCCCAGATACGGTATTGTTGCTCCCGGAAACGGTATTGTGACTCCCGGATACGGTGTGGAAGCTCCCGGATACGTTATTGTCGATCCCGGAAACAACATTGTTGTTGTCAGTTACGATATGTTTGCTCCCAGATACAACATGGTTGCTACCAGTTACGGTATTGCCGCTCCCAGTTGTGATGGTATTGTTGCTCCCAGCAACAGTGTTGTCATTCCCAGATACGACAGTGTTGTCGTTCCCGGATACAACATTGGTTCTACCAGATCGGACTTTGTTGTTGGTCCCGGATATGATATTGGGTTGTTGTTGTTGTTGGAGTGTTCTTCTGCTATGCTTCCCATACAATGGCATGTTAGTGAAAGTCATACCCAATGACCGACCAGTGGTGGCGAAGCCCTTGAGCTGCATCAAACTCTTGGGTACCTCGCCAACCAATAAGTTATCGGAGAGATCCAAGTAGCGTAGGTGATCAAGCTCACCAATCCACGATGGGATGGTGCCGATCAGTTTGTTGTTGGCAAGGTTGAGCTCCTCCAGCTGCGCGAGGCCCGCCAAGGATGCTCCAGGGATGGGTCCCGCAAGGCCGCGCCCGGGGAGCCCAAGCGCCGTGACACGTCCACTTGCGCCATAGCAGCTCACACCGTCCCAGCCGCAGCACGAGACACCAGTCCAAACGACGCGTAGGAGCACGGCGCCACCACTGAGATTCCCGGCGAAGCCCTGCAGCGCGCGGAGGTCATCGGCATGGCACGACGTAGCGCTAGCCGCCGGCAAGAGGAACGCCAAGAAGTGGAGCAGCAGCCAGCATTTCGCCATGGATTCAGCTGAAGTATGCTATGTCTACACAAACACAACAACTATCGGTAAGAAACCTTGTTTGGGATGCAAGTGATTCGCAAGCGCTCTTGGCAAAAACTGCTCGGTGGTGCATGTTATCTTATAGTGTGTGTGTGTGTAAGCACGCGTTGCAAGTGGTTCAGTAGTACTGTTAGTCCGTGGCCACAAGGACCACAACTGCCTCCCAATTCAAACTTGGTTTTTGTTATCTTCTGTCGACTGAAATCCGTGGACTCAAGCTGCCACTCAATGCCAGTTTGCAAGTAGAGAGAGGAGATTAATAATTGAGTGATCCCATATGCAAGCAGAGAGAGGAGATTAATAATTGAGTGATCCCATATGCAAGCAGAGAGAGGGCTCTTGTCACCCATGCCATGCCTGCCTAGGCAGAGTAATAATTGAGTGCGACTACAGTTCCAGTGCACAGAGAGAAAGAGGGACACCGAAAAATCGTAGGAAGATATTATGTGGATGACATGGAATGGCTCGGAAGAGACGATGCACTGTGACCGGCTTAATGCAAGGGCTGGGAAGATGCGATGCATTCTCACACCTAAGGTAAAACTTTTTTTGCGTGGGCCAATGTAAAGGTCCCTCCGTTCCTAAATACAAGTCATTTTAAAGATTCCACTACACAGACTACGTTCGGATATATACAGACGCATTTTAGAGTATAGTTTCAGTCACTTTGCTTCGTATGTAGTCTATAATGAAATCTCGAAAAAAACTTATATTTAATAGCAAGCACTAGGAGCATTTACATCCGCATATAGCAAATCTGGATCCTCAAACGCTGGCGGACACGCCCAGGCGCGTCCACGAGCAGCGGCCGGTCACATCTCAAATTTTCCTTCGCAAAGCTGGACACCGCAATTAGTAAATCTCAATTCCATATAAACACATGCAACCTATGTAAATGATGTAACATAGATCATCTGGTTACTACATCAGGACATGCTACCGGACTATCAAAATTTGGCATGTTCTACCTAAATATTAGTTATGGAGAAGATTATCCACGGCTACCCTTGCCCTTGCCAGCGCCTTTGTCGTCTTACTCGCGGAAGTGGTGCGCGAAAAGACAAAATGGATCCGCCACCAGGATCCGCTCGTCGCTGGAGTTGTCCGACCCGTCGCTGTCCTTCTTCTCCTCTTTGGGGCAGCCCAGCCATGGCACGGACTGCCCGATTTTGCTCTCGGGCGAGGGCACGTTTTGTTCCTCCGCCGCCGCTTCTTTAGGATGCGAGCACAGATGGCTTCCTCTTCTACGGCAGGCGCGCCGCTACATCCGCCATGCCGTGTCGGCAGCGGGGTGACCCACGACCACCCTTATCCTCTTCCCACTGTGGGCGCACCGATCCCTGTAGCACTCGTACTCCGGCGGACTTGAGATGGGGAGGCTAGTGGACCATGACGATCCAGCCCCGGTGATCTGAGCGCCTATTGCGCCGACGCAATGGGTTCGTGCCGAGAAGATCCCCCCGTCGGTCGGGCGCATTCCTCCTCAAAGCGGCGTAGTGCAATGCAGACGACCATAGCCTCCTCCAACCCGCAATGGATGACACCATTCAACCGATCCTGACTGGTCAGAGTTAGATCTGCTGCCCCCCCCCCCCCCCCCCATCCCGGAGAAGGTCGGAGATCACCGGACGGAAGCTTTAGTGGCGGAGTTGACTGAAAGGGAGAGGAGTGGACTAGCTAGGATTTGGTACAGCAAGCGGATGGGAACAAATATATGTAGGGTCGGGGTGGGCTAGCGTGGGCCGGCTCAGACGTGGCAGACGAGCCCGGTCGCGCCCCGGCCACCCCATATCCGCCCCAGATTTGGGCTGGATATGAGGGGTGCCGGTAAGTATGGACGTTTGAGACCAATTTGAGGCGTCCGTTTGTGTCGCATTTTCTGATCCCGATCACTGACCGGGCCATCCGCTCAGGCATTTGAGGGTTTGAGGCGTCCGCTGTAGATGCCATAAGTTCACTAGAACTTTGAGGTTGCCCTCTAATATAATTTCAATCTAATACATCATGCAATCAAGAAAGTACATCAGGATGTACTCCCAATCACATGTGTAATGGTTACACAAACGAAACAGATAATGATAATCAGTCCGCTAGTCACCTTAGGCTACTCATAATGAGAAGTATTATAAACTAGTATCATGCATATGATACTAGTGTATGATACTACCTTCACAGTGCATAATATCATAAATTATATTATTTATTGCCATGCATGACACAAAGTAGAATAACATTTATTATGATACGGTATCTACCTATGTATTCTAACCTTTTTTTTAATTCTCTGTCATATCAGCGTGTTTGCTATTTTCAACTGCATGATACTAGCTAAGATACCACCACTATTGGCAGCCCTAGTGGGGTGAGGGGGGGGGGGTTATATTTGGTGCGGCCACTCGGATTGACGTTGGGCGCTTCAGTGTGAAGTTTCAAGTACGGTCTAATATGATGGATTTGAGTTGGTTTGATGGCTGTTTACTGTGCAACACAACCTAAACTCATGAAATATATTTTATTTATTTGGTACTGTAGATGTATTGATATATTTCCTATAACGTGTTCTAACATAAAAATCTTTGAATTTAAAATAAATAAATAATACTAATCATATTTTCAAATGGAGGAGGTCCAGTGCTAATCATAGAAATGCACTGTGCACTGCTCCACTGTCTACAGCGTAAGACAGAGGAATGCACTGTATACTCTGACAGGATGATCGATAGACTGTATTTACGTCCGCCATCTTCGTATAGGGCCTCTCTGTAAACTTGGCCGCAGTGAAAATTAATAATTCTGTTAATTTCTAGTCCCTCCGTCTGGAAATACTTGTCGCATAAATAATTAAAATTAGATGTATCTAGAGCTAAAATACATCTATATACATCCATTTCCATGAGAAGTATTTCCAGACGGAGGGAGTACATGTCGGCAAGAATGAGAAACTGCTTGATGCCACCACAAGAATCACGAGCTAGAGAAAAGATCTGGTATCTATGTTTGTTGGATGATATTCAGTGAACCTACTAGCTAGTGTTCAGTTACATGTCTGTACTAGCTACAAAGAAGGTGCGGTTTTCCTTGTGAGCTGTGAAGATGAAGCACATGAGCCATGAGGCGTACCTAGTTAGTAGATAAGGATGTGTTCCGTTGGCCGCAGCGATTTTGCCATCACTGCATGTGTCTCAGTTGGGACTAACTGAGAAAAAAATAGACAAAAACAATTACTGCACATCGTTTGATTGCCTGCATGTGGACTGCCTGCATTAGAGGAGCAATTTTGGCATGGTATTTGGTGTCCTGCATTGCTGTGCTGATGCAACTACACGGTTGGTTGCATACACATGATATGATTAAGAGTTAACAGTTGCACATAATACACAAAGTTACAGTAGAGTGCCTTAGCGACTGCGGTGGACGGTAGCCGCGGCGCCGTGTTCGACATGACGAGCACGGAGTCGCGGGCGAGCCATCCCATCGGTGGCGCCGCGAACACATTTGCATGTGTCGTCACCGCTGAGGAAGTCCGTGTGGAAGGACAAATACGAGGGTGTTAAGGGAGAAATACAGTGCGCGCGCCATGACGGTGTCAATGCAGTAAGATGCAGGAGAGGAGGCCGAAAGGAATGATGATGTCGACAATGTATTAGGATATAGGCGAGAAGGCCGAGAGGAACCACGTTGATGGTGGAGCCACTATAGCATGACGTGGGTGAGAAGGCCAAGAGGAACGACCCCAACGGCTGCTCGAGTGTAGTAGGACACGGGATCAAGCCGCGGGGCATAGGTCTAGAGAAACAATTAAGGAATGTCATTAAACCAGATCACACATATGCATATGTATAATCATGAAAAAGATGTACATCTACTTGTATACAGTCGTCAAAACAAAAAATGTGCAACATGAAAGTCGTGTGGAACTGCGAGATGAAGCTACTGGTCGAAGGAAATTTTCAATGGTCGACTGTGCACGACGAATTTGACAAAATGCGTCCTACATAACTCAAAAAGTGAACACGAAATTGAACATTTATAACGGACGAAACTATGAACTGACCGACTAAGTGAAACCACAACATGGAAGTGCTTCTTTTTCATGTAGACTTTATTTTAAACCGAACAACTGTTGTGTACGTTAGAAGGGAGTAATGTTTGAATGAGATTAAGAGTTAAACGAATAGAGCACATGCAACCTCAGCTACACATAGGTATTAGACAAAACAAGGCTGCACCCTTAGACCCACCCATGTGCTCTCTCTTGCATCACTCGAGTCTGGCTCGTTGAAACTGTATATTCGGCTACTCCTAGCAGGCCTGGTTGCGAGGTGCTTTCAAGTCCGTGCTGTGCAGGGCAAACAGTGAATGCAAACAACCAAAAAACCCATTTTTGTCCCGCAAGATCATGTTTGCTCTATGCGGGCAACCAAACACCCCTAAGGTATTACTGAATATATTCCCTCCAACCCATACTGTGAGAGCTAAGATCATTTACAACCGTGGACACCAAATCTGGGCCCTCAAATGTCAGGGGATGCACCCGGACACATCAGCAAGCAATGAGAAGTCACGTCTCAAAATTCATCTGTTCCATCCAAGTACCTCAAAGTTGATACCTCAAATCAATACAAATATGCATAATAAAAAGCTACGTACTACATATATATCCGAGACTACTCATTGTCGGAGATGTCCACGATCTTCATGACGGGCTCCGGGTAGATGGGCGCCTGTGGCAACTCCAGCTCATCGTTGGACTCACTTAGAGGCGAAGATTTCATCGATCTTCTCCCTCTGGTGGAATAATGCCCGCATTTAGTCCATGATCCAACTTTTTAACAATATCAGTCCCATCTATGACAATTTGAGTTTACGTCAACATTAGAATTCCACCTCGGTGCCGACTTATGCGTATGTTAGCCAGTTTCCTTTATATTTGTCTCAGGACAAAACTTGATGAGTATTTAATTGTTTTTTAAAGGAGGATTGTACCTGGCCTTTGCATCAAAATGATGCATACATCCATATTATTAATCAAAGCACTCACCAAGTACGAAATTTGATACAAGTTTGCTAATCAAGCAGAAATGAAACAAAAATTGCCACAACCGGCAGAAATAGGAGAAGATGACTACACACCTATCATATTGTTGGACTGCCGGCCAAATCGGTTGTATGTATCGCGTGCTACCTTCTCCCAACGGTTGCACCCATAAGCCATATGCTCCTTGACTTTCACATGGCTGAGTAACGACCACATACGAATCCAGCCAATTGTCCTGTAGATGACTTGCAAAACAATTGTGATGTTTTGTCTGTTAAAAATCACGTCATTCCTACAGTTTCATATAGACCAAAGTAATGCACAAACTCCGCCTCGAATATGCGCCGCTTTTTTAGGCTCAACTTCATTTAGCCATGTCCCAAACAAAGTGGCGATGCGATTAGGAGGACTGACTCTGAAGGCCACATGTACTGTATGCCATAGTAACTTGGCTAGTGGGCACTCCAGAAAAAGATGTTGGATGGATTCATCTTGATCATAGAAACTACACCGTTTACTCCCTCCCAAGTACGGTTTGCCAAGTTCTCCTTAGTCAAGATCACTTCCTTGTCAACAAACCACATGTAGACCTTTATTTTTAAAGGCATCTTAATTTTCCAAATGTGAAGCGACTTTGGGATTGGACCAGTGTATATCAAATCTATATAAATATATTTCAGTGAGAATACCCTTGACACCGAAAGTTTCTAGTGTAGTGTATCAGGATCATGAGACAGGTTAACATCCATCAACCTACGCAAAAGATGTAGCCATCTATCCCATCGCCCCCCACCAGGGATATCCCGATGTTTAAGGAAAGAATCCTAGTATTTTACTTGCGTCTTTACTTTGTACAATATTATAAAGGGTTGAATATTGTATGGCTAGTGGCGTTTCCCCTAGCCATGTGTATTCCCAAAACCTAGCAGTATTGCCGTTCTCTATAATAAATTTGGTCCTATTGAAAAGGCAACCTTTTTTCGCATCAGCCCCTTCAAAAAAGGTGAATTGTTGAACTACGCCATTACTTGTGTGAGGGTTTTGGATTGCAAATTCTTGTTACTCGACAATTGTATCTACACACCCTCGTCAACAGATAGCCTGTATAGCCATTTACATAGCTAACGCTTGTTATTTACCTCATGTTTTTCAATCCCTAAACCCCCTTGGTCTCTCGGCCTACAAATTATATCCCACTTGGCCAATCTGTACTTAGATCTAGTCTCATTTTGCCAGAAAAAATGTGATCGATAAAAGTCCAACCTTTTTAGTACCCACACATGTACTTCAAAGAAGGACAATAGGTACATCGGCATACTTGTGAGCACTGAATTTATCAGAATTAGAGGACGCCCATAAGACATAAGCTTGCCCCTCCAGCGACTTAGTTTCTTCTCAAATCGATCTTCTATGCACTTCCACTCTTTGTTGGTTAGTATTCGATGATGAATTGGGATTCCAACTGACACCCAACTCACACCTAAACTACTGTCTATAATTTCCTATTCTTCCTTGGCGCGTCCGAAACAGAACAATTTACTCTTCTTGAAATTAATTTTCAAACCCGATAGTTGTTCGAAAAGACACAAATCCAGTTTCATATTTCCAGCCTTTGCCAAATCATGTTCGATGAAAATAATTGCATCGTCTGCGTATTGTAGTATGGACACCCCACCGTCTACAAGATGAGGGTTAAGCCCACCCACCTGACCGTCCCCTTTGGCTCGACCAATGAGGACCGACAACATATCAGCAACGCGATTAAATAAGATATGAGACATTGGATCCCCCTTATCAGTGCCTTTTTCATCTGGAAATAATTACCCATGTTATCATTTGCCATGATCCCTATGCTGCCTTTTTGTATAAAGGATTATATTCGACCTGCTTCCTCCAGGTCGCATCGAAACCCTTCATGCGCAAAGCATGTTGCAAAAATGATCATTTAACTTTATCGTAAGCCTTCTCGATGTCCATTTTGAAGACCACTCCATCTAGTTTCTTTGAGTAAATTTCATGTAACATTTCATGAAAAATGACCACACCCTCCAGGATATGTCGTTCCGACATGAAAGCCTTATGAGTCGGCTGCACCACAGTATGCGCAATCTGTGTGAGACCATTCAGACCGACTTTTGTAAATATTTTAAAGCTCATAATAAGCAGACATAACGATCTGAACTGCTCAATGTGAAACGCCTCCTCCTTTGAAAACAACGTAATAGTTCCAAAGTTGTGCTGGAACAATTGTAATTGGCCATTAAACATATCATGGAACATGAGTATAAGGTCTCCTTTAATGATATCGCAACACCTCTTATAAAATTCAGCTGGAAAACCATCTGGCTCGGTTCCTTATTATTCTTCATTTTTACTATCACCTCGAACACCTACTTCTCCAAGAAAGGTCCCGTCAGAATCTCATTCTCACCAGCCCCTAGTTGGGGTAAATCTCCAACCACATGCTCGTTGAGCGAAACAAAGTTCTCCACCGGTGCCCCAAATAGCTTTCTATAGAACTCTATGATATAGAATTTTAGATTCTCGTTCCCTACGATTGTACCCTTGTCTTGTTTAAATTGAATAATTCTTGGCTTTTTTCATGTATGTTGTATCGAGAGTCGGCAATATATCATATGCCTATCTAATCACCATCCCTAGCTCTGAGCAGTTGATCTTATAATTAATTTATTATATCTTCTCATTATATCAAGGATTTTACCCGTTTGCACTAATTTATATTTTTCGCAATAGTAATTGTGTCGTATTTTTTGGGTAAAAATCGGTGTCAACGGATGCCAGGTGAAATTGATAATATGTTAATGATGCCCGCTCCTATGTGTGCAACTACCACATCCGGTCAACCGACATGGCCACGAAGATTAGTGGTAATAGGTGTTACCGCCGTAGGTCTTAGTTATGAGAACCTAAAGGTAGAACGAGCAAGAGTGTGACACGGGTGATGGAGCCGAGAGGGAGGATGAAAAGGAGAGGTGGCAAGCGACATACTTCATCCTCTCCGGTCTCCAGTTGCTTCATCCTCTCCAGTGGGAACCGGAACGCCACCGCTAACATCTCTCCCACATCATCGTGGAATCACCGCCAACAGCGGGGACTTCGAAACAAGGTAGCTCATCCGTGTAGATGAAGTGAAGAATGACCTTGAAAACCGCAACTCTCATGGCGCCAAATTTTACATGGTCCTTGCCGGTAGCCGATCCCACCTCCTTTTGTAGCACCGGTGACCATGTGGCGACAACGAGCCCACATGCCCATGGATCTCGCTGTCCTCGACGAGGAACTTGACATCCCAACAGTTCTCACTAGCTAGCAGTTGTGCGAGGTGCAGGGACAAGTTGGACTGTGACATGGCTATCACAGCGCCGACTACAATGGTGCTGCTAGTGCAAGACTTTGTGGTTACCTCAACTCGACATTGGACAGTAAGAGACCCGTCATGTTCGACGTAGTGTCAATTCGCTAATTCCACGGTGATGAAGTCTGGGATTCCATAGCCCTCACTACACCATCGGCATATACATGTGTAAAATTGATCTGGTGCACCGGTGACTTACCGGTGGGGTCTCTGAGCTTAAAGGTCAATGATGCTTTCACGTAGTCATCATCATCATCATCCTCATCATCGTCATCACTGCCTTTGTTGTCGTCATGGTTGTTATCATCATCCTCATCATCATCGTTGTTGTCGGTCGACCGCTTGAGCAAGAGGCCAGTGTACTCGCCCTTGTCCCCTTCTTGGTCGATCGAGAGGGTAAACATTTATCTACCGAGGCAAAAGTTCTCGCACAACCGGACAATTTGCTTCCTAAGTGCATCGATGGTTTGTATCAGCTCCCTGCTCTGCACTATAGAGTAATGCTACATCAACGGGAGGATTTAACACGGAGTTCACAGACTAGATGAGGTGGACCAGTAGAATTGCTGATTAGGAGGGGAAGGCCCTGCACCCCTTGAAAAATTGGGGGGGCAGAGATTTGTTAGAAGCAAGCCCCGTACAACGCCCATGATTGTCGTGACTCTAGCATTATTGCTGCACTATATATATGCTCTTGCCTTACTGGTCGATCGAGAGGGCTAGCCCCTTATGACTCTTTTTTTCCACCTGTTGCGATGAAGCTCTTGCTTCTGCGGGGAATTTTATCCTTGGCCGAAAACATTACTGTAATCGGTAAACTATTTCAGTATCGAAGGATCTGGTCTACTAGATCAAGACGGATACATGGTACATATTATTTGTACAAATATCTGCCATTTTGCTCCATCTGTTTTTTTAAATAGCTTGCCAGGCTTGACACCCGGTCGCTCCATCTGCCTCATCCAAACATTCGACAGTGATGCATCTACTCCCTCTGTCCCATAATATAAGAATATTTTTAACACTAGTGTAGTGTTAAAAATGTTTTTATATTTTGGGACAGAGGGAGTAACATTTATACTTGCACAAAGAGGTGTGTATATCTAGCTGATATTAAGCACGTATAATTCACTATGTAATCCACGGGCCAAATGCCGAATCAGGATACGAAAGCATCACACATCACAAAGAATAGAACACATGACATGCATACATCCACGATGCAAATTTGTACGTAAGCAAACAGGCCTGGTATATATACATTAGCTGCAAGCCGCCGCTGATATTTTTGTCAGTTTCTTGATAAACCATTTGTCCGGTGGAAAAGCGGTCAAGAAAGTGGATAAGCTGAGGAGAAATTTTCTTTGGGAGGCGGACGATACAAACATTGGGGGACGAAGCCTTGTAAACTGGGCACAAGTTTGCTCCCCAATAAAGAATGGAGGGCTGAGGGTGAAGAACATTGAATGTTTTAGTCGGGCTCTCCGACTGCGATGGGAATGGTTTCGCTGGGCTGAGGAAGACAGACCATGGAAGGGATCGCCGACGCCATGTGATGAGAAGGACAAGCAGTTGTTTGCGAGCTACACTTCGATCATGCTGGGGGATGGGCGAACGGCTGCTTTCTGGACGGACAGATGGCTAAATGGGGAAGCCCCATGCATGATCTTTCCAGAGCTGTATCAACTTGCCAGATTCAAGAAGATATCGGTGCGGGAGGCGCTCCACAGCAGGAGATGGATGAATGGGCTGCCGAGAATGACAATGGAGGAGCAGCTCAACCAGTTCGTGCGGCTCTGGGAAGAGGTGCAATTGTTGCATCTCACGGACGACAAAGACCAGATCCGCTGGGAACTAACTGCCAACCAATGCTACTCAGCAGCCTCTGCTTATGACATACAATTTGTGGCAAGAGTGGTCAAACCAGAGCTGGCCAAAATATGGAAGAGTAAGATGGAAGGGAAGGTCAAGTTTTACCTATGGCTGTTGCTCCAAAACAGGAACTGGACCGCCGATCGCCTGCAGGCAAGGGGATGGCCACACAATGCAAGGTGTGTCTTGTGTGACCAAGAAACTGAGACGGCGGATCACATCACCCTAGGATGCTGTTTTGCCAAAGAGGTCTGGGTGCAGTTCCATGGAGGTAATGGGAGAATGGCAATACGGGCTCCGTCGGCTGAAACCATTAGGGAGTGGTGGGCTAGACTTTGTGAAGGCAGAGGGACAAAGGAGAGGAATAAGGAGCAAATCACGTTACACTAGTAGAAAAACAGGCTTCCGTCCAGCCCCATAAGTCGCGAAGCTGTAGGAATCATGATTAATGGGACCTTTAGTCATGATTAAGAGGTGAACCGCGACCAAAGGCCTGGGCCCAGGGCGCTCGGTGGCCAGCTGGCGCGTGAGGGGGCTTTAGTCGCGGTTGGCCAGGACAACCGCGATTAAAGGCCGGGCACTTTAGTCCTACGGTTTGCCAGGCCAACCGCAACTAAAGCTCCCTCCCTATATATACCCATCCAGCAGCCAACACTTAGCCATTTGGAGCCATTCTCTTCACAAGTGGGTGTAGGTTTGCTTTTTGGTTCCTCTTATGCACATAAGGTGTTTGATGAAATGCCCCAAGAGCATGAAAGAAACATGACATGAAGTGTTGGAGCCACACTCTTGATCATGAGTTAGCAACTTGATGAACCTTTGATGTGTCAATATGCATGTGTGTGTAGTTCATTGTTTAATTTATATTGTTTGTAGCTAGTTAGTTTAACAAATGCATGATGGTTAATTATATATTTTATATTATAATAATGCAGATGAATCGGCAATGGATGTACGGTAACCGACTCTCCGGTGAGTTCACTACGGGTTTGAAAGATTTCCTCGTAGTGGCTAATGCGAACAAGCGGGGGGGTTTTGTTATCTGTCCATGTGTTATCTGTAAGAATGAGAAGGGTTACTCTTCCTCAAGAGTTGTTCACATGCATCTGCTTCAGAAGGGTTTCATGCCAAGCTATAATTGTTGGACCAAGCATGGAGAAAGAGGGGTTATAATGGAAGAAGATGAAGAAGGGGATGATTTCATCGATGAAAGCTATCTTGCTCATTTCGGTGATACTTTCATGGAGGATGCTGAAGGTGAAGGGAAGGTGAAGAAGAGGCGCGTGATGATCCCGCTGATGATCTTGGTGGGACCATTGCTGATGCACGGAGAAGTCTAAACTGAAAAGGAGAGGAGAATTTGGATCGCATGTTAGAGGATCACAGAAAGGCGCTGTACCCCGGATGCGATGATGGTCTGAAAAAGCTGGGCTGCACAATCGGATTTGCTGAAATGGAAGGCAGAGGCGGTGTAGCTGACTCGGCATTTGAAAACTTGCTGAAAATGTTGAAGAATATGTTTCCAAAGGATAACGAGTTGCCCGCCAAAGACGCACGTAAGCAAAGAAGGTTATACGCCCTCTAGGTTTAGAGGTTACGAAGATACATGCATGCATCAACGATCGCATCCTCTACCGGTGAATACGAGAATTTGAATGAATGCCCGGTATGCACTGCATTGCGTTATAAGATCGTGAGGCGATGACCCCGGTGACGATGTTGAGGGCCAGAAACCCGTGAAGAGGGTTCCCGCCAAGGTGATGTGGTATGCTCCTATAATACCACGGTTGAAACGTCTGCTCAGGAACAAAGAGCATGCCAAGTTGTTGCGATGGCACAAAGAGGACCGTAAGTCGGACGGGAGTTGAGACACACCGCAGATGGAACGCAATGGAGAAAGATCGGCAGATGGTTCAAAGATTTTGCAGGTGGCGCAAGGAACATAAGATTTGCTCTAAAATGCGGATGGCATGAATCCTTTTGGCAGCGTAGCTCCAGCCATAGCACCTGGCCCGTGACTCTATGCATCTACAACCTTCCTCCTTGGTTGTGCATGAAGCGGAAGTTCATTATGATGCCAGTGCTCATCCAAGGTCCGGCAACCCGCAACGACATCGATGTGTACCTAAGGCCATTAGTTGATGAACTTTTACAGCCTGTGGGTGGTGTCCGCGTGTGGGATGAGCACAAACAAGAGGAATTTGACCTACGAGCGTTGCTTTTCGTAACCATCAACGATTGGCCTGCTCTTAGTAACCTTCGGGACTGTCAAATAAGGGATACAATGCATGCACGCACTGCTTACATGAGACTGAAAGTGTACATTTGCCAAATTGTAAGAAGAACGTGTACCTTGGGCATCGTCGATTTCTTCCGAAAATTCATCCGATGAAAAGAAAGGCAAGCATTACAGCGGCAAGGCAGATCACCGAAGGAAAGCCTGCGGAGCCGGTGTCTTTGAGGTATTTGATATGGTCAAGGATTTGAAAGTCATCTTTGGAAAGGGTCTGGCGG
Organism: Aegilops bicornis; assembly: GCA_021605145.1. Taxonomy (NCBI): domain Eukaryota; kingdom Viridiplantae; phylum Streptophyta; class Magnoliopsida; order Poales; family Poaceae; genus Aegilops; species Aegilops bicornis. The sequence goes on from JAHIAL010000057.1 coordinate 1,914,519, forward strand.
ACAATCAGTTCGAAGGAGCTGACGGGCACGCAGCCATGTGGAAGAAGAAATCTATATTCGGGAGCTAGAATATTGGAAAGTCCTAGATGTCCGCTCTGCAATCGACGTGATGCACGTTACGAAGAATATTTGCGTGAACCTCCTAAGCTTCTTGGGCGTGTATGGGAAGACAAATGATACAAAGGAAGCACGGCAGACCAAAGCAACGTTTGAAAGACCACGATGACCGGCATCCGGAATGGTTTCAAGGTCGTGCCGGCTACGCTCGACCAAAGAAGAGAAGGTCATCTTTTTGAATGCCCGAGCGAGTATGAAGGTTCCGTCTGGATTCTCGTCCAATATAAAGGGAATAATAAACATGGCGGAGAAAAAGTTCCAAAACCTGAAGTCTCACGATCGCCACGTGATTATGACGCAATTGCTTCGATTGCTTTGAGGGGCTCCTGCCGGAAAATGTTCGAGTAGCCATTGTGAAGCTATGTGCATTCCTCAATGCAATTTCTCGGAAGGTAATCAATCCAAGTTCTATCACGGTTACGAACGATGTGATCCAATGTCTTGTCGGGCTTCGAGTTGGTGTTCCCGCCATCCTTCTTCAATATTATGGACGCACCTCCTGGTTCACCTAGTCGAAGAGATTTTCGTTCTCGGTCCTGTATTTCTACACAATATGTTCCCCTTGAGAGGTTCATGGGAGTATTAAAGAAATATGTTCAGAACCGTGCTAGGCGGAAGGAAGCATCGCCAAGGGCTATGGAAATGAGGAGGTAATTGAGTTTTGTGTTGACTTTGTTCCTGACCTTAAGCCGATTGGTCTTCCTCGATCGCTGACACGAGGGAGACTAAGTGGAAAAGGCTCGATCGGTATGATATAAACGATATGTATGGACGGCCATTCTCTGACTTAAGCACTCCACTTTTTACTTACCAATTCAAGCTTGGTGGCTCCGTACTTTGTGTATCACAAGAATATTTTACGTTCGACAACCCGGGAAGCCTGAATCCTGGATTAGGAAGGCCCACATGGAGACTTTCGGCAGTTGGTTGAGAAAACATTTAATGAATGACAATGATGTTGTAGATCAGCTGTACATGTTGGCCAAGACACCATCTTCGACTATAACGACTTTCCAAAGGGTACGATATAAATGGGAATACATTTTACACGATCGCCCAAGATAAAAAGAGCACCAACCAAAACAGTGGTGTCCGCTTTGATGCAGCAACCGAGAATGGGCAAGAGGTCACATATTATGGTTACGTAGAGGAGATATGGGAACTTGACTATGGACCCTCCTTTAAGGTCCCTTTGTTCCGGTGCAAATGGTTCAAGCTAACGGGAGGTGGGGTAAAGGTGGACCAGCAATACGGAATGACAATGGTGGATTTCAACAATCTTGGTTACCTTGGCCGAACCATTCGTCCTAGCGAAAGATGTCGCTCAGGTTTTTCTATGTGAAGGACATGAGTAGCAAACCGAGGAAACGGAAAGATAAGAAAAGCGATCAGTACATCATGCGATGATCCAAGCGCCACATTGTTCTTTCGGGGAAAAGAAACATCGTGGGAGTGGAGGACAAAGACGGACATGTCGGAAGATTATAATATGTTTGCTGAAATTCCGCCCTTCAAAGTGAACACCGACCCAAGCATTAAGTTAAATGATGAGGATGCTCCATGGATACGGCACAATCGTAAGCAAGCAGGGACACAAGGGAAGAAATGATGTGTAATAATTTATTGTACCAAACTTTGTTGAATGGATCATGTGAATTATATTACCCGTGATGTGTTTGGTGTCCATGAGAGAGTGATGAGAGATTGTAGAGATGTGATAATGCTGGCCAAGCAAGACTACATATATATGTAGTGAGAAATGGCGGGAAAATGGGAGCCGGGAAGACAGAGGCGGGAAGAAAGTGGCGGGAAGAAAGAGGCGGAAGGCAGGGGAAGAAATGGCGGGAAAACCCTAAACCTGCTGGCGGCCTTTAGTCGCAGCGGTTAAGAAGCGACCATGACTAAATATAGCAACAATAAGTATTTTGTTGTAAGTAGAAACAAAATAAAATAAATAAAGCAACAAAAGAAAACAAAAAAGTGTTTTCAAATTTGAAAACTAATGGCACTAACAGAAAGTTTATAATTTTTCTAAAACTAAAAGCAAAAAAGAATTAAAAATAAAGCAAAAACAACAAAAATAAATAATAATGCAGAAAACAAAACAAAAAACTGGAAAAAATAGTGTTACCGCTAAGTATTTTTGTTGTAAGTAGAAACAAAATAAAATAAATAAAGCAACAAAGAAAACAAAAAAGTGTTTTCAAATTTGAAAACTAATGGCACTAACAGAAAGTTTATAATTTTCTAAAACTAAAAGCAAAAAGAATTAAAAAATAAAGCAAAAAACAACAAAAATAAATAATAATGCAGAAAACAAAACAAAAAACTGGAAAAAAATAGTGCAGCCCATCGGACCCCCCACGGCCTGAATACGACTAGAAACCCTACATGGGCCGAGATTCGTGCCCATGAGGAGGCCAAGTAGGCCCACAGGCACATAGCTAGTGATGATTAGGCCCAAAGCTCTGCAGGTTGAGAGGAGCTCGAGAGGGTGGCGCAGCAGCGCTTATAAACCACTCTCGAGGCTCTCTCAACTAGCGAGGTGGGACTAAACTTTTGGGCGTGAGGCAGCCTGAGGCCTTTAGTCGCGGTTGGGCAGGCGACCCATGACTAAAGGTGGGGCCTTTGGTCGCGGGTCGCCCAGACCAGCCGCGACTAAAAGGTGAAGCGTTGAACATAAAAACCCGCCATAAAAACCCTTTAGTCATGAGTTGGGAAAGGCGACCCAGCGACTAAAGGGCACCTTTAATCATGGTCTGCCGTGTAACCCTTTGACTAAAGGGGAGCTATAAATACAAAGGCTCCTCGACGCCGCCCGCCGTTTCTCGCCTGTTGCGTCTCTGCCGCGCCCTCGGCGCCAGCCCGTCGCCCTCGCCCTCGGCGCCGCCCGCCGTCGCCCTCGCCCTCGGCCAGCCTCGCCCGGGACCTCCCCGGCCTCAACCGCACCGTTCCCGGCGCCGGGGTGAGCTCACGCCCGCTTCCCTGTATCCCCTCGATGCTGTCGCCCGCAGTCGCGCCCTTTGCATCACCCCGCTCGTCGGGCCTGCCCGTTCAGCCGGCGGCCTCTGTGGCCTTCGCTCGGGCTGAACCTCACGAGCAGTAACTTTGGCCATGCGCCTCGCCACACCTCCCCGATACTCGCTGCGGCGCCCAGCCGCGCACCACACGACCGGCCTTGTCGCGGGGCTTAGCTGGCCCTCGCCCGGCGCCCATGCCTGCAACGCCTTGGCGCCCGTCTAACCCACGTGGCCTCCTAGGCCACTTACCAGTCAGGGCCCCCTGTTAAAAAAAGAACAAAAAAGAAATATGTATAAATAAAAATTAAAAATGATAATAATTAAAAGTAAGTAATTAATTAATTAATTTAATTAATCCTGTTAATTAACCTAATTAACTTATTAACTAATTAAACTGTTAATTAGTGTTAGTCGATGACAACGGGACCCATGTGCTAGTTTGACCAGTCAAACGGCATTGATGACAGACCTTGAACGCGTAGTTGACAGACCCGTCTCGCGCTCTACCGCGACACCCTCCCACCTTCCTCGCCTCCTCCTTTTGCCACCGCCTTTCGCCACCGCCACCGCCCCTTCTTCTTCACTTAATTAATTTGTTTTTACTACATGTTTTCAGGGTGACATAATGGCGGACGATAGAGCTGACCCGATTATGGACAACTATGATCCGGACGGTGAAGCACATATGTTCGGCATCATAAACGGCGATATTCAATATGTGCCGACCGGAGAAGAAGAAGATGATATCTCTTCTTATCTGAACCTTGACGGTGAAGATGAAGGGCGCCACAAGAAGAATATGTCAAGAAACGCCGATAAACCATTTCGATCTTCAAATGGAAGTAGCAACCACCTCCGGCGCCGAGGTATATATATACATTGAGCCTCGGTGATACAAACTAACTGATTTGAATAAATATGTATGTACTAACGCATGACTCTCTTTCTTATTTTAGCCCTCGGCGGATCGTGAAACAATCGAGTACGTCGTCAAAGCGTGGCGCAACCAAGACGATGAAACAAGGAGAAACATGCACCATCGAGGTTGTCGACAGTGCAACGGCGAGGCAGCTGGAGCCCCGCAAGAACGCCACCAAGTTTGTCACCAATGCGGAGCCATTGTTAGAGACAACGTCTCGATCACCGCCCAGGAGTGGAATGAGCCAAAGAAGGCACGAATTGATGGTTTCACTTTTGTCGATAAGAGAACAAAAAGATTGCTTCAAGAAGCTTATGGAACATTTCGTTCTACCTCCGAATACAACAAATTCGATGAGGAGGGTAACAAGATTGAGGAAAACAAGGAGAGGAGGAGGCTAGTCAAACAGTTCGCTCTTCATAAGATGGCCGACGCATTCGAAATTCAAGCAAAATCTAGCCCGTGACTTTGTCAAGCGTAACAAGACTCCGATTTCAAAGGACAATATGAGAAACTGAAACATGATTGGCCAGAATTTGTGAAGCAAAAAGAAATCGGAGCAGTTCATTGAAATATCGAAAAAAATAAGAAAAATGCGGCTAAGAAGGAGTACAATCATGTTATGGGGCCAGGAGGGTATCGCATTTTGGTGCCTAGGTTGGAGAAGATGGAGAACGAGATGAGGCGCGAGAATCCGTCCAGTACGGAGGGATGGGACCCAAGGGCCAAAAAGCTGGTGAAATGCGGGCATGGGGAACGCTGAACCCGGAGAGGGGAGTGTGTTTACGGGGCAAATTAATTAAACCCACCCAAGCCCTTATTGACGCAATGAAGGATGCTCAACAGGGAAGATCAAGTTCAACAGAGAGAACGACGCGGCGACAAAAGCCCTCGGGAATCCTGAACACGGAGGGCGTGTACGAGGCATGGGGCACATTCCGTGGAAAATAGGGTTCCCAGAGCGATGACCCGTGACGGTTCTGAAGCCGTAAGAGAAAGATGGATCGGGACTCAGATGTTGTGGCGCGGTTGGCATAGGAAATGGATGTGATGAAGAAAACCATGAGTGTACTAGTAGCCGAAAGAGATGCAGCTCGGGTGCAGCATGAAGATCATCCCGCGGATCTCGGAAGCCAGCAGCGGAGAAGCAGCGTGGCGTCCACGGAGGCCCCACCGGCTGGTGCGGATGCACCGACGATCGAAATTACTGCACCGGAGCCTCCGTGGTCGAAATTACTGCACCGGAGCCTCTGGTGGTCGAAATTACTGCACGGAGCCTCCTCGCTACCCGTGGGCGATATAAAGGAGATGAAAGAATGTCATCTGTATTATCCTATCGGGAACATGTCCATGAAGGTAGCCATCGGCGGTGCTTTACCATGTTTACCGAGCACTCCACCACAACAACCCCATTCAAGATGGCTATGCTCGTGTCACGGTGGAGGACATAGTCCAAGGGTTTGAGGACCTGGAGATTGACATTGCTACACCTGAAGGAGAAAAGACTTGGAGATGTCAGCGCCATTTCATTCTATGGCAAAAAGAAGTTTATCAAGTTTCGAGGCGAGGCGCCAAGGACAACAAGTCCACCCCCTACGGTGGTGGTGGTGGCGGTGGCGGTGGTGGTGGTGGTGGTGGTGGTGGCGGTTCACCTACACCTCCGTCACGTCGGCCACGCCGCCCCAGTCCCTAACGTCCGGCGGGTGATCAGCCGCCGCCCCCGATCCTCGTCCGGCCCGGGTGATCGACGCCGCCCCAATCCACCTCCGACAAAGAAGCGAAGCAGTCCTGGATTATTAACCCGGACCCTTATGTACCTAAGACCACAAAGGTACCGGAGCCATCATCAAGCCTCTCCCCACAAGGCCTTGCGAGCGTAGTGCCGAGGAAGTCGGCAGCGACGCGGCTGCTCATTATGAGAAATGGAAGGCGGACTGCAAGAAGAAAAGAGAGCCGAGCCCAAGCCAAGATATTACGATGAGCAAAAGAAGTGGGCTAAGTCATTTTTTGAGCACACCGTCCCAAGCCGCGAAGAATCTGCCTAACGACTATGCACGTGAACTTCGCAGGCAGGCACTCATGTTCAAGGAGAACAAAAGAGCGGGAGAAGGCGAAAGTAAAAAGCGAAACAAGTTGCCCAGCTCGGGAACAAAGTAAACAATCGATTGCCCGCTTATAGTGGAAGCCTTCTGTCCGGATGCCCGAGATCATACAAGCTGCGACAGACATGGATTATTTATGTGAGTGCCGAGAGAACAAGCGGCCAACTTAGGTATTACTCTTCGTGGAACTGTTAGGCCTTGATGAGGCGCCCGGTGAAGGAGGTAGTAATTACATATGTCAAGAATGGGCCTCTCGTCGAGCCTCGCGAGAAAATGATCTACTGACCAAATGAAAGGTCTGCTGAATTGGTACAAGGGTTACATAAAAATAAAAACGCCAAAGAATATATTTATGCGGAAGTTAGACATGAGCATCACTTCAAACATTACTATGTACAAATTGCACCTTTGAGTGAATTGTTCCAGCTTTTCAATCTGCTGCGATCTCGACAAATCTATCATCGGTTGCTACGTTACGTAAGTGATTTATTAATTTCTACCCCATCTCGTTCATATTGCCTGCACTATATATATGTCCTAACTATATTGTTGTGTCCGCTATTATACATGCAGAATGAAGATTAAGGAATGCAGAGTAAGGAACATCCATGATGTTGGGTTCATTGACCCACACATCGTTAATGGACATGTGTTGGAGCGTCACCCCGCCCGACGTGGAGGCAGACCTGTGGCAGTTTCTTACAAAGCAGGAACTCAAAAGTGATATTCTATTTCCTTACCATTTTGGGTGAGTGTTTCTGTCTTGAGCACATTAATTCTCTTTTGTTTACTCCATGCATGGTATGTGGCGGCTAATCGATGAGTTATGCATGACGTCTTGTGCATGTATCGTGTCCGCAGGTTCCACTGGATTCTGCTAGTAATTAAAGTTAACACCTCGTAATGTCTCGTCACGACTCTCTGAATATGGATCCAAAGCTTTGGGCCGACATGAGAAGAATGCTGCGTAAGTAATTATTTTCATTCATTTTGCGCTCTATATCGATCGGCCTATTTCGTTCATTTCCTAATATCAAGTAACTAATAACTCTCTTGTTCACTTAATTTTCTTTGCCTCGTAGGGTTTGGAGACGGGTCGTAGATACAAAGGTCGGTGAATTCAAAAAGAGCTAGAATTCAAAATGTTAAAGCCTAAGAATGCCGGGGATATTCAGCCACGGAGACCAATCTATGTGGATACTATGTTCAGAGAGGATCCGAGATACACCTCTGGCGGGTTCCGAGTGATACCAATGCTCAGAGGAATAACCTCCGGATGATGCTTAGTCCAAGCTCGCTTCCGACCACTTCAAGAGGAACTAGCTGGATGGTTCAGCAGGAAGTCCTCCATCCTAAAGGAGAACACTATTACGAGGGCGTAGAACTTTATATGGATTAAATCATGTATGGAAACTTGTTCAAAATTGTATATGGTCATCCGATGATATTGAATATATATTGTATATTCCTCTTGAATTCTTTTGGTTCTAATTTCAAATTTATTTGAGATAGTACATTCATAGGCATGTATGGAGTACCGTAGAATATATGAAACTCCTTCAAAATTAAATTAAAGCACAAAGGAAATGAAACAATACACATTTTTCAGAAAAGAGGTTTAGGGGGGCTAAAACCCTAAACCTGTGGCGGCCTAATCATGATTGGCGGAAAGAACGCGACTAAAGGTCCTCCGCTTGACGGCCGCCTGGCGCCTTTACGTGGACGGGCCTTTAGTCATGGTTCTTAAGCAGCCGCGACTAAAGGTGGGGGGCTTTAGTCGCGCTTATTTGGTCGCGGTTGCGCAACCGCGACTAATGGCAGTTGCGAACCGCGACCAAAGGCCTTTTTTCCACCAGTGTTAGTGGCCTACATTGCATGGAACATCTGGAAGGAAAGAAACAGAAGGACTTTCGAGCAGAAGGAGCTGACGCCGGTTGCCCTTGCTGGAATGATAAGAGATGAGGTTCGAGTTTTCTACGAGGCCACCAGCCCTGTGACAATCGATGGCTGACCGCTGGAGGAGGAAGATGTCTTCTTTCCAGTTTCTATGTTGTTTTCTTTCTCTTCTCTTGCCCTCGCCTTGTGAGGGCCGCCAAGGCTTTTTGCCTCGGTCGAGTTGGAGGGGGTCGACAAGGCTCTCTGCCTTGGCCGACTACATGATGTAATGATTTTTTTTTCTACCCTTCTTAAATGCAAAAGCAGAGCTCCTGTTGTTCACGTCAAAAAAAATTTATTTTTGTCAGCAAGTATGTAAGATAATTTCTGGAAATTTTATTTAAAGTAGGAAAAGGATGGTACATCCATGAGGTTACAAAACATGATTGGCCGCAACAAGTAGTTGTGAGCTACATCGACAGACAAACTATTAACCTCCTGTCACGACTTTGTTGCTCCCAGACACGACATGGTTGCTCCCAGATACGGTATTGTTGCTCCCGGATACGGTATTGTGACTCCCGGATACGGTGTGGAAGCTCCCGGATACATTATTGTCAATCCCGGAAACAACATTGTTGTTGTCGATTCTGATATGTTTGCTCCCAGATACGACATGGTTGCTACCTGTTACGGTATTGTCGCTCCCGGTTGTGATGGTATTGTTGCTCCCAGCCACGGTGTTGTTGTTCCCGGATATGACAGTGTTGTCGTTTCCGGATACAACATTGGTTCTACCAGATCGGACTTTGTTGTTTGTCCCGGATATGATATTTGGTTGTTGTTGTTGTTGGAGTGTTCTTCTGTTACCCAGTGAACGACCAGTGGAGGCGAGGCCCTTGAGCTGTATCAATCTCTTGGGTACCTCGCCAACCAATAAATTATTGGAGAGATCCAAGTAGCAAAGATGATCAAGCTCACCAATCCACAATGGGATGGTGCCGATCAGTTTGTTGTTGGCAAGGTTGAGCTCCACGAGCTGCGTGAGGCCCGCCAAGGATGCTCCAGAGATGGGCCCCGCAAGCCCGTGCCCGGGGAGCCGAAGCGCCGTGATGCGTCCACTTGTGCTGTCGCAGCTCACACCTTCCCAACCACAGCACGAGGTGCCGGACCAGATGGCACGTAGGAGCACGCCACCACCACCGAGGTTCCCAGCGAAGCCCTGCAGCGCACGGAGGTCGTCGGTGTGGCACGACGTAGCGCTCGCCGCTGGCAAGAGAAACGCCAACAAATGGAGCAGCAGCCAGCATTTCGCCATGGATCTAGCTGAAGTATGCTATGGATGCACAAACGCAACAACTCTCGGTAAGAAACTTGTTTGGTGTGCAAATGATATGCAAGTGCTCTTGGCAAAAACTGCTTGGGTGGTGCATGTTATCTTATAGTGCGTGTGTGTGTAAGTACGCGTTGCAAGTGGTTCGGTACTGTTAGTCCGTGGCCACAAGGCCCACAACTGCCTCCCAATTCAAACTTGGTTTTTGTTGTTATCTGTCGACTGAAATCCATGGACTCCAGCTGCTGTTGCTCCTCCAAGTCAATTCAAACTTCTTCTAGTCCATTATTGCTTGTTGTCAGCTGCCACGTAGGATCTGGGCTGAGCTGGAGAGGTAAACTAATAGAGAGGAGATTGCCGTATGCAAGAATAGAGTCGCCTTTTGTCATGGCATCTCCAAAACGGGCCCTCAAACCTCCCGCAACCGTTTGAACTATGAGAGTTGGACGTGTTTAGTCATCCAATGCGGTCCTGTATCGCTCTGCCAAGTGGTCCGGACACACTTTTTCCGGCAAACTCGAGACTCACTGGGTGGAGCGGGAGGGGGGGGGGGGGCTTTGCAGGTGTCCGAACAGCAGACACGTAGGACTTTGACACCCCCGACCAACACAAAACCCCCTTCCGGACGCCGCGCCCCCATCCTTCAATTTTCTTTCTTCACTTTTTCTCTCTTGCCATCCTCACAGCTCCACCACCCCGGCCGCCATGCCACACTCCTGACGGAACTCTCGAGTCCGGCACCTCCAATGGTACACCCAGGCTCCAAGCCGCTTCTACTCCGCCGTTGTTCTACACCTCTCCTCCGACCTCCGCACAGCTACCATCAGCGCCTACGATACACACCATGCCCGACAATTGTTCGATGAAATGCTCGTGCTAAACTTTTGTCCCTTCTTCTTTGAAGCAACAGATTCGGATATGGAATACATATACAAGCACTATGTTGAGTCGTCTGACGGCTCGTCCGACGAGAAGGACTATAGGGATGAGACGACGATGATGCAGGCGGTCCTTGCAGATGCGGAGTGTGCGGAAGAGCATGGTCTCAATTTCAGGGGATCAATCAAAAGACATCGAGTGCTCAACCGCAACAGTGTGCGTGGCCATTTGATGCCCTCTGTGCTGATAATTTTTGCCGGTGCTTCCGGATACGCAAAAGTGTCTTCGATTGTCTCTACCATGGCATCCGGTCCTTTGATGACTACTTTATCTTGAAGAAGGATGCCGTAGGAATGATTGGTTTCTCTGGTTACTAGAAGTGCACGGCCGCACTTCGGATGCTTGCATATGGCCACAACCGCTGATTCGTGGGACGAGTACCTACGGATGTCTGAGAGCACATGTGGAGATGCCATGGTCAGATTTGTAATTACCATGGTCGAGGTGTTTGGACCTCAGTACCTGAGAGAACCTAATGTGGCATACACCGAGAGGGTCTTAGAAATCTCGGAAGCAAGAGGGTGGCCAGGTTTGCTCGGATCTCTTGACTGCATGCATTGGAAATAGAAGAACCACCCAAAAGCTTTACATGGGCAATAGTAATGCGGTCATGTTTAGAAGCCCACCATCATTCTTGAAGCAGTTGCATCAAAGGATCTTTGGATCTGGCACGCTTTCTGTGGCATGCCCAAATCTCACAATGACATCAATGCGCTGCAGCGATCACCATTTCTAGGCTGGCTGAAGGAAAAGCTCCTCCTTGCCACCATACTATCATGGGCATGAGTACAACATGTGCTACTATCTGGTTGACGGTATTTATCATCCGTGGGCTACCTTTGTGAACACCATCTCTAACCTAGATGGCCAGAAAAAGTCTCACTTTGCTGAAAGACAAGAAACAGTTAGAAATGATGTTGAGATGACATTTGGAGTTCCGTAGGCATGTTTTGAGGTTCGTGGACCTGCTAAACAATGGGATCTGGAGACCTTATCTGAGGTGATGACCCATTTTGTGATCATGCACAACATAATCAGGGAGGATGAGGGTGAGGATGCTGCCGCAAGTCTTGAATTTGAGAACATGGGTAATCCTATCGAACTTCCTGACCAGAATCCAGCCACATTTGAAGAGTTTATTCAAATGCACCAACAAATTCGGCATCGAGCAATTCACGAGCAACTGAAGGAAGATCTGATTGGACGTCTGTGGGCGATTAAAAGGGACAACAATGTTGGAGTATAATAATTGAACTTACTTATTATTGCATTTGAACATTTGAAATATTCTAGAATATATGTGCCGCTATTTGAGCGTGCGTGCTTTAAAAAAAGTTTGGTCCGGATGTATGCGGATAACATTGGATGGTTGGTTTCCACATCCGTGTTCGCGGACTGGTTCCCCTATCCGTGGAGGAACGCGGGAGCAAATTTACGGCTCAACGTTGTACTTCATTAGTGGACGGGGGACTAGTAGATGCCCTCACCCATGCTATGCCTAGCCAAAATAATAATGGAGTGATCCCGTGTGACTACAGTTCCAGTGACTAGAGAGAAGAGGGATACCGAAAAATCGTAGGAAGATATTATATGTGGACGTCGAAGAATATGATGGTGTGGATGACATGGAATGGCTAGAAAGAGACGATGCATTGTGACCAGCTTTAATGTAAAGACTATGTTGACTTTTCTTAAGCCGACTAATTCTACACAGTTATACACATTGATTAGCAAATAATATTTGGTGTCTCGTTGGGCGTGGAATAAAGATTTAGAAACATAGCAATTTCTAGCAATGGAGCGAGGCAAATAAAACATAAGGTCAATATCTTTTTTTTCTCAAATATGCACGAGTGTGCATATTGTATATTAAAGAAGAAATGCACAGAAAGCCTCCACCAAACATAAGGTCAATATCATGGAGGAACTTCTTCATTGCAACATATTTGTAAGCTAATTAGAAAGCACCAAGCTAACTAAAAGTTTGAGATTGCCCTCTAATATAGTTTCAACATATTACATCATGCAGTTAAAAAACACGTGATGATGTACCCCAAACACATGTCAAATGGTAGTATGCAAGATCAACGTTCGGGATTTTTGTCCACATACAGTCTGAAGATGATGAGTGGGTTTGGTGTGGCTGTTTACGGTGGAGCACATCCTAAACGCATGAAATATACTTTTCATATTTTTTTTCATGAAATATACTTTTCATATTTTGTTCTATAAATGTGGTAAACCATATAAATGTTTCAATGCTTGAAAGATTAATACTTCTTATATATTTTCAACAGATTAAGTACAGTTTGTAGCAATGTATTATGCAGTGCTATTGTGCTAATTACAGAAATCCACTGTATTCTGCTGCAGTTTATTGTGTAGAACGTAAGACATGGATGCACGGTACTTTGACAGGATGATTGGTAGACTGTATTTACAACCGTCATCTTCGTTGAGCGCCTCTCTGTCAACTTCGCCATGATGAAAATCATTATATTAATTTCTACATGTCGGCAAGAAACTACTTGATGCCACAAGTATCACAAGCAAGACAAAATATCAAACAACATGTTGGCTGGATGATATTAAGTGAACCTACTAGGCTACTACTAGAGTGCAACTGCAGTCTACCATAGACAAGTACTAGCTAGTTAGAAAGAAGCTGCAATTTCCTCTTGTAAGCTGAGGATAAGGTACATGAGGTGTATCAGTCACTAGATAAGGTACATGTTAGGTGTGAGAAAACTGAGCTACAAGCCAGAGGCTTATAGCTAGAGGGCGAACAGGGTGATACATGGACCTTGGAATTTTCCAATAGCCAGTATAGCATAGTAAAAACTATATTTATTTTAAATAAATAAATTCATGTCAATATTTCTATTCCTGGACAATCCTGGGCCATTGGGTTGGTTGATGGATAAACCATTACTATGAGCTGTAATAGGAAGGAAGCAGTAGTTGTCTCTTTTGAATTGACCCAAACCAAATACTCCTCAGTTTCAAAAATATAAGGCATATTTGTTTATTAAATAGTCATATTTATTTAACTTGGTCAGTCCAGAGCCAAAAAATACCAAACATCCACAATTCTGAATAAATAAAATATGAAATTTATTTTAAAATGAATCTAATGAGACCAGTTTGATATTATGGATATTGATATATTTCTCTAACATTTGATCAAACTTAAAGAGGTTTGTCTTTTCCTTAAAAAACTAAAACACTTTATATTTCGAAACAGAGGGAGTAAATTTTTAATGAAAACTTAACAACACCAACAGCACAGCAAAGCGTGCCCAACCCTTCTAGGATATTCCATGTAGGAGTATTTCTTTCTTTAGGAGAATATTCCATGTATTTCCTCGAAAGCTTGTTTACTCTGGACAACCAAAAATTTATAATCATGTGCCTCCATGTATTTCCCTCTTATTGGGGCTTCTGTTTTAAGTTTGTACCTCGTGTACTCTTTTATGTACCACAACTTGTAGCAATCAATGTACTCCTATGCACAGTGGTAATCATAGAAATGCAATATACTCTCCGATCCAGCTTAAGAGACAGCAATGCACTGTACTAACAGCATGACTAGTAGACTGCATTCACAACCGCCGTCTTCGTCGAGCACATCTAAGTCAACTTGTTTCTGATGAAAGCAATACTGTTGACTTCTATGTACATGTCGGCAAGAATGGAAATCTACTTGATGCATGCCACCAGAGGTATCACTGTCATGAGACAAAATACCAAGCAATCATGCACGTGATATGATATTCAGTGAACCTACTAGCCAGTGTTCACATGTCTGTAGTAGCTACAAAGAAGCTGCAGTTTCTCTTGTGAGCTGTGAAGATGAAGTACATGAGGCGTACCTACTAGTCACTAGATAAGGTATCACTGAATATCTAAATGAGGTGTACCTAGCGTTCCATACGGTGAGAGGTAGGTTAAGCTTGTAGCCTATCTTCAACGGGCAATCTCCTTAACGACACCCCTTGCAGCCAGCTGTGTGCCCCCGCCCCCTGGGCAAAAAGTTTTTTGGCAACCCACGGACGTCCGCTTCTTGGTATGGCTCCTCTGGCACGATCTGATCGTTCCGAACGTGCGAGTCAGCGTCTTCTCTTGCGCTATATGTTTCTTCCGTGATCGAGACGGCCGAGCACGTCCTCCTTCACTGCACCTTCGCTTGACAATTTTGGGCCCACCTAAGTCTCCCCAAATTGTGATCTTTTCTCTTTTTTTTGCTGGGGAATGAAGATCTTTTCCTTATTGCAAGGTCACAAATGCAGCATCAGCTGGATGCAAATTTCGTTTGCTGACGGTCATATCCATTGGTAGGGCTGTACGCGAGTCGAGCCATGCCGAACTTTGGTGAACCGAGCTGAGCTAACTCGGAAGCTCTGATGAGCCGATGCAAGCACCTCAACTCAAGCTTTTTTTTCACGGTTACCTCGACTCGATGTTTGCTCCGGCTCAGTCCGGCTCGCAAGCCTCTGATAGGCAGTTGTTTAGGACCGGTTCAGGAGCTATATTTTTCGCTTTTGAAAGCAAACAAGGATGTATATTGAACATGTATGACTACAATTGTGTTTGTTTGGGCTGCAACTTCTCCGGTTGCAGCTGCAATGGCTCCGGCTGGAAGGAGCAGTTGTAGCTGCTAGCTGGAGCTGAGGTGCAGTCGTTTGGCAGTCATGCTGTAGCAGCTGCAGCTGATGCTGAAACATGCGGAAATGACCATAACACCTCCTGTTGTTCTGTAGATTGGGGGTAAGTGTTGATTGTACTGATTTAACAGTAAATGACCCGATTAAGTGCTGTTTTTGTTGTAGATATTTATTTTTCACAGTATTGAACTGAAATTACACTAGTTGATGGTATTAATAGTATATAAGAATAAATTTGGCATATATTGGACATATGACAACCCATCACAACATATAGTAGTAATTATATATATTACATCCAACCATCATTATGTTGCAAAATTCAAGGTTATGGTGAAAATACAACAGTACTACTCTTTCGCCGTCATCACCGAACACAAAACCGTCTTTGCTTTAAGCTGTGTCATTAAGCCCTGATAGGCAATGAGAATGAAGGACCTGGTTGGTCTAGCACATATGATAGTAGCAGTTCATACGGCAGTAGTAGTTCCTGGTAGGTTTAGCAGTAGCCGTTCAAATTAGAAAATAATCTACGAAATTGGCATCACATAGCAGTAGCACTAGCAGAGGAAATTCGCAGTGCGCACACACAACATAGGCAGTAACAACATGGAGACAAAGCACACACTGACGCATCAGCCCACGCATGTACGACGCATACATGTGCACGCCACACGGCGTCGAAATTGTAGACGGTCGGGCCAGCGTCGTCGGTGTCGAAGCAGGGCGAGCCTGCGCCGTGGTGAGTCAAAGAAGCCCGGGCGGCGGTGGCGGAGTCGAAGAAGCTCAGGGCGAGCCGGCGGCGTCGGAAGGAGAAGAGGGGCGGAGGGGAAGCTCGTGATGGGGAGTTTCGGGGAGGGGTCGATCCGTTCCACCGGCCGGTAGAGCGAAGGGGTTCCGATCGCTCGAGATTCGCCGGTGGCGGCGGCGGGGGACGAGAGAAAAACCTAGGTAAATGTTCTCGGTTTTTTTTGAATGGTTTGGATTGCTTACCACACGTGTCATGTAGCAAATGTTCTCGGTTAAGACGTATGTCAGGACTGTGAGAACGAACCATTCACTGGCAGTTTAAGTGTAGTATGTAAATTGGTGGGAGGATAAACCCGTCTTTTGTGTATTTGGAGCCAGCTCCTGCTGCGAAAAGCCCGAAATGGCAGCTGCGCCTTTTGGGTCAAAATTTTGGAGCGCTCCGGCCCAGGGCTCTTTGGAGCTGGCTTAGAAAATGGCTTCTGGACCGAAAAAGCCGGAGCCCAAACAAAGACACCCTACATATATCTTAAAATGGTCAGAGTAATGTAAAATGGTTATATTTTTATATAAAAAGTGTAGAAATATGAACCTATAACAAGATAAAGTTAGGCACTGTAGCCTATTTCTATTCAAACAGAGAATATAGAGAAGCAATCTATTTGTTACCCCTTTTGTTCCACAATTTTTGCCGTGGTTTTAGTTCAACAGATATCTCTCATGCCTAAATTTCAAAGGATATATTTAGGTTGTACCACAATAACCTAAACGCAAGTGTTAAATGGGTAAATGATGATAACGACACAAAGAAAAAGTTCTTATGCATCCAGCGCAAAATATAGAAACATCTACATGAGAAGACCACATATGATCCATCTCCATTTTACATACACCAAAATAGTAACATTCACATGAGTCTACCTGTAACAATAGTTGTTGCAAATGTTGGGAGTAGACGACCAGTGAAATGCCTAAAAAAAGAATAGTCCTCCATCCGTAAAGAAATATAAGATGGCTTAGATCATTACTTTAACGATCTAAGCAATTTTATATTTCTTTACAGAGGGAGTAGAAACTAATGTATTTACTAATAGTTGCAATCCACCACACTCCTGGGCAACTTGATGCTATGAACATTCTCCTCCCCATCCTAATTTTTTGAAAGTTAGCCATGACATAACATAAGAGAGTGAATGTGTAACAAAAATATGGAAATCATGCCACCACATTTTGTCTTAGTGGGCACCCTTAATATAACTTGCAACACATACCAAACTCTCAATAATACACGGGTTTAGAGAACTCCTAAAGTCATCTAAACCCTTCCAATGGTGCTGAAAGTTGATTCTGACGACACGAAGCTAGCTAGTATAGTTAAGAACTGGCCTACCATGTTTGCCAGCATAGGGTATCTAGATGCATTCACCTTGCACCAATCAAGAAGACTGAATTCATGGTTTGCTGTTATGTTTCCCATTCACGCTTTGATGGTCTTGATTAAGTGCTTGATAAGATTGACCGTAACTCACAATCTGCTAGTGCCATTGAGCTACTTGTCACGCAACTAGACTTGGATGACGACGCACCAGATATTTGTTGTTTCATTATGTGTGGGTATAGACTACAGACTGGTTGGTTGGGCACATAAAAGAACATTCTGCAAATAGTCGCGTCCATCAGTATTTGTCAGAGTGAATGCTTTAGAATTAGGTACCATGATATTTAATGTTATTTAAATATACTTGAACACACACATACATGCAAATATTTGTATGCACTATATAATTTATGGAAATTTCAAAAATATTCGAACAACACCCTTATTGATATTGAAATATATTACTTTTTTCTGAGAAGTCCAAAGGCCACATATAAGTAGTTCGGACCCTTACAAAAACACCCTTATTGAAATTGAAAATAAATCCATGTTATTGGGGGTGTAAAAGTCTTCTTTCTACATCTACCGGCGGTCAAAGAGGGAGCTGGATCGGAGGAGCAAGATGTATAGAACAATTGTTTCCCTTTCGAACTGTCCCGACGTAATTTGGTAAGTTCAAAATGGGCGTGACTAGTTTAGTACCCTATAACAAACCTTAAAAATTTATAACCCTGCCACAACCTAAGCGAAGCGTTGGTTCCTTGCCTTCTCCATCGCTAAGAGTGACAGTCGGGAGGAAAGGGTGTCCATAGTCTTGCCGGGGCAACCTAGGATCACAGCTACCTTTTTTTTTTGCATGTGATCACTATTTTTTTTACATCCAACTTTCCCTTTATTCTCTGGTGATCAAAGCTACATCCTTTACAAGCACAGGATTAATAGAACGTCTAGGATTTTCCATCCAAGCAACAGGAGTAGAAAACTTAGCTAGGCCATCTAATGCATGAGCAACACAACTCGGTTCTATGGGGAAATAGGGGGTGGGGGCGTATTTCTCAGTTTGTAGGGCATGATACGAGAGCCACCTCCTGGGTTAGTCTTTCCGACTCCCAAGGAACACCTGCCGCCTCACCGTCGTCGGTTGTGGCCTCCACGGTGGGCCTGTCGGCGGCGGCGGGCCTTCCCTCTATGACTACATCCCTCCCTCTCTGTTTCTCCATAAAACCTCCTCCTGATTTGGCTCGTCTCCTTCATGATCTGTTTGTGCTGCCACTTGTTGCGTGGCTGGCTTGTTGTGAGGGTTCCAAATCGAGCAAAGCTCCTCCGGGAAACCACGCGGCTGGCTGCGATCTTTCGTTGGTGGATGCAGGGTTGAACCGATTCATGGGTCAGGGGTACTGCTGCCCTTAGTTTCGGTCTGGCGTGGCTTGACGGATTGCCGCTATCGTGCGGTATTCCGTGGTCTGGTGACTGCTAATACGACGATCGAAACGAGATTTGTGAAGTGCCATGTACGCTATGGATTTGGAGGGCCGTGGAAGCGATGCAACAGACCAATGACATGCATACAGTTGGATGTGTGAAGATCTAAAGGTTCTGCACTGGTGGTTTCAATCCTGTGATTTGCAGGTTTGTGTGTGACATCCAACTATGTTCCCATGAGTCGTTACTCCACTCGGACACACGGATGCTGCTGCATTGCCAGTGTGGACGACACATCAATGGTCGGTGTTCATTGATTTTGGTTGTTAGTGCAGATTTGCCATAGTCTTGCCGGGTTGCTTGAGCATCCGTAATTTAGATTTTTGCGGCTCTATTACATTTCTTCTTTGGTGAGATCACGAAAATGGAGGTGACAATACATCATGTCTTCGATTTGGTGGTGCTTCTCAAATACCTAGTCCAGAGCACCGGGGTGAAAGCCCTAGGTTTGACCTACTTGGTTATACCTGGCAATGGTGGTTTACCTTTTTGAAGGCAATGCATGTAGTTTTCTCGGATTTGGTCTTCAGGGTGAAAACCCATGATCTACCTTGAGTCGTAAGATCTGGTGTCGACGGCATTTATGCGACATTCCCTTCCTGGAGACATTGCTATTGAAGAAACCTTTATCGTAGTCCTTCTGTAGTCATGCGATGATTGTTTCTGTATTTCGTCGATCGTTGGTTTGATCACTTTTGATTTATTTCCTCTACCTAGGCATAGCTTCGGTCTTGTATGACTTTGCTCACTACCGGCATGACATTTTATGTGCGTGTGTTGGCTGTGTGCATCCTACCTATGCAGAGACCGGGTGTGTTAGTTCATTGTGTTTGTAGGCCCTTGATGCTACATTAAGAATCAATAAAAGTGAATATTGTACTGGCTGCTCTGCCGAAGCTGCCACCCTCCATAGAAGTGAACCTACTAGTTAGCCACTATATCAGGTAAGTTACAGGTTCGCAATTTATTTTGTGAGCTGTGGAAATTGAGGACATAAGGTGTACTAGTCACTAGATAAGGTATAAGTTGGGCGTGATAATACAAAGCTATGAGTTGTAATACGAACTATAGTAGTTGTTTCCTTTTTGAACTGTCAGGACGGACGTAAATAGGTCTGTTTAAAAAGGCATGACAAGTATAGTACCCTATAACAAACAAAACATTGCCGTGAGGCCTCCATATGACGTGAATGCATGCATGCATATATCACCGTATATTACCTCCTGCCAGAGGTGGGGAGGCGACGCGGGGTCGCGGGAGGGTTCAACAGAGGCGTGGGAACCCTAGCCGCGCCACCACGCCCCCCTTCCCACCTCCTCGCCGCCACCGGAGGTGCGGCCGGCGAAGCCGCGCTGGCTCCCAGGAAGGTGGCGGCGGGGCGCCTCGGCTGACCTGGCTCTGTGCGATGTGCCGCCTCCCCCCTTTTCCCGTCGACTTCCGCCGCGCACCGGCGTCGGTGCGCCTCTGGCGGCTCGGCCCCCTCCCCGGCCCTCGCCCGTCCCCTTACGGTCGGGCTCCGGCCGCTCCTGGACTTCGCCGGCGCGACCTCCCCCCTCCCCACCTTCTACGCCAGATCCATGGCGGTCGCCAGCGCCACTGCTGCTGTCGATGCCGGGTCCCGGGAGGATGGGGTCGGGGCTTCTTGGTCGGGCTGGCCAGCCCTAGGGGCGCCGCGGTGGCGCTCTTCCACCCACGGTGGTGCTCTTCCATCCCACGGTTTGCGGCCATGGCTCCGGGGCGGCGGTTCATCTCGATAGTCCTCGGTGGTTTCCTGACGGCGGCTGCCTCCTGCAGCGCGCTGATCGGGTGTGTGGCACGCCTGCGAGCTCCCTTCACCCTCCCCATACCCTACAGCGCGGCCTCGACCCTGGCGGCCATGGACCTGCGCCTTCCTTCGGTGTCCATGGTTGGCCCGAGCGGCTCCAGATTCGGTGCTCCCCGCGTTTGAGTTGCGTCTATTTCCGGCTCATTCAGCTTGTCGGTGTCACGGTAGCTCTGCAAGAACCCCCTACAGGCATTCGTGGTTGGCCGACATCCACCCCGGTGCGGCTTTGCCTCCGGTGTGCCTCTGGAGCTGCGCCCCCTTCCAACTCCTTCGGCTCGCCAGGCATCCCAGCAGCTCGGATCTACGTTTCTCTCCAGATCTTGGCTTGTTCGGGTCTTCGACCAGCTTCGCACCCCTCCATTCTTCCGCCCGGCAGCCCAACCATGCCCACCTCCGTGCTCCTTCCACCCTTCCGCATGTTCGCTAGCTCGTTCTTTCGGGAGCGCACGATGCCTTCCTACGATGGCGGTTCCGGCCTTCGACTCGACCTCCTCCTCCTCGGCTATTGCTCCGACGGCTTGGGACTGCTCAGACTCGGCCAGGGCAAAATCCTTGCTCGAAGTTTCGATGCTGGCAGCGGCGACACCCGCAGGTGCCGTTTCCTTCTTGGAGGTGCTGCCATGGTCGTTTTCTGTGCCCCTGTTCGAGCATCAGGGTAAACCTTAGGTCCTGCTTTGTGGATCGGACGGCAATGGTGCCCCGGCGTCGTTCCCCTCCATGAAGGCGTCGTCTTGTATGCTCGCGGTGTCCTCGCCGATAATTTCGATGATGTTGCTCGTCTTGTTGGTTTGGTTTGGGCTATGTCCTAGGGTGGCGAGTTTAGCCGTGTTACTTTTCTGTTTGGGCTGAGCATATCCTATATCCCTCTGCTCCGGTAGCCATGTTTACGCCTCCTGCCTTTGTGTCATGAGTTGTACCACCTCTGTACTTGTTCTTAACTTCTTCTATCAATGAAATGATACGCAAGCCTTGCGTATTCACGAAGAAAAAAGAGCTATCTAGGCTAGCTTCTTGTAGTTTAGCTAACAGCCTCCCTTCGAGGAACGCTCACCCCTGACATCATGATTTCTTTTTTTTAGAAAAGAAGGACAGCCCCCAATCTCTGATGATCAGCCTTGACATCCAATGGACCAGATCCCTTGGGCGCACCCTTGGCATTAAGCTGTGTGCGCCGGCGCAAAACTCTCAGCAACCATTTATCTACCGTGGCAAAAGTTCTCGCACAACCGGACAATTTGCTTCCTAATTAATCGTATCGATGGTCTGAGTCAGCTCCCTGTTCTACACTGTTTTTTTAGAGAACTCTACACTATAGATATGTTCTTTCCTTATTGGTCGATCCAGAGCGCTAGCCCCTTTAATCTTTTTTTTTCACCTGCTTGCGATGAAGCTCTTGCTTCTGCGGGGATTTTTATCCTTGGCCGTACAAAATACTGTAATTGTTAAACTACAACAGTATTGAAGGATCTGCTCTATTAGATCAACATGGATACACTGTGCGTATTATTTGTACAAATATCTGCTCTTTTGCTCCATCCGCTTCATCCAAACATTCGACATTGATGCATCTAACATTTACACTTGCACAAGAGAAGTGTCTATAGCTAGCTGATATGAAGCAGGTATAATTCACTATGTGATCTAGAGTCCAAATGCCCTACCAGGATACAACAACATCATAAATCACAGAGAATAGAACACATGACATGCATACATCCACGGCAAATTTGTACATAAGCAAACATGGTTGGTATACATTAGCTGCAAGCCACCGTTGATATTGTTTTCAGCAAGTATGTAAGACAATTTCTGGAAATTTTATTTAAAGTAGGAAAAGGATTCTACATCCATGAAGTTAAATAACAGGATTGGCCCCACCAACCGACTGAAAAACTATCAACCTACCATAAATAAAAGAAAGTGTTCATCTATATGAGTTCACGACGGGGAAAAAATAGATTAATCTCTGCTCTTTTGCTCCATCTCTTTCATCCAAACATTCGACATTGATGCATATGCATGCAACGTTGGCACTTGCACAAGATAATTTTATAGCTATCTGACAGTAAACAATCATAATTCACCATGTGATGCACAGCCCAATCAGCATAAGAACGCATCACACATCATAGAGAATACAAGAGATAGAATAATATGCCCATCTTGACATTCACGAGGCAAGTTCATAAGAAAATACACTTGGTCTACATCAGCTGCAAGCCGCCCGTTGATATTCGGGTCAGCATATATGTAAGACATTTTACGGAAATTTCATTGAAAGTAGGAAAAGTATACTATATAGATCCATGAAGTTACATAACATGATTGGTCCCACCAACTGATTGTGAGATATACTGAACTTGGACACAGACGTTAGCTCCATCATGGAAGATGGAACTAATCCGCTTATAGATCATTCATCTCCTGTTACGACTTTGTTGCTCCCAGACACAACATGGTTGCTTCCAGATACGGTATTGTTGCTCCCAGATACCGTATTGCGGCTCCCGGATACCGTATGGAAGCTCCCAGATACATTATTGTCGTTTCCGAATACGGCATTGTTGTTGTCAGTTACGACATGCTTGTTCCCAGATACGACATGGTTGCTTCCAACTACGGTATTGTCGCTCCCGGTTACGATAGTGTTGTTACTCCCGGACACATTGTTGTTGTTGCCGGATATGACAGTGTTGTCGTTCCCAGAAACAACATTGGTGCTCCCAGATCTGACGGTATTGTTGGTCCCTGATATCGTATTTGGTTGAGGTTGTTGTTGGAGTGTTCTTCTGTTACGCTTCACATACAATGGCATGTTAGTGAAAGCCTTACCCAGTGAACGACCAGCGATGGCGATGCCCTTGAACCGTATCAAACTCTTGGGTACCTCGCCAATCAATGAATTATCTGAGAGATCCAAGTAACGAAGGTGGTCAAGCTCACCAATCCACAATGGGATGGTGCCGATCAGTCTGTTGTTGGCAAGGTTGAGCTCCTCCAGCCATGCCAGGCCCGCCAATGATGCTCCTGCAATGGGTCCTGCAAGGCCGCACCCGGGGAGCCGCAGCGCCGTGACGCGTCCACTTGCACCGTCGCAGTTCACACCTTCCCAGTTGCAACACGAGGTGCCGGACCACGCTGCGCGGAGGATGACGCCACCGCCGGTGAGGTTCCGGGCGAAGTCCTGCAGCGTGCGGAGGTCGTCGGCGTGGCATGACGTCGCGCTCGTCGCCGGCAGGAGGAACACCAAGCAGAGGAGCACCAGCCAGCATTTCGCCATGGATTAAGCTGTGGTATGCTACGTATCCACAAACAGAACAACTCTTTGTAAGAAACCTTCTTTGGGATGGAAGTAATTCACAAGTGCTCTTGGCAAAAACTGCTTGGGTGGTGCATGTTATTTTATAGTGTGCGTGTGTGTGTGTAAGCATGCGTGACAAGTGGTTCAGTACCCATAGTCCGTGGTAACAAGGCCCACGCCTGCCTCCCAATTCAAACTTGGTTTTTGTTGTTATCTGCCGACTGAAATCCGTGGAGTAAAGTTGGCAACTTCTGCTACTCAATTCAAACTTCTTCTAGTCCATAATTGCTTTTGGTCAGCTGCCACAGTTCCAATTTATTGTCTACAACATAAGATACTTCAATTTGGTAGACTGCCTTAACAACCGCCATCTCACTGCCACTGGATAAGGTATAAGTTGTGCGTGGGAAAACTAAGCTATGAGCTGTGTTAGGAGGAAGGAACTGGTAGTTGCTTCTCTTTTGAACTTATCCCAACATAAGTTAGGTGTGAGAAAAGAAACCAAGCAACGAACTGAATATATTCAATGTATTAACCTCCAAAGCTTGTTTACTCTGGGCAACCAATAAGGGAATAATCATGTGCTTTTCCACATATATTTGTGTACTTTGTTTTTTTCTCAATGTGTACTCTTTTATGTACTTCAACTTGCAGCAATTAAGGTACTATGAATGCACTGTACTCTCAGCTTAAGACAGAAAATGCAGAGAACGAGAAATCTACTTGATGAATGCCACCAGAAGTATCACTATCAAGAGACAAAATACCAATCAATCATGTACGCGGGACGATATTTAGTGAACCTACTAGCTCGTGTTCACATGTCTGTACCAGCTACAAAGAAGCTGCAGTTTCTCTTGTGACCTGTGGAGATGGAGTACCAACTACTCACTTGATAATGTTTCACCAAATATCTAGATGAGGTGTACCTAGCTCTCCATACGGTGGGAGCTAGGTAAATAAACTTGTAGTTTAGCTAATAGCCTCCCTTCAACGGACGCTCTCCTCAATGACACCCCTCACAGCCAAACCTCCTTTGGCAACCCTCACACACGAGTCTGCGTCCCGCGCTATATGCATTTATCTTCTGCGATCGAGACGGCCGAGCACATCCTCCTTTACTGTGTGCCTTACGATTCTAGGTCCACCTAAATGTCTTCCCAAATGGAGATCTTTTCTTGTTTGCAAGATATCAAATGCAGCATCAGCTGGATGCAAATTCCTTTTGCTGGCAGTCATATCCTTTGATAGGGCTGGACACGAGGTGAGCTGTGTTGGACTTTGGTGGACTGAACTGAGCTAGTTAGGAAGCTGTAATGAGCCGATAAAACCAACTTGACTCGAACTTAGCTCCGGCTTGGTCCAGCTCGTGAGCAACTAAGGGGCAGTTGTTCAGGAGCGATCTAGGGGCTATGTTTTTCCGCTTTTGAAAGCAAACTAAGGATGTATGTTGAACTTGTATTTTCATATGAAAAGTAAAATGATCATGGTAAAGTATGTTGAACATATTTCTAGAACATATTTCTAGAAATGGTCATAGTAAAGTAAAATGATTATATTTTCATATGAAAAGTGTAGAAATTGAACCAATAACATGATAAAGCTGGCCACTATAGCCTCTTTCCATTCAAACAGAGAAATAGAGAGGAGATATATTTGTTAGATGATAATAGGGCCGGGAAAATAATAGCTATCTCACATGCCTAAAATTAAAAGGATACATTTAGGTTCTACCGCAATAACATAAACACATGAGGCATAACTTAAATGGGTAAATGACGATAATGATACAGAGACAAAGTTCTTATGCATCCAACGAAAAATATAGAAACATCCACATGAGAAGACCACCTGTGATCCATCTCCATTGTCCATACACCAAAATAGCAACATCCACATGAGATTTTACATGTAACAACAGTTGACGCAACTGTTGTGAGTAGATGACCAGTGAAATGTGTAAAAATAAACTGTAGAAACTAATGTAGTTACTAATAGTTGCAATCTACCGCAAGAGGCGTCATTCTTGGAGGTATGCATATGTTCGATGGACCAGTGGAAGGCACCTGTGGTGGAGCGGTGTTCCATGTGACGCATCGACGACGTGGAGTCTTGGCGGCATGGCGTGGCAGGGCCTCGGCGATGGATGTGTGATGATGGATGCACGTAGGGAGGAGGTGTTGTCTGGCGCTATGGTGGCGTCGACAGTAGGCCTGGCAAGGTCGATGCGTCAGTATCTTCTCTGAAGATGGATCAATGGAGGGCGGTGGCGACGACCTATGAGAGTGCGTTAGGCCGGTTTGTGCCCCAAACCTGGTATGTGGCTTGGTTGGGGCCTCCAGATTTAGATGTTAGGCTTAGGTGAGAGGTCTCGTATTTTGCTGACACTTTCGGCACCCCTTCATCAATGGATAGGAGTAGCCACAGATGTTGCTAAGATGGCGGCTTCAAACATATTGATGTATTACTTTGTAAGATTTTTGTGAATAATTAATAAATTGGTTGCATGCATCTCCCAGATACAGAGGCTGGGTGTCACCCTCCTTCAAAACAAATAGTTGCAATCCACCACACTCTTGGGAAACTTGATGTGGTCTGAACATCCTCCTCCCGGTCCTAATTTTCTGAAAGGAAGCCATGACATAACATAAGGGAGTTAATGTGTAACAAAAATATGGAAATCATACCAGCACATTACGATCTCAATGGCAACTTTAATATAACTTGCAACACACACCAATCCCTCAATGATAGCTGGGTTTAGAGAACTCCAAAAGTCATGTAAACCATTCCACCAGTGCTGAAAGTTGATTCTGACAACATGAAGCTAGCTAGTATAGTTAAGAACCACCTTACCATCTTTCCCCACATAAGGTATCTAGATGCATTCACCTTGCACCAATCAAGAAGACTGAATACATGGTCATCTATTATGTTTCTCCGTTCACACTTTGATGGTCATGATGAAATGCTGGATAAGAATCACGGACTTGGATGATGATGTACCACGTACTTGTTATATCAGTATGGGTGGGTATAGACTGGTTGGTTGGAACGTTATGCAAATAGTCACGTCCTTAAGATATTTGTCAGAGTGAATGCTCTTTAGAAATATCTACCATGATATTTAAAGCTTTTAAAATATACTTGAACACGCACAGATACATGCAGATGTTTATGCATGTATGCAGTATATAATTTACGGAAATTTATATTACTTTTCTCAAAAGGTCAAATATCACATAATAAGTAGTAAATATACCCTCCAAAAACACCGTTATTGAAATTGAAAAAAAATCGAAGTCATTGGCAATGTCGAAGTCTTCTTCCTCCCGTATCCACTCGCAATGCGTCGTGAGCAAAGCTCATTGCTGCCTCTGGGCCTCCATCCAGTGTAGCCAAGAAGCAATGACTGAGTAGTTGTCGATGTAGAACTTAAGGCATTTACGGTCGAGACATGTCTAAGAAATCGTGGCCCCAAAGAAGAAAACACCAAAATGGTTGCCACTGATATTTATGTAAGCAAGTATGTAAGATAATTTTTGGAAATTTTATTTAAAGTAGGAAAAGGATGCTATATCCATGGAGTTACATAACACAATTGGCACCGTCATTTAATTGTGAGCTACACTGATTGACAAATCATTAACCTCCTGTCACGACTTTGTTGCTCCCAGACACAACATGGTTGCTTCCAGATACGGTATTGTTGCTCCCGGATACAGTATTGTGACTCCCGGATACGGTGTGGAAGCTCCCGGATACATTATTGTCAATCCCGGAAACAACATCGTTGTTGTCAGTTATGATATGTTTGCTCCCAGATACGATATGGTTGCTACCCGTTACGGTATTGTCGCTCCCAGTTGTGATGGTATTGTTGCTCCCAGCCACGTCGTTGCTGTTTCCGAATATGACAGTGTTGTCATTCCCGGATAGAACGTTGGTTCTACCAGACCGGACTTTGTTGTTGGTCCCAGATATGATATTTTGTCGTTGTTGTTGGAGTGTTCTTCTGTTACGCATCACATGCAATGGCATGCTAGTGAAAGCCATACCCAGTAAACGACCAGTGGTGGCGAGGCCCTTGAGATTTATCAAACTCTTGGGTAACTCGGCAACCAATGAATTACCGGAGAGATCCAAATAGCGAAGGTGATCAAGCTCACCAATCCACGGATTCAGCATTTCGCCATGGATTCAGCTGAAGTATGCTATGACTACAGAAACACAACAACTATCGGTAAGAAAACTTGTTTGGGATGCAAGTGATTCACAAGTGCTCTTGGCAAAAACTGCTTGGGTGGTGCATGTTATCTTATAGTGTGTGTGCGCGCGCTCGCATGTGTTGCAAGTGATCAGTACTGTTCGTCCGTGGCCACAAGGCCCACAACTGCCTTCCAATTAGAACTTGGTTTTTGTTGCTATGTGTCGACTGAAACCCGTGGACTCAAGCTGCTGCTACTCCTACTCAATTTAAACTTCTTCGAGTCCCTTAGTGCTTATCGTCAGCTGGCATGTAGGATAAGGGCCGAGCTGGAGAGGTAATTAAGTAAGAGAGAGGATATTGCCGTATGCAAGCACAGAGACGGCTCTTGTCACCAATGCCATGCCTAGGCAGAGTAATAATTGAGAGAAAGAGACGTCAAAAGAGAGGAAGATCTAGAGACGAAGCTGCCATGTAGGAGCGGGTCTGAGCTGGAGTGATCCCGTGAGGCTAGACCCAGCAGTGCACAGAGGGAAAGAGGGACACAAAAATATCCTTGGAAGATCTTAATATGCAGACGTCAAAAGAAACGACACCAACCTAGATCTAGATAATGTGGATGATATGGAATGACCAGGAAGAGACCATTCATTGGCACAAGCCTAAGGTAATTAATTAGCAAGCACCAAGTTCACTACAAATTTGAAATTACCCTATAATATAATTTCAAAGTAATGCATCATGCAATTAATGAAAGTACATGATATGATCTACTCCAATCACATGTGAAATTGTTACCTTAGTGGGGATTAAATTTTGTGCGGCATTGTCTTCCACCGCATGGAAGATCCTGCGGAGTTCTATTGGGAATTAACATGTCCACTCTGGCAGTATACAAGATCGAGAGGATCTCAGTAGTTCCATGGCTTATGTGCTACCATGCTCCAGTGTCACAAAACTCAAATTTTGAAGTAACGGCAAATTTCAAAAAAAAAAAATCGTGGATGTTCACAGGATAAGTGTTTACAACCCCTTAAAATTTTAACTTCAAACTCAAAATATATCATTTATGTGCAGATTAAAGTACACACCGTCAGAAGACATATGCTGGGGAGGACTGTCAGAAGCGTCTGACATATTTAGGTTGGGCGTTGTAATTAAAAGGATAGTGATTGGCACTATGGACTACTCGAGCATTGTTGATATGGATGATCATGAGTGTGTTGAGCATGTATGATAAGCCCTGTACTTATGTCAATTTTAAAGACTATCAGATATATGCTTCTAAAAAGTTCACTCTAAATATAGTGCATTTACGACCACCATCTTTCCTGGAGCGCCTCTCTTTTGTCTACAGCATAAGATACTTCAATTTGCTAGACTGCCTTAACAACCGCCATCTCACTGCCACTGGATAAGGTATAAGTTGTGCGTGAGAAAACTAAGCTATGAGCTGTGTTAGGAGGAAGGAACTGGTAGTTGCTTCTCTTCTGAACTTATCCCAACATAAGTTAGGTGTGAGAAAAGAAACCAAGCAACGAACTGAATATATTCCATGTATTAACCTCCAAAGCTTGTTTACTCTGGGCAACCAAAGAGGGAATAATCATGCTTTTCCACATATATTTGTGTGCTTTGTTTTTTTTTATCAGTGTGTACTCTTTTATGTACTTCAACTTGCAGCAAATTAAGGTACTAGAAATGCACTGTATTCTCCGCTTTTGTGTACTAGACCCTACGGCGACCGGACATCTGATCCAAGGTTCCCCCACTCTCCAGCCGCCGCAGCGGCTTGCGGAGGGCAGAGGAACCAGCGGCGGTGGCGCCGGCGGCCAAGGGTAGCTAGATCGTCATCTAATCGCCTCTTCCACGAGAGGCCTACAAAAAACGGTTCGCTAATAAATATGGACGAAAAAAAAACAGCCGAACTCAAATCAAACACGGTAAAGCCTCGTTTGACAGGAAGGGATTGGGGAGGTTCGGGGAAGTGGGGATTTCGGAGGATTTGATGAATCCCTTTCTTTCACCCAATCCTCTCCATTCCCCTCACATCCCCAAGTTTTCAATCCCCTTCCATAAAAACATGTTTGATAAACAGGGTTTGTATAATACAGCGAACTAGCCGTGGAGGCAGCGAACTGCTGAAGCTAAACTCCACGGCAAAGCCAGATAAGAAAGGAGAAGGATGGCCATGGAGGCGAACTGTTGCAAAATGGAGGCATGGCCGCTGGTCGGACGAGGAGCAAGAAGAGCCGGTCCTAGGGTTTGCAGGTGAGGGGATGGAGAAGTGGAGGAGAGGGGAGGAATTACCTCTGGGAGAACAGGCGGAGGAGGATGTCGACGCTTTGGCGGCGACGGGTGGTGAAGATCCGGCTGCGGGGCGCTCCTCTCGCTGGCGGCCTCGTGTTCCCCGTATTCCCTGCGTGTGCCCTCGAGGGTTGCCAGACGCGTGGATCGACGGGGATCGAAGGGGGATGGAAGGGATTGGGCTGTGCAAAACCTGAGAAACAAATGGGCACTCGGGGATTAGAGAGGTTTCTCGGCCCCGCGGGGTTAATCCTCTGAAACCCCCCTCAATCCCCGTCCGTCAAACGAGGCCTAAAGGTTTTGAATAGTACCATAATCATGGTACCGACCGAAAAGCAGTGAAACAAACACGTCCCATTGAGAAGACCAGTTGAAGGTATGATGTTGATTAATCATGAACATGGGTGGTGATAAAAGATTGTCATGGACACTGCAAGCTCTGACAGATACCTGATGCTTTCATGTAAGGTTTGATACTTGAACAGCAGCATGCAAGTAGTGAAAACAATGCAGAACGGCGGCTTCTCGGCAACAATGTTGTCAACTATATACATGTAGAATGCAATATTATATATGTTGTTTTGTTCTGATAAGGTTCAGGTTTGTAGGCCATGAGCTAGCTAGGAATGCTTTCTCTTCGCAAATAGTAGTATCTTATACTCCCTCCGTCAGGAATACTTGTCCTTGCATCCATTTCTTTCACAAATATTTCTGGATGGAAAGAGTACTTGGGATATTGATCCTGAACCGTTTATGAACGATCTTACTGTTTTGTCAAATCAGTCAAGCTACATGATTGACTTAAAAAAAGTAAATACAAATTGCGCTCTGGCAGTTTCAGATCGGTGCATCGCATAGACGAGCACACACGTAGGCCACCACAGTTTGAGAGGCCAGGCGAAGCCGCCGGTCATATCTACGTGGAGTAGAATAGTGAGGGAATAGTAAATAATGAACTGTGTTAATTACTATTATTACGCAGCTGCTATAAATTTACAAATTACAAGTACATGTTTGTTTTCAAGACCAATGTTTCCACCTTACAGAAAGGACTTGAGAGATTTCATCACGTCCTTGGCGACGTGTGGCAGGGACATGTACTCAACGCAGTGACCTTCCAGCTCGGTGCAACCGTGGCGTCCCGCGATTCTTAGCGTGGCCAGCACGTTTTTCGGCGTGATGTTCTCCGCTAACATGTTCTCGCACAGCCGCTTCATCCTCTCCAGTCGGAACCAGCACGCCGCCGCCAACATCTCTCCTGCCATCATCGTGGAATCACCGCCGACAGCAGGGACATGGTCATCGACGCGAGGTAGCTCGTCCGTGTAGATGAAGTGGAGTATGGCCTTGAAAACAGTGGCTCTCATGGCATCAATTTTTACATGGTCCATGCCGGTAGTCGATTCCACCTCCTCGTGTAAGGCTGGTGACCGCGTGGAAAGTACGAGCCCATGCGCACGGATCTCGCTATCCTCAACAAGGAACTTGACATCCCAACCGCTCTCGCTCACTAGCAGCTGCTCGAGGTGTAGTGCCAAGTTGGACGGCGGCACGGGCACATGAATCATAGCGCCGGCTACGAGGGTGCTGCTAGTGCAGGACCTTGTGGTTACCTCAACTCGGCATTGGACGGTGAGAGATCTGTCATGTCCCACATAGTGTGAATTGGCACATTTCGCTGTGATGAAGTTTAAATACCCCTTGCTCTCACCTGCCCCATCAGCATAGACATGTGTGAAGGTTTTTTTGTACGCTGGCGATTTACCGGTTGGATCTTCGATCTTAAAAGTCAACAAGGCTTCCACGTCTTTGCCATCATTACCTTTATCCTCATTCTTATCGACATCTCCATTGTCGTGGTTTTCATCAGCACCAACATTATTATCATTATCTTTGTCCTCGTTGATGTCATCATCGTCGTCGTCGTCATCATCATCATCATCATCATCATCATCATATCCGTCATCGTCATCCTCATCGTCGTTGTCATCCTCATCGTCATCGTCATTGCCGTCGTTCAACTTCTTGACGAAGAGGCCAATGCACTCGGTATTGCCCTCTTCATACTCAGAAGGAAACACCTCAACGACCCAGTTGTAGCCCCCCACTTGGAAACTACCAGATTGGATGTATTGACCAACAAGATGCGTCTTCCTGACTGCATTCAAGTTTTCGATCCTGAACTCATGTGCGCCGATCATCACCGTGGATGGGTTATACCTCGACACGCTCTCTCTGCTGCTATCAGTGCCACAACCGGTGGAAGAAGTAGATGGAGATTTGTTGCGAGCCACCGCACGCGTGGCTACTTTCTTAGTGATCTCGTATATAAAAGAGGGGCATTCTTTCTCGAGCTCCTTGTACTCATTGGTGGCTTGCGCGGTGTTGTAGATGTCAGGGTCGGACGCTATGAACTCAACACACGAGGCCTCGAGTTGTCGGCAGATGTGCCTGTTGTGCAGCATGGTCTACAATTGTATTTCGATCGACACCCGGCCACCTGTGCTTCGTTTCTGGCTGGGTTAATTGCTGCTGCTCTGCGCTACGGCATATTTTTTCTTTGAACGAAGACGCACAAACGCACCGGCTTTAAATTAATATATAAAGCCACCACAGGCAGCGTGACAACACACCAAGTCTTAATACAACACCATAGGCCGTCCCGGCCAACGTAAAAGGATCATCGAAAAGGTTCAGGCGCGACTCAACAAACCACAAGCGGATTACAGGGCACAGCCCGTACAGAGCGCGCAGGCTCGTCAAGCATCAAAAGGGACCATGGTCGCACGCCATAGTCAAGGCTCCCTAGCCATCATGTACACTTGCAGCAAACGTTGTTGGACGTTGTTGATCAGCTCAACATCCATGTGCCTCCCCAACGGACTCCACTGCTGCAATAGGAAGTTGCATTTGAAGAGAATGTTAGCCGGATGCGAAGAAAAGCAACCCTCGATAGTGAATTTGTTCCTAGTTAACCACATAGCCCAGAGAAGTGCCCCTACACAACTCCACATCACCCGTTTAGCACGCCCGTGAATCGTATCTAGGAGTTCGGTCAACTCCGCGGCCGATCTGGGGTCCCATTGGACACCAGCCGCGGTCCGGACTGCGCTCCATGCAAATCTTGCAAGAGAGCAATTGAAGAACGCGTGGCTGGCGTCCTCAGGATCCCCACAAAGCGCGCATGGACCGGTGGTCGGCCCGATGTGTTTGGCCACATTTAAGGAGGTAGGCAACTTATCAGAAATAGTTGCCACATGAAGAGTTTGATCTTCAGGGGCAACCGCGCTTTCCACAAGCCCGCAATCGCCTGGTGCGCCGTCCCGCAGCACATTCTGCGGTACAAGGAATTAACCGTGAACTTGCCGGAACTGGTGAGCGCCCAGCTCACCGTGTCCGGTTTGCCCGCAAGGTTTATTGGTTCAATGAGTTGCAACAAAGCCGCAAACTTGGTCTGCTCTTGCCCGTTTAGTTCCCGCTTGAAGTAGATCACAGGTGGTGTCGACGCGAGCGCTTCCGCCACCGTGATTGTTGGGTCCACTGCTAGCTCAAACAAATCCCGGAATTCCGCCCAAAGAGGTTGGGCTCCTATCCACAGATCCGTCCAGAAGCGGGTCGAGCGACCGTTCCCAATGGCAAATTTCGCCCCCATGGCAAATGCCGGTTTGACCGACCGCGGGTTGTTCCAGAAGTTGGAGCCCCTTGCCCGCCCTTCGAAGAAGTTGCCATCAGGAAAATACTTGGCCTTGAGGAGATCAACCCACAGACCGGATGCCCCTTCGGCAATTTGCCAGATCCATTTACACATCAAGCGATGTTTAAAAGTCTGGAGTTGGTGATCCCGAGACCCCCCAAGGCCTTGGGCCGGCACACCCATGCCCATTTAACCATATGGTACTTACGGTTCGGGCCGGTTCCTTCCTAAAAGAACTTGGCGCGGGGCGTGTCGAACTTTGCATGGACCCCTTCTGCGAGCAGAAACAGACCCATGGCAAACATTGGCAGGGAGCAAAGACTGGAATTCGTAAGAATGAGTCTAGCCGCCTTGAAAAGGAATTTCCCTCGCCCAGGGCACACCCTCCCGCGCACCTTGCCACACAGAGGATCCCAATCCTCTATCGTGGGTCGTTTGGTGTCTATCGGTAAGCCGAGGTACGTAAATGGGAATTTGCCGACTTTGCACTTAAACAAATCAGCTATACGTCTACCCTCGTCCGGCTCGACCCTCATCGCAATCAACACACACTTGTTAAAGTTGATTTTGAGGCCCGACATGAGCTCAAAGCTAATGAGAATCGCCTTGACCGAAGTTATACTCAGCAGATCCGGGCGAAACATCAAAAGCGTGTCATCCGCATATTGCAAATGAGTCATTCCCCTTGAAATGAGGTGGCCTACCAACCCGTGGATATGGCCTGCCGCCGTTGCTTTCGTCAGCATCGCGGATAACGCATCAACTACAAAGTTGAACAGCAGCGGCGACATCGGGTCGCCCTGCCTGAGTCCGCGTTTGTTCCTGAAGAAATGCCCTATTTCTCCGTTCACCGAAACAGCAGTTTGACCTCCCGAGACCAGTTGCATAACTCGATGAACCCACTGTTGGAAATATGCCCTAGAGGCAATAATAAAAGGATTATTATTATATTTCCTTGTTCATGATAATTGTCTTTTATTCATGCTATAATTGTATTATCCGGAAATCGTAATACACGTGTGAATACATAGACCACAATATGTCCCTAGTGAGCCTCTAGTTGACTAGCTCGTTGATCAATAGATAGTCATGGTTTCTGACTATGGACATTGGATGTCATTGATAACGGGATCACATCATTAGGAGAATGATGTGATGGACAAGACCCAATCCTAAGCATAGCACAAGATCGTGTAGTTCGTTTTGCTAGAGCTTTTCCAATGTCAAGTATCTATTCCTTAGACCATGAGATCGTGTAACTCCCGGATACCGTACGAGTGCTTTGGGTGTATCAAACGTCACAACGTAACTGGGTGACTATAAAGGTGCACTATAGGTATCTCCGAAAGTGTCTGTTGGGTTGACACGGATCAAGACTGGGATTTGTCACTCCGTGTTACGGAGAGGTATCACTGGGCCCACTCGGTCGTGCATCATCATCATGAGCTCAAAGTGACCAAGTGTCCGTCACGGGATCATGCATTACGGCAGTGAGTAAAGTGACTTGCCGGTAACGAGATTGAGCGAGGTATTGGGATACCGACGATCGAATCTCGGCAAGTAACATACCGATTGACAAAGGGAATTGTATACGGATTGTTTGAATCCTCGACATCGTGGTTCATCCGATGAGATCATCGAGGAGCATGTGGGAGCCAACATGGGTATCCAGATCCCGCTGTTGGTTATTGCCCGAGAGCCGTCTCGGTCATGTCTACGTGTCTCCCGAACCCGTAGGGTCTACACACTTAAGGTTCAGTGACGCTAGGGTTGTATGAATATGAGTATGCAGTAAACCGAATGTTGTTTGGAGTCCCGGATGAGATCCGGACGTCATGAGGAGTTCCAGAATGGTCCGGAGGTAAAGAATTATATATAGGAAGTATTGTTTCGGCCATCGGGAAAGTTTCGGGGTCACCCGGTATTGTACCGGGACCACCGGAAGGGTCCCGAGGGTCCACCGGGTGGGGACACCCATCCCGGAGGGCCCCATGGGCTGAAGTGGGAGGGAACCAGCCCATAGTGGGCTGGTGCGCTATGGCCCACCCCTAGCCTAGGGTTGAAACCCTAGGGTGGGGGGCGCCCCACTTGCCTTGGGGGGCACTCCACCCCCTTGGCCGCCGCCCCCCTTGGGAGATGGGATCCCCAAGGCCCCCCCCTGGGGGCCTATATAAAGGGAGGGGGGAGGGGGCAGCCGCACCCTGAAGTTCTGGCGCCTCCCTCCCCCTGCTACACCTCTTCCTCCTCCGTCACGTGCTTGGAAAAGCCCTGCCGGAGTGCTGCTGCTCCACCACCACCACGCCGTTGTGCTGCTGCTGGAGCCATCATCATCAACCTCTCCTTCCCCCTTGCTGGATCAAGAAGGAGGAGACGTCTCCCGTCCCGTACGTGTGTTGAACGCGGAGGTGCCGTCCGTTCGGCACTCGGTCATCGGTGATTTGGATCACCATGAGTACAACTCCATCATCCACGTTCTAGTGAACGCTTCCGCACACGATCTACAAGTGGTATGTAGATGCAATCTCTCTCCCATGACTCGTTGCTTAGATGAACTCATAGATGGATCTTGGTGAAACCGCAGGAAAAATTTTAATTTTCTGCAACGTTCCCCAACAGTGGCATCATGAGCTAGGTCTATACGTAGTTCTCTATTGCACGAGTAGAACACAATTTTGTTTTGGGCGTAGATCTTGTCAACTTGTTTGCCGCTACTAGTCTTATCTTGCTTCAGCGGTATTGTGGGATGAAGCGGCCGGACCAACCTTACACGTGCGCTTACGTGAGACCGGTTCCACCGACTAACATGCAGTTGTTGCATAAGGTGGTTGGCGGGTGTCTGTCTCTCCCAATTTATTTGGTTCTGATTAGATTAAAAGGGTCCTTATGAAGGGTAAATAGAAGTTGACAAAATCACGTTGTGGTTATTCGTAGGTAAGAAAATGTTCTTGCTAGAACCCAATTGCAGCCACGTAAAAGATGCAACAACAATTAGAGGGCGTCTAACTTGTTTTTGCAGCAATTGTCATGTGATGTGATATGGCGAGAAGTTGTGATGAATGATGAATGACATATTGTGATGTGTGAGATCATGTTCTTGTAATAGGAATCATGACTTGCATGTCGATGAGTATGACAACCGGCAGGAGCCATAGGAGTTGTCTTTATTTTGTATGACCTGCGAGTCATTGAAGAACGCCATGTAAATTACTTTACTTTATTGCTAAACGCGTTAGCCATAGAAGTAGAAGTAGTCGTTGGCGTGACAACTTCATGAAGACACGATGATGGAGATCATGATGATGGAGATCATGGTGTCATGCCGGTGACAAGGTGATCATGAAGCCCCGAAGATGGAGATCAATGGAGCTGTATGATATTGGCCATATCATGTCACTACTATATAATTGCATGTGATGTTTATTATGATTATGCATCTTGTTTACTTAGAACGACGGTAGTAAATAAGATGATCCTTACAACAATATCAAGAAGTGTTCTCCCCTAACTGTGCGCCCGTTGCTAAAGTTAAATCGTTTGAAACACCACGTGATGATCGGGTGTGATAGATCCTTACGTTCACATACAACGGGTGTAAGACAGTTTTACACATGCAAAACACTTAGGGTTAACTTGAAGAGCCTAGCATGTACAGACATGGCCTCGGAACACGGAGACCGAAAGGTCGAACACGAGTCGTATGGAAGATACGATCAACATGGAGATGTTCACCGATGATGACTAGTCCGTCTCACGTGATGATCGGACACGGCCTAGTCGACTCGGATCGTGTAACACTTAGATGACTAGAGGGATGTCTAATCTGAGTGGGAGTTCATTAAAATAATTTGATTAGATGAACTTTATTATCATGAACTTAGTCTAAAACCTTTGCAAATATATCTTGTAGATCAAATGGCCAACGCTCATGTCAACATGAACTTCAACGCGTTCCTAGAGAAAACCAAGCTGAAAGACGATGGCAGCAACTATTCGGACTGGGTCCGGAACCTGAGGATCATCCTCATAGCAGCCAAGAAACAATATGTCCTAGAAGCACCACTAGGTGATGCACCCATCCCAGAGAACCAAGACATTATGAATGCTTGGCAGTCTCGTGCTGATGATTACTCCCTCGTTCAGTGCGGCATGCTTTACAGCTTAGAACCGGGGCTCCAAAAGCGTTTTGAGCAACACGGAGCATATGAGATGTTCGAGGAGCTGAAACTAGTTTTCCAAGCTCATGCCCGGTTCGAGAGATATGAAGTCTCCGACAAGTTCTATAGTTGTAAGATGGAGGAAAACAGTTACATCGGTGAACACATACTCAAAATGTGCAGGTTGCACAACCGCTTTGTCCCAGCTGGACATAAACCTCCCGGACGAGGCGGTCATTGACAGAATCCTTCATCGCTCCCACCAAGCTACAAGAGCTTTGTGATGAACTACAATATGCAGGGGATGGTGAAGACCATTCCGGTATTCTCTATGCTGAAGTCGTGAGAGGTTGAAATCAAGAAAGAACATCAAGTGTTGATGGTCAATAAAACCACTAAGTTCAAGAAGGGCAAGGGCAAGAAGAACTTCAAGAAGGACGGCATGGAGGTTGCCGCGCCCGTAGGCAAGTTGCCGGAAGAAGTCAAAGAATGGACCCAAGCACGAGACAGAGTGCTTTTATTGCAAAGGGAAGGGCCCTTTGGAGCGGAACTGCCCCAAAAACTTAGCGGACAAGAAGGCCGGCAACACTAAAGGTATATTTGATATACAGGTAATTGATGTGTACGTTACCAGTACTCGTAGTAACTCCTGGGTATTTGATACCGGTGCCGTTGCTCATATTTGTAACTCACAGCAGGAGCTGCGGAATAAACGGAGACTGGCGAAGGATGAGGTGACGATGCGCGTCGGGAATGGTTCCAAGGTCGATGTGATCGCCGTCGGCACGCTACCTCTACATTTACCTACGGGATTAGTTTTAAACCTCAATAATTGTTATTTAGTGCCAAGTTTGAGCATGAACATTGTATCGGGATCTCGTTTAATGCGAGATGGCTACTCATTTAAATCCGAGAATAATGGTTGTTCTATTTATATGAGAGACATGTTTTATGGTCATGCTCCGATGGTCAATGGTTTATTCTTAATGAATCTCGAGCGTAATATTACACTTATTCATAGTGTGAATACCAAAAGATGTAAAGTTGATTACGATAGTCCCACATACTTGTGTACTGCCGCCTTGGTCACATTGGTGTCAAGCGCATGAAGAAGCTCCATTCTGATGGACTTTTAGAGTCTCTAGATTATGAATCATTTGACACATGCGAACCATGCCTTATGGGCAAAATGACCAAGACTCCGTTCTCCGGAACAATGGAGCGAGCAACCAACTTATTGGAAATCATACATACCGATGTATGCGGTCCAATGAGCGTTGAGGCTCATGGAGGATATCGTTATGTTCTCAATCTCACCGATGACTTGAGTAGATATGGGTATGTCTACTTGATGAAACACAAGTCTGAGACCTTTGAAAAGTTCAAGGAATTTCAGAATGAGGTAGAGAATCAACGTGACCGAAAAATAAAGTTCTTCTGATCGGATCGTGGAGGAGAATATTTAAGTCACGAATTTGGTACACACTTGAGGAAATGTGGAATCGTTTCACAACTCACGCCGCTGGAACACCTCAGCGTAAGGGTGTGTCCGAGCGTCGTGTCGCACTCTATTGGATATGGTGCGATCTATGATGTCTCATACCGATTTACCGCTACCATTTTGGGGATACGCTCTAGAGACAGCTACATTCACTTTAAATAGGGCACCGTCTAAATCCGTTGAGACGACACCGTATGAATTATGGTTTGGGAAGAAACCTAAGCTATCGTTTCTAAAAGTTTGGGGATGCGATGCTTATGTCAAGAAACTTCAACCTGAAAAGCTCGAACCCAAGTCGGAAAAATGCGTCTTCATAGGATACCCTAAAGGAAACCATTGGGTATACCTTCTACTTAAGATCCGAGGGCAAGATCTTTGTTGCCAAGAACGGATCCTTTACGGAAAAGAGTTTCTCTCGAAAGAAGTAAGTGGGAGGAAAGTAGAACTCGAGTACTACCTCTTGAACAGGATAGTAGTGCAGCTCGGGAAAATGTTCTGTGATGCCTACACCAACCGAAGAGGAAATTAATGATGATGATCAAGGTACTTGGATCAAGTTGCTACTGAACCCGTGGGTCCACTAGGACACGCTCCGCACCAGTGGTACGGCAACCCTGTCACGGAAATCATGTTGTTAGACAACG
Source organism: Aegilops bicornis (assembly GCA_021605145.1). Lineage (NCBI taxonomy): Eukaryota > Viridiplantae > Streptophyta > Magnoliopsida > Poales > Poaceae > Aegilops > Aegilops bicornis. Next base: position 1,954,728 of record JAHIAL010000057.1, read on the forward strand.
GTGAGCCTTGAACTATGAAGAAGCGATGGCGGGCCCAGATTCCAACAAATGGCTCGAAGCCATGCAATCCGAGATAGGATCCATGTATGAAAACAAAGTATGGACTTTGACAGACTTGCCCGATGATCGGCGAGCGATAGAAAATAAATGGATCTTTAAGAAGAAGACGGACGCGGATGGTAATGTCACTAAGGGTTATCGGCAAGTTCAAGGGATTGACTACGATGAGACTTGTCGCTAAGGGTTATCGGCAAGTTCAAGGGATTGACTACGATGAGACTTTCTCTCCCGTAGCGAAGCTTAAGTCCGTCGAATCATGTTAGCAATTGCCGCATACTATGATTATGAGATATGGCAGATGGACGTCAAAACAACGTTCCTTAACAGTTATCTTAAGGAAGAGTTGTATATGATGCAGCCGGAAGGTTTTGTCGATCCTAAGAATGCTAATAAAGTATGCAAGCTCCAGCGATCCATTTATGGGTTGGTGCAAGCATCTCGGAGTTGGAACATTCGCTTTGATGAGATGATCAAAGCGTTTGGGTTTATGCTTGAGACTTATGGAGAAGCCTGCGTTTACAAGAAAGTGAGTGGGAGCTCTGTAGCATTTCTCATATTATATGTAGATGACATACTTTTGATGGGAAATGATATAGAACTCTTGGACAACATTAAGGCCTACTTGAATAAAAGTTTTTCAATGAAGGACCTTGGAGAAGCTGCTTATATATTAGGCATCAAGATCTATAGAGATAGATCGAGACGCCTCATAGGTCTTTCACAAAGCACATACCTTGATAAGATTTTGAAGAAGTTCAAAATGGATCAGTCCAAGAAAGGGTTCTTGCCTGTCTGCAAGGTGTGAGATTGAGCTCGGCTCAATGCCCCGACCACGGACAAAAGATAAAAAGAGATGAGCGTCATCCCCTATGCCTCGGTCATAGGATCTTTTATGTATGCCATGCTGTGTACCTGTCCTGTTGTAATCCTTGCCGTAAGTTTGGTAGGAAGGTACCAAAGTAATCCCGGCAAGGAACACTGGACAGCGGTCAAGAATATCCTGAAGTACCTGAAAAGGACAAAGGACATGTTTCTCGTTTATGGAAGTGACGAAGAGCTCGTCGTAAAGGGTTACATCGATGCTAGGTTCGAAACAGATCTGGATGACTCTAAGTCACAAACCGGATACGTGTATATGTTGAATGGTGGAGCAGTTAGCTGGTGCAGCTGCAAGCAGAGCGTCGTGGCGGGATCTACATGTGAGGCGGAGTACATGGCAGCCTCGGAGGCAGCGCATGAAGCAATTTGGGTGAAGGAGTTCATCACCGACCTAGGAGTCATACCCAATGGGGCCGATCAAACTCTTCTGTGACAACACAGGAGCTATTGCACTTGCCAAGGAGCCCAGGTTTCACAAGAAGACCAGGCACATCAAGCGTCGCTTCAACTCCATCCGTGAAAATGTTCAAGATGGAGACATAGAAATTTGCAAAGTGCATATAGATCTGAATGTCGCAGATCCGTTGACTAAACCTCTTCCGTAGGCAAAACATGATCAACACCAGAATTCTATGGGTGTTCGATTCATCACAATGTAACTAGATTATTGACTCTAGTGCAAGTGGGAGACTGTTGGAAATATGCCCTAGAGGCAATAATAAAAGGATTATTATTATATTTCCTTGTTCATGATAATTGTCTTTTATTCATGCTATAATTGTATTATCCGGAAATCGTAATACACGTGTGAATACATAGACCACAATATGTCCCTAGTGAGCCTCTAGTTGACTAGCTCGTTGATCAATAGATAGTCATGGTTTCACGACTATGGACATTGGATGTCATTGATAACGGGATCACATCATTAGGAGAATGATGTGATGGACAAGACCAATCCTAAGCATAGCACAAGATCGTGTAGTTCGTTTTGCTAGAGCTTTTCCAATGTCAAGTATCTATTCCTTAGACCATGAGATCGTGTAACTCCCGGATACCGTCACGAGTGCTTTGGGTGTATCAAGCGTCACAACGTAATCGGGTGACTATAAAGGTGCACTACAGGTATCTCCGAAAGTGTCATTGGGTTGACACGGATCGAGACTGGATTTGTCACTCCGTGTTACGGAGAGGTATCACTGGGCCCACTCGGTAGTGCATCATCATAATGAGCTCAAAGCGGCCAAGTGTGCGGTCACGGATCATGCATTACGGTGCGAGTAAAGTGACTTGCGGTAGCTAGATTGAGCGAGGTATTGGGATACCGACGATCGAATCTCGGGCAAGTAACATACCGATTGACAAAGGGAATTGTATCTGGGATTGTTTGAATCCTCGACATCGTGGTTCATCCGATGAGATCATCGAGGAGCATGTAGAGCCAACATGGGTATCCAGATCCCGCTGTTGGTTATTGCCCGAGAGCCGTCTCGGTCATGTCTACGTGTCTCCCGAACCCGTAGGGTCTACACACTTAAGGTTCGGTGACGCTAGGGTTGTATGAATATGAGTATGCAGTAAACCGAATGTTGTTCAGAGTCCCGGATGAGATCCCGGACGTCACGAGGAGTTCCAGAATGGTCCGGAGGTAAAGAATTATATATAGGAAGTGTTGTTTCGGCCATCGGGAGAGTTTCGGGGGTCACCGGTATTGTAGCGGGACCACCGGAAGGGTCCCGGGGGTCCATCGGGTGGGGCCACCTATCCCGGAGGGCCCCATGGGCTGAAGTGGGGAGGGTAACCAGCCCATAGTGGGTTGGTGCGCCCCCCTTGGCCCACCCCTTGCGCCTAGGGTTGAAACCCTAGGGTGAAGCGCCCACTGCCTTGGGCGCACTCCACCCCCCTTGCCGCCACCCCTTGGGAGATGGGATCCCCAAGGGCGGCGCCCCCAGGGGCCTATATAAAGGGAAGGGAGGAGGGGCAGCCGCACCTGAAACTCTGGCGCCTCCCTCCCCTGCTACACCTCTTCCTCCTCCGTCACGTGCTTGGCGAAGCCTGCCGAGTGCTTTGCTACTCCACCACCACCACGCCGTTGTGCTGCTGCTGGAGCCATCATCATCAACCTCTCCTTCCCCCTTGCTGGATCAAGAAGGAGGAGACGTCTCCCGTCCCGTACGTGTGTTGAACGCGGAGGTGCCGTCCGTTCGGCACTCGGTCATCGGTGATTTGGATCACGGCGAGTACGACTCCATCATCCACGTTCTAGTGAACGCTTCCGCACGCGATCTACAAGTGGTATGTAGATGCAATCTCTCTCCCATGACTCGTTGCTTAGATGAACTCATAGATGGATCTTGGTGAAACCGTAGGAAAAATTTTAATTTTCTGCAACGTTCCCCAACACCCACACCGCGGAGAAACCACGTCCCAAGAGCACCTGACGCAGGAAATCCCAATTTACCCGGTCATACGCCTTCTCGAAGTCAAACTTCAGCAAGACAGCTGGTTCCTTCGTGCGCTTGAGCTCATGCACAATCTCCTGGAGAGCTAGCGGACCCTCGAGGATATTGCGGCCGCGGATAAACACGGATTGATTACGGTGGATCGAGTGCTGGGCTATCGGCACTACTAGGGAAAACCCTAGTAGTAGCGCGGGTTTAAAGCCCACTAGTAGCGCGTGCTGCCGCGCTACTAATAAGGCGCTACAGCTATTACTTAGCAGTAGCGCGTGTGACACGCGCTACTGCTAAGAGACATAGCGGCAGCGCTTGTTCACACCCGCGCTGCTGCTAATCTAGCTACTTGCAGCGTGTTTACTGTCCATCGCTACTAGTATTCTTTTTTTTAGTGTATTTATCCGCCGTTATACAAATTTTGGTACAATACCAATTATGAGGTTTATATCATTATGTCCATAACGATTGTGTCAAATGAAGGTGGATTAGGTTCAAGTGGAGGCAATATGTGGTGCATGTCAAAAGTATACTACTAATCCAAACTTGATCTAGTTTGGACTAGTAGTACTTTCGACGTGCACCACATGTTGCCTCTACTTGAATCTAATCCGCCAACACAAGCTATTTAATCATTATCATAGTCATTAGCACCAACAGTATTTATTTAATCACCACTAACACTAGCTCATAATAATCATCATAGTTATTACCACCAACACTAGCTATTTAATTATCATAGTCATAGTGTAGCACATCATCATCTTTAAACTCATTTCTAGCTAGTTAATCACTCCTGCTGTTCTCTATCAGGTAAAATAACATAAAACATTTGTAGCTCTCGTCCTTCATCAAGTTGGAGCATGCAGATGAACCTGTCTCTTAATCGTGGGCTGCGCTTCTGATTGCTGCCCCCTAGTACTTGTCTGCGCTCCTCCATCACAGATTTGGTGCAGTCTTTCACTATTAAGAATTAAATACGCTAATCTTGAATGCACTATAGTGATTTGTAGGATATCTTGGCCGTAAGCTAACAATACTCATGGTACCTTTAGTCTCGATCCCATAAGGCACAACATTTATCGGGAGTCCCTGTTGAAGAACATCATATGGTAACATACTTAGCAATGAAGTTTAGCTTAAAAAATAATGTATAGAAAAGATGCACTGAGGACAAATTGTAAAAATCTTACCATCTTTCCTAAATAGATGTGACTGTAGTTCATTACGAACACTATTGGTCGCACGTTTTCAGTACTAACATTTCTAAATCCAGAAAGAAAATTTGTCTTGACAATATCAAGATCCGCAAGCCATGAAACGTAATGACTTAGCTCCTCGCAGTTTAGTTCAGCCCCAGCACAATAGTAGGTCCTGTCTACCAAGCGCTGGAAATGTTTGCTTGAACGGAAATAAGCTGACAATAGAAATTAGTTGTCAACTATTTTTGAATAAACAATATCAAACACATAAATATGGTTGAGAAACTCACATAATGGTATAATTGAAGGCGTCTGCACATCGACCCAGATGTCGGTATTACCTTCAATATCATCTTCTGGATGAATATCAAAGGTGATAACCATATCAGGCTCAAATGGATAATTCTTGCATAGTGCTCACCATGTTTTGCATTCAAAATAGGTGTAGTCGTCTGAATTGTATAATTTTGCGTGGAAAATATAACCATGCTCGGTCTTCAAATAAACTTTCTTTACCTCCATAGTACGACTGAAACCTATCTTATCCAATACAAAAACTCTTGCATGGCAGGGGATACGCTAGTAGAATAGTAAAAAAAATTAGAAGTTGAAGCAAATGAAGAAGATGTCATGCTTAATTACGAAAAAAGACTTGTCATTGTGACTTACTGTATCCACTTCGAAGTTCTCGTCCAGCTTGATGCTGAAGCGCCTATCATCATCTAGGAAGATTCCGTCGCACAGGCCGCGCTCGTCTTCGCAGTATTTGCAAATACCGAAATCCTTTTCATCGTCACACATTTCCTATGAATACTCAACACACAAATCCGGGGCACTCGATATTTCCTACATATTCTGGCACAAGTCATGCCAAAATTCACGAAAAAATACGGCATGACCTATGCTAAAATAGGACATATCGAGCGCCTGAAATTTGCCGGAACGGAAATGAATCAACACTCCGGCAAAACATAGGACAGTCGGAGGTGTAACCTGCAAACATGACCGGCCACTTGGGCAAGCACATATCCTATTTGAGCAACACAAGATATACATTTCAAAATATCTTATAGGACTCAAATTAGCATGCATTCAATAACCAAAAGTAAAGCATCTCATGCGTCCGTACATCGTCGAATATTATCACTAATACATCCCGAATAGTATCATACATATAACATCACAGATACAACTAAAACCCTAACGCAAGACGGGTATCGGCGCGGGCGGTGGACACCCACAGAGAAGGAACCATCACAGGATCATAGCTCCAGTGAGATCCCTAGAGAACATGTCAGGTATTGGAGAACCTGTGCTCCAACGCAAACAAGTAGCGACGGACGTGCGCGTCCTCCTCACTGACACGGTGACGCTCCACCTCCAGAGGTCCTCGAGCCTCTGGACGGTCTTGCCCTGCGACCGCCACCAAAGAAGGTTCGGGTCAACGACAGGCTGGCTCCTCACCAACCTGCGCCCCCCGGTAGGTAGCGCCTCCCAGTACCACCCCGGCGGAGCCTAGTCCCGGACATGGCCCATCTAGTCAAGCAGGTGTCCTCCGCCGACTCGGCAGCGAGGATGCGGGATAGGCATAAATCCCACGTCGATGCGGGAAAAATTGCTTTAACTAAAAAAAGAACAACAAGTTCTTACTAACTAGTTCTATTAATTCAACTAGTTCTTACTGAAAATAAACTTACTATAAATAAAAATAAACTAGTACCTAATTGGTACCTAGTTCTTACTAACTAATTAGTACCTAGGAACTACTGCCCTAATTACCATCTAATTTGATGAACCTAGGGGTGGAAAATGGTAGCGGATATTCCAATTATCCAACTTAAAAGTGAAATAAGTGGTCAAATTTTAGTCATTTTATTATGCATTACACTAGTGTTTATTCATCATCTAAGAAAACACCCCAGCCGCATCTGTATCCAATTCATTTCCACCCATAGATGAACCCTAACTAATTTGATGCAACTAAAATTTGAAGAACCTATCTAGGCAGAGGTAGGGGAGGGGGAGGAGCAGGCGTGCTCACCTCGGGTGCCTGCAGCGAGAGAGGGGCAGGCGGCGTCGAGGTCGGGGTCGGCTCATGCCTTGTGGAGGGCGGCATCGAGGTCGGGTCGGGCGGCGTTCGGGCGACGTTAAGGTCGGGGCGGGCGGCATTGAATCCGTGGTCGGGGCGGCATAGAGGGTGCGCGGAGAGCGCGCGGCGGCCGACGAGCGACGACAACGGCGAGAGCGGAGGAGTTCGATTTGGAGGGAAGTGGCCGTGGGGAAGGACGAACTCGGTGGTTAAGTCAGAAGTAGCAGTAGCGCGTTCCAGAAAGCGCGCTACTGCTACGTTAGCTACAGCGCGTTCTGGGATACGCGCTACTGCTACTCCTTTCTCTTTTTTTTCCTTTTCATTTATTTTTCTTCACATTTTATTTTTTCCTTTCACCTTCTTCTATTTCTTTCATTTTCAATTACCTTTCTATTTGCTTTCCATTTAATTTTATATTCTTTAGCAGTAGCAAGTTTAGAATAAAATGCGCTGCTACAAAGAAAGTAGCGGTAGTGCGGTTCGATATAGATCGCTACTACTATGTGTAGCCTATCGGCTAAGCCGTGGGAATTTTAGTAGTAACGTGTTCACAGCAAGACGCGCTACTGCTAGGAAATTATGTGCAACGCGGTTTGCACAGGCGCGCTACTGCTACTTAGCACCAGCGTGCTTTTTTGACCCACGCTACTGCTAAAGTTCTTTGTATAAGGTTTTCCCTAGTAGTGTGGGCCTAATCGAGTGGCGCTCGCTTTAGCACAAATCTTAAAAGGAACGTTAATTAACGCAATCGGACGATACTGCCTAATGTTATCGGCCCCCTGCACCTTCGGAATGAGCGAGAGAACTCCAAAATTAAGGCGGGCTATATCTACCGTCCCTCGCATAAAACCATTACAAATCTCAAAAATAGGGCCTCTAAGGATGGGCCAGAACCGCTTGAACATTGCCACCGGCCACCCGTCCAGGCCCGGCGAAGTATCCGCTTTCATCCCCATAAGGGCTGCATCAATTTCTTCGTGGAGAAAAGCGAGCCCCAGCTAAATGCCGTTCTCCGTCTCCGAGAACGTTGGGATCCCTCCCACACGTCCGCGCGTAGGCCAGCCCCCTGGGCCTCACACGTTCCCATCAGGTTGATGTAGAACTCGTAAATGTGTCGCGAAATGTCCTCTTGTCGCAACAGGAGCCCCTGCTCCGATTGAAGCCTAAGGATAGCGCGTTTACGACGCCGACCGTTAGCGTAGGCGTGGAAATATTTGGTATTGGCGTCTCCCTTAAGGGTCCATTTTAACCCACTACGCTGCGGCCAATATTCTTCCTCCGCGCGGAGTAAATCCTCGACCTGCCCCTCAAGGGCATATCGATGAGCCCACTCCTGCTCCGTGAAAACCCGAGCATCAGCCTGCGCATCGATCCTGGCGATCTCCTCCGTAATCGATGCTCTATGCTCTTTGTCCATCCTCCCTAGGTTGGCGCCGCACCCCTTGAGGCTGGCTCTAAATCGACCCGACGGCGTTCGAATTCCATCGGGCCTCGCTGGGACCGACACTGCCGCATACGCCCGGCCATTTCAATTTGAAGATTGCCTCGAATCCTGGCACTTCAAACCAGGCCGTTTCAAAGAAAAACGCGAAGGCTGCGCCTCAGCCTATCCTCCCCGAGGAATAGACTAGCGGGGCGTGGTCGTAACCAATCCGTGTCTCCGCTACCAGCGTGCACAGAGGGTAGCCCATTTCCCATTCCGGCGACATAAACACCCTGTCAAGCACCGAGCGGACCGGGTCTAGTTGTTTATTAGTCCATGTGAAACGTGCGCCCGTCCTTGCCACTTCCCATAGGGCCATGGCGACAATAGCAGTGTTGAACATGGCCACCCTGGGCCAGTTTATGTTACCATTATTCTTGTCAGCTCCCGACCTAATTAAGTTAAAGTCCCCCCCCCCCCCGAGGACCGGGAGCGCCGCGGCAGTCACCGTAGTGACTTTCTGTTGGAGTTCTCCCAAGAACTCCGCCAATCGGGAATGATCGTCAGGTCCGTAGACCTGAATGACCACTAGCTCGTGAAGCGTAGCGCGAATGCGAAAATGCGCAGCAATGAAGAAAGTACCAACATCCCAAGTGATAATTTCATACGCAACACGGCTTAAACCCAGCAACATACCACCCGAGTGCCCTACAGCAGGTGAAAAGTGCCAATCGAATCGTTCCAGCGGGTCTATAGCTAGCAGTTCATGGAAGCGGAAATCAGTTTTCCTGTAGGCCTACGATGTCCACGTCCTCTTTGCGCATATAATCTTTAAGTTGGGTGCGCCGCCCCGCGTGGCCAAATCCACGGATATTCCAAAATAAAGCTCGCATCTAAATGACCCGGTTACGTAGCCGGACACCCCTAGAGGTGACCGCTTTCGCCACGCGCCTCACCTTGCCCCTGCAAGGCGAGGGAGAGGTGGCAACCCCTGTTGCCTGTCCCCCCTCATCGGGCATAGAAAGAACCGCGACGGCCCCTCCCTCGGGCGCCCGTCCTCTGTCGACGTCTTGCTGCGCAACCAAGAATCATGATGCTGCCTGCGCCATCTCCTTAAGCGCACAAAAAGAAACCAGCTCATGTCCCCACCCATATCAGTCCTGGCCGGTGACGTTCCACTGATTTTACGTGTTACAGTACTAGATCTTCGGAGGGTATATTTGGCGTGGTTGTTATCTTCGGTCTAGGAGGTACTTTTTCCGTCCATGTTTACTTTTCTGTGAGATATAATTCACAAGACAAGACAGAACTATAATTTTACCTAAATGCTAGATAATGCAGCTACGCTATTCAGTAGAGTTGAGTGCACGCATGTGAGCCGCCCGATGCTGACGCAATTGCGCTACACGACAAATTGTTAGAAAAATGGCCTCCTTCTCCCTTGTGATGTAGTACCTGTCATCTTCAGGTGGTGGGTGGTCCGTAAAGATTAACTGCATGCATATGCTGATGTCATCCGACTTTATTCCGTCTCATTTTTTCAAAAAGCTATAACTTTTGAACCGAGCATCAGAAGGAATATCCGTTTTCACTATTAGGTTTCTCACGACGAGATCTTCAAAACTAGATCCCATATGAATAGGTTTTGATGAATTTTTTAAAGCAACTTTGGTTCTAGTTGAGGCAACTTTATTGCTAAACAGAAGCAACTTTCTTGCACCATGTGTACTAGTGAATTTACCTAGCAAGCATATCATAGAAAACATAGAAACCATGTCGAACAAATTTTCATCATATGTAGGCAACTGAACATCATTCAGTAAGCAACTTTGATATCACATGGAGGCAACCCGGTACTAAAGGAGGCAACTTGTGTTATGAAGGTGCATTCAACATACATTATGCATACACTGTCCTATGATCACATATCCATATTTTGCAAAAGGAGATAAAACATTTCTTCCAGTTGTCTACCATTCTCATGAAGTTGTGTATTACCAAAAATCTAGGGGGTCTTGTCTAGATGCATGGCATTTTTGTTTGAATCAGTGGGATAATTTTTGCAGTCGATAGATTGGTAGTTATGTGAATTATGGGGACAAAGCAATCGCTTGGATTTACTAGAAGAGTTTTGTCAAGTTGTAATGCAGTTGCTTGGTTTGGTATGGGGACAAAGTTGTCGGTTGGATTTGCTAGAAGAGTTGCATCGTGTCATAATGCAGTTGCTTGGTTTGGTTGGGACAATTGGTTGGTTTTTGCTTGGAAAGTATTGCATGGTGTTTTGAGTAATGTAGTCACTTGGATTTGCTAGGATAGTTGCTTGGTTTAGTATGGACAGTTGCTTGGTTTTGTTGGAATAGGCAAGTAATTTACAAAGTTAGGCAACTGAGTGGAAATGGTAGGCAACTATTTCACCAATAGCAAGCAACTGTGCATCAATGGTAGCCAATTTTCATAGTACTTGTAGGCAACTGAGCATCAACCATAGGAAATTGACATTCAACGATATGAAACTAAGCTACCATGAATAGGCAAGTTGGGATAATGTGTGCACAATTCATAGGTACACATAGTGCAGTGAAGTTGCTTGTATGTAGTACTAAAGGTGCCCCATGTTTTGTATGATTTTATCGTTTTTACACAAACCAACATCATAGAAGTCCTATTAAGCCAAAAAGAAAAGTTGCTTCCCTATAGAACTAAAGTTGCCTCCGTTACACCCAAAGTTTCCCATCCAAAAAAGATTGACGAAACCTATCCACATGGCATCTAGATTTGAAGAACTCGTCGTGAGAAACACAACGGTGAAAAAAGTTTTGAATTCTGATGATCGAATCAAAAGTTAATGCTTTTTAAAAAATTTTAAACCCCAAATTAATGCACATGTGATAAGGTCTTGACTGGTTTATTTGGCAACGTCCTGAAATCTCGTGGGCTCAGGGGAGGTGGCGTGGGGAACCAGGATCTTCTCTTTTTATGGTAGGCACATGGGGGACTGACTGCACTTTTTAGGACGTCGTTCCATTTATAGTATAAGTGCCAAATCGCACCAACGGGCGCCCGGGCGCTGGCTTGCCACGTCCATAATTTTAACGTTGTAAATCAGGTTCACAGGGATAGGATGTGTGTGTGTGTGAACAGTTGCGATTGTATTGTGTTAAAAAAACAAATAGTACAAATTTAGTAACTTAATTGTGACAGGTTGTGAACTCATCGGCAACATCTGGTGCTCCGCCATGGAGCTTCCTCTGCTTGGTTGTTTGAGTAGCATTTTTTGTCTGTGTAGATGGTCGTTTCAGGTCTAAGGAGGTTTATCCATAGATATTGCTTAGCCCTTCTACAATGAAGGAGATGGCTACGTTTTTAATCGCTTAACTTTTTTTGAAAGAAAATTCGAGCTTAATTCATTAGAAATAATCATTACATCATTTACGAGGATTGGTACAATTGCATTATGTGGTTCCTCGAGCCAATCAGAAATGATGGAAAGTCTAGCCAACTTGGCAAGTTCATGAGCAACTTTATTTTCTTCTCTATTACAATGCTCGAATCTAGAAATAGGAAAATCGCAAGCTAAGTGAAAACAGTCATAAAAAATTGCAGCTGCTGCCCCTGACGATCGTCCTCCTTCGTTCATGATCTCGATCACCTTCATATTATCCAAGTTAATAATTATGCGATTACAACCCGTCCTTTGCGCAAGCGATATGCCAAATTTTAACGCCAAGGCTTCAGCCATCAACACATCTGCACACCAGTCAATCTTACCATTTCCCCCACCGATGAACCTACCTTTGTCATCTCTTAAGACCGCCCCAATCGTACCCCTGAGAAGGTCATGGTCAAAAGAAGCATCAACGTTAAGTTTAACAAATCCCGTCGGGGGGCTAGACCATCCTCCTCTTTTCATGGAAGCCTTCGACGAGGAGGCATTAAAAAAATTGGCGGTGAGAGCGTGTATCCCCATGGATATTTGTTGTGCATTCTGAGTAGTCTCATTGTGTACCAATTTGTGCCTTTCCCACCACAAGTACCAGGCTGATATGGCAATCATGTCACACACATTACGAGTGCCCATAATACATAGTTCCTGATCTGGTAGTGAAAGTAAATATTCCAAGATTGCCTCACCCGCATAGTCTATTTTACAAGCTCTGTCGATAATATCGTCCATCCCTAGTCTTCTCGAGACTTCTTTTGCTCTGTCACATAGAAACAACAGATGTTTTGTGTATTCTGGCCCAGATGAGTAGGCAAGACACTTAGGCGAGACTTTCACATGTCTATTAGCTAAGTTAACACGACATGGAAGAGTGCCATGAAGTGTACGCCAAATAAATATTTTAACCTTTGCTGGACAAGCAAGTTTCCAAATCCTCGCCCAAATAGGATTGGCCGTGGTACGTCCCATCCCATTGGTATGTCGTAACTTGTTCTCATATTGGTGGTCCCATTCCACAAAATAAGCAGACCGAACCGAAAAAATCTCATTTTTTGTGAAATTCCAAGCTAGGAAATCTGGCATATCATGTTGCGATATTGGGATCGCAAGCACTCGCTGAACATCAATAGGCCATAGAGTCTGTCGAGGAGATCTTCATCCCAACTATTTAGGATTGGATCAATCAAATCTGGTACCTTCCGTAACAGCTGGCCTTCCTTAGGGGTAACAATTTTACGGTTTGCACAATTTGTAATCCAGGCGTCCTCCCAAATGTCAATATTCTACCCATTTCCCACTCGCCAAATATGACCACGCTTCAGGGAGCTCACACGTGCCATAATACTTTGCCAGGAGAAGGAAGATCCCTGACAAGTGTGTGTTCAGTCCATTGACTTCAAAACCTAACAAGTTGACCCTTAACATTTCAAATTGATGTTGGGGGTGGAGAGCAACAATGTGCTGTACAAATTCACCGACACGGCAAATATGCAGACTACAAATCCACCCTTCACTTATGATGAACTTTGAAAACATCTTCAACCAATACGTAAGCAGCGGAATATCACAAACAACATGCACATGTGACACAGGATTTAACGTGGAAAAACCTCTTCAACTTGAGGAGTAAAAAACCACGTCTGTGGACCGACCGGTCCACAAACGTTCACTATGAGAATGATGAGTAAAAAGTCTTCTCTAGAACATCTAGTGAGATTTACAACACACTCTCCACGTTGCCAACCCACAGCAACAACAACAACAACCACGAGAGGCAAGATTTCAGCAAAGCAGAGTTTACATAGCTTCTGTATCCTTCAGTGTTTTGCAAACTGCTCCTAAACCGCTGGACCAAACAGCACCAAATTTGGTAGACAAGTAGACAGACAAGTTGTTGAGATCCCTTCAAAATTTCAGCTCAGTTGGACACCATTTGCCTACCCAAACTGTTAGTATCTCAAAACTACTCTGTTCTGAAACTGCAGCAGTCAGAGCTGACAAAAGCACTTTCAAGTCTGATGCTCCAATGACCTAATCCTCAAACCAGCTAAGCAGATCGAGGTACTCAAAGTAAGGAACGAGCTCACCAAGTTTGGTACCAATCCAAACAGTTTGAGCCTCCAATCACCAGCTTGAACACTGTATAGTCAGATGCAACAAATCTGGACAGAACCTCCACTTCTTCTTCTTCCTCTCTTTCACATGTTGTGTTTTTTCTCTTGTGTGCTCTCTCACACTCTCATGAATGGCAGCCACCACCAGCAGGGGTTGAGTGTCTAGGGTTTTCTCCTTGCTTCACTTCCCTTGGAAGCGCTCTCAACCGTTGAATGCAACAAAGATCAACGGCTGACATGCGTTGGACTTATGGGCTGATGTTGGGCTGCCAACACACCTCCATATGGAGGGACTTAGCCCAACAATTGAGAACCTTAAAGAAGAGATTAGGGATTGTTGGCAAAAGGCGATTTCTCGCCGTTCCCAACAGCGAGACTGACGGTCCTTGTCGGTGTCAAAACCAGCGGATCTCGGGTAGGGGGTCCCGAACTGTGCGTCTAGGCGGATGGTAACAGGAGACAAGGAACACGATGTTTTTACCCAGGTTCGGGCCCTCTCGATGGAGGTAAAACCCTACTCCTGCTTGATTAATATTGATGATATGGGTAGTACAAGAGTAGATCTACCACGAGATCAGAGAGGCTAAACCCTAGAAGCTAGCCTATGGTATGATTGTTGTTCGTCCTACGGACTAAAACCCTCCGGTTTATATAGACATGGGATAGGGTTAGGGTTACATAGAGTCGGTTACATCGGTAGGAGATCTACATATCCGTATTGCCAAGCTTGCCTTCCACGCCAAGGAAAGTCCCATCCGGACACGGGACGAAGTCTTCAATCTTGTATCTTCATAGTCCAGGAGTCCGGCCACCGATGATAGTTCGGCTATCCGGACACCCCCTAGTCCAGGACTCCCTCAGTAGCCCCTGAACCAGGCTTCAATGACGACGAGTCCGGCGCGCATATTGTCTTCGGCATTGCAAGGCGGGTTCCTCCTCCGAATACTTCATAGAAGATTTTGAACACAAGGACAGTGTCCGGCTCTACAAAATAATTTCCACACAACACCGTAGAGAGAATAATATCTACACAAAATCAATCTGCCGACGTATTCCGTGGCGTGCCATTACGCCACGGCGAATTCTTTATTCGAATCGTTTTTACTGTACCGCCTCAGCGCGTTTAGCGAGGCGGTTTCCTTGGCACGTCTTGTCAAGGCAGAGATCGTGTCCCCCTTATTCCGGGATTCTCATCAATACGGACGTGGGTAACCCAACCGCGCCCGTGGATGCCTTCGAGGATGTCCGGCTCTGACCTGCGAGGCCGGTGGATGCCTTCCTCCGTCACGGAAGAAGACGTGCTAAGGCTAAGAGACGCCAGGTATCTAACCGGCGAAATTTCGCATAGGCTGCCTGGCGAGAGTGTGGTGTTCGTATCTCACTTTCTTCGGGGCTTAGGTTTCCCGATGGACCCCTTTGTCTTGGGGCTCATGTTTTATTATGGGCTGGAATTCCATGACTTGAATCCGGAGTCCATCCTCCACATCTCGTCATTCATCGTCGTATGTGAAGCCTTCCTCCATGTTACCCCTCACTTTGGATTGTGGCTCAAGACCTTCAAGGTGGAGCCGAGGATGATCGAGGGGCAACACGCAGAGTGCGGAGGGGCAGTCATAAGCAAGTGTGCTGATGCTCCGTGGCCCGAGGGCTCTTTTCAAGAGGAGCTTGGTTTGTGGCAACGGGAGTGGTTCTATATCACCGCTCCCAGGGGCACCAAATGGGTGGCGCTACCCGCCTTCCGCTCAGGTCCACCACAGCGGCTGGCATCATGGGTTAGCCAGGGGCTCGACTGGGGGTCGTCCAAGGACGTTCCTCTGTTGCAGGGCCGTATTCGAGATCTCCAGGAAAGAGAGATCAATCTGGTTGTGGCATCGCAGGTTATGCTAATTCGGCGCCTTCTGCCCTGCAAACGTCGCCCCCTTCGTCTGTGGGAGTTCAATCCGGAGGGACCACGAGCTCTCCAACATTTTATGGGCGCAACGCCCGTGGATATGTATAAACTGTTCTTCGGATCACAAGAGAAGTGTCCGGACTTGACTGAGGACGCAGGACTAAGCTGCAATCGCCCAGATACTCAAGTAAGTAGTCCTGTAACCGGACAGGCTGTTCATTCATTTATCATATATAGGTCCTTTAATGGAGCCGTTTCTTGAACAGGAGTGGATAGCCAAGGCAAAGTTGATAAGGTGTCCAGCTCCCTCCGGAGACCACACCGGACCCTATGCTGACCAAGATGTTGAAGGTCGCGCCTTTTGAAGAAGGCGAAGGGGGGAGCCGGAAGCAACTGCCTCCACGAAGGAGGTATTCAAGGAAGGAGGAATCGAGGATCCTACCTTCCGAGGAGAGAAGAAGGACCGCCTCAAGACCGAAAGCCAAGGCCTCAAAGCGGGAAAGAAATCTTCAATGAACGATCTGGCAGGAAATACCAGATCGCCTTTGTTTCCCCAAGGGATCAGCCCTCCAATGGTAGCCGTAAGTAAAAAGAAGGGGTCTTGTGAATAAAGGATATCCCTGTGTTTATTTACGAAGATAACGAAATTGTACCTTGTAGTTCGGATCTCAGCCCTTCTCAGCAGAGCTCATCTTGAGGATCTTCGTGGGAAATGATGGAGAGCGAACGCCTCCACCTATCGCGCCTTCATGTGAAGCGGGGACCACGAGGTGTCATCACGGAGGGTTTCCCGAGTCGTGAACCCGGAAGGTCGGCGTCAAGCTGGCGCATGGTCGAGGAGCTGAAGGACCTGCTTGGGCGAGTGTCTATCTCGTAAGATCACCGTGCACTAATGGCTACGGTGATTGAAAGAATTGCATCCGGCGAGCGGATTACACAAAGCGCCGTGAAGTTTCTTGAAGGGGTTTGAGGTACGAGAAAAAGATGATGTACCTTCGGCAGTTATGCATATAGAATGCATACTGTATAGATAGTAGCCCACGAGACTCGGTATGTTGTCAAAACCGACAACGTGCCGAGGATCATAATCTCGATACTAACATGTTGCCTTTCCTATGTAGGTGGCGGGCGTCCGGTGGCTAGCCGGACTCCATTTAATTTGCCAAACTAGAGCGGCGTCTTGACGAGGCGGATGCGGACATCGCGCTGGTCAATAAACGGTTTGACGAGTCACAAGGTATGCGACTCCTCTGCGGGCACCTGGTAAGGGAGCTTGACGCCCATGCCTTACTATTTGTATGCTTTGATGCAGATGGCGCTGCTGCCGTGGAGAGGCTGCGGGCGGAACTCGCCCGAGCTAAAGAGCAAGCCCAAAAGAGTAATGCGGCTGCTTTAAAGGCGGCCGAAGAGCTGAAAGCCGAACGGGCTGCTCACTGCCGAAGCAAAGAGGAGATGGCCGAAATGGCCGTAAAGTTGAAGAATGCTACCGACCGTTGCGGGGTTCTTGAAAAAGAACGACATGCGGAACAAGAGGGCCTGAACAAGGCCACCGCCGAAGCCAAGATGCTTGCTCTGCGATGAGAGCATTGAAAGAGGAGCTACGTCAGGCCGAAGAAATTGCGGCTGGAAAGCCTTTTCTGCTGCGGAGGAGATATCTGAGATCCAAAATGCGCTCGGTTGGATAAAATTTGTGGAGTTCGGAGGATGCTTATCTGGACTTAGCGGCAAGCGCTATGACGCTGATTGAGCACTTCCGAGGCCAGAAGGGGCACGTATGGAAGGGCTATTCTGGTCGCAATTCCATAGTCCGGGCGTCCTCTTCCGCTGGCCGATCGGTTGGCGAATGGGCGAACTGAATCGATTATCCAGACTTTCCATGAAGCATGTCGTGGACTCATTTTGTGGCCAGCGGACCCCAGCCGAAGAGTTATTTTGGCTTAGTGCAGCGGTTCCTTGGTGCGGTACCGCGTATGGATGCAATGAAGCGGTCGGCGTGTATTGAGGTCTTGCGGATGGCTCTTGCCCGTGTCAAGACATCTTTGGCGGAGATGACGGCCACCGACGTTGCATCCGGGATTCGGACAAGCCGAGTACCTGCGAGCACTATTTTGAGGAAGTCTGCGCAGGCGCTCGTTTAATAGAGACGCAGTGCTTGAAGGATGTTATGTTTGAATGACATGTGTAATTTTATGAAACATCATTTCGATTCAATGTAAGAGCTTTTTATACTTGTGCCCTCAAGTAGCAAACTACCTCCTGTGCGGCCGTTGATGTATATGTGTATATAACCTGAAAGATGGCAGTCCTTGGCTTCAGCCCCCACGCACATAGTGCGGGCGTGTTTGCAAAAATGGCGCATTTTCACACTTAATCCAACGTCTTGGTCCTGTAAAGGAGGTGATAGCGTAGCAAACTAGGCAACCGGACTATAATGCTTTATCACTTTCACTTAGCCATAGGGGTTCGAAGGTGGGGCTACGATATAGCCCCTGGGGGCACCGCACTCTCCCGAATACGGGGTGCATATGTGCCTGACCGGGAAACGGTCCTTCGTCTATGCGGAGGAATTCTAAACATTCCTGTGGGTCATCGAGTGGTTGACCAGGCTCACGCTATATCATTGTTGGGGATGTAACTACTGAATGTAAACCACCCTAGAGGGCGGTTTACCCTCAGCCATAATTGGAGCCTGACGACTCGAAGGTGGCGATTCTTTGTAGAGCTTAGAGGCCCGGAGCCCAGGCTAATTAGGGCCCATAATGGTAAAACCTCCATAACCATGTAACTTGTGTTGTAAGATAAGAGAAAGGAGAGACCGAGGCGGACACTTGTATGAGCGGCCTCGGGACTCTGTAGACCGGCAGACGTCAACCCGTGTATATAAGGGGACGACCAGCGGCGGCGGTTTGGGACAGAACAACAACAATTCGAGGCTTAGGCCAAGCTATTGCTCCCTAGTCGCCGAAATCACATCAATCCCATCACAAACTAGGCGTAGGCTTTTACCTTCATCGAAGGGGCGAACTAGTATAAACTCTCGTGTCTTTGCGTCCGCTTTAACCCCTCTAAGTTAACCCGTCACGATGGCCCTTGACTAAGTCCTTTCATGAGGACATCTGCGTGACAATTCCACGACAGTTGGCGCCCACCGTGGGGCTATCGCCGCGATGGTTTGATGATCTTAGAGGGCAAGTCCGAAGGACTCGAAGGCTATGTTGTGGGCGGATGACCAAGAGTCGTCGCGGCAAGCTCTACATCGACGATGCAGGCTGGGGCCCGAGGCGGCTCGATTGAGTATGGGTACCAGGTCCCCTTTGGTGGCATACACGTGTTCATCGACAAGATCGGTGAGCGGGGCTGGGCGGACATCTGCACGACCTCGTCGAGACGGCTCGGTAGCGAAGAAGAAACCTGCCACAGCTAAACCGGGCTGTCAAGCGTGCTTTCGTGGGAGTCATCCACGGAGGAGACTATGAGGGCGGATCAGCATCTGGTGGCGAAACCGTTGTCTACTCTGATGACGAGTCGTCGACCGGGGAAACTGAGTCTCTGTACCAGTGACAAGATGGCCAGATCGGGGGCTGTTCCGACGATTAGAGTATTCCGGACCCCTTTGATCTGCCCAACCGGGTTGGAATATTCATGGCCGGTACACAAGCGACGCTTCACTCTTCGACCGCTTCGCCCGATGGTCGCCCGGTTCAACAGCGGTGATGGCGGTAGGCGAGGAGGCCCTGTCGCCCGCCCGGCTCAAGTTTTATCGAACTATTTGATGCATTGGCTGTGCTCATGGCGAGAGGCTAACCCGGCAGATCAAGACACGCATAATGCGGAGATTGCAAAGGTGAAGGAACAAATCACTCGGGCTAAACCGGATCTGGCAGCGCAGACGTTAGGATGGCGGCGAGCGGCCGCTTTGGATCTGCGCAGCTTATAGGCTCATCTTTGGATCGAACGGCGTCGCATGAAGTCATGAAAAGAAAGTACAGATCCCGTTTGCCCTCGGTTTTCGAGGAAGAGACCTCTTCAACACCCCGAGGCGGGGACCAGTAATCCGCCGCCGGTGATGAACCGGCGGAAGCACCTAGGACGGGCGCGCTGATTCAGCCCGTGTGATAGATCTACCTCGCCATCATGCCGGTAGCGCCTCGGTAGCAAACACCTCCAGGTCACTACTCCAACCCGATGGATAACCTTGTTGCGGCTGCGGCGCGGTTGGAGGCGATTCCAATCGATGGCGATTCACCACAGGCGGTACAAACACGCCGGGTCAAAGAGCTCCTTAGGACGGCTCTGGTCCAACAGGAAGCGTATTCATATAGCCGGGATCGGATCCACTCCACCCCCCGCCCAAGCCGGAGCTATAGCGAGCACGCAGATGAACCGGCCGTGTCAAGTAATGCGCCTTGTGCGGTGCACCAGCGAAACAACCCGGTGGTGGTTTCAAAACGCTCAAGAGGTGGTAGACCGGGCCAGGCACGCGTGGGGAGGCCGAGTTAGCAGACAAAGATGAGGATCATCAGCTCGCGCCGGTTCGACCGACCATCTTCGAGCACTGGGGTTACATCGGCTCTTTGGGGGTGCTCTTGCCTCGTCCCGCTTTATGCAATGTACGCTTGCCCAAAGACTTCAAGGGGCCACGCAAGGTGCCCAATTATACCGCCGATCTGGCTCAAGGCGTGGATAGAAAGCTATGAGATGGCCATGGAGATGCTTTGGATGTGGATGAAGCTGCGTGTGCAAAGTATTTCACCATGATGCTTGAAGGCACGGCCCGTGCCTTGGTTGAAAAACTTGCCACCCAATTCCATCAGTTCATGGGCCCAGCTTATGGACCCGGTTCATTCAAAATTTCAAAGACACCTGTAAGCAGCCCATATGCATGGTGGACTTGGCGGCTTGTGTCGAGCGGAGGGAGAATCCACAACCCGTTGGGTACGCCTGCGTTTGAAGTTTTACATTCTTGAGACCGGATCAACACTGATTCTGCGATCTTAACCCTGAAGGCAACTGCGGTTCAAACCTTTAAAATTGAAGCTGGGTCGCATGAAGCGTTTTGCAATGACATGGGCACTCTCATGGGCGTTTTAGTGAAGTATGCTGATTCTGATAGTACCAAGGATCCCGAGTCTGAGGAGGATGATGAAACAGGGAAGGGAAAACAGAACAACAACTCCAGAGGCCAGCAGCATCACTCGGCGGGTAATGGAGGAAACAAGCGTAAGGCGAATGGTAACATGGGCTTCGTAGCCTACACCAACACGCAGGACAAGCGCAAGGGTAAACATCCGAACCGAGGTGGTGCCCCTAATCACAATCCGGACCGGTTGAATTATCTGTTAAATCAACCCTCTCCGAAGCATGGGACGAAGGAGGCGCCAGCAAACCACCTCTGGAAGGATTGTTACCATTATGCAGGAGTTCAAAAGTTCTAATGCTTTCCGGTATGATCAAGGGCCCGCCGGCGGTTCAGGGTCCAGCCCGGGTTACGGTGGAGGAAATTCCGGTCTAGGGTTTACTGGTAATCCGGTAGGCGATCGAACAATCAGCACAATCAGAACAACCAAGGTGGTTACAATCAGCAGCAGCAGCAGTCGGGTTACTAAAGTAATCCGAAGCAGTTGAATGGTGGACAGTATCACGTCTTCACCACTAGCTTGGACAAGCGAGACCGGAAACTTCAGAAGCGGGCGGTCAACATTGTTGAACCGGCCGTGCCGCATTACCTACGCTGGTCAGAGCAGCCTATTGTGTGGAGTAGAGGATCATCCTCCCGGGTTGACAATCCGGGTCAGCTAGCCCTAGTGGTGGCGCCTCGGTGGGAGGATACAAGTTCACCAAGGTGCTGATGGGCCGGAGGAAGCAAGATCAACATCACGTATTATGAGACCTTCCGTCGTATGGGATTAACAGATAAACATCTCAAGCCGTCCAATACAGTGTTTCATGGTGTGGTGCCTGGCAAGTCAGCATATCCGGTTGGTAAAATAGATCTGGAGGTGGCCTTTGGGGATGAACATGACTCCAGATCGGAAACATTAACATTTGAAGTGGTGAAAATTCAAAGCCCTTACCACGCCCTGTTTGGGCGGCCGGCTTATGCCAAGTTCATGGCGCGACCTTGTTATGTCTATTTGCAGCTGAAAATGCCGGGTCACAAAGGACGATAACGGTTCATGGGAGCCGCAAGATCGCTTTAGAGTGTGAGGAAGGTGATGCGGCTTATGCAGAGTCGGTTTGTGCCACCGAAGAGCTAAAGTACTATAAAGATAATGTTGATCCGGCGGATATGACCCGTTGAAAAAGCCAACTACACGAGCACGATCCGGATCTGAAGTTTAAATCGGCGGCTGAGACTAAACTTGTTGACTTTATGCCCGTGATTCGTCCAAGCAGTTCATCATCGGTGCTCACTTGGATCCTAAATAGGAAAGCGCGCTCATCGAAGTTCATCCGTGAGAATCGGGACATTTTTGCATGGAAGCCTTGACATGCCGGTGTACCGAGGGAACTCAACAGCACACCCTTAATGTTGATCCCAAGTACAAACCGGTAAAGCAGTTTCTTCGCCGGTTTAACGAGAAAAGGCGCAAGGCCATTGGAGAGGAGGTTGCCAGGCTCTTAGCAGCAGGTTTTATCGTTGAAGTTTTCCATCCGGAGTGGCTTGCTAATCCGGTGTTGGTCCTTAAGAAAAAGCGGCACTTGGCGCATGTGTGTGGATTACAGATCTTAACAAGGCTTGTCCGGCCAGATCCTTCGCCCTCCCGCATTGACCAGATTATTGATGCTACGGCGGGTTGTGGCGTTTGAGATTTTTGGATGCATATTCGGATATCATCGAGATCAAAATGGCGGTTAAGGACCAGGAGAAGACAGCGTTTATCACTCCCTTTGGAGCCTTCGCTATGTGTCTATGCCTTTTGGGCTCAAGAGCCAAAGCGACTTATCAGCGTTAGCGTCTGAAATTGCTTGCACCGAACAGATCGGCCGTAACGTGCATGCTTATGTGGATGATATTGTGGTTAAATCAAGGAAGAAGGAAACACTGATTGAGGATCTGAAAGAAACCTTTGACAACTTGCGGGTGTATAAGATGATGCTTAACCCGGCCAAATGTCTTTTCGGTGTTCCAGCAGGCAAGTTAATGGGTTTTCTTGTGTCCAGAGGATTGAAGCTAATCCGGAGAAAATTACGGCTATCACCTCCTTGGCTAAGCCAAAGTGTATTAATGATGTCCAGCGTTTGGCGGGTCGGATTGCCGCGCTATGCGGTTTATCGGCCGCCTCGGAGAAAGGCCATTCCTTTGTACCAGAATCTTTGAAGAAGACGGATCAGTTTGTCCGAGTTCAAATTACCGATGAAGCATTGGAGGATTTGAAGCGGCAATTGGCCAACCCGCTGTTCTCGCTGCTCCCATTGACAAAGAGCCGCTTACGCTATATGTTGCTGCTAATGCGGGGCGCTAAGCGTGGCCATTGTGGTAGAGCGGAAGGAGACAGGGAAGGAGCATCCGGTTCAACGTCCGGTTTATTATATCAGCGAGGTGCTCATTGAGTCCAAGCAGAGATATCCGCATTGGCAGAAGCTGGTGTATGGAGTTTTTATGGCAAGCCGGAAGCTGAAGCAGTATTTTCAAGGGCATCCCATCACGGTGGTCAATTCAGTTCCCTTTGGTAATATCATACAGAACCGGGAAGCGACTGGCCGAATTGCTAAGTGGGCTATAGAGCTTGGGCCACACGGTTTAAGGTATGTGCCTCGGACGGCAGTAAAATCCCAGGCACTTGTGGATTTCATTAATGATTGGGCCTTGATTACAAGCGCTGAAGAAAAGCCGGATCATACCTATTGGACCATCCACTTTGACGGGTCCAGGCAGTTGGAGGGCTCGAGGGTCGAGTCGTGTTAACTTCCCCACGAGGTGAAAAGTTTTGTTCGTCCTCCGCTTAATGTTCCCTTGTACTAACAATGCAGCTGAGTATGAAGCCTTGCTCCATGGTCTTCGGATGGCTAAGGAGATGAATCTAAGCCGGGTTAAGTGCTTGGTGACTCGGACTTGGTAGCCCAAGCAAGTGTCAGGCACTTGGGATTCCAAAGACCCACTCATGGCTGCATATCGTCGGGAGGTGGATGTTGTTGCAGGTCATTTTAAAGGCTATCAGGTGGACCATGTGGATCGTCGGAAGAACGAAGCGGCGGACGCTTTAAGCCGGTTGGGCTCTCAACGCAAACCGGTCCCGCCCAATGTCTTCCTTGATGTACTGCACAACCCGTCAGTCAAGCTTCCCGATGAAGTAGATTTGGCTATTCCTGATCCGGAGGCTCAGTTGGTGGCAGCCCTGCATGTCATTCCGGATTGGACGCTCTCTTATTTGGCGTACATGAGCCGGGGCGAGTTACCAGAAGATGAGGCGTTGGCCCGGCAGATAGTTCGGCGGTCTAAGTCTATGACCATTGTTAATGGCGAGTTGCATCATTGCGATGTGTCGAGGCGTTTCAGCGCTTGTGTGTCCCCGAGGAAGGCTGTGAAATATTGCGTGAGATCCACGAAGGGGACTGTGGTCACCACGCTGATTCGAAATCCTTGGTGGCTAAGGCGTTACGCCATGGTTTTTATTGGTTGACTGCCCATCTTGATCACGGAAGATCTGGTCGAGGCAATGTGATGGTTGCCGAAGTTTTACGGGCGTGCTCATATACCGGCCCAAGAATTGAGGATGATTCCAAGTACTTGGCCGTTTGCGACTTGGGGGCTGGACATGGTGGGATCTTTTAAAAGGTCCAAGGACAAGAAGACACACTTGCTGGTAGCAGTCGACAAATTTACAAAGTGCGTCGAGGCAGAGCATGTTAGCAAGTGTGATGCGGCCACGGCGGTTCAGTTCATCAAAAGGGTGATCTTCCGGTTTGGGTTTCCACACAGCATCATCACAGATAATGGTACCAATTTGTCCAAAGGTGCCATGAAGGAGTTTTGTGAACGTGAGCACATCCGGCTTGACGTTTCTTCAGTAGCTCACCCGCAGTCCAATGGTCAAGCAGAACGAGCTAATCAGGAGATCCTGAGAGGTATCAAACCCCGGCTTATGGTCCCTTTACAGAGGACGCGGGCTGTTGGGTAGAAGAGCTACCATCTGTGTTATGGAGTATAAATACTACCCCTAACAGATCCACTGGATACACACCGTTCTTTATGGTCTATGGAGCGGAGGCGGTCCTCCCCAGCGATATCCGTCAAGACTCACTTCGTGTGGCAGCCTATGTTGAGGCGGAATAACGAGGCAAGACGGCAGACGCTTTGGATCGATGGATGAAGAAACGAGATATGGCGGCTGCTCGCTCGCGATTTACCGCCAGGATCTTCGTCGGTATCACAAATGACGGGTCGTAACCGAACCTTTCAAGAAGGATACTTGGTGCTTCGGCTCATTCAAGACCAGACAGATATGCACAAGCTATCCCCACCTTGGGAAGGGCCTTTTGTGGTCAGCAAGAATCTGCACAACGGGTCATACTATCTGATTGATGTTCGAGAGCATAAAGACTCACGCACGTCAGAAGAGGAGACCAACAAGCCGTGGAACATAGCTCATCTTGACCTTATTATACCCTGAGCCATCGGCTCTCCTTATGTACATATTATGACAATGTATATATTATGAATAAAGGTAATAAACCGGAGCCTCGGCTAGAGCGGGGTATCCGTTCTGTAAAAATCCGGCTTGGGTACATGGAGTTGTTGTCTTAAAATGGCCTCCGGTTTACCCGTTGAGCTTGCTCTTCAGAAGCTTTTAGATGTCATTTGGGGGCTTGGTCGTGTCCGAACCAATGCAACACCTTTGATAGGCGAAAGCCACCCGGATCACTTAGGGACATGGTCAAGTCTGAACCGATCCGCCTCTTGGTCGGCCTAAGGTCATAGAGTCACTTGGGGGCTTGGTCGAACCCGAACCATTGCCACGCCACTTGATCGGCATAATGCCACGGTTTCGGTTGGGGACCTGGCTGACTTGAACCATAGCTACACCTTATTGGGAGCTTGGTCGTGTCCGACCATGGTAACGCCATCTGATCGGCTCAGTAAGGCCTCTTTTCGCAAACGGTTTTATCATTGCCTTTGCTTCCGTATTTTTTTTCATAACTATTATTAAAATCAGTTCAACCAGTCCATTGACGGAATTCGGTTTATTTTTTAATCCGGAGATAACTCTTCCGGTTTGATTTTTCCTGAGTAACAGGGGGCTTAACATGACCCGACATGGTTTACCTGGTAAACCAGCATTCTAAACACAAGAGCTGTTGTCTCCTTTGACGGTAATGGTTTATGCAGCCTCCGCTTCAAGGTTGGCTCAGCCAACTGCATGCCCGACGCTGGCAGGCAATATAGATTGAAGGTTTCGATTATTCAATCAAAAATATCAGCACCTCTGCACGAAGGTTGCAGACTGAAGGCATAAAGGCGTATTCAAAACAAAGGTGCTGGCTATTCTATTACAAGGCCTTCGTGAGGCCCAACATTTGAATGGCGTTATGACTAGCAACTTATGATGCATCAACCGCTTGACGGATTAAGCCTCCTCGCCGGGTTGGCGTGAAGAAGATGGGTAAATCTGGCGTCGGTTCAGCTTCTTCCTCTTCATCACCCAATGGCGGAAGTCATTGGTGGACCATCAATCCGGTTTAATGCCTGAAAGACAGCCTCTTCACTTATAAGCTCAGCCGGATCAACGTCAGGGGCATAAGTGTGCTTACGGATTGGAGGAACAAGGTTCTGCACTTCTGGAATGACAAATTCCACCCGCTTGTTGTTTGCATCATAGAAAGAGCGGTAAACCACCAGGTTAGCTTCTGCTGCCAGTTGGCTCGCCAGAGGACGCATCTCCTTTGTTATCCGTTTGAGGGCGTCATTATCAAACCGCCATTTTCTTGAGCGCTGGGGAAGCCCTTAGCTATGTCAGCGGGATCAAGGTCCGCTATCCACGCTTTGGCGCGAGTTAGAGCCAGTAAAGTACCAGCCCGGTCATGGATCATTTCAACTCTTCAAGTTGTGCGGAATCATGGATAGCCGGTTCGGCGTATCTTTGATCAAGGGCCAGAGCTGTGTTATCATACGACATAAGCGCATATGACTCGCTGGGTGCCGGTATACGGCTGCTCAATCAGCGTGTATGCAGCCTTGAGCTTCTTCCGCATATCGAGCCCGGATGAAATACGCTTCCCTATACAGGTTTAAGACATCTCAGGTTAAACCGGCGGAAATAGCAAAACGAAATGGTAATCAGTGAAATAATATCTAACAAAAGATCGGAGGAGTCATTGCATTAATTTGTCGCTTTAGTCCGGTGAGCTCTTACATCACGGTTTAAGAGCCGCTTGACATCTTCCGCCCGTTTTAGCAAACCAGCCTTCTCGGTGTCCCGGTTGGCCTGCTCGGATTTATACCACTCCTTGAGCTGCTCCATAGTGGTCAAAGGCGGTTTTCAGTTCATCCTTGGCCTTGGTGGCTTACGCTTGTTGAGTCTTGATTGGCATGAAGGTCCTTGAGTTGTACGGTTTGGTGGTATATCTCACTCGATAAAAAATGGATCACGTTAGTTGTTTCATTATGAAGTCCCAAGCTCAATACAGGTATTCAACTTGGCACTTGGGGCTAATGGCTAATTAATCTCATCTTGCTATGGTGATACAAGTTACGGTCCCAGGTTAATCATGCTAAGTTGAAAGCGGCCCTTGGGGGCTACTGACCTGAAGTTTGAGACGTATGAGTTTTATATTAAGTCCCGGTTTAACTATGCTAAGTTGAACCGCCCTTGAGGCTACTACACAACAAAAGTACAAGAGAGGCATAACTCCTTACCTCATAGCTGTTCCTTCATACGATTCACTGACCGGCTTGAAGTCACGACTTGTGTAGAGTCGGTTCGAGGAAGCCGGAGTGAAGTTCACAGGCGAAGTTGTCATAAGTCGGTTGCATCAGTTTTCCCTTCTCTTTACTCATGGCAGTAGTCTTTTCCTTGGCGCTGTGTTTTGATAAAGCGACCGGATTGCTGGGGCGGTATAGGCGGTGCCCGTCACTACGACATCATCTTTGGCGGGCTGGCGGATTGGCATTCTTCCTTGGGCTTGGTGTTTTCATACCCAGGCTCGGCGGTTCAGCAACTGCAACCTGTTCCGCTGCAGGAATCGGTGGAGCAGGATGTGAGGTTTCCACTTGGGCATTCGGTTCAACCTCTGGCGGATTAGCATTGTCGTCTTGGTTCAACCCGGCAGAACTGTTTTTAGCAACTTCAGGCTTTTCGCCATGGTGCTCTGGAGTCTTCTCCGGATCAACATCCACAGTAGGGTCAAGGGTTTTCGCCTTCTTACTTAAGCGAGCCTTGGTGCTGCAATATTCAGAGTTAGAATATGATAAACCGACAAATGCGAAGAAAGCAAAAAAGAGTATTATGCTTACCCCGCAGCAACTTTAAGAGGAGGCAGTTGAGTGGTTGATGACCCGCCAGATGAGTTGGAAGAGGCCTGATAATTCGGATCAGACGGATTGAGAGGACATCGAAGAAACCTTTCAAAGGATAACGCTTTTCTGGAGAACAAATCACGTCTGGACGACACTTCCGGTTTGGGGTGTCAGGTAAACCGGACGATGTAATTTGTTGACCGCTGTGCCGGGTCGTACGGCGCTCTTTCAATATCTTGTGTCTTCAAAGAAAGGTTCGGATTCAAATGAGCACGGAGTGAGATTTTTCACTTTCCGAATCTGTGCGGCGAATTCTTTTAACCGCACAAGATCAGATTCGGAAGAAAGAAGGATTACCTCAACAGGATCGGCATGATCGGGCTTGACATCATCACAGGAATTATAGCTATCAATAGGATGAAGGATAAAAGGGACAAAGTAAATCAAGCTTTACCTCAGCTTCGAATCTTCTTCTTCCGCGGATCGTAAGACTTCGGCGGTTTCCTCTTACCAGCTTTCTTGGTGGTCTTGGACTTTACACGAGGAACCCGGGCAGGTTTGGTTCATTTCCAGAAGGAGCTGTTAGCCTGAGAAGTAACAAGGATTAATATATATCAATAAGGGATTAATATCAGAAGAGCGATGAGCGGAGCCTTACCGCAGGCGGTTTGTTGGAAACACAGAACGGGGTCAACCCGGTTTGGCTGCAGACGGAGGTCGGTTCATCGAGCATCTTCTTCACTGTCTCAGTGATTTCAAGCTTAGTTATTGGTAGCTCGTGATGTCTTTGAGGGTCTTTGACGCTGCCAGTGTATTCGTGCATCAATTCGGGGCGGCGGCTTAATGGCAAGATGCCCCAAGAAACCCAACATCGAACAAGGTCAATACCAGTTAAGCCATTGGCCATTAGAGCCCGGAGTTTTATAATTTGGGGCGCAAAATTCTTCCGTTCTGCGGCGGTCAAGCGTAAAGGCAATGGGTGATGGTTGCTAAGCGGTGAGGGCGGTAGCCCGCAAGGGGTTCTCGCTGTTAGGAGCGGTATTCGGCAATAGAACCAGGTTTGGTTCCAATCTTTCGGATGGATATGGTGTTTTGCGTGAGGAAAGTCTACTTCCTTCCTTTTCTGGATTGAAACGCCACCGGTTCCGTGTTAGGACCATCCGAAAACTCGTCTGGCGGTTCAAATGAAAGAAATCTCGGAACAGCTCCACAGATGGTTCTTCTTGAAGATAGACTTCACAGAAAACTTGGAAATTGCATATATTGGACACAGAGTTCGGACCAATATCTTGTCGATGGAGTTGGAAACTTGCGAGGACATCCCGGAAGAATTTTGATCCGGGCGGGCTGAATCCCCGGTCTAAATGTTGCATAAATACAATTACTTCTCCTTCTTGAGGTTCAGGAGGGCATTCGGCATCCGGAACACGCCAATGAAGGACATTTTTGGAGGCTAAAGCGCCGGTGGTGACATATCCATTGAGTTGCGTCTCAGTGATCTTGGACCGGACCCAATTGCAAGCTGAGAATTGTTTGGCCATTCCGGAAGAAGAAACTGTGAAAAAAAAGTAAAAAACGGTTCACCGTTAACGGTTCAGACATATTATACAATGCTAAACCGGCAATTCGGCAGTCAGTTCCAATTTCGGGTTTAACTGAGGACTAATGGAGTATGGCGGACTAGCTATCAAAAAATTAAACCGCCCTTAGGGGGAAGAGACAGAACTGGAAAATCTGCTAAGTGTGGACAGAAACAGGTTTCACATATGAATGGAGTTAATTTGGATCTACCAAGATTCAAGAGAAAAATTTCTGCGATCCATGCAAGCCTTATAAAGGGCAGGGAAGTTCGTGTGTTCTATCAAGAGGGTCTCGAACAAAAGAAAGATGTGCAAAGTGCTAAACCGAAGGCGGAGCAGTTACTACACAGGATATATGCTACGGTTGGATTAAAAAGCCATGGCGAGCAGGTATGAAGAGACTAGGGATGAACACCTATGAGCAGCGATATGAACAGGAGCCTTAAGATGCAGATCTAGGGTATGAGGAGGCCTTACCCGATGCACGCAGCGGAGGAGTGCCGAGAGTCTCTGGTACAACCAGGTTGATGCAGCTGACCTTGCACCGACGCTGCGTTTCGGAGGTCGGAGGCGACGGCGGAGCTTCCGAGCTGGGCGTCGCGAGGAAGAAGAAGCGCGGAAGGAGGAAGAAGAGAAAGGGCCTTCCGGTCTATTTATAATGAGACGGAGTAATTGACAAGCGCCGAGAATCGAGGAGCTGAAAGCAGCGACGCGCAATGATCGCCTCGATTTCTGGGATAGTATTAAAATGAAGGGAATCTTATTGTTTGGGCTTCTTTAATAAAGATGACGTCAAGATGCTCTGTCATTTGTGGTCGGAGGATGACGTCACGGCGGTTTAAGCGAGATAGCGGTTCTGAAATATGAAGGAAGATATTGAGTTTCCTAAGATGTTGAAGATTAACATGAACAGGTTCAAGTCAATCTGGGGCCTAATGTTGGGGATGTAACTACTGAATATAAACCGCCCTGGAGGGGCCGGTTTACCCTCAGCCATAATTGGAGCCCACGACGACTCAGAAGGTGGCGATTGCTGTAGAGCTTAGAGGCCCGGAGCCGAGGCGAATTAGGGCCCATAATGGTAAAAACCGCCATAACCATGTAACTTGTGTTGTAAGATAAGAGAAAGGAGACCGAGCCGGACACTTGTATGAGCCGGCCTCGGGACTCTATAGACCGCCGGACGTCAACCCGTGTATATAAGGGGCGACCCAAGCGGTTTGAGGACGGAACAACAACAATTCGAGGCTTAGGCGAAGCTATTGCTCCCTAGTCGCCGAAATCACATCAATCCCATCACAAACTAGACGTAGGCTTTTACCTTCATCGAAGGGGCCGAACTAGTATAAACTCTCGTGTCTTTGCGTCCGCTTTAACCCCTCTAAGTTAACCCGTACGATGGCCCCGCGACTAAGTCCTCTCATGAGGACA
This sequence comes from Aegilops bicornis, assembly GCA_021605145.1. Taxonomy (NCBI): domain Eukaryota; kingdom Viridiplantae; phylum Streptophyta; class Magnoliopsida; order Poales; family Poaceae; genus Aegilops; species Aegilops bicornis. The sequence goes on from JAHIAL010000057.1 coordinate 1,985,749, forward strand.
TCTGCCTTGACAATTCCACGACAATCATGACAGTCAGTTTTCGGCTTTCTCTACTGAGGTGCTCACCAGGCCGAACCGGGGCACAATCGCAGTAGTTCTCCTGGTGCCGCGTTAGCCGATGAAACGAAACGTAAGGCAGCAAAACACAGGAGCCGGCCGAACCCAACATTTGACCAAAGACATGATTCTGAGCTGATGCATATAAGGCCTAACTCGAGACGCCGAACACTCCCTAAAGGTATTCGGTCTTTATGGAAGCCAGGCGAGAACAATGCCCTAAGCCCCGTGTCCAGTGCAGCGGAAAAATTCCGACGCGGCCGATGCCAAAACGCCAGCCTCCTCCTCGGTTATAGCAAGAAACCGGGGGATGTGTATCAACAAGAGACAGTAAAAAAGGTTTACGCAGGGTCTTAATCTGAAAAGACTCCTTATAACGGGTCCCTACTGCACGTCTACGCCTGTGTCTCCGTTGTGCCGTATCCTGGACGGGTGTAGCACGGTGTTCATCTGTGAAAAAGAAGAACTTAGTATGAAAAATAAAGATCGTGCGGAAATGTAATTTGGAAATAATCATAGTACGATTCAAAAATGAATAAAATTGAGCTTTATTGTCTCTTGTTGTACATGCATGGAGCCCCTTGTAAGAAGTGCGTATGTTTATTTATGCGGAATCGCCTAACAAGCGTCTGGGTCTGAACGACCTGCTTTAGGCGCTTTTGGCCAGTAAGGCCGTATTATTGTGAGGCTGTTAAGGCACTCTCACATTCTTTCCTTAAGGGAGTGCACAACTTGCCCTTAATGAAATGATGCCTCGTGGACCGGGCATTTTAAGTTTAAGAGATGCATAGTGCGGTATTGCGTTAAAGCGGGCGAAAGCTTTGCGTCCCAGTAGTGCTTGATGGCTACTTCTGAATGGGGCGATGTGGAAGACCAACTTTTCATGACGGAAGTTGTCGGGTGGGCCGAACATAACTTCCAGTAGTAGGGAGCCCGTACAATGGGCGTAAGTGCCTGGCATGATTCCTTGGAAGATAGTGTTGCTATGGCTAATCCTTTTTGGGTCTATCCCCATATTGCGGATTGTGTCCTGATATAGCAGGTTTAAATCACTGCCGCTGTCCATTAGGACTTGAGTAAATTGAAGACCGTCGATGATAGGTTCTAGTATCAAGGCAGTCCATCCTGCGTTCCGGATACTTTCGGAGTAGTCTTGATGGTCGAAGGTGATTGGTTTTGACAACCAGTGTTGGGACTCCGCTGGGGTAGGCGTGCGGTAGCGTAATTCAATGGGCGCCGCTCTATTTTCCCCTTTGTTACTTGAAGTAAGTTTACTGTTTTGACCTCTTGTGGGAAATTCTTTTGTTTTCCGGTGCTCTGCTTGTGGGGTTCGTTATCGTCTTACGCTTGGTGCGTCCAGGCCCCTTGTGTTGGCGTTGAGTCTGTCGGATTGCTTGAAGACCCAACAATCTCTGTGGGTATGGTTTGCGGGCTTCCGGAGTACTGTGGATTTGGCATATCCTGTCCAGGATTTTGTTTAAGTTGGATATCTCAACGCTGTTATCCTTAAGGGGCAGTTTTTTGTTGTTCTGTCGTGAGCTTTTGAATCCGGTGTTGATTGCCGCACTCTTTGGACTATTCCCCTTGATCCGGCGCTGGTCCTTGCTGCGTCGTGGTTTCCGTTCCATCTCTCGACTTGGATGTACTTGGGTCGCTGGTACGCATCTTGCTAGCTGACTATCCTCTCCAGCATAGCGGGTCATGAGGCTTGTTAGTGCGGCCATTGTTCTTGGTTTTTCCTGGCCAAGGTGTCTGGCGAGCCATTCGTCTTGGACGTTGTGTTTAAAAGCTGCTAAGGCTTCGGCGTCCGGACAGTCGACTACTTGGTTCTTTTTGGTGAGGAACCTGTTCCAGAATTTTCGGGCTGACTCACCGGGCTGTTGGGTTATGTGACTTAAATCGTCTGCGTCCGGAGGTCGAACATAGGTGCCCTGGAAATTGGCCCGAAAAGCATCCTCAAGCTCTTCCCAACTACCAATGGTGTTTTCGGGGAGGCTTTTAAGTCAATGCCGGGCTGGCCCTTTGAGCTTGAGGGGTAGGTATTTTATGGCGTGGAGATCATCTCCTCTTGCCATGTGTATGTGGAGGATGTAATCCTCAATCCAGACTCCAGGGTCTATAGTTCCATCGTATGCCTCTATGTTTACGGGTTTGAATCATTTGGGAATTCATGATCCAGCACCTCATCGGTGAAACATAGAGGGTGCACGGCGCCTGTATTTGGGTATGCTGTGATGTTCGGACACTTGACGTGTTGTACTTTTTCTTTGGAGCTTGCTCTCTTGGCCCGTAAGCGGACCTAATCGGGCCATCCTTTTGCTGCGGATCGCGTGCGGATTATGTCTGGCGCCTCTTGCCGCTTTATTCTTGTTATGTGGTCGTCTATCCGACCGGGCGGCCTTTTTGCTTTTTGATTGCGGGGGCTCTAAGGCCTCCTCATCGAATTCGGGCAGTAGTTTGCGCTTTGGGTAGCTCTTTGTTTGGCGACCGTCGCCGTATTTGTCTGCGGTGTTGAGTACCTTGCTCCATCTGATTCTGAGTGCATCTTCCGCTGTTTTGAGCTTGACTTACGCTTTTTCAGGCTACAGCGGTGTAGCGAGCCTTTTGTGGAGGTTCTTCTTCTGCTCCAACGACTTGTCCGGTGTGAGATCGTCCGGACTGTTATCTTCGCCAGGCTGGGTTGTTTATCCAGGTTGTCCTGTTTGGACTGTTGTTCGGTGGCATGTTAAATGCGTCCACTGTTGACCTGCTTGATGGCTGGGTCTGTGTGGCTGCCGTTTTTGCCGAGGCGGGACTTGGTGCGGCGTTTACGTTGCCGGTTTGACCGCTTTTCGAGGGATTTATCCTTCATAGGGTCCCCTTGTTCCTCGTTGCCACTTCCTTTAGGAGTATCCACCATGCGTACATCATGAGATGAGGTGGCCGTCCGGTATCCTATAGGTCCTGGTTCGTGGTTATCTCCTACATCGTCGTCCATGCCGTTGATGTCTTCGGAGTCGAAATTGAGCACGTCGTTTAAACTTTCGACAGTGGCTACAAAGTGGGTGGTGGGTGGGCGTCGGATTTCTTCGGTTTCCGCATCCCAACCTTCCTGACCATAGTCCGGCCAGGGCTCTCCTGACAAAGAGAGAGACTTTAATGAATTCAGAATGTCGCCAAGGGGCGAGTGCTGGAAGATGTCTGCGGCGGTGAACTCCATAACCGGCGCCCAGTCAGATTCGACTGGCAGGGGCGCGGGAGGTTCGGAGTCCGGAGAGGAGTCCGGCGCCTCGGAGTCACGGGCTCTGCAAAGGACAGGGATGGTGTTCGGCTCAATCGCCGTAGATATCATAGCCCCCGAGGCGGTGTCCAACCACTCGTCCTCGACCGGCGAAATCGGCTCCGAACTAAGGGTCGGAGCGGACGCTGGTGCGGCCTCCAGGACACTGTTCGGCGGCAGAGCTAGATCATACCCATCGAGACAGTGCGGCGCGCATGGTTGTGGCTCGAACCCGTCGAAGATCAAGTCTCCGCGGATGTCAGCCGTGTAGTTCAAACTTCCAAATCTGACCTGATGGCCAGGGGCGTAGCTTTCGATCTGCTCCAGATGGCCAAGCGAATTGGCCGCAGTGCAAAGCCGCCCGAATCTGAAGATCTGTCCGGGAAAAGTCTCACCCTGGACCACGTCGTTGTTGATGATCGAAGGAGTCATCGGGCCTAAAAGCGGCGACACAGAGGAACTCTCAATGAAAGAACCAATGTCGGTGTCAAAACCGGCGGATCTCGAGTAGGGGTCCCGAACTGTGCGTCTAGGCGGATGGTAACAGGAGACAAGGAACACGATGTTTTACCCAGGTTGGGCCCTCTCGATGGAGGTAAAACCCTACTCCTGCTTGATTAATATTAATGATATGGGTAGTACAAGAGTAGATCTACCACGAGATCGTAGAGGCTAAACCCTAGAAGCTAGCCTATGGTATGATTGTTGTTCGTCTCACGGACTAAAACCCTCCGGTTTATATAGGCACCGGATAGGGTTAGGGTTACACAGAGTCGGTTACATCGGTAGGAGATCTACATATCCGTATTGCCAAGTTTGCCTTCCACGCCAAGGAAAGTCCCATCCGGACACGGGACGAAGTCTTCAATCTTGTATCTTCATAGTCCAGGAGTCCGGCCATTGATGATAGTTCGGCTATCCGGACACCCCCTAGTCCAGGACTCCCTTAGTCCTCCATGCCTTCAATGCCCATCTTGGTTGCTCGAGGTGGATCGGACCTCGGGCGCTCATCGGTTGGGCAGCATAGGTTTCACTTTTGGGAGGTATAATGTCCGGATGACGAGTTCACGGAGGCCTCTTTGTCATAGAATAAGGTCCTCCCAAGGTCATCCCACTCCTGGTAGTGTTCTCTCCAGCTCTGACGTTGGGCGCATGGCGGTCGTCCTCTCTGAATTTGGTAGTATGCATCTGGACGAGTGTTGTACATGAGATCCTCTCTGTCTGAGGATTTGGCCTCCTTTGGCGGTGGTGATGGCAGAGGTTGAAGAAATAAAATTGCATGAGTTTTCAAGTCCAGATATGCCGAGGAGCAATGGTTGATGCTCATACCTTTGTGAGGCTTCAAGTTGGGGTTCCTCCTCCTTTTCTCAGCTGGTTCTTCGACGGTGGGTCAATGGGGAGTTTCTCTGGGGCGCCGCCCCACCCGATGGGGTTTCTCCGGTGGTTTTGCCTTGCCTTCAGTGGTGGGCTTCTACTACGACATATGTGGCCATGTTTGGCGAGTTGGTGCTCCTGGAACCGGGGAAGCGGTCTCTAGTGTTGTTCTCTTCCTTGGGCACCGAAACAACAGGCGGGGTAGCTCGTTCTTGGCTTGCAGCTTCAGCGAAGATAGAGTCTGAAACCTTGTTTTTCTTTTTTTGGATTTGTTGTATTTAGGGTCTTTTCTGGATCGTTCTATTCCCTAATGATCATATATGAATACGGAAATACCTGTGGGTGTTTCTTTAAAAACATTTCTAAATTGGACAATTTCAGCCCCTCAACCACTAGAAGTGGTTTCCTTGATGAGGTGGAATGGTTTGATTTTTTTCCATGAGGTGATAACTGCTATTCCAACTTGGCATCTAATTATATCACCTCGTGTACCCATTTTTTTTTACTTTGATCCATGGTTCCTATCTTGTTTTACTTACATGCGGGCCCCACCTGCAAGGTGCATCTGCACCCTCCAAGCCTACCCCTATCAGGAAAATCTACTCACCCCTTCTCCTCCAGACTAGCATTCCAACACCACATGAGCTTGGAGTTTAGTTTCTGGTGAAACCTGTTAGCTCTAGCATCCTTCTCCGAGCCTCCCGTGCCTCATAGATCGCATGGCCTGTTTGAAGAACTCAATCCTCCACAAATATGTCGACAACCCCTACAAAATTCAGATCAAAATTCCACATACACATAGAGAAACAAAAAAAAAACAAATCTATCATGAATAGTGTCAAATGAAGACAAAAGCAAAAAAGTCACTATTCACATCTGAGTTTATCTTTTTTGTTTCTCCTTGTGTATTTCGAGTTTCAATCTGATTTTTTAGGGGTTGTCGACATATGTGTTGTGAACATCCATTATTATTTTTAGAATTTTTTTACATGTTTAAATTTGAATTTTCTAACTTGGTATCATGGTAGCATTTGAAGATGTTTTTGCAAGCTATGTTAACTTGCAAAAACATCTTATATTATGGGACGGAGGAAGTACAGTACTACTGTATTCGCCATGTTCCAGGATCGGTTACAGGTTCGCAAATTGTTCTTGTAGGAAACCTGTTGTTTATTAGGACTTCAGACATCGTGACTAGTCAGAAGTCAGAAGACATGTATTGCTTGTTGGTTTGGATTGCCAAGCATCACATCACATGCCCAGAGCCCTTTGGCTTTGGGTCAAGTCCACTCCTCCAAAAAAATGGTTCGTCTTCGTCAGCCATGATTTTAATCTGAATACGACCTGCAAGATAAGCTAAACTAATTAGTTGAAAATTGCAAGAGTGATCCAGATCGATACTCCACCCCAATTAAAGGGCCAAGCTAAGCTACCTAGCTGCTCTGCATTCTTATCCCTTCTACCTAGCTGCTCATTGCTTGCTCTGCATACAGCGCACCGCAAGTCATCTTCTCAGGTAAACCAGCTCATGTCGTTCCCTTTTGTATTTCGCCCAATAATACAGCTTCTGACCAAATTCTTGCTCGGATGTGCAATTCTTCACAGATCGAAGCCCAGAATGTCCTCACCACCATCGGAGCCGCTTTCTTCTTTTGGAACACCAAACTTTCCCTTTCAGGTGTGATTTAACAGCCTCAACTAGCTCTCTGGTTAATTAAACAACGAGATTCTAGTTAATCAGTACTGCCATGGTTCTACATGTAGCTTCTGATCCCCATATCTTCACTATGTGGAGTATTTAACCAAAAACTACCGCAATTCATGAAACCGGGACAAAAAACAACCAATTTACGATTTTGTGCGAAAAACTACCGCTTTTTTCCTAAACCGTGGCAAAAAACTACCAAGTCTGAAAAGAGCCCGATTTGGCTCTTTTAAGCGCGTTTCTGACAGTGTTGGCCCACACTTAATAAGCGGGCTAAAAAAGCAATCGGGTCCCTGTTTTTTCACAAAGCAATCCAGTCCTTGCGAGGCCCCCGGCCGGCTGGCTTGCGTGCATGCGCTGCCGCCGCCGCGTGCTGGCGTGCCCGTGCCCGACGTCCTGGTAGAGCGAGCCGCCGTAGGCGACATGAGCACCTGCGAGCCGCGGCAGATGCCGAGGCGGGGCGTTCGCTTCGATGCAGCGGCATGCGGGAGGAGCTCGATGGAGTCCTTCTCGTGGTCCATGGCGGCGCTGCCGGGTGGACACGGCCGGGCGGGCAGGGAGGCGGGCGCCATGGTGGTGAGCGCAGTGGGGCGCGCTGGCCACGGGCGGCGGCCATGGGGGCAGCCATGGGCACGACCAGGGCGCGCGGGCCAGGCGCGCTGCCACGGGCGGGCGGCTATGGGCGCTGGCGCGGGCACCCTGTGGGGGCTCGGCTAGGGCGGCGACGGCTTGCGGCCAGGCGGCAAGGCGGCATGCGCCACGCGAAGCGGCCATGGCACGGCTGGGCGTGGCGGCGAACGCCGGGGGTCGACGGTAGGGCGCCATGGATGTGCTCGCCGTGCTGGGCTCGAAGGAAGGACTGGATTGCTTTAAAAAAAAGGGACCCGATTGCTTTTTTAGCCCATTTATTATGTGTGGGCCAACTCTGTCAGAAACGCGCTTAAAAGAGCCAAATCGGACTCTTTTCAGACTTGGTAGTTGTTTGCCACAGTTTAGAAAAAAAAGGTAGTTTTTCGCACAAAATCGTAAAGTGGTAGTTTTTCGTCACGGTTCCGTGAACTGCGATAGTTTTTTGTTAAATACTCTCACTATGTGTATTGTATACGAAATTTATCTTATCCAGACAGGTTTTTATTTCTTAGTTGATCAAGGAATTTTATTTCTAAGTCGATCAAGTTGTTCATCATGAAGTTTACAGCTGAAGAGAATACAAGCTGCACAACTTGTAAATTTGTAGAACTAAATTCCACATAATTTTCAAACTGTTTAACTATCTAGATTTTGTTGAATAACAAATCGATTTCAAGATTGCTGAATTAGAATTAACAATTTCTCAACCGACATAGAAATAGATAGTCTTCTGCTGTAAAACTTTGAGAGGTTAAGAAAGTACGGCTGTGCTCATAACTACTTCTATCTGCAAGGCTTTTCAATTCATATAAAATATCTTTTCTTGCAGGGTAATTTATGTAAAATATCAATCATAATCTTACTTGTTCATTGCCCCCACAGGTCAACTCGCAAGGTACGAGTGATGGGTCAAGGATGCCAGGATATATTTTTTTCAGGCAAGCTACACGTGATTTTTCACAACTAATTGGCAGGGGCCAACTTGGGAAAGTTTACAAGGTATTCCATTACAGTTACAGGCTTACATAGCATCTTCGACTTTTGTTGTCAAAATACGCTTGTACTTATATTCTTTCCTGTTCTCAAGACAAATGCAACAACAGACATTCAGTAGGAGTACTTTCTGCTGATCTCTTGGTTTTGTAACTTCCTTAGGTCATCTTCAACAAGTTGTACTTGTTAATGAGGCGAGGTAGGAAATTGTTGGCTTATGATTGTACTCATAGGAATTAAAAAACTCAAATCCTATGATCCAAATGACGCTTGTGTGAGAAAACCCAAATGAAAATCCTTAAGAAGTTCTATGTAGAAAAATCCTACAATCCAAAGACGCCTGGGACATCAGATTTTTTGTGATGTAGAAGAAAAAGGTAATATTACCTGAAATTTTAGTGGCTTTGAATTCCTAGGTTGCCGAGAGCAGCGCTGGACTGGCCGTTGTGGCAGGTGCTGCTATTGGTCGTGTCTCTACCATGCCATGTGCTAAAATAAATGTTTTTACTGCCCTGGCGCTGAAGAGCTAAGTTAGGGCGCTGAAGAGCTAAATTAGGGTTTCTTTCATCCTGTTTTTCTTAGCAGTGGTAGTTTCGGGATTTAGACAAGATACTGACAGTGACATGCAAATGATATTCAACGGAGTTCACCAATGCAAGGGTAACACCAACAGCATATTGGCAAGAAAATGTGTTCACTAAAGTAGTGATCTAAACGTTTTTATATTTCTTTAGAGAGGGAGTAGCTTACAAGCAAAATTACATGTCTGAAGCCAGTTTTGCAAACAAACTGTTTGCAAGGGGTAGCTAGATAAGCAATTTTTTCGTGTAAGAAACTCTTGTATACTAGGACACCTGTGAGAAATCAAATTTCTCATTAGGGGCTAGCATGTCTACTTAATATGGTCTTCATAGTTTTAGTAACAAGGTGTTGAACATGAATCTTCTCCAAGTAAATAGCATGAATCTACCACAATTCAGGCTAGGTTTCCGAAAAACTATCGCTTTTTGAAAATTTCTTAATACCTACCACTGTTTTGGTTTTTGATTTCAGAAAACTACCATGTCGCATAGATGACTATGTTGGTAAACTTTAAGCGTGATTACACAGCTGGTGTCCACTCGTTAGGTTGACCATTAGCTTTGAACATTAGGTTGACCGTTCACAGGTTATGACAGATGGGACCCAAATATTTTTTTAAAGGCAATCTACCTACATTAAAAGCAATCACGTTCCTACAAATTTTTTTAAAATCAATCAGGTCCCTGGAAAATAAAATAAAAAGCAATCAAGTCCCCGATGACGAGCTCGTCGCCAGAGCCAATGTGTGCATCGGCCGGCCTTCAGGGCTACGTTGGAGCAGTAGCAGGCGGAAGCAGCAGCAACAAACAGCGGCAGCAGCATGGGCAAGCAGCAGCGCCATGGAGAAGCAGCGACAAGCAGTAGTGGAGGCATCAGCAAGCATTAGCAGCTCAAGGAGGGGATGGGAGGCCGCAGCGGCCGAGGGCCAATGTCCGTCATGGCGCACAGGGCGCAATGCAGGCTTGCTCAGATGGGGGCGGGGCAAGGAAGGGAGAGCTGGAGGGGTGTGGCGGAGCTCCGGCTCGCCGGTGGCGGTCGCGGGCTGGGCGGAAGCTCATGCAGTGGGAATTGGGGATTTTGTCTTTTCTCATTAGGAATCTAAGGGAGACTGACATGTGGGCCCCGTGTGTAAGTTGACTGTCAACAAGCATTCAAACAAACGGTTCACTTATGTGTGGGCCTCAGCTGTCATAAGATGGGTACACCTTAATTAAACCGGTCATCAGTGTCGCCTGGTAGTTTTTAAAAATCAAAAGGCACGGAAGTGGTAGGTATTATAATTTTTTCAAAAAGCGGTGGTTATGCTATTTACTCATCTTCTCCCTCCTCCTCACTGCCACAAAGTAGGTTGAAGCATAAATCTAATTAACCCAAGCTGTTGAATAGGCATATCTTCCAACCGGAGAAGTTGTCGCTGTGAAGCTTCTCTATCAGATGACAGGGTTTGACGACAAGAGATTCTCGAATAATTGTACACAACTTATGAGCACCAACCACAAGAATATTGTGAGATTATTGGGCTATTCATACGAAGAACATGAAGAATCACATGTGCACTATGGGACAGCCATATGTGGTGTATACATACGCAGGTTAATCGGCTTCGAGTATGTGCCTGGTGGAAATCTTTCCAATTTTATTTCAGGTGCGTGAGTGGTCTAGCACGTGTATTTATTTGCTCAACATATAATAAAAAATAGCCTTAAACATTTGTATTTTGAAAACAATTCTCTTCGGTCCCGCAGATCAACGTCTTGGATGGAATATACGCTTCAAAATAATAAAGGGGATCTGCGAGGGTTTACAATACCTTCATGAAGCTGGCATTGTGCACTCTAATCTCACCCCAGGTAATATTTTGCTAGATGGTGAGAAGATACCAAAAATCACAGATTTCGGTTTATCTCGGATGTTCAAGCCAGTAAACAAGAGAGCCACAATGAGTAAAACTATTTCTTATGGATGGTGGGGGTAAGTTGATGTTTCCTTGAAACACAATTGTTTGATCGGCTAACTTTGGTTTTCTTTACTCTCACTTTGTATGTATCATTTGTGTTATGATGCAGTATGATACGTGAAGGAGTGGTGTCAAAAGGTCTGACATATTTAGCTTGGGTGCTCTAATTAAAGTTATATTGACTGGAAGTACGGAAGAATCGGACATTAATTGCATGGACGGTCCTGAATGTGTTGAGCATGTACGAATAAGCTCTTTGTTTATTTAAGTTTTGAGATTATCAAGTATACGCTGTTACAAAGTGTACGCTAAATATAGTGTCTGTAAAGGAAAAGGTCTGAAATTGCTACTAATTAAAGGTTTCTCTTGATGACTTTGTTCTTCACCCTGTGCTCCACAAAAGATTTCATTTCAAAACTTGACACTTGCTGATGTATACATGCTTGTGCACTCTCTTTGAAGGTACACAAATACTGGAGGAAACGGCTACAAGAGATAAGGAGATATCCCTCATTTGAAGCAGATTGCAAACAAGTGAGGGCTTGTATCGAAATCGCTGTAGACTGCATGCACAATGACCAACAGCAAAGGCCTCTGATTAACAATATTGTTCGTAAACTATATGAAGTAGAAGCTAAGGGAGATTACCCACCATCACAGATGGGACAGGTATGAACATTCTAGATTTGTGCTGAATGCTGACTATTGTACATAAAAGCTTTAGGTACAACTTGCACACATAGGATAATTATAGGATGCATGGTGAAAAATTGTACAGAAGTCCTTAATTGACATACACACGTACCATAGTCACCCATGTTTTAGTTTTCGACATAGTCATCAGTATGTTAATAATTAGAAGAGCAGTTCATATCCACCATTTCTAACTTCAAATATTTTGGTGTCATCTAAAAGGGCATTCATGATTTTGAAGTAAGGAAAATGTCACTAAAAGAGTTGGAACAGATCACGAGTAATTTCTCTGAAAAACTTGGTCATGATGACTTCGGTGCTGTTTATAAGGTACAGTTAAGCGTTGCCTCTTTTTCAATGTTCATGAAGTGTAGATTCCAAAATTTTCCACGTAATATTAATAATAGCAGTTGAGCAGGGAAGGATTGGAGGTGGGGAAGTGATAGCTGTGAAGAGATTCGATGAGAGATTAAGAAAACTAGAGGATCAATTTGAGAGAGTGGTAAATCTTATGAGGCTCAAGCACAAAAATATAGTACGACTGATGGGCTACTGCTACGAGCCAACACAAGTACCAGTTCCTGATGAAAAGAATCCAGAAAAGACAATGTGGTGGAATATTATAGAGAATTTGGTCTGCTATGAGTTTTTGCCAAACGGAAGTCTGGACATGATATTAAATGGTATGGGTAAGAGGGTATGACAACTCAGGATAGCTCTGATTACTTTCCACTTCTCTTTACCTCTTACTTGCTTGGTGCAGACAAATCTTGCAAACTCGATTGGCAAGCTCGTCATAAAATAATACATGGCATTTGTGAGGGGTTACATCACCTTCACGTGGAATGCCAAGATGCGCCCATTGTCCATCAGGGTATAAAACCTACCAATATTTTGTTAGATGATGGCATGGTTCCAAAGCTAGGGGATTTCTACACTTCAATGGCTGTCACGCCAAGGTAACCACCGGTTCAGAAAATTCATTGAGAATCTGGGATCAACTGGTAACCGGCCGGCTCAACCCTTTAAACTCACTTAACTTAAGCACTGAAATCTGAAATACTAGTAAGCCGGGAAAGCAAGTTGAATACTGGCCCGCTTGAGGGGAGATATCAAAGGGACTTCTTCTCCTCCCCTCCCGCGTCGCTCCCGCGAGCGACCAGGGGGATCTTCCTAGCGCCGCTGCCGGGCCGTCCTCCCTCCCCTCTCCCTCCCCTCGCCGCCCGCCCGGCTTTCGCGGCGGGGTTTCACCGCCGGAGGCGGCCGGCGCTGGCCGCGTAAGCTTCGGCGATGGCGATGCGCGGCGCTGGGCGTGTCGGCCTTGATGCCGGGCGTCTGGCGGCGGCGTCGCGGACGTGTGGCCTGGCGCGGTGGGCTGCGTGGGGGCGGTGCCCGTCGCGGCCGCGGCGGCCCGATCTGGTCCGGTCCGGGCCAGATTCGGGCGGCGGTGGCGGCGGATGGCTCGGTGGCCGCCGGTGGCTTCTCCTCCCGCTCCTGGAGGTCTCCCTCCTACCTCCATGGGTGGCTGGGGTGGCTGCTGCGTGGTCGCAGGGCGGGTGGCGGCGCGTCCGACTTGGATCTGGCGGTGGGATCCGGGTGGACGGCGCCGGTGGGGCTGCGGCCTGGTCTAGCTGCGGCTCCGGCCGTGGCGGCGGCAGCGTGGAGGTCCGCTCATGTGGTGGTCTCCGGTAGCGGCGGTTACACGGTGGTTTGGCGGATCTGCCCGCAGCGACGGCCGGCTTTCTCCGACGTCGGCTCGTTTGCGATCGGACCGCTTCGACCGTCGCTCCATCTACTCGCTGTCCGGCGTTACTTCGGTCCAAGGGCTGGCCCTCTCCCAGCTGCGGTGCTCCGCTCGTCTCACGCCCGGAGCTGCAGGGGCGGAGCTCGTCTCGCGCCCGGCAGCAGGACGGAGTCCGTCGCGCCCGGCATCAGACAGAGCTCGTCGCGCCGGGAGCTGCAGGGCGAAGCGATGGAGGCCAGTTGGCTGGCCTATTGGGTCTCGGCGCTTGAAGGGGTGCGTTCAGGGGTGCGAAAGGCGGGGCCTTTCCACTCGTCTCTTCGGTTGGGGTAGCGGCGGGTCTCGGGTTAGGTGGTGCCTAGGTCTTGGTTGCCGGGGCGGCGGCCCCGGTGGTGGTAGCGTGGTGCTTTTGGGCAGAGCCCGCGGCTTGGTGCTGCCCGGTGGCCATGGCCGTGCGGGCGGCGTGTCTGCCGGGGTGCGGCGTTCGGTGGCGGTGAGGGGTGGCCGGGGTGAAAACCTGTTCTTTCTGCGGACAGACCGGCGGCGGCGAAACTCGTTCCCTTCTTGAAGGCGTCGTCGCGGCTCTCATCGCCCATCGTGTGCTCTAGGGGAAACTCTGATCCTTGGATCGGGCGGTGGCGGCGCTCCGGTGTCGTACCCTTGCTGAAGGCGCCGCCTTGGAGCCCACGGATCGTCGTATGCGGCTTCATCTCTTCGTAGTTAGGGATGGTGTTGCTGCGCTTAGCGCCTGTGTATCATGCCTTGGGTGTGTGCATTGTTGTGGTGGTGTGCGTCTGTTTCGGGATGTTGGTGATCTTTGCTTTATATATAAAGCGGGGTGGAAGCCTTTTTGGTATACTGGCCCGCTTTAAGGAGAAATGAGAATGTGCCATTGGTTTTGTGGGTGCAATGCTGCTTCGCAGGAATCCATTTCCGCCTTCATATTTTGTGTACTTCTATTCGAGTCCCATGATCTTTCAATAATGAAACATTCGAATGTTTGTTGTGCAGATGTTACATAGCACCAGAGTCCATGGACAGCAGTAAAATTACACTCAAGTCGAATGTGTACAGTCTGGGTGTTATGATACTAGAGATCTCGACCGGAGATAAGTGTCGTAATGAAGAATCCTCAAGCCAGTCTTATATCAAGAATGTAATGCTTCAGAAACTAACCTTGGATGAAAGAGTTATTGAACACAGAAAATGATGAATTAATTGCCTTTTGTAAATATTGTTACATAGTACTTCTTACCTTTTTTCTATTTGATGTTTTGGACTTTGCATGCTTAAAAGCACAAGGCAGCCACATGCTCCTACTAAACATCTATCTTTTCTATCCCTAATTAATTGTGTTTGTCGCCTAGATAAGCCCCTCTTAGCGACTGACCAACTAACAACAATATAGTCTTCAAATATCGTTTGTCACAAAGTCTTGAATAGTGTACAGTAAGTAATCCTGTTTCACCAAATCATATATACACAGTTTTCATTCAAATAGATAAAGGAACAAGAAAATATATTTATTAAAGAAGAGGGAAACATCTTATTCTTTGTCTGATATACAGATAAAAGTGCATATGAGTCTGACAAAGCTGCTTGTTCCAATGAATCAGGTGCTAAAAAGTCGGACGCAAAATTCCTACGTTGCATCAAAGTACCCTTCACTTGAAGCGGGTTTCGTCCAACAAGTGGAGAGTTGGATTATAATAGGGCTAAAATGTGTGGAGATCCAACCTGAAAGTAGGCCTACTATCGGGCAAATAATGCATTTTCTTAACACGGAGTCTGCCAACGCTGAGGTACTACTGTCAGATTTTACTAATTCTCCTAATTTTAGAAATTTGCATCTCATAATTCCCAAGTCAATTAGTCGGTATATTAATCAATTAATGGCAGGAACATCTGTAATCTGAGAGGAACCACACATGGCTAGTGTTTGAGCTCAGATATTTAAACTAGCTCGATGAAGTTTCAACCCATTTTGACATGTGAGACTATAAATTTTGTTGTATCCCATAACCATCATGGTCCAATTAGGCAGGATTAGTAAATACTACGTGGGTTGAAATACTGTTCTGCGATAGAATATTCCGAGGGTTGCTGGTTCAATTCGTTGTTGCTTTGTTGCGATATTTCATTTCATCTTGTTTCACCCTTGTTGGAAAACCTGGATGTGTTATCTGTGTATCAGGTTTATACATTGTAATCCTTTTTTTTCCTGGATAGTTTTACCACTGGGGGGAATTCAGACTTTCTTCTGAAAGCTCCATCACCTTATGGCCTTCTTCAGGTTAGTCATATCCCAAATATTCTTATTACCCGTGTGTTACATTTAGAAACGATGTATCGGTTCCACTTCCACAAGAAGGAACTGATACTATATTGGTCTCTCATTAGTGGAAAATCACCATGCGCACTCGCTTGAGTGTGGCTATCTCCGGTGGGCTATACCACCTCAAGATCCACCGTTGAGTCACATATTTTTCATCATCTAGTACAATGATACACAATATAGAGATGAAACATACATGAATCTCAAGCCACATAATCTGGCGATGGGCTAAACCCCAAGATCCACCTTTGATTTCTGCATTGAGATTCACATATTTTTCACCATCTTCATTTTAGCACATAATGATTCCACGTCTTAATGACGTAAATCCTACAGTGTTGTCATCTGCAAAACAAGGTTAACACGGTCTCAATTATATTGTCACTTAATCGTTAATTCATTTTCATTGTCTAACATGCATAAAGATGAATTAACACAATCTAAACATGAAATGTTCTGTCATAGTTAGTGCCTTGATGAACAATGTACATTATAAAATGTGTAAATCTGAAAGCACAACCTAATGGTAGATTTTAGGGGGGGGGGGTATAGCCATGGGGGTAAATGGTATGGAGTACTGGTTAGCATGCACATACACGGTAAACACCAATATTATTTTTTGCAGATATTCTAATTCATCGGGTTGGTGGAATACTAAATGCTTGCTCAAAATTCCACATGAACAAGGTGCTTGGCATGAGTGTCAGTTTTCTTAGGGATAATTTATAGTTGGGCACTTGGGCTGGAATGTAAAATAGGAGTGGGTTGCTACAATACCGCAGAAACCTTTTTCAAGGAAACTTCTAAATTTCATTTGATCGAACTTATTATATATGGTCATTATAATCCACATGTGGCATTAAAAATTCATGATTCTAGGTGTTGAAACAGTTCATTTTGAATTTTAATAGAAATTTCTTAATTACGAACATCATGTTGTACAAGTTTACACTGAGAAACTATATTAATGTGTACTTGACTTATTTGAGAGGTTTTTTCTATTTTAGAAATGGCTGATCATGCAAGTGAACTGGCTGTCCTCGAGAGCATGTTGAGTGATGCAAGTGTGGAGCCCACAAGGCTATCGTATTCACTTATCAAATCCATTACAAGAAATTTCTCTCAAGTGATTGGCCGTGGTGGGTATGGAGTTGTTTACTTGGTATGATTTGTTCTTGATGGCCCCATAAATGATAAATTTGTACAGTATATATTTGCCCATTGGAGTAAAATTTTAATGCCAATCCTGATGCTATGTAAAACAGGGATATCTTCCAAATGGCAAAGTCGCTGTGAAGAAGCTTTCCATACTGCAGGAATTTTCTGATGATCAATTTCTTGACGAGATCAAATGTTTGAAAAAGGCAAAGCATAATAATATAGTCAGATATCTAGGCTATTGTGCAGATTCACACGGTGAACTGTTGGAATTCAATGGAAGAAATGTGATAGCAGAGGTGCCACAGAGGTTGCTCTGCTTTGAGTATGCTCCTAATGGGAACCTTCAATATTATATTAAAGGTGCAGAGCTTCACGAACATTAATATCCCCATCTGTACTTATTGTATAATCAATATTAGCTTTACAGTTTCAAAATCATTACCTTAGGTGTTTCCAATCAACGTATTGCTTAATTTTGGGGCAGGATCCAACTTTAGATCATGCCTTAAAAAATGAACAATATCTATAATCAATCTCAAAATTAAATGTAGCTCACAGTTACTGCCCCTTCTTTCTGTACAACACAAAATAGTTCCTCATGGGAGAGTAACATTTGTCAAACCATCTAGCGTGGTAAGTATTTAAAAATAAAGAAATCAGATTGTAGCGGTATGTTGTGAAATTCGCATGTACTGTTACATGTTGTTAGTATCTCTTTGGAGTGTCACTTGTAGATTGGGAAGTGTACCTAAATTTATGTGTCTTGTTTAGAAGCTAAATCTTAGGGATAGATAAAAAAAATTGGATGTACCAATCAAAGTTGTCAGCTATTGCAATATACAACCTAAAGATCTGTCTTCGACCACTTCGTTGACTCACACCTCTTTCCTTAAAGGATATCTTGCAAAATAAAAATTATATGGAAGGCAAGCAGGTTCAAAAATTCAAATGCTCTTTTATGACCTGTGCAGAGAAATCTCATGGAGACAACTGGCAAATACGTTACCAATTGATTAAGGGGATTTGTCTTGGTTTACAGTATCTTCATAATCAGTGCATTAATCATTTGGATCTGAAGCCTGAGAATATTCTTTTGGATGCTCAGATGGAGCCAAAAATCACTGACTTTGGTTTGTCAAGATTCTTCGATGACGGGCGATCCAGACAGTTTACTAAAATCATCCGTGGAACACTGTAAGCTAAGCCACTTGAGTTTTTTTTCTTCTCGATGTCAAGTAAGTAAAATTTTCTTGATGTCATATTTACTCAAGTTGATTATTATATTGTCACGCAGGGGGTGGATGGCACCAGAAATCATAAACAATGGGGAAATGTCGTTCAAGGCAGACATATATAGTCTGGGTAATATACTTATTAAACTATTAACGAGGAATAACGACGATGACTCCGACAATGTAAGCAGAACCTACATAACCATCTCGGTTGATATTGTTTAATTATGGAAAAGTTTACTATTCTATACTACAGTTTAGTGACATAAAATAGGGGGATTTGAAAAAAAAAGTTACGTAGCAGTTTGTTCTTTGTTAAAAATAACATGTCTTGTATCAATGTGTTATGTGGAACTAGTTGTAGCAACAACTAGTTGTCAAAGCTAATTGTTGTGACCTGACAACAATCAGTGTGCATGCAGTCTAACTGTATCAAGGAAGATAAAAATTTCTTAGTTTGTTTGTTATATGGAGACACACAAATTAACAATAATTAGATATTTACATTTATATGGCATGAAGTGACTTACTGTGACCAAAACTAACTAATTGTCAGTTTTGACTTTGGCGAAAGAAATGTCTGGAAATGATGTGTATTGACTATTACTCTATAAGTACTCTCACTTCATTCATCATATGGATGTTGTTATGTTTACTGTATGTTTGAACTTTGTAGTGGCAGAAATCACTAGAGGTGGGCTGCTCACAAGAGAAAATGTGCGTCGAAATAGCTCGAAAGTGTGTCAAGTATGACCAGTATGAGAGGCCCACGGTAGATGATATTGTCCATATGCTGAATGAGACGGAGAACACTGTCCAAGATGAGTCGTCTCTTTTTATCCAGCAATGGGGAAACGACCCATCACCGATGGCTTTCCATGTACTACAAGGTATGGCCATTCAAGGCAAAGATCAATATCGCTCGAATCTCTTGTTGTATAATTATTATATATTGGGATTTATTTGGTGTATATGAGTTAGTTACACTCATTTTTTGGCGCATATGAGCATTTGATACTGTTTGTTACTCTTCCTGTGTTGTCCTGCAGAAGGGGCACCACGAAGAGATGCCATTCAGGACTTCCAACTGGAGTCCACCCTGCTTGAAGACTGAAGACGCCAGGAGACTTCTCTCCCAGTGGATAAGCGGTGGTTGTGACTTTGATACGGTGATCTATTTTCGATTTCGAGCTGCTCAGAGCGCGAGTTTGTCCGAGACTCTGCTCGGCTCATCAAACCTAGCTACTTGGTCTCAGTGTTTCTTGGTTGTATCACTACCTACACCTTTTCCCTTTCAGGATATATTGGGGTGCTTGTTTTGGTCGTCTCTGAACTTTGCATGGGGTGTTTGCCGGGCCCCTTCTTCTCCTATCTACTCCGCATATACGTATGAATTCCTCCTGCATGGTTTGAATTTTTTTTTTGTTTAAACTGTTCAGCCGCGGTGTCGCCTCTGTTTTCCTCCGTCTCTATGGTCTCTCTGCTTGCTTGCTTGCTGGACATCAGCACCAGTACCAATGTTTTAAATAGCGGGCTATGAAAAATAGCGGCGGGCCTCCAAAAACAGCTATAGCGGGCTATAGCGGGATATAGCGGGCTATTTGTGAAGGCGACCATTTAGTGGCATCCTGCTGAAAAGGCTATAGCCGAGCTATAGCCGGCTATTTAAAACATTGACCGGTACTCAACTTGTGATGATGCATGTGGTACATGTTTGTTGTTCAGAACGGCATACTTCTTTTTCCTGTAATTTAAATCAATTGATTAGAGAGAATAAGCAAGCTTTAAAAGGGAGGAAAATGATCATCTAATTCTATGCTGTTAAGATGTAGTATGTCATTCAGACAAAAAGTGTCGTTAGCGAGACACGCAATCGCCTTTTTGAAACAGATTGATGACATCTTCATCCTTCACTTGATTGAGAAATTCTCTCTCAACGAATGTAACCAAACAATTGTTCAAATAATCATCACCCATTTTGTTCCTTAGCTTATTCTTCACATAGCTCATTGAAGAGAATACCCTTTCAACACTAGCAGTAGCTACTGGCAGAATCAATACCAACTTAAGAAGCTTGTAAAAATATGATATTGTTCATGCTTGTTTGTCTCAACAAGCATAACTGAAAGCTGACATAGATTTTTCAGGTTTTGAAACCTTTCGTCTCTACGCACATTAGTAACATACATGTTTAGTTGCCATGGAAGTCTTGCCAGTTCATCCCTTGTAAAATTAGAAGCATAAAACTTTGTAGCAAGCCTAACTAACTTCTCTTGGTCATAAGCAGCAAATAGATGAAGTGGACAAAATGCTGCCATGCAAGAAAGTAGCTCCGTGTTTACCTCATCAAATCTGCCATTCAACTCACTAATTTGCCTATCAATGACACCCACAAACATATCAACCTTGAAGCGGTGGTAATTGGTCGGACCATTACATAAACCCCTTCTAGGCCGGCCAACGGGAAAGTAAGGACCCTCCACATCAAGAACTTTGATCTTATCCTTTGTACAAAACGATGTGACCTCTGTGAGAAAATCATCCCATCCAGCATCGGTCGTCAAAGCCTCCAAGTAATACTTTGTGTCAGCAACAAGCTCAATAGCATGAACAATATCTTCGTCTTGCTTTTGCAAAGCTGTACAACTCATCTGTGTATCCAAATATTTGCATCAAGTGTGCCATGAAAACAAACTCAAATGATCGAAAGATTGTCTCTATGGATAGAGCCGCTTGTGCCTCTGCACCATGGTACTCGTCTCCTATCTTGCGAAGGACTCGTCGTAGTGCACCATACATAGAGATGACATGGTCCACAGTTTTGAATTGAGAGCCACGTGTATCACATGGCCTTCCCAAACCCATTTCCTGATTCAGCCCACTCCCTGTTTCTACTTCTTCCAATTCCAATGCATTAATGAGTTCTTCAGCCTGAGCTATCCGAAGCATTCTCATCTTTTTACAAGACATGCCAAGAGCATTTAACAAGTGTGCAAGCTGCTGAAAGAACCAAGTACAATCACCACTCTCCTTAGCACAGCAACAAGAGTTAACTGTAGTTGATGGGCAAAACAATGAACATAGTAGGCAGAAAGGGACTCATCCATAATCAGTTTTTTCAGGCCATTGGCATTACCTCTCATGTTACTAGCTCCATTATATCCTTGCCCACGAACCATCGCAAAGGTCAAATTGTAGTCCATAAGCTTTTTCTGAATTGCAGCTTTTAGTGTCAAAGAGGTAGTATCTTTAACATGAGCAAGACCAAGAAATCTTACAACCGCCCTTCCTTTCTTATCAACAAAACGCGAGCAAACAGCCAACTGTTCATTCTGATACACATCACTAGACTCATCTGCAAGTATTGCAAAATGACCACCATCAAGTTCTTCAATGACTAGTTTAGTAGTCTCTTGTGCATAACATTTTATCACCTCCTGTTGTATATCATGGTCAGTCATCTTGCAGTTCTGTGGAGCATTCTTGAGAACAACCCTGTCAACCTCTTCAAAATTTCCTGCTAGCCAATTTAGAAGCTCAAGGAAATTTCCTTTATTTAGTGAGTCTTCACTTTCATCATGTCCTCTAAATGCCAAGCCTTGGCACAACAGAAATCTCACACACTTGAGTGTCCATGTCAAACGTTGTTTATACAAAGCCTTGTATTGCGAGGTGTTTGAAGCAATAGACTCCCGAATTGATGTTTGTGGTGTAGTGAACATATCATACAATTGGGGTTGGGGAGCCAGCTGCACACAGGTTCTGTGTGGCCATCATCCGGTTCATGTGCTTGCACAAGTGCCAGTTGCAGATTGCTCTCAATAGTAGGAGGAATGATACTGCTCTCAACTCCAACATTAGGAGGATTGGTGTAGATGTTGAAGTTCTTTTATTTGCCTTTGAAGCTCTTTCCCACAATGCAACAATGCTAGCACCTTCTCTTGTTCATCTATGATACAATATCAGGAAAAAAAATAGATCAGCAATCTACTTAGTTGGTTGTTCTAGCAAACAGCAACCCGGTTGTTCCACCAAACTATACAAAAATAACAAAACTGCAATCTAGCAACTAGTGTTCGGATCGTTCTAATATTCTCCTTTTAAGGAAAATAGGAACAAACAGATGTTCAGTTCTTCGACATGCTGCACCCAGAATATTCAGAGATTATTGGTACTCCAGAAAACTAAAGACACAGATCAGTTACAAAGATGAACATGCACACTTTTTTTATATGGGAATGAACCTCTACACATTAACACTACTTATACCGTTGGTGACTTGGTGGGATGTTTGTGTGACACAGATCAGTTACAAAGCTAAAGTCACACTTCACACGGATGAGAAACTAAAGAAGCCGGTTGTTCCTCTACAGAATCAACCAATTCCAGCACCACTTAATAATCCAGAAAAATGACATCCTATGATTTTGACAAACATCGGTACGCAATTTTCCTCTGGCCGTTTGCGCATATAATAGACGATACACAAAATAAACCAATAAGGGAAGCTGACCTTTCTCCCTGTACTTCTGTCTTCTGATAAAGCTCCGTCAGCTGCGTGTGGACAAGTTTCCGTGAAACCGCGGATGCCTGATGGGATGACGGAGAACAATATTCAGACTACGCCATAGGAATTAGGAAGTTGGAAGTTGGAAGTTGGAACTGGCTGGCCTTGTTGGCTTCTTAAAGGAAGAGAACTAGAACAGTAGAACTAGGAGAAGAGGAGAATAGAACCTGGTCGTGGCAGTACTGGGTCGTGGTCAGTCGTCGCCACTGGCCGCCTCCGCTTACCGCTGCTTTGCGGTCGTCCTTACTGGTCCCGGCCGCCGCCGCCGCAGCAGAAGGCGCTATAGGTTAGGTTTGGGAACGAGAGTGGGGAGGTGGGGGAATGGATTCGGGTTGAACGAGTCAGTGAACGGGACGAGTTGGTCGGCCGTAGGGCTGTAGCCTGTAGGCTTTTGGCCTTGTGGACTGCAAAATAAGACGTGTATTAATTTTCTGGGGCTAAATCTTTGGTATTCACGTGAATACACATGAAGACCCTTGGCGCCGCCCCTGGATGGCAGGGATTGAGCGTCGCTCCCTTTCTGAAAGCGTTGCGGTTGAAGAACCTCGTCGTTTGTGTGCTGTCATGAGATGATTGGTGCAAATATTGTTATTGAAGTAGTTTTCCGATTGTGGATCTGATCACTCTAATTCTTTTCTCACCTACATATAACTTTGGTCTTATATGACTTTGTTATTTTGTGGAGTGTTTTTGTGTGCATGTATTGGTTGTGTGCAACCTAGCTATCAGAGGCCGGGTATGCTCATTGTGTTTGTATACAGTTGACGCTTCATTTTAAGTTAATAAAATTCACCCTTTGTTGAAAAAGATATTTCTAATTTTTGTGGGATTTTCTAGCTTATTCCTATATTTTTGATCCGTATTTTCCTTTTAGTATATTATTGATACTTCCTCCGTTCATAAATATAAGTCTTTTTAGAGATTACAATATGAACTATATATAGATGTATATAGACATAGTTTAAAATGTAAATTCATTCATTTTGTTTCGTATATAGTTCATATTGAAATTTCTAAAACGACTTATATTTAGAAATGAAGGGAGTAGATAGATAGATCTTGCTGGAGTGAGCCCCCAACTTGCAGACGATAGTCGTGAAAAGAGCTGGTGGTGAGGTGGTGAATCACAGAGGGCATGCAAACCCTCGCCCCGAGTGATCTTCCAGGAACGATCCTCTCGTGAGTGTACAAGCGAGAACAACGATCGATAACGACCCCTAGTCAGCGAGTCAGACGATAAGGAGAGTCTTTGAACCAGCGGTGATGGGCAAATCGGTTGGTGCTGTGTTGCTATCGAGGAGCTCAACGCAGCCGCGACTGTGTCCAACGGAAGGCGCTTGTGGCGCCGGGCGGCAACACGTAGGGTTGTCAGTCAACAAACCAAGGAGGGGGCGTGGGCCAAGCCACAGTGTTCAACACCGACGGCGTGGAAATTAGGGGCATGTTGTGCGTGGTGGTGCTTGGCAGC
The DNA here is from genome assembly GCA_021605145.1 of Aegilops bicornis. Classification (NCBI taxonomy): domain Eukaryota; kingdom Viridiplantae; phylum Streptophyta; class Magnoliopsida; order Poales; family Poaceae; genus Aegilops; species Aegilops bicornis. Next base: position 2,009,503 of record JAHIAL010000057.1, read on the forward strand.
AGGGCAAATTAGGCGTGACCTTGGGATAATAATTTGACTATTCAATTCAAACTAAGATCTGGAACATATCTAGAGGATGGTACTATGGGCCAGGAAGTCTGACTCAGTCCAACCCTCACACTAGTCACACGAAGGTGCAGGTTTTCCATATGATGCCGACACGAAAGGAGTGAATATCATCAGTTGCTCATCCTACCACCGGTGCCAGTCATGCTGATCCTCCTCCTCCTGCTGCTCTTCTTTCTCGGCCTCACGCCGTGTGCCGCCTCGGAAGCCCTGGGACAGATCTGCGGCCAATATGGCAATTACTCGCGCGACGGCACCTACCAATACAATGTTCGATTGCTAGCCAAAGCGCTCTCCAACAATGCCTCATCCGCACCGGACCTGTTCGCCAAGGGCTCCGTGGGCACTGCGTACGGCATCGCGCTCTGCAGCCGGGACACCACCGCCTCCGCTTGCGCAGAGTGCCTCACCACCGCGTTCCAGGGCGCGCAGAACCTGTGCCCAGCGAGCAAGTACGCCGCCGTCTTCTATGACTCGTGCCTCCTTCGCTTCTCCGACTACGCCTACGAGTCCAGAGGTACGGGTCCTGCTGACGGTTTTATTTTCGTCCCGAACAACACGGAGCACATGTGACCTGGCTGGGATCCCAGCAACATTGAGGCCCTCAGCACCATCACTGACATCATCAAGTTGCTGCTCAACGAGACGGTCACGCTGACGGCACCGTCGCCGTACGCCACCGCACTGGCTTATGGCACCGTCCACATGTATGTCGGCGGCACCTTCCCCCCGCTCTACTCTCAGGCGCAGTGCATACCAAATGAAGACATAGAGGATAATGGCTGCCAGGATTGCCTCGACAATATGAGCATCAAGTTCTTGGCCAGATACTTCACCGGACAGCAAGCTGGGCGGGTTCTTGGCGTGCAGTGTCAGTTCAGGTACGGAACGACCAACTTCTACCACGCCCAGCCCATGCGGCAAATTCGCTGGAAGGGTGCTGCTGTTCCACCACCAACGCCCTCCGTTGTGCCCAGCCAGACGCACAAGGGTACGCAATATCTTTCTTTCTTTCTCTTTTCTTTTCCACAACAACAAATCAGATCCACTATATATATAATACAGTACAACTTTTTGTTGTCCAAAAGGATGATAAACCCCGAGCCTATACAGTATGTGCTATAATAATTCACAACACACGATGAAGAAATATTCATATGTACGTTGTAGTAGTAGTCCATTTGCATTGGTGTTGTTGACTTGTACTCCCTCCGTTCCTAAATATTTGTCTTTTTAGAGATTCAAATGGACTACCACATACGGATGTATATAGACATATTTTAGAGTGTAGTTTCCTCTTTCTACTCCGTATGTAGTTACTTGTTAAAATATCTAGAAAGACAAATATTTAGGAACGGAGGAAATACAATCATATAAAAAACCAGTCATTTCTATCTCATTCGTTGTTCGACAATCCACCTAAGTAGGGTCGTCAACCAAAATGAACCAGCTAGGATTCGTGACTGAAACCTCAGTTTGAGTAGTGTATAACCTTCCGGATTATTGGTAACATGCCGACCGAAGTAGCTAGGAATCCAGGATAGGATGACTCTTTTTTGTGTGTGCGAAAACTGGGGCTTTTGTTTTACGGTCAGGATGGATCTCCCTTTTTACATGCCATCTGGTCTGGCTGGTGTTGTTTTATCTATTACACCTGACCTCTACAACGTCACAATATCACAACCTAGTCTCAATGCATCGAGGCACACAACCAAAAAAAGATAAGAAGAAGAAGAAAAGCCGACACAGCCAACGACTTGCAGCAGACCAGAAACAAAGCCACCCACTGTCCTTAACAACACACTGGTTACAAGAAAGTTCCTCTCAGAACAACACCTACCATAAGGTAATGAAGCTCAAGTGTGGCTGATGCGAGAACCAACCACTGCACGCCAGATGATTTTCATCCTAGAGAGCACGTCTGACTAGACTTCGAAACAAGGACACGACATGTGAAACATTACCGGGCGTGACTATCGAAGGTTGGACATAGGGTTTCTACCCCGAAGCTTCGAGCAACAATAAACCGAATCTACCGTGTGTTGTTGGCACCCTTTACCAAAGAAGATGAAGTTGCATGGAAAGACATCCACGCACAATGATCAAGGGGAATTGAAATCCGACCATTCCATGGCATTCATGATGGGAGTTAGCCGCTCGTTCATATCCTTGGTGCGGATATCACCATGCGATCAAATCTATGCATGTGAGCAGAGAACTGTCACATAACACAGAGAGCTGAACATCACTGAGATCCATCTCACGCGCACTAAAAACCATGTGGCAGAGACTAATGGAAACAGTGATGCCAAGACATGGCGATAACTCCGCAGATGCCACAAGCCGTAGCCGCAGCCACACCACCCCCAACTCGCCGATGCACGTCTTCGTGTCACTGACATCTCATTGCCGTTGGTATTGTCAACAAGTCCCTGAGCCGCTGCTGCCAGATATGAATGTGGGAGGCCCATCACCACACGGGGACATCCGCACCTGACATCACTGCCCATGCAACACAACAACACGGCGGCCACCTATCACACCTGAGGCCGCCGCTCCGCGTCCAAGCTCCACCGAACACACCGCGCCGTCCAAAGCTGCCTCTCTACGCGACTAGGGAGCTCCTCGTGCGAAAGATAATCACATGAGAAGGCATCCATGTCGCCGCCGGCGTCCTCCGGCGGCAACAGGGGAGGAGAGGAGAGGAGGAGCCGAGGAGGTGGGGGCAGCGGCGGCTAGGTTATCATTGACATTCCTATGGCACCTCTCTTCTACCTGAGAGGAGGTGCATGCATACTATGATTCAAATTTTTACCAGTGAATCCTTGAACAAAATAGATAAGAATGATGTTTTGGGTTCATGCAAATACTATACATGGTGCCATGTTACATTTAGGTATTTTGGCAGCTTCCACAAAATTGAACCATAATTTTGTAGTATAATTATGCACCCTACATTCATTGTCTTATTAACTACTAACTACCACTTGTGTATTTATGTGAAATCTACTGTTAGTGCGTTTGGGCAAGGCGGTTTTGGTTACTGCCACCCTTATTCCTGTGATGGCTTTGCTTGTTTGCTCCATCTCTTGTTTTGCATGGAACAAGAGGCATAGAAAAGGTCAGTCACGGAAAACATTATTTGCTTTAATTTATCTTGTGCTTCTGCATCATCTATTCTGGACGCTACTTAGCCTTAATCAACATCATCATGATTGAAATGACTAAATCAATTATGATATATGGAACTAGGTAAAGCGAGATTTCACGACAAGGCCAATATGAATGTCCATGAAGAAGTATTAGCTCTGGGATTAGAAGGAAGGAACTCCGAATTCTCATTCTTTGACTTTTCAGAAGTATCAAATGCTACAAGTAACTTTTCAGATGAAAGTAAACTGGGGCAAGGTGGCTTTGGTCCTGTGTACAAGGTAAGAACGATGCTTTGGCATCGAATGTTTTCAATAAAGGGAGTTTTATTGACTCAATATATCGCATCGAGCCAATACAATCATAGAGAGTTCACTCCTGGTTTCTGCATAAGGTGATGCACAACACACACAGTTCATACAAGGGAAATCCAAAACCATCATGAAGTAAAGACATAGCATGACATAACAAAAAAGACTACCTAAGATAGTGAGGGCTGATCCGTAGACTAAAGCCACCATCCATACTAGGCAAAGACCTCCATGGCCGCGTATTCCACTTTGTCACATGCTTTAGCATACATAAAACAAAACAAGGATTTTTTTTTGGAAAAGGAGGTTCACCCCTGGCCTCTGCATAAAAAAACCAAGGATGCCCAGGTTTTCACTTTAGAACATAAATCTTCTGAATTTAGTTTTCATCCACGTAACTTGAGTTACCGTTAATGTGTTAATAGCCTGATGCATTTCATTTCAATGTTGTTTTTTGGTGGGACTGCAATCTTTCTTACTTCTTATCCCCATTACTTGTTTTAGTAGTTTCATCTCTTATTTAAATGGTTGCGTAATTTTGGTACTGTTGGATATATTCAGTGCAGATATAAATATACAAGTCAATAGACTTTGCATTAAGAAGATACACCCTACAAATTAATGTTTACAAGTACTTCGTTTTACTTGGAGATACAGTCAAGTTCATGAATAAGTGACTAAAAAAAATGTATCGATTATTGAACTCTTTTCATGGTCTTTCTAGGGTCAGTTTCCTGATGGGTCAGAGGTAGCTGTTAAGAGACTTGCTTCACATTCTGGGCAAGGTCTTATAGAGTTCCAAAATGAAGTCAGACTCATAGCCAAGCTTCAACACACGAATTTGGTTAGACTACTGGGATGTTGCATACAAGGAGAGGAGAAAATACTGATATATGAGTATTTGCCAAACAGGAGCTTGGACTTCTTTATCTTTGGTATTACTTCGCTAACATCCCAGTATAATTTATGGCCACATTAATTCCAACTGTTTTGTTAAGGTGAATTAACACTACCTATTGGAAATGCTTTTTTTAAAATTATAGACCAAGCACGAAGAGCTTTACTTGATTGGAACAAACGGCTAGCGATAATTGAAGGCATAGCACAAGGAATTCTGTATCTGCATAAGCACTCTCGGTTGCGAGTCATACATAGAGACCTTAAAGCAAGCAACATTCTCTTGGACTGTGATATGAATCCTAAAATTTCTGATTTTGGGCTTGCAAAAATATTCGACACAAATGATACTGAAGGAAACACAAAAAGGATTGCTGGGACATAGTAAGTTTTTTATTGGAATTACACCATCCTGATTATATTACAGATTAATCATCCAAATACAAATGTTGACACAGAAGTTTGCTCTTCTTCATGTGTCAAACGCACTCTGTCAGTGGTTATATGGCTCCTGAGTATGCTTCGGAGGGCATTTTCTCAATCAAATCGGATGTATTCAGCTTTGGTGTGCTAATTATTGAAATCATCAGTGGAACAAGAAACTCTGGTTTCCATCAGTTTGGCAACTTCTTCAACCTTCTTGGTTATGTGAGTATTTTAAAATTTATTATGTAAAATAGTTTTTATGCAGTAATTTAACTTATTATGTGATTAAAATTCCTGAAGGCATGGAAGTTGTGGAAAGAGGAAAGGTGGCTTGAACTCATAGATGCATCCTTACCTCCGGAGATTCATGCATTAGAGATGATGAGATGTGTTAAAATTGCATTGTTGTGTGTGCAAGAGAAGGCAGTTGATCGCCCCACCATGTCAGACGTCGTTGCCATGCTAAGCAACGATAATATGACCCTACCTGATCCAAAGCATCCAGCATATTTCCACGTAGAAGTAAGAAGTGATCAGGGATCAACAATTGATGTTGAGCCACCTAGTGTTAATGGTGTCACAGTATCTGTCCTAAATGGCAGATAGTTTTACATCTTGTATTTTTGTTTCAGTAATATTGCTCTAGTACGGGTTATTTATGGGTTATACTCTGTAGCTTGGAATCAATAACACAATGTATGCTGAATGGCGTATTTTCTGCCCTATTAACATCAGTAAACATTTACATATATACAAATACTAGGATGAGATTCGATTAAAGGTTATGAAGCAAGGCTGCGATAGCTGTGTGTAGAGCAGATGACTGAAAATCCTCGAGTGACCAGCTCAAATTTGGTTGAAGTATTTCGCCAAGAAGTGGAGCAGCAGCCAGTATTTCGCCATAGATTCAGCTAAAGTCTGCTATGTATATTTTATTTTTTTAGAAAAGAAGGATTACCCCCGGCCTCTGCATCTGGACGATGCATGCAACCATTTTATTAATTATTCTCAGAGACCTTACAAAGCATTACATCAGTAAGCCTGAAGCCACCATCTAGGCTACACCTGTCGCTACTGCTATCCCCTTGATGCAGGGGTGCCGAATGTCCGAGCTTAATACCAAACAGACATCACACCAAAACCTAACATCTAATGCCGGATGCCCCATCCCAGCCACATGCCGGGAATGGGTCCGGTCCGGTGCACTCACCGAGGCTACCGCCGCCGTCATCCACCTAACCATCTTCAAAGTAGGTACTGACGCAAAGACCTTGCCAGGTCAGCTGTCGACACCACCATGGCGCCAGACAGCGTCACCGCCCTGCGCGAGGCCATCACGCCACGTCCAGCGCCGAGACCCCGCTGCTCCATGCCGCCGAGACCCGCCGTCGTCGACGCGAAAGAAGGCACACCACACCACCTCATGCCTCTTCCATCCGGCGCCGGTCCACAAACGATGCCCCCAAGAGGGAACACAACACCACAGGCCGCCATCGTCCAATCCGGTGATCTTAGGATTTCTCCCGAAGCGGCACAAGCAGTTTGACCATAGTTGCTTGGTGATGCATTTATCAAGATAACGACGTAGGCGCCGCCATCACCTGCCATGACCGGAGTCGGCTCGGTTTTCACCGGCGACTATGTCTCCCCAACTCGCCGCCGGTGCTAATAGTGGGATCCAAGATCCGTCACTACTACCAGCCTGGCCAACAGCCTTCGGTGGAGAAGGCAGCCACCACCACCATGCCCGGGCCAAGAGACACGGATGTCCTCGTGCCGCAAAGATTACCCAGGGGGATCTCCTCTTGCCGTTTTCGAGACGAGGCGTAGATGCAGTGGATCTCATCGCAGCCAAAACCTCATCCGGCAACGGCCGCCGGAGATCTCCTGGCCACCGCCAACCCGCTGCGCACTGCCGTTGGAGGAGGAGGGAGATGGACGCCGCTGCCCCCACGCGTTACCGCCGGCCGAGGACTGCGCCGCCTCACCACATGGGCTTCGCCTCGCGCCGTCCTCAGCGACGGCGGCGGTAGTGGGAGGCGATGAGGGGAGGCTGAGGCGGTGTGGACGGGACTCCCAGGCGGCCAAGGGCGCCCGCCGCCTCGGGGGAGAGAGGTAGGGGGAGAGGAGGTCGAGAGGTCGGGTGGTTTGGTAGAGGTCGGGGGAGAGGAGGTCGAGAGGTCGGGTGGTTTGGTAGTTCCCAGTATGCTATGTATATAGAAACGCAAGAACCCTCGGTAAGAAACCTTGTTTGGGATGGAAGTGAGTCGCAAGTGCTCTTGCCAAAAAACTGCTTGGGTGGTGCATCTTATCTTATAGTGTGTTGCCGACAACGTCAGATCAACGAAAATGATAATGAACCACAACCACTACGTCTACCCAAGAATTCCCATCACGGTCCTAGCACTCCAGAACGCCACATGCCAAGCAATACTTTCAAGAAGGAACACAATGACAGAACACTTGGCTGGGACCGTCTGTTGCAACATGGTCGCTCGCGTCGCTCCCAGGGGCGGCACGGGCGATAACCTAGCTGCCTCGCGCCCCCACTCCCCGCTCCTTCCTCGCTCCCCTGCCGCCATCGGGGGATGCTGACTGTTAGAATTAAATCCGAGGCATACCGTTGATCATCCGAGGACCAAGCAATCACACGAACACGACACCGAGATTTGTTAACGAGGTTCACCGATATGGCTATATCCCCGGGGCCTGACTATGGGCGCTCCTCCCCATGACACTGCTACAATACCGCACACCGGCCACTCGGGCGCCGGCACATGCCGCCGGCTCCCCCTTGTGCTCCTGTGCTATTATGTTGGCATAGGTTACATCGTGTGTCTACCCCCGCTATATAGGAGAGGTCTAGGATACAAGTGTCCTACTAGGACACAACTCCATATCCTATGTAAACACAATACAACTCATAGTTCAACTGTAACCTACCTTGTACACAATATTCGACACAACACTAACAAACTCCACCTTGACGAATATTCTCCACCACCTTGAGTTCATCAATGCGTCAAACTTCCATGCACATTGAACTTGAGCTTATCCCATGAGCAACGCTGCTACTCCAAAGACTCCATATGACTCCACCTGCAACTTGTAGTCCCTCCCTTTCTTGACCACAGTCAACACTCGAGCAAAATCAAGTTCCTTGTTACTCTAGCTTGTGCTCCCAACTTCCAGAGTACCCGTCCAACGCCATCACACACTGACCACTGACCTGCGTGAAAGTGAACAACTCACATATTGGGTGTCACACATAAGAATTACCTGAACTCAACATCACCGCTCCTTTCTTGATTGCATGTCTGAAACTTGAAGGAATTTCAACGTTGCTTGTAGTCATTCCGAGTCAAATTCGCAGTTGTCTCACCACATGTATGACCACCAGAGCCCTGGTCCGTCTCCATGCACTGCAGTATATCGTGACGCCTCGCTGCTATTACCGCGTCGAGTCTCTGCTGTCCCGGTCGAGTCTCAAGGGGCACAAACCCACACCACTCAACCCCCACTGCAGAGTACCACCGATCATCACCGACCGATGACGAGTTTCATGCTTCCATCAGACCACTGGGCTCCAGTCCGAACTGCATGTCACTCGCTTTTCCCGCTGAATAGGCTTTGATTTTCTGGATCCTTACACCGTAGCCCCTCAATCCAGCTCCACCTTCAACATGACTCCATGGTAGATGATCAGTCCACCCCCGCGCCTAGTCGACTTCAAGCTCTCATGTGCACCATCTTGAATCAACCCCGCGCCATAGTCATGTCGAAGCCACACAAGCACTCGGGCATGTGCCACGTGTTTCCACGCCCAGAAGTCGGTCACCATCAGCACCACGCTCCTATGTCATCATCGCCGATCCCACCACCGTCTTCTGTACCAACCGACTTGCGTCGATCCCATCAGACTGCCAAGTCCGACCCAGCCGAACTCGTTCGACTGTATGACACGCTCAAGGCTCCCAAATCGTCTTCCATGAATTTCCATTCATCACCTGATAATTCCATCTTAGCTGACATAACTTCCTGCAACGCCTTCAAGCATCTCTGTTGTGCCAACAAATTTCCACCCTTGTCTGTCATAACCCAAGGTTTTCTGTCCCGTTGAACTTCTTCACCTCAAACCAGGTACCCATTAGCGCCATGGTTCTTCGTATGACTGACCCAATGAAAAAATAATTTGAGCTTTCCACACAATGCCCCAAGTACACGAATAGACCTCCGCGTACTACTAGTAAATTCCAACCAAAAAGAAATCCTTCTGGTCCTCACGTGAATTTTGCTCCTGTCTTGGCTCAACTTCTGATGCTAAGCTAATTGCTTTTTTGCCTCAAGCCCTACACAAATAGAGCTCCCTGATGGATGCGTATCACGATGGATATTCTATATTCTGCCGATTTGATCTGTTGCCTTGCGTCGTATACGAATACGAGGACTCGGTCCTCTTTTGGTCCAAAACAAATCTCACACATGTACCTTGCCTCTGAAGTCTCCATCGAATTTGCACAACAACAGTTCCGCGCAGCACCTCAGCCTTGCCCGTTGACCGTGCACCACAAGCCAGCTCGGGCAGCCTTGCGCCCTTGTGCACACACCTGGGCTTAGCCGCGCCGCTTCTCAGCTGGGCAGATCATTGCGCCACGCGCACCTAACCAGGCTGCTTCCAGCCGCTGCGTCAATAGACAATCCTGCTGCTTGCGCCATATGCCGCCGAATCCGATTTGCTTTAATCTCGCCGACATCCAGATAATTCCGATTGCTTATCAACCGAGCCTTCCGTCCGCTGATCCGTTCGCCGCCGCGACGAAATAAACAGCAAACCAGCTTCATCTCCTCTAGATCAACATCAACGGCCTCTTCGAACCTTGCTCATGATACCACTTGTTAGAATAAATTCGAGGCATACCGTCGATCATCCGCGGACTGAGCAATCACACGAGCACGACACCGAGATTTGTTAACGAGGTTCACCGATATGCTTACATCCCCGGGGCCTGACTATGGGCGCTCCTTCCCATGACACCGCTACAATACCGCGACACCGCCACTCGGCGCGGCACATGCCGCCGGCTCCCCCCTTGTGCTCCTGTGCTATTATGTTGGCATAGGTTACATCGTGTGTCTACCCCCGCTATATAAGAGAGGTCTAGGATACAAGTGTCCTACTAGGACACAACTCCATATCCTATGTAAACACAATACAACTCATAGTTCAACTATAACCTACCTTTGTACACATAATTCGACACAACTCTAACACTGACGAGCAAAGCCCGCTCGGCGGACGGCGGCAGCAGGGCCTCCTCGTCGCATGGCGTGCGGCTTCGGCACTGGTCGGAGCTCCACTCCTGGTTGCGGCTGGGCGGCGGCAGGCCCTCTCGTCGGCACAGGCAAGCCGGGGCAGCGGCCCCGTGCAAGGTGGCGGCGCTGCTCCTTCCGACTCTCGGCTGAGGGTGTACGGGGCGATGCTCAAGCCGACCACCGTGGATCTGACGACCGGCGTTCGGATCTGGCGGTGATGGCACTCTGGCGTGCTGCAGTGTCGGCGCTGCAGCGTGCAGCAGCTGCTGGGCGCTCTGAGTGCTGGAGTCCCCTCCCTCAGCTTGGGGAGCTGCGGTGGCGGCAAAGAGCTGCAGTTTTTGGACGGCGGCGCTGCGCCGTCGCATATGCTACGGTACCTGTGGAGATTGGTCTCCGGCCCTGTATTGGTGTGCTCATCTTCTGCTTGTTCCGTTGCAGAGAGCTGGGCTTGAGGTGGTTGTGGTTGTGGCCGGAGACGTGATGGCATGGCGTGGTGCTCCGTTGCATCGTGCAAGTGGGTTTGGGGGTTGGCTGCAATGCTTCTTGCACAATTGTTGTTCTCCGGGCGAAAGTCTTGCACCTTCTCCAGTCGATGCCGAGATGGCTGCGTTCTTGAGCGTCGCGTACCTTCTTGAAGGCCTCATCATGGAGATACATCCATCTATTGTATTGTTATGTGATTCCTGGTGAAAACCCAAGCTCCTTCGGAGCGAGCGGTGGCGGCATTTATGTCGTTACCTTCTTGAAGGCACCGCCTTGAAATCCTTGACCTTGGTGGGATGGTGGGTTCATGACAATTTTGCAGGTTTTGCGTCGTGGACAGGGTGGTGGATACCGGGGCGGCAACTCCAGACGGTGGAAGTACGCCGAGGCAGCGGCCTCGAATGGCCATGCAACGGCGGCTCTATGGAGTATGTTCGTGGCTCTGCATGGCTTGGGTGGCAACTAGGTGTTGCAAGGGTAGCGAGGTCGTCAGTCTAGTTGGACGCGGCCCGAGTCAAGATGGCAACAGGGACGAAACCCATCGGGTTTTGCTTGTCCAAACCCATCCCCAGGAGAAAATCGCAAACCCGTTCCCGTCCCCATCAACGTGCACGGGGTTAAATTTTTGCCCGTCCCCTAAACCTGTCGGGTTTTCTAAACCCACGGGAAACCCGTCCCTATGAGCAGTCAATGAAAACAACTATATTTAAAAGAAAAACAGGAGCATATTACAGCTGCAGGTGACGGCTGGGAACCTAGGTATAGGTTTAGGTGTTGTGTTGTGCGGGAGAGAAAGGCCTGAAGAGGGAGCGACAATGCAGTGACCGAGCGAGGGGTTGGTTTGTACTCCAGGGCCTCGACGATGTGGGGCTCGGCCGCTCGGGGCATTGTGGCTTTGGGCCACTTGAGTCAAGATGGACTAGTGCACGCTACAAAAACGCATTTTGATGGGTATTGTCGGGTTTCGGGTTCGGGTAGTAGTGGAACGGGTTTAAACCCGCGAAACATGCCGGGTTTTATAATGTACCCACGAGCAGCCCGCGGGGATAGAAAGTCGCCCATTCTCGTCCCTTAATAGGGTAAAAACCCGCGAGGACGTGGGTTTCGGGGCCCCATTGCCATCTTGAGGCCCAAGGGGTTGGTCTGGCAGGAAGTCGGGGCGGCGGCCCCCGATGTTTTGGCATAGCGTCATGGTCTGTGGTCGGTTGTCCCGTGTATATATGTAGCAAGGGCTACAGGCCGCCCGAACCATGCGACGTTATGGCTCGTGAGCTGGCGAGGGATTTCGGAGCGGCGGCTCCGGAGCCGGGGGTGTGTGTTTGTTGCAATTGTGGCCTTGTGTTGTGTGGTTGATGAGGTGTCATTGCTTGTGCGGTTTTCAGCTTGGTTTTCCTTATAAAACCAGCCGCTTTTTGAGATTTTCGATCCGATTTCTCTTATAAACTGGATCAACTCTCTTCTTCTATAATGCAATGTCAGAGCTCCCGACCCTCTCACGAGGTTCCGTCGAAAAGACCGTCTGTTGCCCCTGTGCTGTCTCGTGACGAAACGCTTGGCTGAGCTGCGGTAGGGACAGCGCGAAGAGGGGCCATTCAGGACTTCCAGCTAAAGCAGTTCGCCTGCATGGAGGCTGAAGCCGTCAGGAGACTTCCCTCCCGGTGGATAAAATTGTGGTGTGCTACTTGTTTGTGTGTGGTCATTTCTCGATTTGTAACAATGTACTTGGGGAGCGTGGCTGTGACCTTTAATACCGTGGTCTGTTTTTGTTTCAAGTTATTCCTAGTGCGACTTTGCTGGTTTATCAGGTTGCAGACCATTCAGGACTTCCAGCTAGAGTCAACCCTGCCTGGAGACTGAAGACCTCTCCTGGATAAACTATCGTGATGTACTCCCTCCGTCCCATAATGTAGTGTGAGAAAACGTCTTACATTTTGGGACAGAGGGAATAGTTTTTTGCGTGGTCATATCTTGCCCTGTAACAATGTGGTGATGGTGGCAACGACTTTGGTACCATGGTCTATTTTTTGTTTTGGAGTTGCTCAGAAGAAGGCTCTGCTCGGTTCATCAGGTTGCAGGCCACAACCAACTAATTGGTCTGAACACTGAACTACCCCCTCCTCCACATAATATAAATACGTTTTGCAAAGCTATTTTAGCTTGCAAAATGATCTTCTGATAAATCAATGAAAAGCCAGTAATTATTGATCTTTAAAAAAACAATGTTTGGTAAGCCTCTCTCCCTGTACACGACTTATGAAACAAATCTTTACCTTTCATCTTTGTAAATTTGAAAAATAAAGATTGAATCTTTGTAAATTTGAGTGAACCAACCTGTGGTTGGATGGTTAGAGGGACTGTGGTATCCCCAACCCACCAGGGTTCAAGTCCTCGTGATCGCATTTATTTCTGGATTTATTTCAGGATTTCCGGCAATGCGCATTCAGTGGGAGGAGTCGTTCCCATCGACAATGAGGTGCCTATGGTGACTTCGTAAATTTCAAGATTATATGTCGGCTCAGTCTTTCGAAGGTGCTCATAGGGGTAGAGTGTGCGTGTGTGCGTTCCTAGGGATGAGTGTATGCGCATGTATATAAGCGCTTGTGTCGTACTGTGTTCAAAAAATTCTTTGTAAATTTGAAATGAGGGCCCCTTTCCTTTACCACCAAATCTTGTTGCCTTCTTTTTATTATATACATTTAGTAAAGGAGTAAATAGCATAAAACTACGACAACCTGGACTAGGTTTCCAGAAAATTACCGCTTTTTGGAATGTTCCTAAAACTTGCCACAACTGTGGTTATTTATTTCACAAGACTACCATATGCTGCACTAATGACCAAGTTAATTAAGTTTATTACATTTTATGGCAGTTGGGGCCCGCTCATCAGAGGCGGTAGGAGACTGTTACAGTGAGCAAGACTTCAGAGTTGTGGAGGCGGTAGCGGCCTAAATGTCTCACTCGATTAATTCGTCCCCACCGTTCGACCCATCTCGTTGTCGTGATCGATTCTGCCCAGCTGACGCCACCTCTGCCGATAGCCTCAATCTCATGTGTGACCTCGCAGCCTAGGAGCCGACTTCTCTCCCTCTACTTCCAGCGTGGCGTGGTTGGAGCGCCTTGCATCCACCGCTCGGCTCCGCCCTGTCCCGCCAAAATTTCCCGTCCCTGGATGCAACTGATGAAGAGCGACGCCAAATCCTGGTGCTTATCCTTGTATGACATTGTCTGCTTCATACGTCTATATCTATTCTATATCTATACTACTATTATCTATCTATACTACTATTAAAAGATCAAACATGACTTCCCCTACATCCATATCAGAAAGTGCACACGGGATAACCCCCACGTCCGATCAGATCCACTTGGTACCATCCAACTGTCCATGTTACATTAACCATACTACAATCAGATCGACGGATCACAACAAATGTTCTGCCGGCAGACTCCCCCATACAGGATGCTACACAGCCCCACAATGACACCTCCTGGGAATTAAAACAACACCTCCACGATCTACGCCGCCACCACGCCAGGAACCGCCGCGATCAGCGCTGGTGCCTGCGACGTCCTCGACCCGGTGGACATCCTCGACCCGCCTTGCTGCCCTACCTCTCCTTGCCCCGCCGCCGTTGCCAAGCCACCCTAGCCCCTGATGGCCGCGATGTCCACCACCCTGGTGCACGTCCTTCCTCGACCCGCCTTGCTGCCCAACCTCTCCTCGCCGTGTCGTCATCGCCACACCGCTGTCACCCCCTGGTGGACGCGACATCCTCCACCCGGTGGACGTCCTCGACCCAGCGTGCTGCCCTACCTCTGGTGTCATCACCCCGTGTGGCCCGCTGCATCTCGAGGACATATGACTACTTTCTGACCTACCAGCGCATAGGTTAGATCATTTGAATTAGCAAGTATAGATGATCAGACAACAGACAAAAGGAACTTGCTCTTTTAATCTGACAATTTGTAATTTGTACTATGAAATTTGATACTTACAGTATATCATGATTTGCATGACAAACTGAGTTGACAATATGGCATCCTCTGAGCATAGTGGGGCACGTACTCCCTTTCAGGACCCGACGAACAATGGCAATTCAGGTAAATACATATATCACGTACTCTTACGTACTTCAATCTTGTAAATCCGGAATATGTCATTGCCTCCAAGGTCAAAAAACAGATCCAAAAGAACTAAAGAGACAGAGGGAAAGGGAGAGGTAAACAGGGATGCAATACTAAAAAAATAAGACAGAAGGCAAGGGATCTAAGAAAGCTACGTCTGCTATTCTAAATGGAACCAACACTCTTATCTAAGCCACCCGTGGCCATGTCACCTGGTTACTCCATTTTCTCATACATTTCATGAATCGAAAGTAAAGTCGTGTTAATTAAGTGTTCTTTTGAACAGGTTTTGACACTGTGGACAGGCCCAGTGCGCAGTCTGCTGTCACCCAGCAAGAACACACCCCAACTGCGAAAGGTCATGTGTTCTCTTGTCAAACATAGTACCTTAGTTCATGTATCAACAACTGACATTGTACATACAATTATGATGCAGGCATACCTGTTGATATGATAATGAGTGATCAGAATCCACTTCATGCTCCAAATTCATTAAGAACACCAGATAGTGCCGGTTCTAACAAGGATAATGTCCATAATATCGACTCTGACATTGAGTCCTCCCAACCGACTGTGCTGCGACCGCCACTTCAAGCCTACAGATGCAGCAGTTCATATGGTACTCAATTGTGGCTCATATTAACTATCATACACAATTTACGCTTACACCGTACATTTGATTGACAAAACACTGTTGCTCATGTTGTCTTGTACCTAATTAACACTTATTATAAAGAAGCAAAACAAGCACTCAAGAGGCAGATGGAAAGTGCCCAGTATGAGCAACATAAACAAGGTATATTACAAAGCCTACGTGACAAAAGACGTCGAGCCAAATCTACAGTAGTCCTTACAAGTGGAGAACAAAAACAATCCGACATAGGTGATGCCAGCTACGTGAAACACTGCATATCCAATCTTTGATTTCCTAACTTACAGTCACTCAATTTCTATACCTGATGAAGATTGTGATTGGCTACGGAGCATCTAGAAGTAAGGTCAGGTGGAAGTGTGTTCTTAGAGAATGCATGCATCTCTAAAATGATAAAGATCGGTTGCTATCCATCCTCAGATGACACGGATGCCACACCAGCATGAGTATTAAACAGAGCCAAAGAGTATTTGGAAAATGATATGGTTAGTCTTACTTTTCTACATATTTCTATGAATTACAGCGAGAACGACAGATTCGTCCACATAGGAGTATAACTAAAATAATCATTTTCTTATATTCATTCCAATAAACATGAACAACGTTCACTAGTACCTATGTGTTATAAATGCCAGAAAACTGTGTTCAAGTGCTCAACTCGCTAGGGCCATCAATGAACCGCAAGGACCTCACTAATACGGTTAGTAGTTAGTCCTACTGCCCCATCTTTTCATAAGAAGCTATTTTTCTCTTATTTCTCACTTGTCATGCTCATACTTTTTTCATTTGTTGGTACAACAGCTAGAAGGACTGGATGATTTATTCAAATATGCATCCGAGCACATGGACTTAAAATCCGATAAGTGGACTGATCTAAATGTTACAACATGGAAAAGAGAAGAATATATTTGGAGCATTTATGCTTAACAGGGTACATTTGGTATGCTATTATGTTTATGTTTTCACTGCTCGGCACTCCTGAAGCACATTTCATCAACAGATTTGGTATGCCAATGCAATTCTTTACCTTATTGTATACCAATGCAATTGACATACCAAATCATGAGATCTGGACTAAATAATGGAGCTCAAGGCCATGCATTTCATTGGGCTGCATATAGTATAGAAAATGCATTACAATTTCTAGATTTGAACAACAAGTATGTGTTTAACTAACATCTCACATATGAATGACAATGTGGCGAAGGCGCCTGTTGTGCATACAATGGCATAAGCATCAGCAAAGTTCAGATGTCAAATGATGGAGTCACATGTATTTCTGATACAAACAGTGCAGATACCAACTTGCTTGTGACCCTGGAACTCTTTGTTACTTAGTGCCGGTAATAATGCGACATCACAACCTGAGAATACAACAGGAATCAAGCAACCGCCACAAAAAACAATGACTCAACATCAATTATAGCTAGCTGATCCTGCCAGGGTTCAGGAGAGGACGAAGGGGAGGGGTCACGCAGAGTGGGCGCAACAGTAGCACATCATTCTGACATCGTGCTTCATGTACCATGCTGGGCTTGGCTCCCTCGTGGCCGGCTGCTGGTTGGTGCTGCCGCGAGGTCGATGAGTTGTTTGGGCGCGACGCGCGATGGCAGAAGGATCGTAGGAGGACAATAACCATGCCGATCTGGCATGTGCAATCTGCCCTGTCACCGAAACCGCTTGAAAAACCAGTCTAATAGGTGTGAGGGGGTGATTCACCTGGTTCGGGAAAGATCAGGGGGTTATTTACCCGGTTTTAGACTTCGGGGGGTAAATCGTCCGTTTCATGAAACGCCGGGGGGTTATGTGGACTTCTTTCGTTGCTTTTCTGTGGCCTAATTACGCCACCCAGACTAAATCGATCATCGACCAAATGGATCATCAGGCGTGTCTCTTTTGTTTTATTTTTAATATATAGTATGATCGACAACCCATTCCATGAAGAATATTTATATGGGTTCCTCTCAAAATAATTATGCATTGAAAAATTCATTTTTTTATTTATAGCCATTTTGTTCATTTGATTTATACAAACAAAATGTGTTCAGAAACTCAATTCCTTTATTGATAGCCCTTTTGGTCATTTGATTTATATTAGCGGCAAATGTTCAATTCTTTTTTCATCGAGCGTGTCCTGTATGACTGTGTGGTTCAGTCATCATCATTTTATTATACTAATATTTTTTTATTAATATTTTGTTATTAAGCATAATAAAAAAATCATCTAGGTCATCTTGTGGTCTCTGTATGTTAAATTACATGGAGTACTTCGTGGGAGATAGTTTGTCTGACTCTCCCGAACATGTATATTTTACATCGTATCCTGATACTAATTATTTCGTGTTGTATCATTATTTGAAAACTAAGTTTTATTACTGCTTCACTTTAGGTTCACATGGCAGATTTTAGAACAAAATTAGCTGTCATTTTAGTCGACTCGGAACTCAATGACGACGATATAAGAAACCAAGATTTGGATGATGATGAAACCAACACATATCCCACTGATTGTATGATCGTCGAAAGACCTGCTAACAAACCCAAAGCATCCAACTCATCGTCACAGGTTGAGCTCATCTCACAATCATTTATCCTTTCGCCGTTTGTCACTCCAACAAACGATGACTTAATAGATGAACTTTGCATGTTCATCAACATGGTTGATGATGTCCCGTTGCTAGAGTAAGACACATTCTTCCAGTTTATTTTTGTTTCTAATAAATTATTACTCTTGTAGAATTATAATTGACATAATTCCTATTTGACAGGAGTGAATGGGTGAAAAGCTCTCAACCTTACCCTATCAGTTTAAACTTGAGAAAATTAAAGAACATATTAAAAATATGTGTACAAGGATCCTGATTGTTTTAACATGGTTGTGAGGATACTAGCATGCCACGACATCCAGCTTGCTAGAGACGTCCCAGTACACTATATGGATCTACGATCCTGATTTTTAAGTATTTTTGTAATAAGTAACAATTACAAATACATTTATGTGATCGTTGATTTTATGTGAAGACATGTGTATTGGTCGTCTGTTACATGAGCGAGTTTTTTTCATTTTGTTCTTGGAATTTTGGGATCACAACATTTCAACAATGGAAGTCTTTCACCGGTCAAACAAGACCTATGACTTAATCTAAAATAAATTGCTACATTAAAATCATTGGGCGTGACAAAGTTCATGTTTTTATTGTAGTTTATTAGGATACGTGTGTTGCACGTGCACGCTTACTAGTTGAAATTAAGTAGTTCTAGTTTTAGAAAAGCCGTTTAGTTCAAGTTGAATGTTCTTTTCACAGCTGGTTCAAGCTGAATGTTGCTTCCTAGTATGCTACCTACTCCCTCCGTTCCCATATATGTCTTTCTAGAGATTTCAACGAGTGACTATATACGAAGCTAATGAGTGAATATACACTCTCAAACATGTCTACATACATTCGTATATTGTAGTCTATTTGAAATGACAAAAAAGACTTATACGCCCTCCCTTCCAAAATTCTTGTGTTAAATTTATCTAAATACAGATGTATCAAGTCACGTTTTAATATTAGATACATCCGTATCTAGACGAATCTAAGACAAGAATTTTGGGACGGAGGGAGTATTTAGGAACAGAGAGGGAGTAGTTGAATATTGAATTTTTTGGGGGTTTTTCCTTCTTAATTTAATGTTCAAACCCTCTTCCGAGGGGGAACCCCTATTTTTGCTATATATATATGCTCCCTCCATTTTTATTTAGTTTGCATATTAGCTTTGGTCAAAGTCAAGCTTTACAAACTTTGACCAAGTTTATAAACAAAAATATTAAGATATACAATAACAAATCTACAACATTAGATTTGTTATTAAATGTACTTTCAAATCGTATAGATTTATTATGATAAATGTCTATATTGTTTTCTATAAACTTGGTCAAATTTTACAAAGTTTGACTTCAGTCAACTCTAATATGCAGAGTAAATAAAAAAGGAGGGAGTATATAAAAAAACCCAAAACCCTCTCTTTCTCTCGGCTGTCCAGGTGGTGCTATTCCATCTCCGCCGACTTCACAGAGCAATCTCAGCCCCCCTTTCAGATGGAGCTTTTCTTTCTCCAGTAATCTCCCAATCCACCGCCGCCGGAAGAGGACAGTCGCGCCACTAGGGTTTGCGGCGGGGGTGGGCTCTGCGTCTACTGTAGGCCGCCGCCGGTGCTTGGAGCCGCCTCCGGCCGGGGAAGTTAGCTCCGAGACCTGCAGCCGTGGAGGCGAGCCGCGACGCCTTGGTGAGGAACCGAGGGGATGGATTCCTCCATGGCGAACAAGACGACGGTGAGAATCGACCATGATCCCATAGCCTTTCCTGTTGCCCTTCTTATTCTTGTAGATTCGGTGGATGACCAAGTGATTGTACTTTCTTGGCAAGAGCGTGCTGACATTGCATTAGGAATCCAAGGGAAATTAACAAGTGGTGATTGTAATCGGAACAGATTTGAGGTTGCTCACCACATACTCCATGCGGTGGACATATTTGGGGTAGGTAGGGTTGAGATGCAACCACCTCGAGAGCCCTGCACCCTGCGGGTTCGGTGTATTGGAAGGGGAGTAGTGAGATTGTTCCTAGTTCTTGTCACTGTATGTCTTGTCTTGGTACTACCGTTTGTTCTTACATATTAAATGTTTGGGGACTCTGAATTTGGTTAATCCGCAACAGAGTAACCTGATCCATATCTCTGTACACAGGAACCAGAGGAGGAGGATAGGTTGAGCGCGCTGACGGACGATGTTTTACTGTCTATCTTGCGGAAACTCAACATAAGCACGGCCGCACGGACAAGTTCGCTGTCAACACGGTGGAGGCAGCTGCCCTGGCTGCTGCCCGAGCTCAATATTGATGTCAGGTGGTTCCTACCTGCTCCACGCTCAGACCCGATTGAGGCAAATGACATGCAGGAAGCTATGGTGGCTCTAACTAAAGCAACTAGGAGTTTATTGTCTAAACCTCGGAGAGGATCCACCACCGCGAGGCTGGACCTTGTGATCTACTTGATCAATACTTTCTTGTCTGACCTTGGCCCACTGGTAGGTGATGCAGTCGATTGTGGTTTGTTAAAAGATTTGGATCTCACCATTCATGACGGGACAGATCCTCTTGACCGTAATGAGGAGTATATGCTTCAGCGAGCCCTAGATATTGATGGGTTTTTCACTGCCTACCCTAGTGTGCTCCATTTCCTCACAAAGCTCTCTCTGTACAATGTATGCTTCAGTGAACTGGACATCAATCGTCTCCTGTTTGACAGCTGCAAGGAAACCAAATTCAAAACTCAGTGTTTTAGAAATCCACTTCTGTCGCTTTGAGATGCTTGAGTTGGTCTGCCTTCCAAAGCTGGAGAAGCTCACATGGTATCATTGGTTGTCTGAATATAGCCCCTTGCTGTTGTGTTATGTCCCATCTCTTGGGGAATTAGAACTCTCATCTGCGTTAACACTAAAGCATGTACCATTTAAATTAAGTGAGGTTCTACATGGAACCACAAGCATACATACTCTGACATTGGACTTCCAAGGAGAAAATGTAAGTACCACTTCATTTTTTTTTGTATTCACTACATTTGTCATGCCTCTGTATTTTCTATGTGGTCATATTTATCCGGGATATACCATGGATGAGTTTTTGCATGATAGAGTACTAATAGAGCTGTAAATAATTCAAGAACCTCCATACATGTACTGTTTTCTATAGATGATTTTAAACTGTTTCTTCTTATTTTGTTTTTATCTTGTGGTCAGCTTTGGATGCAACCTGAAATGAAGCAACTCTGCACCGCATTCAACAAGCTAAGGAAGCAGTCTGTGCATGGTATCTTTGTTGAATTTGACATTATATGGACGACAGCCTTTCTTGTGGCGGCACCCTCCATTGAAATATTGTGTATTGAGGTAACTTGTGCGGTTCCAGTCTAGTATTCTAACTGAAGTATGTTTCTTATTGCCCTTCTAAAATAATGCTTTGTAAGCTTCTCTCCCTCTACACAACTTATGAACACATCTTCACCTTTCATCTTTGTAAATTGAAATGAAAGGTCCCTTTCTTGTACCCCCCAATCCCTTTAGTCTGTACATTTAGAGCAACTTGTTTTATCGCAAATGAAAAGGGATTCTTTTTTCAATTCCAGGAAATCCAATTACATTCGTATGTTTTCCTCATGCAAATCTAGGTATGGGACCATGACACATGCGGTTGGGACGACAATTATAACAGAAAGTTGGTATTCGCCGATAGAAAAAATCCTAAGTGGGAGATGGACTCGCACAGCTCCAAGAACTGGCTACTGAAGGAGCTCCAGATTGTTGGCTTCAGGCCGCTGGAACAGCAGTTTACATTTATAAGGGCCTTGCTTGAGCGAGCCCCCAACTTGCAGACGATTGTCCTGAAAGGAGACATAGAGTGCGTGTGGGATTGTGTCGCCCTCATAAGAGAGGCTTTATTTCCAAAGACTGAGGATGAGCAAGAAATGGTGGTGACGCGAATCACAGGCAGCAAACCGTCGCCCCGAGTGATCTTCCATGAATGATCCTGTTCTCTTCGGATCATCTTTGTTGTTTAATCTGCAAGGACCGTAGTGTATTGTTTTGTGTCTTCAGTCAGACAGTTGGATCTGAGCCTGTGTGATGAATTCAGTGAGAGTGAGAGATTGGTATGTGCTAGGAACTAAGCCTGGTTTTCATTTCCTGAGATCACAGCATGCATGCAAGTTCATGTTAAAGTTGAACTTCTGGAGCTAACTAAGCTATATTCTTTCTTTCTTTTGGTTGCATGGTTGCTTGCATGCTGGGAAAACCATTAATCCTGAACTTGTGATGCCTGCGCCTGTGTATATACTTGGTTCTGAACTACTCTCTCCGTCCCACAATGTAAAACTAGCTTGCAAAAAATGTCCTACATTGTGGGACGGAGGACATAGCTTGCAAAAACGTCTTACATTATGGGATGGAGGGAGTAGCACACATCTCTATAATATGCAACTTATCCAAATAGTTTTTAATGAATAAGCACTACATGCCTTATAGTTATGTTATTTACACTGTAAGTCTGCAACGTGGGTCATTTGTAATGTTTTCTATGTTAATCAAACACTTTTCTATGATTGGCAGTAGTGCGAAAGCCTTGAAGTTCTTTTTATTTTTGGCATGCTCAAAGCCCTGGAGGTTGTCAGGGCAAGTAAGAAAATGTTTCGGCCATAGCTAGGTAGCGAATTGTTTTCCAGAGACAGGCAACTAAGTAGATGATGGACAAGCCCTAGCCCCAACCATTCATCTACCCCTCTCGACGCCGCTCCGAATCGGGGGAGAGGGGGGCTGCTTTGGATCTTTTTTTTTGGCTCAAAGCCCTGAAGGTTGTCAGGGCAAGTTAGAAAAATGTTTGGGCCATAGCTAGGTAGCGAATCATTTTCCAGAGATAGGCAACTAAGCATGTGATGGACAAGCCCTAGCCCCACCCGTCCATCTACCCCTCTCGACGCCGCCAGGTGGCGCTGGGAGTTCCGAATCGGGGCGGGTGGGGGCGCTGCTTTGGAACTTCTTCTTTTGGCATGCTCAAAGCCACAGAAGGCTTTCGGGGCAAGTAAGAATATGCTTGGGCCATAGCTAGGTAGCGAATCGTTTTCCGAGACAGGCAACTAAGCGAGGCGATGGACAAGCCGTGAGGCCAACCCATTCATCTACCCCTCTCGTCACCGCCAGGTGGCGGCGGGGAGTTCCGAATCGGGGGGGGGGGGGGGGGTGCTTTGGACGTGTTCCGGGGTTGCTATGGGATGGCGAAGGAGGTTTTGAACGACTCTGAGCTCAACATCAAACCTAGGCATGTCATACAATGGCATGTGTGTTTTCCCCCAGTTTTTCTTTAGGAAGTCTTTGTGTTTGGTTTGGGGCGACGAAGCAGCAGCTTTGCCCCCCAGGGTAGGAATAATGTTCTCTTTGCCCTGTCCCCGGTCCATTGGCGTGTCTTTCACTCGTGGAGGGCGTGTGGAGATGTGGATTCATCCGGTTTTCGTGGTCTTCATGTTTCTTCGGAGTTTCTACAAGCCCTTATCGGTGTTTTTTTTTGGGGCGACGATTTGCTCGATAGAGATCGTGGCCGGCAGTGTCTCATGGTCGACAATTTCCTACTTCTACATATTCATTGTTTTATTTATTTTAGAACCATATTCATGGGTTTTACTAAGTTTGCTCCACCAAGGCAGAGTCCCCGAGATGGCACCAAGCTATGCTCACTGCACGCCGATGTGGATGCAGG
Source organism: Aegilops bicornis (assembly GCA_021605145.1). NCBI lineage: Eukaryota > Viridiplantae > Streptophyta > Magnoliopsida > Poales > Poaceae > Aegilops > Aegilops bicornis. The sequence goes on from JAHIAL010000057.1 coordinate 2,033,208, forward strand.
AGGAAGAGACTATGGCACCCCCAAGATTTTGAACGTATTTCAATTTTTCTGTATGCATGATGTCAACAAGTTTTGTGGCTTTCTGGCAAACATGGCCAGCTCTACTTTTCTTAAAATCAATGACCCCCTTACCCATATTGATATTTTGTTTGTTTAGTAAATATATAGTGATATAATTCGTTGTGTAATAAATAAATAAAGTTTGCAAACTGGAAGAGAAAATGGAGCTCAGACCAACAACCACAAGTCTGGCCCAAAAAGGGACACGATGGCGACGTAATGGATTTGTGGGCTGGGTTGACTTTGGCACGACAAACGCGGGGAAGTCGAGAGAGCGCGGCCCGGCATCTCACCAGGCAGCTCGCGGGCGGGGATCGTGGGTCGGGGCGGCCAGCAGCCGGCGTCCACCATCGGGGGCTCGGGGCGACACGGGTCCTACTCCGGGCTCCTCCGGTAGCGGAGGCGGCTCCGCGCTCCAGCTAGAGGTTAGCCTCCTCACCGCCCCTCGAGCGAGTACAGTAGTTGTGCAGCTGGGGATCGATGGCCGCTTCTGAACGAGGCTGGGCGCGCCGGGTGTCGGCGGCGGCGGCACGCTTGCCGGCTTGCGCTCCGACAGACCATGAGTGGGAACGACGGCTTGCTGCGGCGGCGCGCATTGACTGTGTATGCGATAAGTATATTTTTCGTCCTTCAACTCTTGAAAGAGTCTAGGTTTAATTTCTTAATTTTAAAACCGAACAACTTACACATTTAACTCTTCTGGACAAATTTAGTGCCTTATCTCAGCTGACCCGGTATCTCTGCTGATTGAACGCGGTTTTGACCGGTCTTCATCCAGGTGGTGGTATTTCCTTCTCCTACCTTCTTCCTTCTCACATTCGCTTATTGAGATATATTTCATCAAACATCTAGCCTGCAATATGTGTGTCGTCCATGGCCGAACAGTGGTCGTTGCTCCCGTCGGTCATGCACGTGTGCCACACCGTTGACGGCTGCTGAGCGACGCCATGCGCCGGCGTGCTGCTTAGCTTGGCCAAAGGAAGACGCAGCTCGGGACAGTGCAGCTTAGCCGTCGCGCTCTGCTTCATGTCGCCACAGCTCGCAAGGGGAGCGGCGCAGCTCGGCGGCGTCTCAGTTGCTGCGGTCCTCGCTGATGGAGCGCTCGCCGCAGCAACCAGGGGATATGGCACTCACACAGTCACACGCACCCCGGCCGCCATCTTGTCCGCCACCAGCCGCACCACGCCCACCACCGTCACCTTGGAGAGGCTGCATGGGAGGGTCGCGACTGTGCACGTGGCACTGCCTCGTCCAGCTGCTACTGTGCACCAGATGGAGATGCCCGACACGCTCTAGAGCTTCTCCCTGTTGGGTCTAACCCTAGATAGCACGAACTGGTTTTCAGGGACAGAGGTAGAAGAAAAATAAACGCACAGGTGTTTTGCGGTGACGAACGCCTCGCTGCCAAACAGCGTTTTTTCTCCGGCTCGAACTGTCAACAAATCACGAGCTACATAGACCTATATAGGCAGACGCACGCTACCGGCGCTACAAAAACGCCAACAACCTGGACGCACCACACATCTCGTAACAAACACGAGATCAGCCAGCTTTTTAGCTAACAGAAACGCAGCGCCTACGCTTCCGCTCCACACCAACGCGTTCGCCTCACGATCACATGCCTGGCAACAAACCGGCCTGACTCGGACCCAAACACACGCGCACACACACACGCGACGCACATCCGCACACACGGTTTATTCCTAACACTCCCCGTGCGCCACCCCTGGACTGGGATCCCTCGCCCGCGCACCCGGACCGCGTGCTCCCCGGCAGTGGAGAAGAGGAGGTCGAGGATGAGCACGAGGTAGCGCCAACGCCCGCGTGGCTTGCCTTCATCCTCCGCGGCAACCAGCTTGCCTGCATCCTTGTCATGAAGCAAGGGTTGTCATGGGCTGCGTTGTCTGGTGAGGTAGAACGGGACTGCGCTGTCCAGCAAGGTGCAGCAAGCTCGCGTTGGCCGGCGAGGTAGAGGAGAGGCAGGCTGGCTAGAGGGACTTGCGAGGGTTCGGCCATGGACGGCACACACAGTGCATGAGCATGCAAGGTGTTTGATGAAATGGCACAATAAGCCAATGTGAGAAGGAAGAAGCCAAGAGAGAGAAATAATGCCACCTAGACGAAGACCGGTCAAAAGTCAAAACCATGCTGAGTCAGCACTGATACCGAGTCTGCCTAGACAAGGGACTTGTCCGGTTTCAAGAGTTGAGGGTGCAAGTTGTTCGGTTTTGAAGTTGAGGGACTAAATCTACACTTGGTCAAGAGTTGAGGGACGAAAAATATACTTTTCTCTATTAGGTATTACTTCCCTTCCAATTCACCTCGAGCGGAGCATTTTTTTTCTTTTTTGCTATTTCTTCTCTTGCTGCAGATGACGTGGTTAATAAGCTGCAGGAAACGAATTAAGTATAATTGCAGATGCCATCCCATGTTCTCCCCCGGGCAAATTGTTTCAGATGTTTATAGGGAGCATTCTGTATGGCCAGCACACAATTTTCGCTTCGAGTATGTTCATTGGGGAAGTTACATATTTTCACCAAATTTCTGCCATGGTGTGGCTGGCAATAGGCCCCATGTTTCACATACACTGTGACTAGCCATGTCTGAAACGAAGCCGACCTCTGAGTTAAGTTGAACAACTTCTAAGAAAAGTCTGCTAATCTGACGAATGGCAACTTCTAGTCAAACTATTCGGCTCAAGCTTTTAATAAGATCCAGATGTAGACTCCTCCACCCCTCTTCCCCCATTTGAAGGGCCAAGCTCATTCTTTCTTATACCCTCTGCCTCGGGCTGATTGCTTGCTTGGTCTCCATACATCGCATCGCACCACTGGTCTTCCTCTTCTCTAGATACCTCTTCTTGGGACGCAGGGAGTACTACTTCCCCAACCCCGTCCTCGCACGTATGTGCAGTTCTCCACAGATCAAAGTCCAGAATGTCCTCACCACCATCGGAGCCGTGTTCTGGTTTTGGAACACCAAACTTCCCTTTTCAGGTGCGATTTACCATCTTCAACTTGATTACTACTGTATGTGGTTAATCATACAACATCATCCTAGTTAACCAGTAGTTTCGCTCGCCATATCTTCGCTGTATGTATCGCATACGAAAATTAATTATCTAATTCTTGTGGATTTGCTATCTCTTAGTCACTTGAGAAATTTAGTTCCAAATCGGACAAGTTCTTCATCATGCCATCTCAATTTAGAAAAGAGAAAAAAAAAGTGCAACTTCTGGGTACATTTGTACAACTAAGATATACGTACACTTTAAAAAAAAGTGAAACTACCTAAATGTATTTCATAAATCAACATCCAAGATTGTAAACTTAGAAATAATAGTTTCTCAATCGACTTAGTAACAGACAATATTTGATATGAAGTTTCAAGATGATAAGTAAATACCCCTGTCAGACGCTTGCAACTACTTCTGTAGTGCTTCTTAATTCTAAGTAAAATAGGAAAACCATACTCATCCATGCTCTCACAGACCAATTCACAAGGGACAAGTGGTGAGTCAAGGATGCCAGGATATCATTTTTTCAGGCAGGCTACATGTGATTTTTCGCAAGTAATTGGCAGGGGCCTACTTGGACAAGTATACAAGGTACTTTCATACTTTGACTTTGTTGTACTGGAATTCTTTCTTGTTCCCAAGACAAATACAACAACGGCATTGCAATAAGTGTGATTAATTTTAATTGTCATTCACTTGCTTTTGTAACTTCCTTAAGAGCCTCTTCAACATGTTTGTACTCCATCTGTAAAGAAATATAGTATGATCTAAACGCTCTTATATTTCTTTAGGGAGGGACTACTTGTCAATGAGGGTAGGTAGGAAACTGTTGGCATGGTCCAAATGACACTTGCAGGAGAAAACAATTTAAAATACTACGGAGTTCCTGTTAAATCCTACAATCTAAAGGTGTCCATCACATCAGTTTTCAGGTGTTGTGGATGATAGAAGAGAGGAAAAATAGTATGGTTATTACCAATTGAATTTTTAGTGATGTCAAAGAGAGAGAAAGAGAAAAGTGGGTGATGTTATTATCTATGGGATGCGAGCTCCGCACACGCATCCATTTCCTCCACATCCGCTGGTCACGGGATCCACCGGCACCCCATCTTCTCCAGATCCTGTGGCCATAGGACCTCAACCTCCGCCCCAATCTCCTTTTCGTGACAACATTTCTCGGAGCTAGATACTGTGCAGTTGCATATATATACTTTAACCAAGCTATTGAATAGGCACATCTTCCAACCGGAGAAGTGGTCGCCGTGAAGCTGCTCTATCTGATGGCAAGCATTGACGACTACAGTTTCTCACATCTATGTGAGGAACTTATGAGCGTCAGTCACGAGAATCTTGTGAGACTATTGGGCTATTCCTTTGAAAAAGAGGAAGAAGTACTAGAGTACAAGGGGAGAGCTGTACATGGTGTAAACATACGCAGGTTAATCTGTTTCGAGTATGTACCTGGCGGAAGTCTTGCCCATTTTCTTTCAGGTGCGTGAGTGCTCTAGCACATGCACGTTGATCCTTAAACATTTACATATTGAAAAAAAAAATCTCTTCACTCCTGCAGATCAAAATCTTGGACTTAATTGGGGTGTACGCTTCAAAATAATAAAGGGTATTTGCGAGGGTTTACAATACCTTCATAAAGTTGGCATTGTGCACTGTGATCTAAAGCCGGGTAATATATTGCTAGATGATGAAAAGATACCAAAAATTACAGATTTCGGTTTATTGCCGACATTCCTCGGAAGTGATTCTGGATTCGGAGAAGATTCGGGACCCACATCGTAAGTTGATGTCTGCTTGAACTGCAATTGTTTAACCAGCTAATTTGGGTTTTCTTTGCTCTTACTTTGTATATATCATTTATGTGCAGATTAAAGTACACGCCGTCAGAAGACATATGCTGGGGAGGACTGTCAGAAGCGTCTGACATATTTAGGTTGGGTGTTGTAATTAAAAGGATAGTGATTGGCACTATGGACTACTCGAGCATTGCTGATATGGATGATCGTGAATGTGTTGAGCATGTATGGATAACCCCTGTACTTATGTCAATTTTAAAGACTATCAGATATATACTTCTAAAAAGTTCGCTCTAAGTATAGTGCCTATAAAACTCAAGTCTAAAATTGTTGCTACTCCAGGTTTTCTTGTGATTACTTTGCTCTTTGCTCTCTGCTATGCAAAAGATAACATTTTCTTCAAACATGTATGTTGTGCATCTTATTAACATTTGACATTTACCTGTGTATACCTGCTTGTACTATCTCCTTGTAGGTCCACAAATTCTGGAGGAAAAGACTACAAGAGATAAGGAGGTATCCCACATTTGAAGCAGATTGCAAACAAGTGAGGACTTGTACCGAAATCGCAGTAGCCTGCATGCGTATTGACCGACGTCAAAGGCCTCTGATGAGCAAGATCATTTATAAACTATATGAAGTAGAAACTACGGGAGATCACCCATCGTCACAGAGTGAACAGGTATGAGTATTCTAGATTGGTGCTGAATGCTTACTATGGTACATATAATCCTTAGTTACAAAAGGTTTGTAAACCTCTCATGATATTTCCCCACTTGCACTCATAAGATATAGGCCGGATTGTGGAAATGATATTTGCAAAGTCCTTAATTTATATAAACATGTAGCAAAGTCACTCCTATTTTATTTTGAGTGTCATCAATATGTTACTCCCTCCAATCCAAAATATGTGTTGTGCAATAATTAGAAGAGCAGTTCATATCTACTGATTCTTACTTGAAATGTTTTGGTGTCATCTAAAAGGGTATTCATGATTACGAAGTCAGGAGAATGTCACTAAAAGAGTTGGAACACATCACGAGTAATTTCTCTGAAAAACTTGGTCAAGATGTTTCCAGTACTATTTATAAGGTACAATTAAAGCTTTCCTCCTTTTGGATGTCTACCAAGTGCAGATTCCAAAATTCCATATATTAATAATGGCAAGTTGAGCAGGGAAAGCTTGAAGATGGGGAAGTGATAGCTGTGAAGAGATTCGATGAGAGAATGATAAAACCAAAAGAGCAGTTTGAGCGAGTGGTGGATCTTATGAGATTAAAGCATAAAAATATTGTACGACTAATAGGCTACTGCTATGAGCCAACCAAAGTACCAGTTCTTGATGAAAAGAATCCAGAGCTGTACATATGGAAGGATGTGATAGAGAATTTGCTCTGTTACGAGTTTTTGCCAAACAGTCTGGACATGATATTAAACGGTACGATAACTAAAGGTCGCTCTTATTTATGTTCCACTTCTTTCATACCTATTACTTTCTTCGTGCAGATAAATCTTGCAAACTCGATTGGCAAACTCGTCACAAAATAATACATGGCATTTGTGAGGGATTGCATCACCTTCACGTGGAATGCCAGGATGCCCCCCTTGTCCATGAGGGTCTTAAACCTGCCAATGTTTTGCTAGATAATGGCATGGTCCCGAAGCTAGCGGATTTCTGCACTTCAATGGCTGTCACACCAAGGTAACCACTGGTTCAGAAAACTGTGGCCTATTGATCTAGAATCCAGGATTGGGTGGTAACTGAGTTCAGTCCTTTTATCCCTTCTACTGGAATCACCTTATCCGTATGTGCTTACTAACTTGACACTCAAGCCTAAAGTAAAATTTGAAAGAAAAAAAAGGATAAGCCAGGAAAGCATATTGAACACCGGTCTGCTCCTGCTCCCAGGTTTCTTGAACCGGGGAAACCACTCCCCTTATGGTGCTTCTTGATGACCCATTGGATCTTTCATTATTTGCATATCATTAGCGTAGTTCCATGATCTTTCAGTAATAGATGTCGTTATGCAGAGGGTACATAGCACCAGAGGTCATGGAGACCGGTAAAGTTACAGTCAAGTCAAATATGTACAGTTTGGGTGTTATGATAATAGAGATCGCAACCGGAGACAGGTGTCCTTGCGACGAATCATCAGGCCGGTCATATATTGAGAATGTAAGACAATCTTATCAATATTGCTCATTCCATATGAATTTTTGCTGTTTTTTTTTACTGAAGCTGTTTGGTTTTTAAATTAGAAAAGGAAAAATTTGTGTCTTTTATCTTAACTCTTCTATAGACTCTAAGAAGGTACTCACACCCTTCAATGTGATTCTACGGCAATATCAGTGTGAATAAGGGCATCACTAGTGCTTAAATCTAAAGTAGACCTTAAGGCATGGCCCACCATGTATGGTATACCACTGGAAACCTTATAATGTTGAAGACCCTATCTGGTTCTTTAGATGGTGCCCACCTGTCAGACTTCCGCATACAAACATGCTTTTGTATTAAATAATACATTGTGTTCGCTTGTGGCTTGACCATAGCAACATGGATGAGTCTTAAGAATATTTTCTTACAACTCCTTGTCGCCATGCTTTTGACAGACAGATTCTGTAGGCTGTATTAATTCCTTATAGGTAGCGCCAGTAGCAAATAGCACACCTGGCGGATCTGCTTTCCCTACAGAATTTATGCACTGATCTTCTAACTTGTCCTTTGATATTGTTCTTTCCTCCCCAGATTCTTTCTATGTGTGTGCCAAAAATGGTTCACATTGTGCACATGTTAAGTACTTCCTCTGTCCGGAATTATTTGTCGCTCAAACCAATATATCTAGCACAGAAATAGTGGTAGATACATCCGTTTGAGCGACAACTAATTCCGGATGGAGGGAGTATGAGTAAGTTCTACCTTTTTACCCACTAGGTACTGCAGAGTGTGAACCCTCCTCCCTTGTGCCATATTGTACAGGTTTACCTCTAAGAATATTTCCTCAGCTAACCCAGTTGTAAGATTTATGTCGTAGTTGAGTCAGATGACACATGGCATCATAAATATTAGAAAGCAGCTATTGAATTTCTTTAAAACCATGAAAAATGTAAAATATGCTTTTTGAATCATAATTTAAATTATTTTCTTACAAAGGTCAAGTATCAACTATCACATAACTATGGTAAACAAGTGAGTGAGATTTTTTTCAAGATTTAACATATTAATTATTACTCCCTCTGATCCAAAATAAGTGTCGCAGTTTTGAACTGGGATTAGTTCAAAACTGCGACACTTACTATGGATCGAAGATAGTATTATTTTTAATATTTTGTGACATGGAACCTATGGATTGTCTGCTTCAGCCAATGTATGGGTTTGACATGTGGGGCTTCCCTATTAGGTTGGCGAAATTTGTTAAACTGGATAAACCATGGAATAAATCAGAAATATGAGTAAAAGACGGTTTTGTTTTAATCGTGCAATTGTTGAGTGAAATTTGTTATAATTATGAATAAGTGTATTTAGTATATGACATAACCATAGCCACCTAATCCAATTTACCAGGCGGTAAAAACTTGGATGCAAGGTTCCAATGTCGAATTGAAGTACCCATCACTTGAAGCGGGTTTCATCCAACAAGTGGAGTGTTGGATCAACATTGGGCTGAATTGTGTGGATATCCAACCCGAAAGAAGGCCTACTATTGGGCAAATAATGCATTTCCTTGAGACTGAATCTGCCAGTCCAGAGGTATGACTTGGCAAAGTATACACAAACTCCCCTAAAAACATGCAAAGTACACGCAATCACAATATTTTCTATGTGTATTATTTCTATTTCATTGTATCTGGCTTTTGAAACAACTCTACTTTAACATATATGTCTACTGAGAGAAAGACCATACTTAGTGCAATGTTTCTACTTTGTACTCCTATTTAGTTAGTTGGCCGATTGCCGATTGAGTGTAGTGTGTATTCAAGGTTATATTATTGTGCTTGCTTGAGCGTATAGTGATCATCTGGGAGCACAGATATAGTCAAACAAAAAGAGTATGTAAAGAGTACATACTCTGCGTGTGATGAGATAAATGGCAATAGGAGAGTGCAATCACTTATGCCTTTCGATGGACATTTTAGTCCTATTGGACAGGAATTGCAATATGGATGAAAAGCACTACATGTATCATGCCCAATAATATTGTATTGCACAAAGTACTTGTATGTGTCAGGACATTCAGACCACTTAATCAAATAACTGATAGTAAGAAACTAGAAGTGCTAATGTGCATCATGACCATTGTGGCCTTATGGCAGGTTTAGTAAGTGCCAGATTATTCTAAACATTGTGCCACATAAGGATATAAGGGTTTCTAGTCCACACCTTTTGTTATCGTAATTTCTTATCATTTTCCTAGCTGAAAAAATTGGTATATATACATAATGATCCTTGTATGCTTGATAGTATTACCACTACGGAGAATTCATCCTGTCTTCTGAGAGCAGCATCACGGCATGGCCTTCTTCAGGTTAGTGTTCTTCGGAAAAAAATTATCTATTGTACGCTAGTAGTTATGGATTACACTTTCACAGGAAGGAAGATACTAGTTCGACAAAAGGAAAGGATAATTAAGTCACTAGGGAACATTATTATCATTTAGTTCTCCATGATACACAAAACCTTTTCTGGTGTAGTGTACCTATGTACAACAATGTGCAAAAGCTCGCACGAAGAAGTGCAGTTAACGTGAAACTTCTGTTTTTAGAAATGGTAAAAATCCATGCTTTTAGAATATGCACTGAATTGTTATGGTCACTGTAATTAGCTCTGCAAAGACGAATGGTAGAAAAGGGTAAAGTAAATAAACAGATGCGCACTTGGGACCATATATTGGTATGGAATCCATTAGGTGTTGTAACATTTTCATTTTAGGTTGATAATAGAAGTTTCTTCTTTTAGTGGCGAAATAACATGATTTAGAAGTTCATGAGGAGAAATATTATTACCATGGTACTTATTATTAAGGAGGATTTTCTATGGCAGAAATGCGTGATCAAGCAAATGAACTGAAGGCCCTGGAGAGCATGTTAAGTGATGCAAGTGCAGAGCCAACAAAGCTATCATATGCACTTTTAAAATCAGTTACAAGAAATTTTTCTCGAATGATCGGGCGTGGTGGGTTTGGAGCTGTTTACCTGGTATACTTTCTTTCTGATCATCTCTCAAATCATAATTTTTCATATGTTACCCCATTGAAGTGAAATGTTCATGTCAATGCTAACATGTACGGTGAGTGAAAACAGGGAATTCTTCCAAAAGGAAAAGTTGCTGTGAAGAAGCTCTCTATATTGCAGGATTTATCTAATAATGCATTCGTGGATGAGATTGTATGTTTAAAAAAGGCACATCATAATAATGTAGTCAGACTTCTAGGCTATTGTGCAGTTGCACAAGGTGAACTGATGGAAGTGAATGGAACACATGTGATAGCAGAGGAAACACAAAGGTTACTCTGCTTTGAGTATGTTCCTAATGGAGACCTTCAGAATTATATTGAAGGTATAATGCTTGCAACATCATATCCTCATTTTTACTGACTGAAAAATAAGCATTGGCCTTAAATTTTGAAAGTTAATGCCAGCACCACATATCTATGGGGTCATTTGCCTTACAACCCAAGCACTAATGCCTAAATGTCTATAAACTGAAGTGGTTCTGTAAAAAGTTGTGGGGTCAGCTGAACCCACAGCTTACACTTTGCGCCACCACTGGTTTAGGGGTTGATCAAAATCGAATTTGATCGCATTGCTAGATATTCAAGGTTGTGTTATATTTAATACCAAAACTAATTCGGGAGCCTTACAATTGCAATCGAGAAAATATCCAGTGAAAATGGTGAGAGTGGTTTCTGCCGGATGTTTTCTCATTGCCAGCCATTCTGCGTTTTCCATGCATTGTAGTTTCTTGGGAAAAAGTAAACATTTTCTCAAATCATCTAGCGTACTAAGGATTATAAAGACGGATTAATTGTACTGCTGTGCATAAATATTGTCAGGTAGTGTTACTAACATTTTTCAGAGTGTCACTCTACATATTATAAAGTAAAAGGTTCCTAAATCTGTATGCCGAATAGGCTATGAAATTTGAATGCCTTTTTTCACTTCTGCAGAGAAATGTGCTGGACATGAATGGCAAATACGTTACCAAATGATTAAGGGGATTTGCCATGGTCTACACTACCTTCACAAAAAACGCATTACTCATTTGGATCTGAAACCTGAGAACGTTCTGCTGGATGCTAACATGGAAGCAAAATTACAGATTTTGGTCTATCAAGATTCCTTGTCAAGGGCAATCCATAATTGTGACCAAGCAAATATTTGGAACACGGTAAGCTAAGCCTCTTGAGAACTCCATTTTTCACATCGATGTCAAATACGTTGAATTTTCTTTGTACCATGATATCTCATATTGACAATTGTATATTGCCATGCAGGGGATCAATTGCACCAGAACTTATTAATAGTGGTGAAATATCATTTAAGTCAGACATATATGGCTTGGGTGTCATAATCACAAAACTATTAACGAGAGACAACAACTATGATTACGAAAATGTAAGGATCACCTATCTAGCCATTCTAGTATATGTTGTTTAGTTATGTCAAAAACAATTACCATTCATACATGCATAGTCAATTTTCAGCAAGCAGAAAGTTCGTAGTTTATATGTGTGAAATCATACTAAAAATTCTTAAGCAATTTCATTCGTAGCGCTCGTAAAGTGGATATACATGCAGAGAAACATGGTGAAAGAGTCCGAGTAAACAAAAAGATTAGCTGAATTAAATTTGTAGTTTATCACACTTTCAACTAGGTAGAGAATTTGGTTTGGCATTCCTCTATTGACATCACTGCATGCTAGAGAAAACTGAGCTGGAACCCATGTGTGCCAGTTCCACGACCTGCAGCACCTCCCACAGTCGACATCCTACATTTCCACCCACCCTCGAGACACAGTCGACATCCTGCATTTCCACCCACCCTCGAGACAGAGCCCAGACATCTAGCTGTAGTTCTATTTCCTAACGGCTCCCATGGTGTCAGGACCCCGACTCATAGCCACACCGATCTAGCATGTAACACCTCATATCACTTTGCGGCCTCACGCACGGTATTCCCACGGGTGTCTCCTTACCTTTCCTGGGACCGTTTGCGCCTTTTGGCACACGTATATGACAGTGTCGCTAGCATCCATATGACAAGGAGCCCGGGCTGACATGGCTAGTCGTGAACCCAAAGTGGCACTAACTTACAGGGACAGGCATACATGACACAACAACGAACGTGTCGGTCATCAGCGAGTGAATCCGGGCTGTAGCAGCTGGGCTAGTAGGACTCCGGTAATCTGGCTGTAGCAGGCTAACAGGAGTCAGGTAGACACCGCGTGACATTTCCCCCAAGGGACAGACACAGGAACGAAGAAGGACACATGGCGGCCAGCCTAAGTGTTCTGGAGCAGTAGCAAGCTACCAAGGCTCAGTGGAAGCACTAGGACACATTTCCCGGTAAGAGAGGCTACCAAGGATAAACAACTAGATAGTCAGATCCCACACATACCAAGCATTTCAAGAACATACACACAATATGCTCGATATGGCAAATACAACATGGCATCACAACATGACTCTACAACTCAAGTATTTTATTTAATAGGCTCCGAGGAGCGAGGTATTACAAACACGGGTCTCACGACCCAACATTCAGAGCATACAAGTCAAAGCACATGCGGAAGCTTAACATGTCTCGAGTACGTACATCTATAAATGAAAAAAAGGAGAAGCCCGACTATCTACGGATCTGCCGAGGGCACAAGATCGTAGCTGAGGTAACAAGCTAAACGTCGAAGTCCACGCGGAACTACTAGTGAGACGGAAGTCTCTGCAATAACATAAAATAGGCAAACGTGAGTACAAATGTACCTAGCAAGACTTACATCAGAACTAACTACATATGCATTATTATCAACAAAGGGGATGGTGGGGTTTAACTACAGCAAGCCAGCTTTTGAGGTGGCGCACACGAGTCCACATATTCACCAACCAATACACCACTATGGATCCGCTGCCGTCTTCCTACGAGAACGCCATCCATAGCACTCATGCTTATCTTGCGCATTTTAGAGTATCCACTTTCACTTGTCTATGAACTGTATAGTCAACCCAGAGGTCCTTTATCGCGGACGCGGCTATTCGAATAGATCATATTAACCCTGCAGGGGTGTACTTCTTCACACACGCTCTCACCACTTACCGCCGTTTACACGAAATGTACTCGGCAACCTTCAAGCGGAAGCCCAGCGAGGGTGTCGGCCACGGCCTACCTAAACACTCAAGTCTCTAGTCCAGGTTATCGGCCTATTCAGGTTCCATCCGCAGGGAGTCCGGCCGAGGTTTCCACATATGGCCCCGAACGATGTGTACAGGGATCCGCGACACCAAACGGGCGCCCGGCATACCCGGCCACGTGCCTACCGCATCACAGCCCACCCCTAGGGTCAAGCGCTGCCCACGGCCTCCAAAGATACTACAAACACCGAAACTACTTGCAACTCCACGGACAGAGGACAAGGGTGGTTAAGAAGTCGAGAGGGGCACTTAAGCATTCCAATGTGTGGTAGTAATCGTTATGGATCACAAACACAGAACTCAGTTCCTGAGGACAGTTTCAATGAGACAACCCACCATGTACTCCTACATGGCCTCTCATCGCTTCCTTTACCAAATCGTGTTCACACACTTAGCTCACACACAGTAGTACATGTTCACAACTTTCCAATTCATCCCCGATGAATCAGACCTGACACAACTCTAAGCATTAGCAGGCATGACAAACAAGCATGAATGAGTAGGCACATCAGGGCTCAAACAACTCCTACTCATGCTAGTGGGTTTCATCTATTTCATTGTGGCAATGACAGTCATGCGAGAGGAAAGGAGTTCAACTACCGCATGACAAGTAACAGATGAATCGTTGTTGTCCTAATGCGAGAAAAGAGAGCGGGAGCGAGAGAGTGGGATTGTATCGGAATGAACAAGGGGGTTTTGCTTGCCTGACACTTCCGAAGATAGTATAGCTCTTCATCGATGTCATCGATCACATCGTCGAAGCAACGTCTACTGAGAGGGGACAATTACCGACAACAGAGAGAAAACAAAATCAATGCAATGCAACAATATGATGCATGAATGTGACATGGCAATATGCTGTGATTTGAGCTAATGCAAGCTAGAAAAGGTTGAAATGAGTCCATTTGAACCAAAGATGCAAATGCAAACCCATTTTATGTAGTCATAAAGGTGCATTAACTTGTTTCACTTAAACAGCAAGGTTAAAGTCTTCTGATATGCATGAAACCACTACAGATGGAAAGATTGGATTTTTCTGATCAATTTTCATATATAAATCTTTTCGTTTGGAGTTACAGATTAATTTCTATGAATTTTTGAAGTTTCCAACATTTTCTGGAATTTCCTATATAAGAATAAATTCAGTAAATGCTTTATTGCGTCAGCAGTGTGTCAGGGTGACGTTAGCAGTCAACGGGAACGGTCCAGGTCAGACCTAACAAGTGGGTCCCGCGTGTCAGTGTCATTAGTTTAACTAATTTTTAGTTAGTCCTAATCCTAACTTAATTAGCAGGCGGGTCCCACTTGTCATAGACCCAGGGAGGTCAAACTGGGCCCACCCGGGGTCAAAGTGGGTCAGCAGGGTCAACTCGCCGGCGCTTAGCCGCCGGCGAGGCCAAACGCGGCGGGGCAGTGCGGGATTCGTGCTCCGGAGACCAAAACGACGGCGGAGCACATCTACGTGATGCGGGGAGTGAGCCGCGTTGGGTGGTGGCGGTGGGTGGAGCTGGGGTTGCCGGAAACGTCACCGGGGACGACCTTGGCGGTCGCCAGAGTTCGGGCGAGGTCGACCCCGACGCTAGGGGGCACGGCGAGGCGCGTGGGGAGTGCTACGGGCTCCTGCGAGTGCGGCGGAGACGATGGCGTGCTCGGAATCGAGCCAACGTGGCTGTGGCCACGACGGCGACGTGCGGTGGCGGCGGCGGGTGCGGCCGAGCTCGGTGCAGTCGATGCAGGGCTCGAGAGCGAGAACGGGAAGGATGGGGAGGTAGCTGAGCTCACGGCGGTCACGCCGGAGCAGACGGTGAGGTCGGGGACGAGCTGGTGCGGCGTTGACGGCGAAGGGGATCTCCGGCAGCGTTCGGTGAAGACGAGGTCGAAGAAAGGCGAAGCGAGCGTCTGGCGCTCGGGCTCGGCTAGCTGGCGAAAGCGGGCAGAGCGGAGCTCGTGGGCACGGCAGCGCGGCGCGGGGACAACGGTGGACTCTAGTTTCACGGTGGCGCGGGCACGGCAGCGTCGGCCATGGTGGGAGAGGGCGAGGGAGAGAGACAGGAGAGTGAGCGAGGTGTCTGCGGGGTCGGGGCGGCGACGTGGAGCTCGCCCAGGTGTCCAGGGGCGCGGGCGGCAAGCAGCTGGCGCCGTGGCGAGCTCGCGCACGCCGGCGTCACCTCCCTGCCTGCCTGGCGGGGACGAAGCAGCTGGCTGGCACGGGCCAGCACAGTGCTGGGCCGCCAGGTGGGCCGGCTGGTGGCTTTGCCAGGTAAGTTAGTTTCCTTTTATTTTCTGTTTTTGTTTTTCTATTTCTCTGCAACTTCTGAGCTTTATTAAAAATACCAAAACGTTTTCAAAAATCCTGAAGATAATTGTGGGCTCTATTTGGATTATTCCTAACAGCCCTCACTTAAGTTCAGAATTAATTGAGCACTTAAAATAATATATAGCATTTAAATGCCCAATTGCAAATAGCATATGATTTAATTCAGTGACCTTATGTGTCCTAGAAAAATGTGAACCAATTTTGGCAGAGGTTCTGGACCAAGACAAAAGTGATGGACATTTTAGAAGGGCATTTCAGGTTCATTGAAAAAGATTTAGTAAACCCTAGTTGTTTTCAAGGGGGGGTGCTGGGGGTTCTGTCATCCCCATTTCAACTTTCTGGAAAATTTAAACATGATGCAACACCAGATGCTAGCACTAGGCATTGTCAGAGCTAGGGATGTGACACATGGTAAGACAGCTTTAGATCGTTATCTCCTCTACATGGACAAAGGCAGCTTAGAGTTTCTTCGGTATCTTCCTCCAGCAAGGCCGCCATTTCTCTCCGCCTCCGGTCATCTTCCATCTCCATGTGTTGGAAAGAGGGGAGAACTCTGCTCTTTATCTGATGTACCACTGAAATGCACTAGTAGGCCTATGGAAAGCAATTACCTACGAATTTGAGACATGTATTGCTTATCATCAAACAAATCTTTCGGAGTATGGCATAAGTTAGTAGAGTATCAATTAATGGGTACCTCGCTTCATGCATCATATATTCATATGGACGGTTGTTATCCTTACTATATATTCGAACTTTGCAGTGGCATAAATCACTAGAGGTGGGCTGCTCACAAGAGAAAAGGTGTGTTGAGATAGCTCGAAAATGCGTGGAGTATGACCAACATAAGAGGCCTACGATGGATGAGATTATGCAGGAGCTGAACGAG
The DNA here is from genome assembly GCA_021605145.1 of Aegilops bicornis. Lineage (NCBI taxonomy): Eukaryota > Viridiplantae > Streptophyta > Magnoliopsida > Poales > Poaceae > Aegilops > Aegilops bicornis. Next base: position 2,049,701 of record JAHIAL010000057.1, read on the forward strand.
ATGGATAACACTATCCAAGAGAAGAAGCCTTCAGTTATTCAAAAATGGAGAAAAAACCTGTCGTCTTCGGTGGTACGATTGTTCAAAGCAAATAAATGCCCTTATTATAACCTCAAAATTAAATAGAGTTTTGCTTTAGTATAAGTAATCTTTTTCAGAGAGTTCTTCTGTTCAATTAACTATTACCAATCATTTGAGATAGATATTTTTTTACTCCTGTGGTGGCTTGAAACGCTTGGCTGATGCGCAGAAGGGGCACTGGAGACAGAGGAAGGATCGAACGTAGCACATTCGGTTCACCGCGCTTTGAGCCCGAAGACGTACGTCAGGACACTTCCCTCCCTTGTGGATGAATTGCTTGATGTGATGCGCTATTGTTTGTGCGTGGTCATATCTCGATCGGCCTTGTAACAATGTCATTCTCGATGTGGCAGTTACTTTGATACGTACCATGGTCAATTGTGTCTTCGAGTTGTTCACAGTGCGACTCTGCTCGGTTCATCGGGTTACAGACCATACTTGGTCTGAAGTCTGAACTGGATGTATCCGCTTCATTGTTTTAAACTGTTCAGGCATGGTGGCGTCTCTGTTTTCTTCCGTGTGTATACACAGTTGTCATGCATTCTCCGACCGACTCTTGTCTTGCCCCCACAGGCCACAGGATTCTCCTCACCACGCATGAATCCCCGAGCAGACCACTCACGGACTGCTGGGCCACTGCCTCGGTTGGGCCTAAATGAGCTGCCTGAAATAGACATGATGCGGACCTCGTGGGCTGAATTTGTCACGACAAACGTGTGAGCGTGCGCATTTCGCTGGCACGGCAGATTGACGGGGATCATGATTCATGTCCGTCGACCGTCGGGGCACACACGTGCGCTTCTCCACGTGGGGGCCATTAACTATTTGGGCCTACATAGCTGCCCATCCGCGGGAAATAGGGATTGTGGCTGTCGGCGTGGACTTTCGGATGATCAAGAAAGCTGTAAGAAACGAGTTACAGATGTCATGCTCTTATTGGTCCAAATAGTCGTCTGTGCTTAAGATGTTGTAGGGAATAAGTTTGGTAGAAGCTGTGTATTTTCTGTAATATCTGTCGTGTTCGTGGGGCAGTTGCAGATTCGAAAATTATTCTGGGAAACCTCCATGATTTTACTATGTCTTCAGAAGTAAGAACAGCTGTAGTTTGTTGGTTTGTTTGACGGTTTCCAAGCATACATCACACGCGTAGAGCCCTTAGTCAAGTCATCTTGTCAAAAAAGAAAAATCGTCTCAATCAGGCATATAATTAACTTGCAAGGTAAGTTAAACTAATTAGTTGAAAATTTCAGGTTGCAGATGGTGACTCCACCCTTCTTCCCCCATTAAAGGGCCAATCTCGGTAGCTGCTCATTCTTATCTCCTCTACATCCCACCGCAAGTCGGTCGTGTTCTCAGGTAAGCACATTCTGCGTGCGTACCTTTTTGGAATCCGCCTACTATTTGCAGCTTTCAGCGCAACTATAGTCCGTATTGCAATTCTCCGCTGCTCGAAGGCCACCATGTCCTCACCACCGGAGCAGACGCGTCATGGTTTTGGAACACCAAACTTTCCCTTCCAGGTGTGCTTTCAGCATCAATCTCATAGCTCTGATTAATCACAGCATGACCCTCCTTAATTTGTACTATAAGTGTTCTACATCTTGCATTTTCTCATAGTATCGCATACAAAATTTATGTTATTCTAACAGATTTGCTATATATTCTTTCCTACTCAAAAAAAGAAATAGTACTAGGTTGATCAAATGTGTTCTCATCCTCAAAAAGAAAAAGAACAATAGGTGCAACTTCACATAATCTTCTCAAATATACGCAACTACCTAAATTTTGTTGGATAACAAATCAACGTCCAAGATTGTCAATATAGAATCAATAATTTCTCAATTGACTTAGAACTACACAATCTGTTGATGTAAAGTTTAGAGACATTAAGGAAGTACCCCTGTCAGATGTTCGTTACTAATTACTTTTGTAAGGCTTCTTAACTAGGTAATATATGAATCATACTCATGCTCCCACAGGTTAATTTGCATGATACAAGTGATGACTCAAGGATGCCAGGATATCATTTTTTCAGGCGAGCTACACATGATTTTTCGCAAATAATGGGCTGGGGCCAACATGGAAAAGTTTACAAGGTTAATTATATGCCTTATTCATATTACTTGTTGCTCCAATTCATATTACTTTCGCTCAAACGGGTATGTCTAGATACATCCGTTTGAGCGACAAGTAATATGGACCGTAGGGGGTATCAAGAAATGTTTAGTCATGTTGAATTTCTAGGTTTGCTGAGAGCAGCGCTGGACTTGCCGCTGCATGAGGCGCCACTATTGATCCTGTCTCTCGCTACACCATGCGCTAAAAAATGTTTTCACTGATCAGCCACTGAAGAGCTAAGGACATCTCTAGCAGACCCCGTATAAGTGGTCAAACCCGCAAAATAACCGTTTTTTACAGTTTCAGTTGGAAAAGTGGACCCAAACAGATCCCTTAAAATTGTCCGCCCATTAAAAGAAATTATGGGGCCCTGTGAACACAAACGTGAGACCCTCATATTTTCAGTTTCGAAGGTAATTTTGTCAGGGCCCTGAATAGCGGTCAACATTGGCAGTTAGGCAATCTCAGCTCCCGCCAACGCCTTGAAGCTCACCGCCGCCCGTCCGCCCGGCCGCGGCCCGTCTCCAGCTGAATCGATGCGAGATGCGGCGGATACGTATTTGACAGATACAGCGACGGGAGCTAGCTAGCTAGCTTCTGGATCCATTGGCCACGGGCTGGATCGATTGGCCACGGTGACGGGAGCTAACTAGCCAGCTCCTGGGTCGATCGATTACCCAGCCAGATAGCTAGCTCCTGGATCCATTCCACGCCGACGCTAGCCAACCTCTTGACTGATTCAAGCAGCGAAGGCGACGGTGACGCTGGGGCACTTCGTGCAAGTCGTTCGGGAGGCCGGCGGCATCATATTTGGCCGCTTTGTGCGCTGTTCATCGGCTTCGTAGGAGCGAGCTAGCTGGCAATGGACACGGGCGAGAGGAAGAAGAAGAAGTGGGGAAGAATATACGTGAATATTCGGTTTTACAGTCTAAACTTAAGGGGACTGCTCAGCTACAGTTCAAACCAACCGTTAAAATGCGTTTTCCGCGAACTGAAAACCGCGTTTTCAGTTTTGCGGTTTAAGGGGTCTGCTAGAGATGCTCTAATTTAGCGTTTCTAAATTTCTATTTTTTTACTGAAGATAGTTTCGGGATTTTCGAGAGTGGATTTTCTACTCTCGGGTGTACTACACCCCGAGTTTGCAATTGCTGGCAGATTCTCAGGAAAAAAAAAAGATAAGGTGCTGCCATGCAAATGATTATAACAGAGTTTACCGATGAAAGGGTAACGATGGTGACATATTGGCAAGAAAATGTCTTTCCGCGGTAGCATATAAGTAAAATGACTTTCTTTGAAATCAAATAAGCAATTCTCGGGTAACAAACTCTTGTACGGTTGTATCAGAACACTTACGAGCGTTAGGGATTTCTCAAATTGATAGAGAAAGCACCGTAAAGATCAATTAGTGAGCGACTGAGTCGATACAACTAAAAACCTGCTTACTTATCCCATGATATGGGGCAAAATTTAGGAATCCACTTATGTAATAGAGCCGATCCACTAAGGGATTAAGCGTCGGTGTAGTATCAGACCCAAAAGATAGTAAGTTTATGTTATTCTAACGGATTTTCTATTCTTTCCTACTCAAAAATATGAGTACTAGGTTGACCAAATGTTCTCATCCTCAAAAAAAAGGAACAATAGGTGCAACCTCACACAATCTTCTCAAATTTGCAACTACCTTAATTTTGTTGGATAACGAATCAACGTCCAAGATTGTCAGTATAGAATTAATAATTTTTCAATTGACTTAGAAGTACACAATCTGTTGATGTAAAGTTTAGAGACATTAAGGAAGTACCCCTGTCAGATGTTCGTTACTAATTACTTTTGTAAGGTTTCTTAACTAGGTAAAATATGAATCATACTCATGCATGCTCCCACAGGTCAATTCGCATGATACAAGTGATGAGTCAAGGATGCCAGGATATCACTTTTTCAGGCAGGCTACACATGATTTTTCGCAAATAATGGGCTGGGGCCAACATGGAAAAGTTTACAAGGTATATCATTATGAATTACTAGCCTACATAGCCTCTTTGATTATTATTATTTTCAAATATCCATGTATTTATATTCTTTCTTGTTCTCAAGACTTAATACAACAACGCGATATTACAACAAGAGTACTTTCTTTATATTGTAGCTTCCTTGGAGCATCTTCAACAAGTTGTTACTTGCTACTTAGGGGAGGTAGATAAATTGGTGTCTTACGGCCAGTGTACTTGTAGGAAATTTTAAACTCAAATCCTATGATTCAACTGGCCCTTGTACGCGAAAAACCAAATGGAAATCTATCAAAATTCCTACAATCCAGAGAGTCCCTTGACATGGGATTTTTGTTGATGTGGAATAGGGAGGCAAAGATAAAAACACTACTCTCTCCAATTCATATTACTTGTCGCTCAAATGGATGTATCTAGCATTGCCGTTTGAGCGACAAGTAATATGGTTCGTTGGAGTACCAAGAACTTTTTAACGATGTAAAATTTCTAGGTTTGCTGAGAGCAACGCTGGACTTGCCGCCGCATAAGGCACCATTATTGATCCTGTCTCTCACTACACAATGTGCTAAAAAATGTTTCCACTGATTGGCCACTGAAGAGCTAAGTTAGGGTTTCTTAATTTCTAATTTTTTTAGTGAAGATAGTTTCAGGATTTTAGAGAGTGGATTTTCTAATCTCGGGTGTACACCCGAGTTCAAAATTGCTAGCAGATTCTCAGAAAAAAAAAAGATAAGGTGCTGCCGTGCAAATGATTATAACAGCGTTTACCAATCAAAGGGTGACGACAATGAAAGGGTAAAGATAGTGACATATTGGCAAGAAAGTGTGTTTCCGCGGTAGCATATAGTCAAAATGACTTTGTTTGAAATCAAGTAAGCAATTCTCGGGTAACAAACTCTTGTAGGGTTGTACCAGAACACTTACAAGCGTTAGGGATTTCTCAAATTGATAGAGAAAGCACCATAAAGATCAATTAGAGAGCGACTGAGTCGATACAACTTAAAAACTGCTAACTTATCTCATGATATGGGCGGAAAATTAGGAATTTGCTTAAGTAATAGACCCGATCCACTAAGGGGTTAAGCATCGGTGTAGTATCAGATCCAAAAGATAGTAAGTTTTTTTTCGTTCTTATGAAAAAAAAGTCTTTTCAAGGATTCTATGGAGATTTTATGTATGAAACCGGGATAGTTACCTTTCAGAAATTTTAACGGAAGCTATCGATCTACCTATGATTCATTCTTCTGAAGCTGGTAAAAAGATAAAGTGATTATTCATAAAAAAATCCTTATTGCTTAATATGGTCCAGCGCCACTCACACCTCTCAGATGACAAGAATTAATGGTTTTAGAGAGTTTTGGTAACAAAGGTGAGGAACATGAATCTTGCTCCTCCACCCTTCCTCTTCTATTCCTTGATGTCAAAAAGGAGATGCAAGCATAAACCAATTAACACAAGCTGTTGAATAGGCATATCTTCCAACCGGAGAAGTAGTCGCCGTGAAGCTACTCTATCAGATGAAAAGATTTGACGATGAGCATTTCTCACATTTTCTTACACAACGTATGAGCGCCAATCACAAGAATCTTGTGAGATTTTTGGGCTATTCCTACGAAAAAGAGGAGGAAGTACAACAGTACAATGGGAGAACAATACGTGTGGTAAACATAAACAGGTTAATCGCCTACGAGTATGTACGTGGCCGAAGTCTTGCCAATTTTCTTTCAGGTGCGTGAGTGATCAAGCACACATATGTTGTTAGGCATATAACCAAAATGATTCTTAAACATTTGTATTTTTAAAATAATTATCTTCACTCCTGCAGACCAAAATTTTGGACTTGATTGGAATACATGCTTCAAAATAATAAAGGGGATCTGTGAGGGTTTACAATACCTTCATGAAGCTGACATTATGCACTTTCATTTAACGCCGGATAATATATTGCTAGATGATAAGATGGTACCAAAAATTAAGGATTTCGGTTTATCACATGTATTCCGCAGAGATGCATCAACCACTCACATAATAGTGCCGTTGTAAGTTAATGCCTCCTTGAAATGGAATATCTTAATTAGCTAATTTGGGGCTTCTTTACTCCCTCTTTATATGTACCGTTCATGCTATCCTGCAGGGAATTCACACCACCAGAATTCATATGTGGAGGAGAAATTTCAGAGAAGTACGACATATTTAGCTTGGGTGCTGTAATTAAAAGGATAATGATTGCACCTATTGACCGCTCGAGCATTGCCGACATTGATGGTGATGAATGTGTTGATCATGTATGTATAAGCTCTTTGTTTACGTCTTTAATCATCATCAAATATATGTCACAATTTACTCTAATTAAGTAGTAAATACAGGGGCCATAAAACTCAAGTTTAAAATAGTCACTAAAAGTTCTTGCTAGTCCAAGTTTCCTTGTGATGGTGTTGCTCTTCGCCCTTTGCTACTCAAAAGATACCTATTCTGAAGATGAGAATGGCATGCATATTTTAAAATTTGACATTTACCTATGTATATACACTTGTAATCTCTCTTTGAAGGTATACAAAGGCTGGTTGAAAAGGCTGCAACAAGAAAGGAGGTACCCCTCATTTAAAATAGATTGTAAACAAGTGAAGACTTGTATCAAAATCGCAGTAGCCTGTATGCACACTGAAAAACGTCAAAGGCCTTTCATGAATGATATCATTCGTAAACTATATGAAGTAGAAACTAGGGGAGATTACCGATCGTCACCGATAGAACAGGTATGCACACTCTATACCAACATTCGAAATATCATATATCGTGTTTGTACTGGTTCGGCTTAGACATATTCGATGTTGAATATCGGGTGATATATCGTACGATATGTAGAAATATCGGAAAAAAACATGTCCAGATTTTTTCATTACTCTCATTCAACATGTCTTTTAGTAAAATAGAATGTATGATGTCAATGCTTCAGCATAATACAATTTTCAATTCCTAGTTTATTAATTTATTAATTAAGAAATTATTATAGAAATATTCAGAAAATCCTTACTCTTAAGATTAAAAATAATATGTTATAAATGCATTTGTACAAAACATTATGCATGACTTTGATAATATGATGAGATTGTAAATGCATAATCTTATTTTCAGTTCTTTCTGATAAAGAATCATTGTAATGTATGTATCGGTCTATGTTGATGGACATATTCGGCCAGATATCAGCCGTACCGATCAGTATTTTGGTCCATATCAGATTATATGTGTGAACATGATATTTACAGAATAATATGTTATGTTTATATCGGTAAAGCTCCAAAACCGATATATTGGCACCTATAACAGCCTAGATTTAAAAACTTACTCCATATTGGTGCTGAGTGCTGACTATGATACATAACTACATATAGCAATTCTTAGTTACAAAAGGTTTAAAAACCTCTCACTACATTTTCTTACTTGCAGTTATAAGCTAATTGTAGGACGAATGATGGAGAAAAGATGTACCTTAGGTTTTTTATTTACATACACGTGTAGCACAGTCACTCTTGTGTTTTGCTATTTGACATATATAGTCAAGTATGTTAACAGTTAGAAGAGAAGTTCATGTCCACTGTTTCTTACTTGAAATATTTTTGTGTCATCTAAAAAGGGTATTCGTGATTACAAAGTCAGGAGAATGACATTCAAAGAGTTGGAACACATCACGAGTAATTTCTCTCAAAAACTTGATCATGGTGGCTTAGGTGCTGTTTACAAGGTACATTTAAGCCCCACCTCCTTTTGTATGTCTACAAAGTGCATATTCTATTATTCATTTCCATGTATTAATAACTGCAGTTGAGCAGGGAAAGCTTGAAGACGGGGAAGTGATAGCTGTGAAGAGATTGGATGAGAGACAAGGAAAACTAGAGGAGCAGTTTGAGAGGGTGGTGAATCTTATGAGACTTGACCACGAAAATATAATACGACTGATAGGATACTGCTTCGAGACAACAAAAGTACCAGTTCATGATGACAAGAATCAAGAACTGTACATATGGCAGCATGTAATAGAGAACTTGCTCTGTTACGAGTTTCTGCCAAATGGAAGTTTGGACAGGATATTAAACGGTATGGGTATGACAACTCAAGGTTGTTATTATTTTCCTTAACACTTCTTTTTCATCTTTTCTTTCTTGGTGCAGACAAATCTTGCGAGCTCAATTGGCAAACTCGTCACAAAATAATACATGGCATTTGTGAAGGGTTACATCACCTTCATGTGGAATGCCAGGATGCCCCCATTGTCCATGAGAGTCTAAAACCTGCCAATGTTTTGCTAGATGTTGGCATGGTCCCAAAGCTAGGGGATTTCTGCACTTCAATGACTGCCACACCAAGGTAACCATGGGTTCAGAAAATTGTGACTTATTGATCCAGAATCCAGGACTAGGTGATAGCTTAGTTCACCCATATCATTCCTTCTACCGAAAGCACCTTGTGTGAGAAAGTATCCCTAATGTGCTTAATAACTTGAACACTAATGCCGGGATTTTTTTTTGAAAGAAAAAGATAAGCCGGGAAAGTAGATTGAACAATGGCCTGCTCCGAGGGAGAACTGAGAATGTGCCACTAGTATTGTCGCCTGTTCTGATCCTATATACCTAAGAGAGTTATCCCCACTAACTATTTATCTTAACATGCAAGCATGCGATATCACCATACAATTATTGATGGGATAAGACCCACCTCAACATGGAATCATGAATGGAAAAAGACCCACCACCACATTCAAACATGCATGGGAAAATATGTTTCATTCTATTATTCTACTTAAATCCAATAAATATTCACAACTATACATTATCAAATATAATAATCCATATATATTTTTAATATTGGTTCATGTGTTATTAATCTAAATATTTATATTTTAGACAATCAAATCTCACTGAAATATATTTCAACTAATTCCCGCAGCAACATGCGGGGTATCATCTAGTTTTTTGAACATGGCAAACCACACGTCATTATGTTTTTCTCCATTAGTCATTGGATCTTTCATGTTTTGCATATTTTAATTGTAGTTCCATCATCTTTTGGTTTTAATATATTTAAATCTTGTCGTGTAGAGGGTACATAGCACCAGAGGCCATGGGCACAGGTAAAGTTACAGTCAAATCAAACATATATAGTTTGGGTGTTCTTATAACAGAAATCGCAACTGGAGATAGGTGCCCTAGCGACAAATCATCAGGCCGGCCATATATCGAGAATGTAAGATAATCTTGTCAATATTGCTCATTCCATATAAATTCAGCTTTTACTTACTTAAGTTGTCTGGTTTAGAAACTTGGGAGATATCGATTTACGCCTTTTCTTTCCGGAGAAAACGCAATTCCTTGAATAGAAAGAAAGATTTCAAAGCATTGAGAAAGGCCAAATGCTACACACACCATAAAAGAAAACAGAGAACAATCACGCAGTACCGCAGTTCCCGGGCAGGAACACTCTTAAGCCAATGGCCCCTTCTTTAGCCCATGATCTTGCTCCCTATCTAATCCTAGCAAGCAGCGACGTGATTCATGGCCTGGTATGCTTATTTTTAACAGGAAAAAAACTTTTGGTCTATTTATCAAACATTATGGCAGTACAAAGAACACCAGAAGTAACAAAAAATACATCCATGCTCTAGACCACCTAATAATGACTATAAGCACTGGGTGGAGCCAAAGGCGACTGTCATCATCGCTTCTCCCTCACAGGAGAAGGGCAAACTTTGTTGCTACGGACAGTCAGAAAGTCGTCATGTTCAGGCCGTCATCCCGTCACTGAGACCGAGGGGGGGGGGGCAGGTGTCCTTGCCTCCTCCTAACTTTACTTATGTAAGCCCTGTATTAGTGCAATGATTTTTTGTTGTTGCTAAAATAGTGTGTTTTGACTAGGGACGGAGCCAGGGATTTAAGATGTGTGTGTGTGTGGGTGGGTTCGTGGGTGGGGGGAGGGGGCTGGAAGTATAAGCATGAAAAGCTCAAACCATAAATAGTAAGATGTTTAGACGGCCAACATATGTCAATTGTTCTGCAATATGGGCGAAAATCACATGTATCTACCTTTTTCCTGGCAAAACACATACATCTATAGATCTACTAAAATGAAGCTTGAGCCAATTGGATCTGATTAGCTCAATTTTTCTTTTTATAAATCGATTCATCTCTCTCCCTCTCCATGTCTTCACAGGCACAAGTGGGCAATCGAAGATTTCGAAATTGGCATGACGTATGTAGTTTCTACAATTCAACTTCTATAGATGTTTTTTTGCGGGTAACTTCTATAGCTTTAATAGCACGACGAACCAATCTAGTGGTCGCGGACGAGCCAAGAACTAAGTAAGACCTAGAGGACAGATAACTGACTTTTTCTTCACTGTTGTCGGCTCACCGCTCATGCTGACCGTGGGGCCAGCCCCCAGGCCATGCGCCGTACTGCTGTGAATTGCGACGCTCACCCAACTTTCCACTATTAGAACGACTAGTTGAGTGCCGTGCGTTGCCACGGAATACAAAACCACACTGATCATATGGTTGTACTAATTTTATATGTTTGTCTAATAACACAATGACATGTTGTTTTCATGCATGTACTGACACATTTTGATGCTTTTATTCACTTTTTTTTCTTTTCGTCAGTCCTATGACTCTTTAACCGCGCGTCCTTGAAATAAGAGAAATCAATGTCTTTCTTCCAGCCCCTCTTTCACTTCCACCTCCACTCTATTCATTTGTCCGTGCGCTGGAATTCTCAACTTCAGCAACTTTAGCAAATCTCACTTTACTACAAAAGCTGAGAAAGGTCCACCCTATTCATTTGTCCTTGCCCTAGCATTCTCATTGCTTCAAAAGTCCACCATCTCGCTTTACCAACATCTAGGACCTTTCTCAACTTTAGCAAATCACACGTACTACAAAAGCTGATGGCCTTTTTCAACCGTAGCAAATCTCACCTGCTACAAGCAAGAAATTATGGCATATTAAATTTCGTATTCATAAAGGAAATATGCATGTAGTTCAATGTCAATGTTTATGTCTCTTTAGGGCATCTCCAACGTGAACCCTCAAACCACCCGCAACCGTCCGGACCGCAACAAGGATCATGCCTTTGTGACCGCAAGAAATGTAAAGAAACCATATATGGCGTATAGATGGAAACAATCAAACAAAACATCCATTAACATTTTTGTGTCACCAAGAAACGTATTTAAAGAAAAACTAATGTGGTTTATAGTTGAAAAAACCAACTAAAACAAATACCTAATTCACTAAAATATCATATTCTTTAAATTTCTCCTATTTTATTGCACTATGCACATTGCCGCATGATGACTTGCCTTGTACAAATTTTAATTGTAGTACATGGTTGGCACGAACGTACAATCAATTTCTTCATTGGGCATATCACACACTACTTCTCTCCAGGCAATTCTTGTTGGTGAGGTCCGCCACCTCTCTCCCCTGCCTCCATCGCCTGCTTCACCCAGGAAGCCTACTAATACAATACCTAGGCACTGCAAAAAAATTATAACAACTGTTCTTCTAAGTACCATATACTTTTACTTATAATATTTCTTTCGCCGAAGATATTTTGACATTTTCCATGTGTATGTGGAATTTATGCATCTCATTAGCATGAGAGTTGGTAGCTCATTGCTCAGAATGATTTTTATTTCGAAAGTTCATGTTCTGAGAGGAAATTCTAAATTATAGTTGACAAACCAGCATAAGCTGCACACTATCAGTTACAAGAATGTTGGGAGCCTTGTGCAATGGAAGTCCACATAGGGGAACAGTAGAGAAACAATGCACACTTGCTGAAGAGTTGATAAAGAAATACTTGCTGAAGAGCTTCAACACTTGTACTTGCAAGAAGCCACCGACAGATTGTTTAGTACGTCGTATGCATAACAACTCCGTTCTCTCAACATCATATAATTGTAGTAGCATATAAATTGCAGCCAAATTTTATAGAACTTAGATAACAAACTACCGAGGTCAGATAACCAAATATTAATAGTAGGACCTCAAAACAAAACAAACAAACAGCAAACTTAATTTCATGAAAAAAATAGGGTGATTATTAGGACAAATTTTGCAAAATATATTGAGCTAAAGATTAGGAGGTGTATAGTCATAGCTCGGATCGGGAGCCCGCCGGCCGTTGCAGCGCAGTGTCCCGAGGGACACGCCTTTCGGCGCACGGGTACCGGCCGTGCCGACGACGGCCACCGGGAGCACCTAGTTGCATTGTTTCCCGCTGTTGGTATGTTGGTCGCTATCGAAACTCTCTTAAATCTTGAAAAACTAATCATATCTCACACCACCTTTGGTACTTATGTAATATATTTATGGAGTGTGCTATCTAGCTATCAAACGCTACGAACTTAGAGCCCGTTCGGAACCCCTCCAGGAGCTAGCTTCCTGAAATATCATCGAGAAGCTAGACCGAAGGGTTCTCCTCCGAGACGAGGATTCATACGTGCAAATTAATCAGAGAAGCGGAGCAGCCCCGGACCAGCTTCGAAAAATACAGAAGTTGGAGTTCCTCATAATTATGGTGGATTGCCACCCCGAAGTGCCACCGATCGAACCGTTTCGCTCAGTCAAACCCAGAATGGTGGCCCGACGAGGAGCAGCTCGTATAGAAACGAACACACATCTTCTCTGCTCTCGTAACCATAGATAGCCGCCACCCTGTCGTCGGCCGGCCACAGCGCCGTGCGCCGCCGCCACCCCTCGCATCTCTTTCTCGTCCCGCAGGTCTCCTTCCTTCGGTGCTCGCAGCAGCTGCCCCAAGTCACCGCGCAATCATCTCCCCCATCTGCCGCCACTTTCTTCGTTGCCCATTGGTCGCCGCCGGCAGCCGCACGAACTACTCCTAGACGAGTCTGCAGCAAGATCCATGTTAGATGGCCCACTACGTGGCTGACCAGGCCTTGGCATGGTATCCTGGGCTACCAGCCCATGCCTGCGATAGGAGCCACAGCGAGTGAGCCGAACGGATCACTCCTCCTTCGAGAAGCTGGCTCGCTCAATGGGAAGCTGGAGCCAGAGATTTTCGGAAGCCGAGCACTTCCAACGGGCCTTAGTGTATGGACCCTAATGAGTGATCCTATTATTCTTTCTTATATGCGTAGAGTTTCCGTCTTAGTAGAGCAACTAATTGCATGCATGCAGAAAAACATAGAATTGATGATGTCATCAAAGATTTCTTCAAATTCGAATATTCAAAATGTTTTATAGCTCAAACCGTCGGGCGTCGGTCGATTCAAAAATCGTTTCGTGATAAAAATCGTCACAAGCGAGATCTTCGAAGCTAGAACTCATGTTGATATGGTACGACGATTTTTGGGGGTAAAAACTTATACCATGCCTATGCAACCTAAGTTATCGCGCATTTTGTACATAATTTATCGTGGTGTTTACACTAAGGTTATCTGGGCATAAAAATGGTTTCTCTTCTTCGCACATGCATGTGTATGCAGGCACTAGAGGACAAAAAACTTGATGTTATAATACATTCTTCCATATTGCAGAATTTTAAAATGTTTGGTACCTCAAATCGTCTGTCCAATTCAGAATTGTTTGTATGATAAAAAAATACGTTGCGACGAGATCTTCGAAACTAGATATGATGTTGATATATTTTGATAATTGTTTCGGTCAAAAAGTTATCGGGCATGGCCTAAGTAAGTTATTAGTTCTGTTGTGCGTATATAATCATACTAGTTACACATGAGTAAAACAGTAGGGTTTGTTTCTCAACAACTTTTTTTCTGGTTCAAAAATATTTACGACGCACTAGGCTAACTAAGTTATCAGCTCCTTTGTGCACAAATTATCATGCTATTTACACAGAATTTATCCGGGATGTTTGTACATAAGTTATCACACACATGATGCGTATATTACCATGCTATTTCTTATAAGTTATCGAGATATGTTTTTCAAAAACATTTTTCTCGTGTCAAAAAAGTTACCATGGTGTTTGTGCATGAGTTATCAGCCCTGCTGTGCGTACATTATCATGATATTTACATGGAAGCTACTGGGGGTATATTTTCAACAACTCTGATCCACCGCTCCCCATGGGTATTATGTTATCTGCGTGTTTGTACGTAAGTTATCAGGTCTATCGTGTGTATGTTACCATGCTATTTACACCGATATTAACAGGGATGTTTTCAACAACTTTTTCCCCTCCAAATCAAAAGTCACTGTGGTGTTTGTACAAAAGTTATCAACTCCATTTTTCTCAAATTACCATGCTATTTACATAGAAATTATCAGGGAATGTTTTCAACAACTTTTTTCATGGGCCAAAAAGTTACTGCGCTGTTTATACATAAATTATCACATCTGTGGTGCGTATATTACCATGCTATTTGCACAGAAATTACCGAGGGTATGTTTTTCAGTAACATTTTTCTTAGGTCAAAAAATTACCACCATATTTGTGCATGAGTAACCAGTAGTGCGTATTTACACATGAGTTATCGGTAGTGTGTATTTCAACAACTCCCCCTGGGTCAAAGTTACCGTGGTGTTTATGCGTGAGTTATCAGGTCTACGGTGCGCATATTATCATGTTATATCGGTCGTGTGTTTTCAAACCACCCCGGTGGTTGAATGTTGCCGCGATGTTTATGCGTGAGTTATCAGGTATATATATGTGTTTATATTACCATGCTATTTACACAAAAATTATCATGGGTATGTTTGCAACAATATTTTTTCTGAATCAAAACTTATCGTAGCTACGATGTTATATGCGTAACTTATGTGTACAATCTAATTAAAAAACAAAAAATAATTGATCAAAAACGCAGGCTCTCTAGTTCAATGGTGTAAAATCCAATTTGGTTTGCTTGAACAAATAGACGGTAATTTAGAAATGTGTCAAAATGCTATGCTAACCTAGTTGGCGAAAAGATACGGAAATATATCAGCAAAAGGACGGAGATCAGATCGTTTGGACCTGTTGCAATAATCAGAATATTTGGAAATAACAAATTTCATATACTTATTTTTATAATCTAAATTATTATGCAACTTTTTTGTTTTCATATATTTGCATTTTTATTTTGGACTTAATTCGAAAACCAACATAAACATATTGAAGCATAATTTTAGGTTACATTGCTACAAAGTTTAAGGATATGTTACTTAACTAGGGTTTAAATGAGAGAGATATATACTTTTTTTTTTAAGATTTAACACCATTTATTATTATTTAAAATATTTTGTGACACAACAACTATGCGTTGTCTACCTCAGGCCGACGTATGGGGCTGCCCTATTAACAAAAAGACAACCCCATGCACGTAACTCCCGCTTGCACAAGGTCCATGAAAGGGTCTGAGTATTTTAGTATTTTTTTTGCGCAGTCTTGTTACATTTGTACAAGAGGTTGTTTCCAGGAAGAACCCATAACCTCATGGTCAAAAGGGCAGCTCTATTAACTTGCTTGAATACGTGTATTTAGTATGTAAAGATAAGCAATAGCTGCCTAATTCCAATTTACCAGGTGCTAAAAACTAGGATGCAAGGTTTCAATGTTGCATCGAAGTACCCATCACTTGAAGTGGGTTTCCTCAAACAAGTGGAGTGTTGGATCAACATTGGGTTAAAATGTGTGGAGATTCAACCCGAGAGAAGGCCTACTATTGGGAAAATAATGCATTTCCTTGAGACAGAATCTGCCAATCCAGAGGTATGACTTTGCAAAACATATTCAAACACAATGTTTTGTACGTCTTTTTTTCTATTTCATTACATCTGGCTTCCGAAACAACTCTGCTTTAACATACATGTCTATTGAGGGAAAGAGCATACTTAGTTTGTACTTTGTACTCCAATTGAATTGTTTGGAGAACGGTTGATTGAGTGTAGTATCTAGTATATATTTAAGGTTATGTTAACTAAATTAGTGTTACTTTTAGTGCTTGACTGAGCCTATAGTGATCAGCTGACCTGTCTGTTAAACAAGTTTGTATAAAAAGAAGGCAACCACTAACATGCCTTCCGCATGGCCATTTTATTCCTGTTGGACAGGTACGGCAATATGGATAAATAACACTATGCGTCTCATGCCAAACAATATTCTAGTGCAAAAAATTTAGCTGAGTACAAAGTACTTATATGTACATGTACAGTGAGACCACTTCTATCAAACAACCAACAGTACGAAACAATGCCTTATCAGGCAGGTTTAGTAAGTATCACATTTACATAAATATCACGCAACCGGAATATAAGGGCTTCTGGTCCAAACTTTTGTTATCTTATCAAGATTTTTATTTGTTTTTGCTCCCCCTTGAAAAAATGATGTATATACAATTATACATAATGATCCTTGTTTGCTTGGTAGTATTACCGCTACGGCGAATTCAATATTTTTTCTGGGAGCAGCATCATGACATGGTCTCCTTCAGGTTAGTGTTACTTGCAATATTTTATATCTAACTGTATGCTGGTTGTAAGGGACGAGTTATGAATTACAATTTCACACGAAGGAAAATACTAGTTTGGCAAAATAAAAAGATAATAGTGCTAGGGCACATATCATTGTTGTTTACTTGCCCATGATCTAACAAACCTTTTCCTTGTGTCGAGTACCTATATACAACAAGATAATATGCAAAGGGTCACATGGAGTAGTGCAGTTCTTGTAGAACTTTTCTTAATGTTACATAAGCCATGCTTTGTGAGGACACACTTCATTTAGAATGAACTTGCTATGGTCACTGTAATTAGCTCTGCAACCATGACTGCCATAAAAGGCTAAAGTGAATAAGTAGATGTGCACTTGTGACCATATGTTGGAATAGACAATCCATTTTCATGGCGTTGAAACATTTTTATTTTGGGTTTATAGTAGAAATTTATTCTCTTAGTGGCTAAATAAAATGAGTAAAAGTTCACAAGGAGAAGCAATATTAGCATGTGTAGTTATGTTTATTCGAGAGGATTTTTCAATTGCAGAAATAGGTGATCATGCAAATGAACTGGTTGCTTTGGAGAGCATGTTGAGTGATGCAAGTGCGGAGCCAACAAAACTATCATATGCACTTTTAAAATCAAATTACAAGAAATTTCTCTCAAATGGTTGGACGTGGTGGGTTTGGAGCTGTTTATCTGGTACGATTTGTTTCTGATTGTCTCTCATACATTAATTTTATATGTTAACCCCGTTGAAGCGAAATGCTAATATGCACCATGAGTGAAAACAGGGAGTTCTTCTAAAAGGAAAAGTTGCTGTGAAGAAGCTATCAATCTTGCAGGATTTATCTAATAATGCATTCGTGGACGAGATTATATGTTTAAAAAAGATACATCATAGTAATGTAGTCAGACTTCTAGGCTATTGTGCAGTTGCACACGGTGAACTGATGGAAGTGAATGGAACACATGTCATAGCAGAGGAAACACAAAGGTTACTCTGTTTTGAGTACATTCCTAACGGAGATCTTCAGAATTATATTAAAGGTATAAAGCTGGTAGCATTATATCCTCATTTTTACTAACTATAAAGTACAGACCTAATTTTGATAATCACAAACCTTAGGCATTGTCGTCCAAATAAATAATACTTATGCATGTTTAGGGGGTGATCAACCATTCAATTTGATCCATGACTAAACATTGAAGGTTGTCTTATGCCAATCTTTACCTAATAATAAAGGAAGGAGGCTTTCATAGTTCTCCATACGTTTTTTGTTTTGAGTTTTTTTACTATCAAAGGTCATACTAATTCAGATGTGAGGTAGAAGCAAAAAAAAATGCTAGCGTGGGATTCAAACTTCAGACCTCACATATTTCTTGTGATAAAAACCACGATTAGCTTCGTAATAAACTTACTTATTGGCCGAGTTGTTTTGAATTCGCAATCAGAAAAAAAGTTTGAAGCCCGTACTAGGAGGCAACTGCTGCTCTTATGGGCCGCAAGCCAGGTAAGAGGTTTTCCTAAATAAATTCTTATGGGCTTTTCCCAAAAAGAATTCTTATAGCCAGGAGCCGCACAAGTGGGCTTAAAAATAAAAGAAGGCTTCATGTTAAGAAAGACAAAGGACGCGTAAGCACTATTAAATAGTCCCACCTCGGTTTATTACATCGAATCACTTCAATTTATATACGTCGCAAATTGCATAGAGTATCAACAGGCAGCCTCCAAAGAAAAGAATACAATGTAGGAGATGCCTTGATTGGAAAGGGAGGATTTTTGGGCTGAAGGTGCCTTAATTGATAGTGGGCTGAAAACTCGATTGGAAAGGAGAGATTTGTGGGCTAAAGGTTGCCTTGGGATCACATTTAAACTAAACAGTGAGTGTGAGCGCTCTTCATTGGCAGCCGCGTGGCAAAACAATCTTAAAGCAATCCAATTAGTTTTTTTCTCTAGCTGTCGCCTTCATGCTTCCGTCCATGGTCATTGCCGACTTTGTGATTGCAACAGCTCATCTAATTCTGGCCAATGTCTTGGCGTGAGTGGTTCCACAAAATTGAAGAGCTACGATAACGGCGTCATCGGGAGCAAGCGACAATGAAGAAAAAACCGGATGGGGGATAAGTGGTTAAATTGCTTTGAGATTTGTTCTGCCATGCATCAACGGAGCCGGAGGGAGATAGTCTAGCGAAAGGAGCGTACGACCCGGGTGGCATACGATTTTTTCCCGATCAACGAGAGGAGAAAATTGATCATCTTTCTTTGTGCATGCCAAGGTGGACCACATACATGTGTCATATGCATCTCAAGCAGGTTCGATTGCATCAATAACGAAAACATGGTTTCAAATTTATGTTTTTTTAATGCAAGTTTTGTATGTGGCATGGCTTATTTGGTTGAGCTATTATCCCTTGCTCCTGCAATCATGTCCTATAATAAAAAACAAACTCAATTTCAATTAATCATCATTCTAACTTGAAACTTACAAAAAAAATCTAGCTTTACAATATGTAAGTGTAAGTTCACATGTAATATACCTCATGGTGAAGCAGCCAAGCTGTGGCAGGAGCGGGGCGTCATGTTGAACTAGAGAACTCAGCCTCTGTGGGGGTCTTGAGCCATTCTTATATTGAGCTAGAGGCATGTAATTTTATTATCTCGTTGCAATGGACGGGCATGTGTGCTAGTAAATAAATAAAGACAATCACATTAATCCCAAAACTGATTCTGGACCCTTAGAATTTCCAATGAGAAAATATCCAATGGAACCAACTTATGGTGAAAACCTGATGAAACCCACGTAAAGTGGTTTCTGCCCAATGCTTTCTCATTCCATCGATTCATTTTGTACCATTCAAAGTAGTTTTTAGGGGGAAAGGAAGCATTTGCTTATACTAATCAAGGATTAAAAGGAGAGGTTAATTGTACTGTTGTGCATATCATGCGTACTGTTACATTGTGCTACTAGTATCTCTTCAGAGTGTTAGTCATACATATTAGAAGGTGAATGCCCTCTTCTCGCTTTTGCAGAGAAATGCCGTGGACATGAATGGCAAATACGTTGCCAAATTATTAAGGGAATTTGCCATGGACTGCACTACCTTCACAAACAACGCATTAGTCATTTGGATCTGAAACCTGAGAATGTTCTTCTGGATGCTAACATGGAACCAAAAATTACAGACTTTGGTTTGTCAAGATTCCTTGCTGAAGGACAGTCCATAATTGTGACAAAACAAATATTTGGAACATTGTAAGCTAAGCCTCTTGAGAACTCCATTTTTTACATCGATGTCAAATATGTTAAATTTTGCTTTGTACCATGGAACCTCAAATTGACTACGTATTATATTGTCATGCAGGGGGTCAACTGCACCAGAACTTATTAACACTGGTGAAATATCATTCAAATCTGACATATATGGTTTGGGTGTCATAATCACAAAACTGTTAACGAGAGATAACAACTACGATTTCGATAATGTAAGGAGCACCCACCTAACCATTTTTAGTTGTTAAATTATGACAAATTTTACTAACCCGGAAGTTGAGACATGTATCATTCATAACCAAACAAATATCTCAGAGTATGACATAAGTTAGTACGTTACTTAATGGATACTCTCGTTTCATTCATCATATGGATATTGTTATCTTTATATATAGTCAAATTTTGCAGTGGCATAAATCACTGGAGGTGGGCTGCTCACAAGAGAAAATGTGCGTTGAACTAGCTCGAAGATGTGTCGAGTATGACCAACATAAGAGGCCTACGATAGATGAGATCATTCGTGAGCTGAATGAGATGGAGAACACTATCCAAGAGGAAGAGCCTCCAGTTATCCAATAATGGAGAAACGACCAATGGGCTTCCATGCACCAGGTATAACCATTCAAGGAAATATCCATATCTCTCGAATCACCTAGCATTGGGATATATTTTGTGTATATGAGTTCCGCCCGTTTTGGTGCATATGAGCATTTGAGGTATTGTTTGTTACTCCTCCTGTGATGTCTTGTGACGAAGCACTTGGCTGATCTGCAGTAGTGAGAGCGTGAAGAGAGGTCATTCAGGATTGCAGCTAGAGCCAGTTCCCCTGCTTGGAGCCTGAAGACCTCACGAGACATCCCTTCCGGTGGATAAATTGTGGTGTGGTTGTTTGTGAGTTGTCATTTCTCAGCCTGCAATAATGTCATTCGCAATCATGGTTGTGACTTCCATACTGTGGTCTATTGTGTTCTCGAGTTGTTAGCACGGCCCTGCTAGTTCATCAGTTTGCAAACCAGACCTAGCTACTTAGCCTCAGTTTTTACTAGCTGTTCTTATGTTCGTACTCTAGAAAAAAAGACAAATATTTCAAAAACTAATTCAAAAATTTAAAACAGCAAATTTGAAAAATGCTAACAGAGTATAAAATTTCTGTTAGAGCAATTTAATGTTTTTGATAGCTTTCCAAATAATGTTAAACATGTATGAAAAAATAATAAAAATGTACAATTTACCTTAATAAAAGTAGAAATCAAAAACATATATTTAAAAAATATATCAATTTTGTACTTAAAAAAAGTTAAATGTGTATATAAAAATGTTCATGATGTTTATGGAAAATGTAGATTGTGTGTGACAAAAATGTTCATGTCATTAAAAAAAGAGAAAAGTATATTTTTCGTCCCTCAACTCTTGGTGAAGTCTAGATTTAGTCCCTCAACTCCAAAACCGGACAACTTGCACCCTCAACTACCAAAACCGGATAAAGTTCGTCCCTGGTCTCGGTTTTGACCGGTTCTGGTGCCGACTCACCCCAGTTTTGACCAGCGCATACTCAAATTCGTGCAAATTTTTTATATCCGTAAACTTTTTGAAATTCACATACACTTTTCAAATCCACGTAGTTTTTCCAAGGTCGCATATTTTTTTTCAAAAAGTAAACATACTTTTTTCAAATCAGTGAACAATTTTGTAATTTGCGTACTTTTTTAAATCCATGATTTTTTAAAACATTTGCATATTTTTTTCAAATCTGCTTATTTTTGCGTACAAAAAAAAACAAATCCACGTAGTTTTTCCAAGGTCGCATATTTTTTTCAAAAAGTAAACATACTTTTTTCAAATCAGTGAACAATTTTGTAATTTGCGTACTTTTTTAAATCCATGATTTTTGAAAACATTTGCATATTTTTTTCAAATCTGCTTATTTTTGCGTACAAAAAAACAAATCCACATACTTTTTTCGAGTTCGCATAAATTTTTCAAATTCATGAATCCTTTCCAAAAAAATGTACGCGAATATGAAAAAGTACGTCAATTTAAAAAGGTACATGAGTTTGAAAAAACTACATGAAATTTAAAAAAAAGTACGCAGATTTGAATACTTATGCGAACTTGGAAAAAGTACGGATTTGAAAAAGTACACAAGATTTTAAAAAGTTCACATATTTGAAAAAAGTACCCGACTTTGAAAACATTACGCGGACTTGGGAAAAATATGCTAATTTGAGTTGGTGCAGTCAAAACCGGGGTGGGACAGCACTAAAACCGGTCAAAAGCGTGACCAGGAATGAATCTTGTCCGGTTTCGGAAGTTAAGGGTGCAAGTTGTCCGGTTTAGAAGTTGAGGGACCAAATCTAGACTCCACCAAGAATTGAGGGGTGAAAAGTATACTTTTCTCTTAAAAAAATGTTCACCGTGTAGTTGAAAAAAGGTTGAATGAGAGAGAGAGAGGGAGAGAGAGAGAGAGAGTGCCTCCATTGTCGTGCATGTGCATGTGCATGTGCCAGCAATGTGCGGGTGAGGTCGTGGCGGCCGACGTTCATCAGCGGCGAGCATAAAATTCACCTCCCTCTTTGGTCTTGTACAATGCAAGATGCTAGAAAAGTGCTTATGGCAAATAATAGGTCTTGCAAGCATGGGTGCTTGTTATTGTAAGATAAATATAGCATGAACGCTTACTTAGGCACATTTACTATAGAAATAGGCCCTGATGCTAGAAAAATTGATTTATTTTTACAAGCACCTTTCTAAACCCTTGCATTGTACATGAAGAAACGTTTAAAATCGGCGTGCCGGCCGAAGGCTCGCAACGCGTGTCGCTCGTACACAAAGCCACCTCGTTCTGGTCCCACGCACCGCTTCCTGTCCCTTACCTTATCTTTTCATGACGAAGCTCATCCACTCATTCCATCCTCCACTCGTTTTGTCCTCTTCCAGACGCAATCCCTTCCCCGCTTCTTTTTTCTCAAACCACTCCACCCATGGCATCTCCTGCTCCACTGAGAGACGGCGCATACCGCCGTTGATTTTTTGCTGCCATGATCGGCGCAACCTCTCCCCCGTCACAGAGTAGGCCATGCTCGACCCCAACCAAGTGCTACAACTATGGCAGCGAGCTGCTGGGACCAGCACCCAAAATTGCTACGTTTTTTGTTTGCCCAATTTTACTGTTTTGCTACCACCGCTTTTAGATTTGCTGAAACCAGCACAAAATTTTGCTAAGCTGTAGTTAGCATCTACTTATATACGTAGGATTGATAAAAAGAAACCTTGGCCCCCGCGTCGCCTCCTAGGTGACTTCGGTGGTGGCGCATGTTCCTCGATGAACCACCCGTTTCTAGGGATGGCAATGGGTACCCATTACCCGCATATCCTGCGGGTAAAAACCCTATTAAGGCAAGGGTATAGGTCAAAAATACCCATGGGTACATAATGGGAAAATTTCTTACCCATCGGGTCTCGTGTGTACAGGTATGGTTTAGTATAATCCATGCCCAAGAACATGTATGCGTTGCTGCCATGATGTGTTGTTGTTTATAAATTATTGTTATAAGTTGTTGTTCATGACTATGTAATGCT
The DNA here is from genome assembly GCA_021605145.1 of Aegilops bicornis. Taxonomy (NCBI): domain Eukaryota; kingdom Viridiplantae; phylum Streptophyta; class Magnoliopsida; order Poales; family Poaceae; genus Aegilops; species Aegilops bicornis. Next base: position 2,073,215 of record JAHIAL010000057.1, read on the forward strand.
CAAATTGATGTGTTGCGCATCGCCGGAAATCCTGAAATAAATCTAGGAATAAATGCGAGCACCAGAATTTAAACCTTGATGGGCTGGGATACCACAGTCCCTCTAACCATCCAACCACAAGTTTGTTCGCGGTAAGGTTTGGGATGACGGGTAAAGGTATTGGATGGCTCCACCCGTACCCAAACCCTGCGGGTACCATTCTACACGTTCCCTACTCACCCCCTCATGCACACCCGCCGACGGCCGCCTGAGCCTCTTCACATCCGTCGCTGGCTCCAGACGTGGGTGTGCTGCCAATCGGGACACTCGGCCGCTGCTAGATCATGTGTTTCCGTCGCCCTCGGTCCAGCTGTCCAACGCCTCGATTTGGATCATTTTGATCCTCGATCAAGCTAATTAAAAAAAATATGTGTAGCACTAAAAAATATGATTAAAATAATTATTTCCCTAACTTTAATGTTTTATTCCCAAAGAGATAATAATATAAAATTAATGTTATTTTTAGGGAAACTTTCGCAGCCGTTTGACCGGCTACGTGTTCCGCCAGTCGCTCACACCGCTTTCTCTATCCCTTATCCATCCATCGTTGACCGGGACACGACACACACCGCATCTCCCCCGGCTTCTTTCCTCACAAATCACGGCGGCTCTCTGTGTGAACAACAGCCCACCACCGCCCGCATTTGTGCTGCGGATGCGCCCGACGGCAGCTGGCTGGAGACCAGGGAGCTACGAGCATGGGGATACAGCTAGCGCTATGCGCCTGCTGCAGCCGGCGGTTGGCGGAGCTGCATACAGCGATGCACCCCAACGGGGAGCTGCAACCGACGGTTTAGCCAGAGCTGCATCCTGCGACGCTGCTCGACAACGAGCTGCAACCGTTCAGTTTGGAGGTGCATCCAGGCTCGAGTGCCAAAGGCAAGAAGCAACCGTGAAATAAGAAGATGTAATCAGGCTCACCCTTTCAACGGCAGAGCTGCCTCCATGGACGCCGGTGCTGTGACAAGCATTTTTGGGGAGCTGCAAGGTGGGTTGTTTGCTCATATATTTTTTGCTGGAACTCGAGTTTTTTTTTTTTTGCTTGAACCGATGTAAATTTTGCTTCGAACGGTTATCGGATTTCTAATTGCTGAGTTCGTTTTTGCTGGAACCGTAGTTAATTTTGCTGGAACTAGATAAATTTGTGCTTCAAACGATTACCGAAGTTTCTAGTTGTTCAGTTCATTTTGCTGGAACCGTAATGATTTTTTGCTGGAATTGGAAAAAATTGCGTCAAGTAATTTTACCGGTTTTGCAGTTTCTCAGGTCGTTTTGCTGGAACCGTAGTTTTTTTTCTGCTGGAACCAGTTTTTGGTTTTGCTGCAACTGACCACCAGATCTTTTTTCGGCTGAGATGTGTTTTTTCGCTGGAACATGGTGGTGTAGGTCAACGATGGCAGCAACCCAGAGGCAACGCTGTCGTGCTATGATCAGCACTACGAGTTGCTAGAACCGGCGTTGGGCAGTCCTGCATCCGGGCAAAGGGTGGTGCTGGAACGACGGCAAGATGAGGAGGGGAATTCGAGGTGCGAAGTGAGGCGGCGACTGGCGGAGATCCGGCGAGCGACGACGTGCGGCGGGCAGTGCTATGCGCGTGGGTAGCGCGCATGGGGATTTCCCCCTCTTTCTCTCGCAGGCAATGCAAGGAAGAAGACGACTCGACGAAAATGGCAAGTCTGACGGCTATTAGCGAGGAAATCAGACGGCTGCGCGGTGACCGGCCCAATTTGGGTCGGTTGACCGGCGCCTATGGCTATTATTGCTCTATTTTTTTTATTGTTTCTCGTGTCAAACAACGGTATGAGGGATAAAACTTATCTGGGTTGAGAAATTAAAGGACAAAGATTTGTTGGTTTTGAAGTTGAAAGACGAAAAATATGCTTTTTCCAAAATTTTAATATGCAAAAATGTTGCAACATGCTATATCCATGTAGCAAAATTTCAAGGTAGGTAAAATGGCCCAAACTATTGCAACAAACCATCCAAAAAAAAGGTCACATCATATGCGGTAGAACAATCAAATCAAAAAAAATATTGAGAAATAGCATCCACAGTTACACATATTTGCAACAAGAGAAACATCCAGCTTGTAACACACCTAGAATCGGTGCAACATAATCGCATGTGTATGCAAGAGAAAACATGGGCGATTGCAGCACAGATCATTGGAGTCTTGATGTCCTAGCCTTTTCTCTTATCTCAGCAGCAATCGACGAACATCTCAACTCTAGCAATGCATAGATGTCATTGGACGCCACCTGCTTGAAATTCTCTCCACCCCGCAGAAGTCCATGCAATTTTTCTTCAACTCTGGACAGCTATATGTCTCAGCACAAACTAAGATGGCCGCGACATTATCTACCGTCACATTATCCCACAACTTTCGTGAGCACATGAGCTTCAGACGGTCCAGCGCATAGCGGTCAGCGGCGGCAAGTAGGTCCTGAAACATATCAATGGACGACGGTTGTGAGTCGCCAGCAAGCTCTTGGTCGACGTCGTTGTCTCTGGGCCACTCGTCCGTGTAGATGAACCGAAGCATGGCTTTGAACGACAAGGGTGACATCTCGTGTAGCGTGATGGACGATGCAGCATGGATCCAAAGAGCTGCGCCTTGAACACTGGCGAGCGGGCCGCGAGCAGCGCCCGGTGCGTGTGGAACGTCTCGCCGCCGACGCTGAAGGACACGTCCGCGGCCTCGTCGTCGTCCTCCAGCAGGGTGCCGAGATGGCCCCCGAGGTCCGAGGCCAAGCTCGTTGACGACCATGATGGTGATGGGCAATAAGCCACGGCCATGGCCAGCGCGCGTGCGTGCCCGAGCTGGGCACGAGGCATGAGGTCCGAGCCGCACCAGGATCCGTGAGTGCGTGTGTCTGTTGGCGAAGAACCAGGGGATGAGCGCGTCGCTAGCACCGGTAGTGGCCGCGTCGTCCGCGTCCGAGCGCGGTGAGTACGTGAGCCAAGGGGTGCCGGGCGTGGGTAGTGGATGAGTAGGCGCTGCGTATGAGCGCGCGTATAAGTCTCCCCGAACCCCTGTGTATCGCAGTGTGGAAAACGAGTTCGAGCTCGTGCAGAAAACTGAGAACGCCGTTGTTGCGGCAGGGTGTTTGTGCTCCCACAAATTCTCTGTGTCCACCTATTCCTCCTATTTCCTTGTCTCCGGCGATCACTGGTGACCCGCAGTTCCGTTTTTGCGCCAACAGATGGTGCACAGAAACGTGACGTATCCATCGATCTCGTATCCCCGCATACAAGTCCGCTCCACGAACTCGGGGTAGCCCAGGTCGTCGGCACCGAAGGCGTAGGCGCGTTTGTTACTAGTTTCGTGGTACTCGTAGACGGCCGACGACTTTGTGATGCTGCGAGATGGCCTGCCGTCGGTGCCCAGGAGGAAGGGCTCGAAAATGGCCTTGACGGCGGCACCTGTGGACGACGGTGATCTGGTGAGGCGCCTGAGGAAGATGGAAACGAGCCGGTGGTGGTGGTCCCAACGAAAGCTCCAGGCATGATGCTCCCTTGTCCCTCTGGGGTAGCAGTCGATCCTCCAGAGCTGCCCGCCGACGGAGACCTCGTAGGAGTGGATGGCCTCGATGCTCCATCAACTGCTTGTAGGCTACTCGGAAGTGCACGACGGCAGAATCAGCACCTGCCACCCTGGTTGTCTGCGTCGCTCCAACGGCGGTGGACATGTTCTCTTCTACACCGTACGTACGTCAATCAATTCAATCATGGAATCAGCAAGTCACGCAGTATATGTGTAGGGAAATATCTAGAACTCATCTAGATGAGATATAATTTGGTCTCATTCACTTTAAAAATAAAAACAGATACAACCCACGTCAGCACACACACACTACCAGAATAACTGGTGATGCCAACGGCCGAACCTATGCCGGCGGCCCGTCGGCATAGATTGGCCTATCCCAAGGCCCATCCCAGGCCGTCGGCATAGAAAAAGCCGTGGCGTATATCAATCTATGCCGACGGCCCCGATGGCAAAAGCTCAGCCGTCGGCGTTGCGAGAAATATGCCACGGTGGCGTCGGCATAGATAAGGCCGTCGGCATAGCACGTGGGCCCGGCCACCCGGACGGAGACGGCCTTTTGTGACGTCGATAGCCACGCCGACAGACTAACGGCGTCAGCCGCATAGACGCCACGTCATCGATCCGCTGCCGTCTTTACGTCAGGCGGTGGCAAATCTATGCCGACGGCATGGCCGTCGGCATAGGCCCCCATGGATGTTGCCACGTCGCCGATTCCGCCCCGCCAAACGCGTCATCGATCCGTGGCCGCGTGCGCAGGAATGCCGACGGCCTTGCCGTCGGCATACCTTTATTTTTCTATTTATTTTTATTTATATTATTTACTTTTTCCTGTTTTTTCACAACATAAATGTGCCTTATCTAACAAAAAACATACCGGATGGTTTGGTTGCCGCCAGTGCTACAATGACGCCGAGATGGGGGGCACACCCGAGGCTGCGTGCACGGCCTGCGCTAGCCACCACGCTTCCACAACCGTAGGAGGGCCCAAAGCAACACCTGGCGGCATTGCTACATCCCACGTGACACCCTCCTGCCTAACCGCCCCTCACATGCGGCGGTGTGGTGCCATGTCCAAGAGGCGGACGGGCCCCTGGGGATAGTAATACCACCGGAGCGTCAGACCTGCCCTCATACATGCGGGGTGGTGTGGTGCCAGTCCAAATTAGAGGCGTCGCGCCTCTCCGGGTGTCTCCTCACGACGCAAGCGCCACGCCAAGACTGGAGGAAGCGGACGTGAGGGGCACAACCCCGACACGCTGCCGCCTCTTCTGACATGCCACCACACCACCCTCGCATGAATGAGGGGCCCGATGCGACGCCGGGTGGCATTGCTACCCCGGGGCCCCGTCCGCCTAACCCTCAGCGTTTGACCACGGGATCTAGCCCTTTGACTTTGCACGGACGGGCTTTTGGAGCAAAGTGGACCTATCCACCCTGGTGTGTTAGGTCAGCCCATAGAAACACTTTAGAGCAACATCCGTGCCGCACTCCATGGCAAGATCCCCTCCTGTAGACCCGACGCTGTCTGCTTCCCCCTCCAAAGTCTTGTAGGGCGCCGTCTGTGGAGGGGCACACCCCGGAGACGCGCGTGCCGCCTCTTTCTGACATGCCACCACACCACCCCAGATGTATGAGGGCCCTGCGGCCTCGGGTGGCATTGCTACCCCCCTGTGGCCCCCTGGCCCCGCCTAACCGTGTAGCGTTTGACCACGGGATCTAGCCCTTTGACTTTGCACGGACGGGCTTTGAGGAGTGGACCTATCCACCCGGTTGTGTTAGCTCAGCCCATAGGAACACTTTAGAGCAACATCTGGGCCAGACCCATGGCAAGATCCCCTCCGGGTAGACCCGACGCGTCTGCTTCTCCTCCAGTGCCGGGCGACGCCGTCTGCGTGAGGGGGCCACACCGAGACGCGCGTGCGCCTCTTGGACATGCCACCACACCACCCCGCATGAATGAGGGCCCGTCTGACGCCGGGTGGCATTGCTACCCCTGTGGCCCCTGGCCCCGCCTAACCTCAGAAGCGTTTGACCACGGATCTAGACCTTTGACTTTGCACGGACGGGCTTTTGAGCGGTGGACCTATCCACCCGGTTGTGTTAGGTCAGCCCATAGGAACACTTTAGAGCAACATCCGGGCAGACCACGGCAAGATCCCTCCGTAGACCCGACAAGCGTCTGCTTCTCCAGTGCCGCTGGGCGGCGCCGTCTGGTGAGGGCACACCCGAGACGCGTGCCGCCTCTTCAACATGCCACCACACCACCCCTGCATGAATGAGGGCCCGGTGCGGCGATCGGGTGGCATTGCTACCCCCCGGGGCCCCGTCCGCCTAACCTCAGAGCTGCTTGACCACGGGATCTAGCCTTTTGACTTTGCACGGACGGGCTTTGAGCGATGGACCTATCCACCTTTGTGTTAGGTCAGCCCATAGGAACACTTTAGAGCAACATCCGCCTGCACTCCACTGCAAGATCCCTCCGTAGACCCGACGCGTCTGCTTCTCCCTCCAAGGGCTGGCGGGCGGCTGGGGGGGGCACACCCCGAGACGCTGCGGCCGCCTCTTCTGACATGCCACCACACCACCCCGCATGAATAAGGGTCCCCATGACGCCGATGGCATTGCTACCCCCCCTGTGGCCCCCCTGGCCCCGCCTAACCTCAGAAGCGTTTGACCACGGGATCTAGCCCTTTGACATTGCACGGACGGGCTGAGCAAAGGACCTATCCACCCGGCCAGTTAGGGTCAGCCCATAGGAACACTTTAGAGCAACATCCGGCCAAACCCACGCAAGATCCCCTCCGTAGACCCGACGCGTCTGCATTTCCCACCTCCAGTGCCGGGCGGCGCGCCGTCGTGAGGAGGGCACACTCGAGAGACGCTGCCGCCTCTTCTGACATGCCACCACACCACCTCAAGATGAATGAGGGCTCCTGCGGCGATGCTCGGGTGGCATTGCTACCTCAGGCCCCTGGCCCCGCCTAACCCTATAGCATTTGACCACGGGATCTAGCCTTTGACTTTGCACTTGACGGGCTTTGAGCAAAGGGACCTATCCACCGGTTGTGTTAGGGTCAGCCCATAGGAACACTTTGGAGCAACATCCGGCTGCACTCCACGGCAAGATCCCTCCGTAGACCCGACGTCTGCTTCTCCAAAGTGCCGGGCAAGGCTGCGTCTGTGAGGGGGGGCACACCCGGAGACGCTGGCCGCCTCTTTCTTGACATGCCACCACACCACCTCAAGATGAATGAGGGCCCTGCGACGCTCGGATGGCATTGCTACCCCCTGTGGCCCCTGGCCCCGCCTAACTCAGAAGGCTTGACCACGGGATCTAGCCCTTGACTTTGCACGGACGGGCTTTGAGCAAAGGGACCTATCCACCCGGCCAGTTAGGTCAGCCCATAGGAACACTTTAGAGCAACATCCGCCAAACCCACGGCAAGATCCCTCCCGTAGACCCCGCGTCTGCTTCTCGAGGTGCCGGGCGCGCCTGGGTCTGTGAGGGGCACACTCGAGACGCTGCGTCAGCCTCTTTCTGACATGCCACCACACCACCTCAAGATGTATGAGGGGCCCGGCGACGCTGGGTGGCATTGCTACCCCCCTGTGGCCCCTGGCCCCGCCTAACCCTCAGAAGGCTTGACCACTGGATCTAGCCATTGACTTTGCACGACGGGCTTTGAGCAAGGGACCTATCCACCCGGTTGTGTTAGGTTCAGCCCATAGGAACACTTTGGAGCAACATCCGGGCTGCACCCACTGCAAGATCCCCTCCGTAGACCCGACGCGTCTGCTTCTCTCCAGGTGCCGCCATGGCGCCGTCTGTGAGGGGGGCACACCGGAGACGCGTGCCGCTTTCTGACATGCCACCACACCACCCCGCATGAAAGAGGGCCCGGTGCGACGCTCTCGTGGCATTGCTAACCCCCTGTGGCCCCTGGCCCCGCCTAACCTCAGAAGGCTTGACCACTGGATCTAGCCTTTGACTTTGCACGGACGGGCTTTGAGCAAAGGACCTATCCACCCGGTTGTGTTAGGTCACCCCATAGGAACACTTTAGAGCAACATCCGGCTGCACCCACGGCAAGATCCCTCCGTAGACCCGACGCGTCTGCTTCTCCAGTGCCGGCGGCCGTCTGTGAGGGGGGGCACACCCGAGACGCTGCCGCCTCTTCTGACATGCCACCACACCACCCGCATGAATGAGGGCCCTGCGACGCCGGGTGGCATTGCTACCCCCTGTGGCCCCTGGCCCCGCCTAACCTCAGAAGGCTTGACCACGGGATCTAGCCCTTTGACTTTGCACGGACGGGCTTTGAGCAAAGGGACCTATCCACCCGGTTGTGTTAGGTCAGCCCATAGGAACACTTTGGAGCAACATCCGGCTGCACTCCATGGCAAGATCCCTCCGTAGACCCGACGCGTCTGCTTCTCCAAAGCCGGGGCGGCGCTGTCCTGAGGAGGGGGCACACCCCGGAGACGCTGCGCCGCCTCTTCGGACATGCCACCACACCACCTCAAGATGAATGAGGGCCCGGTGCGACGCTGGGTGGCATTGCTACCCCCTGTGGCCCCGGCCCCGCCTAACCTCAGAAGGCTTGACCACGGGATCTAGCCTTTTGACTTTGCACGGACGGCTTTGAGCAGTGGACCTATCCACCCGGTTGTGTTAGGTCAGCCCATAGGAGCACTTTAGAGCAACATCCGCTGCACTCCACGGCAAGATCCCTCCGTAGACCCGACGCTGGCCCTGCTTCTCCAGTGCCGGCGCGGCGCCGTCTGCGAGGGGGGCACACTTTGAGACGCCGCCTCTTTCGGACATGCCACCACACCACCCTCAAGATGAATGAGGGCCCTGCATGACGCTGGTGGCATTGCTACCCCCTCAGGCCCCGTCCCCGCCTAACCTCAGAAGGCTTTGACCACGGGATCTAGCCCTTGACTTTGCACGACGGGCTTTTGAGCAAAGGGACCTATCCACCCGGCCAGTGTTAGGGTCAGCCCATAGGAACACTTTGGAGCAACATCCGCCAGACCCACGGCAAGATCCCTCCGTAGACCCGACGCGTCTGCTTTCTCCAGTGCCGGGCGGGCGCCGTCTGTGAGGAGGGCACACTTTGAGACGCGTGCCACCTCTTCGGACATGCCACCACACCACCCCGCATGTATGAGGGCCCCGTGCGACGCTCGGGTGGCATTGCTACCCCCCGGGCCCCGTCCCGCCTAACCCTGTAGCGTTTGACCACGGGATCTAGCCCTTTGACTTTGCACGGACGGGCTTTGAGCAGTGGACCTATCCACCCGGTTGTGTTAGGGTCACCCATAGGAACACTTTGGAGCAACATCCGGCCAGACCCACGGCAAGATCCCTCCGTAGACCCGACGCGTCTGCTTCTCCAGTGCCGGGTGCGGGCGCTGCGTGAGGGGGCACACCTGAGACGCTGCCGCCTTCTGGACATGCCACCACACCACCTCAAGATGTATGAGGGGCCCGGCGACGCCGGGTGGCATTGCTACCCCTGTGGCCCCTGGCCCCGCCTAACCTCAGAAGGCTTGACCACGGGATCTAGCCCTTGACTTTGCACGGACGGGCTTTGAGCAAAGGGACCTATCCACCCGGCTGTGTTAGGTCAGCCCATAGGAACACTTTGGAGCAACATCCGCTGCACTCCACGGCAAGATCCCTCCGTAGACCCGACGGTCTGCTTCTCCTCCAGTGCCGGGCGGCGCGGCCGTCTGCGGAGGGGGCACACCTGAGACGCGTGCCGCCTCTTCTGACATGCCACCACACCACCCCGCATGTATGAGGGCCCGTGCGACGCCGGGTGGCATTGCTACCCCTGTGGCCCCGCCCCGCCTAACCCTCAGAAGCGTTGACCACGGGATCTAGCCCTTGACTTTGCACCTGACGGGCTTTGAGCAAAGTGGACCTATCCACCCGGCTGTGTTAGGGTCAGCCCATAGGAACACTTTAGAGCAACATCCGGCTGCACTCCACGGCAAGATCCCTCCGTAGACCCGACGTCTGCTTCTCCTCCATGCCGCGGCGCGCCCGTCTGTGAGGGCACACCCCGAGACGCTGCCGCCTCTTCTGACATGCCACCACACCACCTCAAGATGTATGAGGGCCCGGGCGACGCCTGGGTGGCATTGCTACCCCCCAGGCCCCGTCCCCGCCTAACCTCAGAAGGCTTGACCACGGGATCTAGCCCTTGACTTTGCACAGACGGGCTTTTGAGCAAAGGGACCTATCCACCCGGCCAGTTAGGGTCAGCCCATAGGAACACTTTGGAGCAACATCCGGCTGCACTCCACGGCAAGATCCCTCCGTAGACCCGACGCTGCCCTGCTTTCTCCAGTGCCAAGGCCGGGCGCCTGTCTGTGAGGGGGGCACACTGAGACGCTGCCGCCTTCTTTCTGACATGCCACCACACCACCTCAAGATGTATGAGGGCCCCTGCGACGCTGGTGGCATTGCTACCCCCAGGCCCCTGGCCCCGCCTAACCTCAGAAGGCTTTGACCACGGATCTAGCCCTTTGACTTTGCACGGACGGGCTTTGAGCAAGGGACCTATCCACCCGGCTGTGTTAGGGTCAGCCCATAGGAACACTTTGGAGCAACATCCGGCCAGACTCCACGGCAAGATCCCTCCGTAGACCCGACGCGTCTGCTTTCCCTCCAGTGCCGGGCGCGGCGCCGTCTGTGAGGGGGCACACCCCGGAGACGCTGCCGCCTCTTCTGACATGCCACCACACCACCCGCATGTATGAGGGGCCCTGGGCGACGCTCGGGTGGCATTGCTACCCCTGTGGCCCCGCCCCGCCTAACCTCAGAAGGCTTGACCACGGGATCTAGCCCTTTGACTTTGCACGGACGGGCTTTGAGCAAAGGGACCTATCCACCCGGTTGTGTTAGGGTCAGCCCATAGGAACACTTTGGAGCAACATCCGGCTGCACTCCACGGCAAGATCCCTCCGTAGACCCGACGCGTCTGCTTCTCCAGTGCCGGGCGGCAAGCGCCGTCTGTGAGGGGGGGCACACCCCGAGACGCGTGCCGCCTCTTCTGACATGCCACCACACCACCCCAAGATGTATGAGGGCCCTCAGGCGACGGGTGGCATTGCTACCCCTGTGGCCCCCTGGCCCCGCCTAACCTCAGAAGGCTGACCACGGGATCTAGCCTTTGACTTTGCACGGACGGGCTTTTGAGCAGTGGACCTATCCACCCGTTGTGTTAGGGTCAACCCATAGGAACACTTTGGAGCAACATCCGCTGCACTCCACGGCAAGATCCCTCCGTAGACCCGACGCGTCTGCTTTCTCCAGTGCCGGGCGGCGCGCCGTCTGTGAGGGGGGCACACCTGAGACGCTGCCGCCTCTTCTGACATGCCACCACACCACCCCGCATGTATGAGGGCCCTGCGACGCCGGGTGGCATTGCTACCCCCCTGTGGCCCCTGGCCCCGCCTAACCCTCAGAGCGCTTGACCACTGGATCTAGCCCTTGACTTTGCACGGACGGGCTTTGAGCAAAGGACCTATCCACCCGGTTGTGTTAGGGTCAGCCCATAGGAACACTTTGGAGCAACATCCGGCCAGACTCCACGGCAAGATCCCCTCCGTAGACCCGACGCGTCTGCTTTCTCCAGTGCCGGGCGGCGGCACCGTCTGTGAGGGGGGCACACTGGAGACGCGTGCCGCCTCTTCTGACATGCCACCACACCACCTCAAGATGTATGAGGGCCCTCAGGCGACGCCGGGTGGCATTGCTACCCCCTGTGGCCCCGTCCGCCTAACCTCAGAAGGCTGACCACGGGATCTAGCCCTTTGACTTTGCACGGACGGGCTTTGAGCAAAGGGACCTATCCACCCGGTTGTGTTAGGGTCAGCCCATAGGAACACTTTGGAGCAACATCCGGCCAGACTCCACGGCAAGATCCCTCCGTAGACCCGACGCGTCTGCTTCTCCAAAGCCGGGCGGCGGCGCCATCTGTGAGAGGGGGGCACACCCGAGACGCTGCCGCCTCTTCTGACATGCCACCACACCACCTCAAGATGTATGAGGGCCCTGTGCGACGCCGGGTGGCATTGCTACCCCCAGGCCCCCCTGGCCCCGCCTAACCTCAGAAGGCTTGACCACTGGATCTAGCCCTTTGACTTTGCACGGACGGGCTTTTGAGCAAGGGACCTATCCACCCGGTTGTGTTAGGGTCAGCCCATAGGAACACTTTGGAGCAACATCCGCTGCACCCACGGCAAGATCCCCTCCGTAGACCCGACGCGTCTGCTTCTCCACTCCAGTGCCGGGCAAGCGGCGCCCTGTGAGGGGGGCACACCTGAGACGCTGCCGCCTCTTCTGACATGCCACCACACCACCTCAAGATGTATGAGGGCCCCTGGCGACGCCGGGTGGCATTGCTACCCCTCAGGCCCCCGCCCCGCCTAACCTCAGAAGCGCTTGACCACGGGATCTAGCCCTTGACTTTGCACGGACGGGCTTTGAGCAAAGTGGACCCATCCACCCGGGTTGTGTTAGGGTCAGCCCATAGGAACACTTTGGAGCAACATCCGGCTGCACTCCACGGCAAGATCCCTCCGTAGACCCGACGCGTCTGCTTCTCCAGTGCCAAGGGCGGCAAGGCCATTCTGTGAGGGGGGCACACCTGAGACGCGTCGCCTCTTCTGGACATGCCACCACACCACCCGCATGTATGAGGGCCCCGGCGACGCCGGGTGGCATTGCTACCCCCTGTGGCCCCCGCCCCGCCTAACCCTCAGAAGGCTTGACCACGGGATCTAGCCCTTGACTTTGCACGGACGGGCTTTGAGCAAAGTGGACCTATCCACCCGGTTGTGTTAGGTCAGCCCATAGGAACACTTTGGAGCAACATCCGGGCTGCACTCCACGGCAAGATCCCTCCGTAGACCCGACGCTGTCTGCTTCTCCAGTGCCGGGCGGCGCTGTCTGTGAGGGGGGCACACTTGAGACGCTGCGTCAGCCTTCTTCTGACATGCCACCACACCACCTCAGCATGTATGAGGGGCCCTGGCGACGCCGGGTGGCATTGCTACCCCTGTGGCCCCCGCCCCGCCTAACCTCAGAGCGCTTGACCACGGGATCTAGCCTGACTTTGCACGGACGGGCTTTGAGCAAAGGGACCTATCCACCCTGGCCAGTGTTAGGGTCAGCCCATAGGAACACTTTGGAGCAACATCCGGCTGCACTCCACGGCAAGATCCCTCCGTAGACCCGACGCGTCTGCTTTCTCCAAAGCCGGGCGCGGCCGTCTGTGAGGGGGGCACACCCGAGACGCTGCCGCCTTTCTGACATGCCACCACACCACCTCTGCATGTATGAGGGCCCCTGTGCGACGCTCGGGTGGCATTGCTACCCCCTGTGGCCCCTGGCCCCGCCTAACCTCAGAAGGCTTGACCACTGGATCTAGCCCTTGACTTTGCACGGACGGGCTTTGAGCAAAGGGACCTATCCACCCGGCTGTGTTAGGGTCACCCATAGGAACACTTTGGAGCAACATCCGGCTGCACTCCACGGCAAGATCCCTCCGTAGACCCGACGCGTCTGCTTCTCCAAAGCCGGCCAAGGCGCTGTCTGCGAGGGGGGGCACACTTTGAGACGCTGCAGGCCGCTTTCTGACATGCCACCACACCACCTCAAGCATGTATGAGGGCCCTGCGACGCCTGGGTGGCATTGCTACCCCTGTGGCCCCGTCCCCGCCTAACCTCAGAGCGCTTGACCACGGATCTAGCCCTTGACTTTGCACGGACGGGCTTTGAGCAAAGGGACCTATCCACCCGGCTGTGTTAGGGTCAGCCCATAGGAACACTTTGGAGCAACATCCGGCTGCACCCACGGCAAGATCCCTCCGTAGACCCGACGCGTCTGCTTTCTCCAGTGCCGGGCAAGGCTGTCTGTGAGGGGGGGGCACACCGAGACGCTGCAGCCGCCTTCTTCTGACATGCCACCACACCACCCCGCATGTATGAGGGCCCTGCATGACGCCGGGTGGCATTGCTACCCCCTGTGGCCCCTGGCCCCGCCTAACCCTCAGAGCGCTTGACCACTGGATCTAGCCTTGACTTTGCACGGACGGGCTTTGAGCAAAGGGACCTATCCACCCGGCCAGTGTTAGGGTCAGCCCATAGGAACACTTTGGAGCAACATCCTGCTGCACTCCACGGCAAGATCCCTCCGTAGACCCGACGCGTCTGCTTCTCCAGCCGGGCGGGCGCCGTCTGTGAGGGGGCACACCCCGAGACGCTGCGTCAGCCTTTCTGACATGCCACCACACCACCCCGCATGTATGAGGGCCCCTGCGCGACGCTGGGTGGCATTGCTACCCTCAGGCCCCCGGCCCCGCCTAACCTCAGAAGCTGCTTGACCACGGATCTAGCCTTTGACTTTGCACTGACGGGCTTTTGAGCAAAGGGACCTATCCACCCGTTGTGTTAGGGTCAACCCATAGGAACACTTTGGAGCAACATCCGGGCTGCACTCCACGGCAAGATCCCTCCGTAGACCCGACGCGTCTGCTTCTCTCCAGTGCCGGGCGGCGCCGTCTGTGAGGGGGGCACACCCCGAGACGCTGCGTCGCTTCTTCTGACATGCCACCACACCACCTCAGATGTATGAGGGCCTGCGGCGACGCTGGGTGGCATTGCTACTCCCTGTGGCCCCTGGCCCCGCCTAACCTCAGAAGCTGCTTGACCACGGATCTAGCCTTTGACTTTGCACGGACGGGCTTTGAGCAAAGGGACCCATCCACCCGGCTGTGTTAGGGTCAGCCCATAGGAACACTTTGGAGCAACATCCGGCTGCACTCCACGGCAAGATCCCTCCGTAGACCCGACGCGTCTGCTTCTCCAAAGCCGGGCGCGGCGCGCCGTCTGTGAGGAGGGGGCACACCCGAGACGCGGCCGCTTCTTCTGACATGCCACCACACCACCTCAAGATGTATGAGGGCCCTGCGACGCCGGGTGGCATTGCTACCCCTGTGGCCCCTGGCCCCGCCTAACCTCAGAGCTGCTTGACCACGGGATCTAGCCTTGACTTTGCACGGACGGGCTTTTGAGCAAAGTGGACCTATCCACCCGGCTGTGTTAGGGTCAGCCCATAGGAACACTTTGGAGCAACATCCGGCTGCACTCCACGGCAAGATCCCTCCGTAGACCCGACGCTGTCTGCTTTCTCCAGTGTGCCACGGGCAAGGCCGTCTGTGAGGGGGGCACACCCGAGACGCTGCCGCCTTTCTGACATGCCACCACACCACCCCGCATGTATGAGGGCCCCTGCGGCGACGCCGGGTGGCATTGCTACCCCTGTGGCCCCCGCCCCGCCTAACCTCAGAAGCTGCTTGACCACGGGATCTAGCCCTTTGACTTTGCACGACGGGCTTTGAGCAAAGGGACCTATCCACCCGGCTGTGTTAGGTCAACCCATAGGAACACTTTGGAGCAACATCCGGCTGCACTCCACGGCAAGATCCCTCCGTAGACCCGACGCGTCTGCTTCTCCAGGTGCCGCATGGCCGTCTGCGTGAGGGGGGGGCACACCCCCGAGACGCTGCGGCCGCTTCTTCTGACATGCCACCACACCACCTCAAGATGTATGAGGGCCTGGCGACGCCGGGTGGCATTGCTACCCCAGGCCCCTGGCCCCGCCTAACCTCAGAAGGCTTTGACCACGGGATCTAGCCCTTGACTTTGCACGGACGGGCTTTGAGCAAAGGGACCTATCCACCCGGTTGTGTTAGGGTCAGCCCATAGGAACACTTTTGGAGCAACATCCGGCTGCACTCCACGGCAAGATCCCTCCGTAGACCCGACGCCCTGCTTTCTCCAGTGCCGGGCGGGCGGCGCTGTCTGTGAGGGGGGCACACCCGGAGACGCTGTCGCCTTCTTCTGACATGCCACCACACCACCCCTCATGTATGAGGGCCCCAGGCGACGCCGGGTGGCATTGCTACCCCTGTGGCCCCTGGCCCCGCCTAACCCTCAGAAGGCTTGACCACTGGATCTAGCCTTTGACTTTGCACGGACGGGCTTTGAGCAAAGGACCTATCCACCCGGTTGTGTTAGGGTCAACCCATAGGAACACTTTGGAGCAACATCCGGCTGCACTCCACGGCAAGATCCCTCCGTAGACCCGACGCGTCTGCTTCTCCTCCAAAGCCGGGCGGCGCCGTCTGTGAGGGGGGCACACCCGAGACGCTGCCGCTTCTTCTGACATGCCACCACACCACCTCAAGATGTATGAGGGCCCCTGGCGACGCTGGGTGGCATTGTTACCCCCCAGGCCCCTGGCCCCGCCTAACCTCAGAAGGCTTGACCACTGGATCTAGCCCTTGACTTTGCACGGACGGGCTTTTGAGCAAAGGGACCTATCCACCCGGCTGTGTTAGGGTCAGCCCATAGGAACACTTTGGAGCAACATCCGCTGCACTCCACGGCAAGATCCCTCCGTAGACCCGACGCGTCTGCTTCTCCAAAGTGCCGGCGGCGGCGCCGTCTGTGAGGGGGCACACCCTGAGACGCTGCGTCAGCCTCTTCTGACATGCCACCACACCACCCCTGCATGTATGAGGGCCCTGCGACGCCTGGTGGCATTGCTACCTCCCTGTGGCCCCTGGCCCCGCCTAACCTCAGAAGGCTTGACCACGGGATCTAGCCCTTGACTTTGCACGGACGGGTTTTGAGCAGTGGACCAATCCACACGGTTGTGTTAGGGTCAGCCCATAGGAACACTTTGGAGCAACATCCGGCTGCACTCCACGGCAAGATCCCTCCGTAGACCCGACGTCTGCTTTCTCCAAAGTGCCGGGCAAGGCGCCGTCTGTGAGGGGGGGCACACTTTGAGACGCTGCGCCGCTTCTTCTGACATGCCACCACACCACCTCAAGCATGTATGAGGGCCCTGCGACGCCGGGTGGCATTGCTACCCCTCAGGCCCCTGGCCCCGCCTAACCTCAGAAGGCTTGACCACGGATCTAGCCTTGACTTTGCACGGACGGGCTTTGAGCAAAGTGGACCTATCCACCCGGCTGTGTTAGGGTCAGCCCATAGGAACACTTTGGAGCAACATCCGCCAGACTCCACGGCAAGATCCCTCCGTAGACCCGACGCGTCTGCTTCTCCAGTGCCGGGCGGCGCGCCGTCTGGTGAGGAGGGGCACACCCCGAGACGCTGCCGCCTCTTCTGACATGCCACCACACCACCCCGCATGTATGAGGGCCCTGGCGACGCCGGGTGGCATTGCTACCCCTGTGGCCCCGTCCCCGCCTAACCCTCAGAAGGCTTGACCACTGGATCTAGCCCTTGACTTTGCACGGACGGGCTTTGAGCAAAGGGACCTATCCACCCGGCTGTGTTAGGGTCAGCCCATAGGAACACTTTGGAGCAACATCCGGCTGCACTCCACGGCAAGATCCCTCCGTAGACCCGACGCGCGTCTGCTTTCTCCAGTGCCGGGCGGCGCGCCGTCTGTGAGGGGGGGCACACCCCGGAGATGCGTGTCGCCTCGTCGGACATGCCACCACACCACCCCGCATGTATGAGGGCCCCGTGCGACGCTCGGGTGGCATTGCTACCCCCTGTGGCCCTGGCCCCGCCTAACCTCAGAGCGCTTGACCACGGGATCTAGCCCTTTGACTTTGCACGGACGGCTTTTGAGCAAAGGGACCTATCCACCCGGCTGTGTTAGGGTCAGCCCATAGGAACACTTTGGAGCAACATCCGGCTGCACTCCACGGCAAGATCCCTCCGTAGACCCGACGCGTCTGCTTCTCCAAAGCCAAGGGCGGGCAAGGCCGTCTGTGAGAGGGGCACACTTGAGACGCTGCCGCCTCTGGACATGCCACCACACCACCTCAGCATGTATGAGGGGCCCCTGGCGACGCCGGGTGGCATTGTTACCCCTCAGGCCCCCTGGCCCCGCCTAACCTCAGAAGCTGCTTGACCACGGGATCTAGCCTTTGACTTTGCACGGACGGGCTTTGAGCAAAGTGGACCTATCCACCCGGCTGTGTTAGGGTCAGCCCATAGGAACACTTTGGAGCAACATCCGGCTGCACTCCACGGCAAGATCCTCCGTAGACCCGACGCGTCTGCTTCTCCAGTGCCAAGGGCGGCGCCGTCTGTGAGGGGGGGCACACCCGAGACGCTGCGCCGCCTTTCTGACATGCCACCACACCACCTCAAGATGTATGAGGGCCCTGGCGACGCCGGGTGGCATTGCTACCCCCTGTGGCCCCTGGCCCCGCCTAACCCTCAGAAGGCTGGACCACGGGATCTAGCCCTTTGACTTTGCACGGACGGGCTTTGAGCAAAGTGGACCTATCCACCCGGCTGTGTTAGGGTCAGCCCATAGGAACACTTTGAGCAACATCCGGCTGCACTCCACGGCAAGATCCCTCCGTAGACCCGACGCGTCTGCTTTCTCCAAGTGCCGGGCGGCGCCGTCTGTGAGGGGGGGCACACACCGAGACGCTGCCGCTTCTTCGACATGCCACCACACCACCCCGCATGTATGAGGGGCCCAGGCGACGCCGTGGCATTGCTACCCCCTGTGGCCCTGGCCCCGCCTAACCTCAGAGCTGCTTGACCACGGATCTAGCCTTGACTTTGCACGGACGGGCTTTGAGCAAAGGGACCTATCCACCCGGCTGTGTTAGGGTCAGCCCATAGGAACACTTTGGAGCAACATCCGGCTGCACTCCACGGCAAGATCCCTCCGTAGACCCGACGCGTCTGCTTTCTCCAGTGCCCAAGGGCGGCCGTCTGTGAGGAGGGGCACACCCCGAGACGCTGCCGCCTCTTCTGACATGCCACCACACCACCACCCCGCATGTATGAGGGCCCCTGCGACGCCGGGTGGCATTGCTACCCCCTGTGGCCCCGGCCCCGCCTAACCTCAGAGCTGCTTGACCACTGGATCTAGCCCTTGACTTTGCACGGACGGGCTTTGAGCAAAGGACCTATCCACCCGGTTGTGTTAGGGTCAGCCCATAGGAACACTTTGGAGCAACATCCGCTGCACTCCACGGCAAGATCCCTCCGTAGACCCGACGCGTCTGCTTCTCCAGTGCCGGCGGCGGCGCCGTCTGTGAGGGGGGCACACCCGAGACGCTGCCGCCTCTTCTGACATGCCACCACACCACCTCAAGATGTATGAGGGCCCTGCAGGCGACGCCTCGGGTGGCATTGCTACCCCTGTGGCCCCCTGGCCCCGCCTAACCCTCAGAAGCGCTTGACCACGGGATCTAGCCCTTTGACTTTGCACGGACGGGCTTTGAGCAAGTGGACCTATCCACCCTTGTGTTAGGGTCAGCCCATAGGAACACTTTGGAGCAACATCCGGCTGCACTCCACGGCAAGATCCCTCCGTAGACCCGACGCGTCTGCTTCCCCCTCCAAAGCCGGGCGCAAGGCGGCCGTCTGTGAGGGGGGGCACACCCCGAGACGCGTGCCGCCTCTTCTGACATGCCACCACACCACCCCAAGCATGTATGAGGGCCCTGCGACGCCGGGTGGCATTGCTACCCCCTGTGGCCCCTGGCCCCGCCTAACCCTCAGAAGGCTTGACCACGGATCTAGCCTTTGACTTTGCACGGACGGGCTTTGAGCAAAGGGACCTATCCACCCGGTTGTGTTAGGGTCAGCCCATAGGAACACTTTGGAGCAACATCCGGCTGCACTCCACGGCAAGATCCCTCCGTAGACCCGACGCCGTCTGCTTCTCCAGTGCCGGGCGGCGCCGTCTGCGTGAGGGGGCACACTCGAGACGCTGCCGCTTTCTGACATGCCACCACACCACCTCAGCATGTATGAGGGCCCTGGCGACGCTGGGTGGCATTGCTACCCCCTGTGGCCCCGCCCCGCCTAACCTCAGAAGGCTTGACCACTGGATCTAGCCCTTTGACTTTGCACGGACGGGCTTTGAGCAAAGTGGACCTATCCACCCGGTTGTGTTCGGTCAACCCATAGGAACACTTTGGAGCAACATCCGGCTGCACTCCACGGCAAGATCCCTCCGTAGACCCGACGCTGTCTGCTTTCTCCAGTGCCACGGGCAAGGCGCTGCCGTCTGTGAGGGGGGGCACACCCCGAGACGCTGCAGGCCGCTTCTGACATGCCACCACACCACCCTCAAGATGTATGAGGGCCTGCAGGCGACGCCGGGTGGCATTGCTACCCCCTGTGGCCCCTGGCCCCGCCTAACCTCAGAAGGCTTGACCACGGATCTAGCCTTTGACTTTGCACTACGGGCTTTGAGCAAAGGGACCTATCCACCCTGCCAGTGTTAGGGTCAGCCCATAGGAACACTTTGAGCAACATCCGGCTGCACTCCACGGCAAGATCCCTCCGTAGACCCGACGCGTCTGCTTTCTCCAGTGCCGGGCGGCGCTGTCTGGTGAGGGGGCACACCCCGAGACGCTGTCACTTCTTCTGACATGCCACCACACCACCTCAAGATGTATGAGGGCCCCTGCGACGCCGGGTGGCATTGCTACCCCTGTGGCCCCTGGCCCCGCCTAACCTCAGAAGCTGCTTGACCACGGGATCTAGCCCTTTGACTTTGCACGGACGGGCTTTGAGCAAAGGACCTATCCACCCTGCCAGTGTTAGGGTCAGCCCATAGGAACACTTTGGAGCAACATCCGGCTGCACTCCACGGCAAGATCCCTCCGTAGACCCGACGCCTGCTTCTCCAAAGCCGGGCGGCGGCGCCGTCTGTGAGGGGGGGCACACTGAGACGCTGCGCCGCCTTCTTCTGACATGCCACCACACCACCCCGCATGTATGAGGGGCCCTGCGACGCCGGGTGGCATTGCTACCCCCTGTGGCCCCTGGCCCCGCCTAACCTCAGAAGGCTTGACCACGGGATCTAGCCCTTGACTTTGCACGGACGGCTTTGAGCAAAGGGACCTATCCACCCGGCTGTGTTAGGGTCAGCCCATAGGAACACTTTGGAGCAACATCCGGCTGCACTCCACGGCAAGATCCCTCCGTAGACCCGACGCGTCTGCTTCTCCAGTGCCGGGCGGGCGCCGTCTGCGAGGGGGGCACACTGAGACGCTGCCGCCTTCTTCGACATGCCACCACACCACCCCGCATGTATGAGGGCCTGCGCGACGCCGGGTGGCATTGCTACCCCCTGTGGCCCCCGGCCCCGCCTAACCCTCAGAAGGCTTGACCACTGGATCTAGCCCTTGACTTTGCACGGACGGGCTTTGAGCAGTGGACCTATCCACCCGGGTTGTGTTAGGGTCAGCCCATAGGAACACTTTGGAGCAACATCCGCTGCACTCCACGGCAAGATCCCTCCGTAGACCCGACGCGTCTGCTTTCTCCAGTGCCGGGCGGCGCCGTCTGTGAGGGGGCACACCCTGAGACGCTGCCGCCTCTTCTGACATGCCACCACACCACCTCATGTATGAGGGCCCTGCGACGCTGGGTGGCATTGTTACCCCTGTGGCCCCTGGCCCCGCCTAACCTCAGAAGCGCTTGACCACGGATCTAGCCCTTGACTTTGCACGGACGGGCTTTGAGCAAAGGGACCTATCCACCCGGCCAGTGTTAGGGTCAGCCCATAGGAACACTTTGGAGCAACATCCGGCTGCACTCCACGCCAAGATCCCTCCGTAGACCCGACGCGTCTGCTTCTCCAAAGCCGGGCGGCGCCGTCTGTGAGGGGGGGCACACCTGGAGACGCTGTCACTTCTTCTGACATGCCACCACACCACCTCAAGATGTATGAGGGCCCTGCGACGCCTGGTGGCATTGCTACCCCTGTGGCCCCTGGCCCCGCCTAACCCTCAGAAGCTGCTTGACCACGGATCTAGCCCTTGACTTTGCACGGACGGGCTTTGAGCAAAGGGACCTATCCACCCGTTGTGTTAGGTCAGCCCATAGGAACACTTTGGAGCAACATCCGGCTGCACTCCACGGCAAGATCCCTCCGTAGACCCGACGCTGTCTGCTTCTCCAAAGCCGGGCGGGCGGCGCCGTCTGCGGAGGGGGGCACACCTGAGACGCTGCGCCGCTTCTTCGACATGCCACCACACCACCTCGCATGTATGAGGGCCCCTGCGGCGACGCCGGGTGGCATTGCTACCCCCTGTGGCCCCTGGCCCCGCCTAACCCTCAGAAGCGCTTGACCACGGATCTAGCCTTTGACTTTGCACGGACGGGCTTTTGAGCAAAGGGACCTATCCACCCGTTGTGTTAGGGTCAGCCCATAGGAACACTTTGGAGCAACATCCGGCTGCACTCCACGGCAAGATCCCTCCGTAGACCCGACGCGTCTGCTTCTCCAGTGCCGGGCGGCGGCGCCGTCTGTGAGGGGGGCACACCTGAGACGCTGCGCCGCTTTCTGACATGCCACCACACCACCTCAGCATGTATGAGGGCCCCTGCGACGCTGGGTGGCATTGCTACCCCCTGTGGCCCCGTCCCCGCCTAACCTCAGAAGCGCTTGACCACGGATCTAGCCTTTGACTTTGCACGGACGGGCTTTGAGCAAAGGGACCTATCCACCCTTGTGTTAGGGTCAGCCCATAGGAACACTTTGGAGCAACATCCGGCTGCACTCCACGGCAAGATCCCTCCGTAGACCCGACGCTGTCTGCTTCTCCAGTGTGCCAAGGGCGCTGGTCTGTGAGGGAGGGGGCACACCTGAGACGCTGCCGCCTCTTCTGACATGCCACCACACCACCCTCAAGATGTATGAGGGCCCTGCAGGCGACGCTCGGGTGGCATTGCTACCCCCTGTGGCCCCTGGCCCCGCCTAACCCTCAGAAGGCTTGACCACTGGATCTAGCCCTTTGACTTTGCACGGACGGGCTTTGAGCAAAGGACCTATCCACCCGGCTGTGTTAGGTCAGCCCATAGGAACACTTTGGAGCAACATCCGGCCAGACTCCACGGCAAGATCCCTCCGTAGACCCGACGCGTCTGCTTCTCCAGTGCCAAGGCGCGCAAGGTCTGTGAGGGGAGGGGCACACTGAGACGCTGCGGCCGCTTCTTCTGACATGCCACCACACCACCCTGCATGTATGAGGGCCCTGGCGACGCCGGGTGGCATTGCTACCCCCTGTGGCCCTGGCCCCGCCTAACCTCAGAAGGCTTGACCACTGGATCTAGCCCTTTGACTTTGCACGGACGGGCTTTGAGCAAAGTGGACCTATCCACCCGGCTGTGTTAGGTCAGCCCATAGGAACACTTTGGAGCAACATCCGGCTGCACTCCACGGCAAGATCCCTCCGTAGACCCGACGCGTCTGCTTTCTCCAGTGTCGGGCGGGCGCCGTCTGCGTGAGGGGGGCACACACTGAGACGCTGCGCCGCCTCTTCTGACATGCCACCACACCACCCCGCATGTATGAGGGCCTGTGCGACGCCGGGTGGCATTGTTACCCCCTGTGGCCCCGTCCCCGCCTAACCTCAGAAGTCTTGACCACTGGATCTAGCCTTTGACTTTGCACGGACGGGCTTTGAGCAAAGGGACCTATCCACCCGGCTGTGTTAGGGTCAGCCATAGGAACACTTTGGAGCAACATCCGGCTGCACTCCACGGCAAGATCCCTCCGTAGACCCGACGCGTCTGCTTCTCCAAAGCCGGGCGGCGCCGTCTGTGAGGGGGGCACACCCCGAGACGCTGCGGCCGCTTCTGACATGCCACCACACCACCTCAGCATGTATGAGGGCCCTGCGACGCCGGGTGGCATTGCTACCCCCTGTGGCCCCTGGCCCCGCCTAACCTCAGAAGGCTTGACCACGGGATCTAGCCCTTTGACTTTGCACGGACGGGCTTTGAGCAAAGGGACCTATCCACCCGGCTGTGTTAGGGTCAGCCCATAGGAACACTTTGGAGCAACATCCGGCCAGACTCCACGGCAAGATCCCTCCGTAGACCCGACGTCTGCTTCTCCAGTGCCGGGCGGCGCCGTCTGTGAGGGGGGGCACACCTGAGACGCTGCGCCGCCTCTTCTGACATGCCACCACACCACCTCAAGATGTATGAGGGCCCCTGCAGACGCTGGGTGGCATTGCTACCCCCTGTGGCCCCTGGCCCCGCCTAACCTCAGAAGCTGCTTGACCACTGGATCTAGCCCTTGACTTTGCACGGACGTGGCTTTTTGAGCAAAGGGACCTATCCACCCGGCCAGTGTTAGGGTCAGCCCATAGGAACACTTTTGGAGCAACATCCGGCCAGACTCCACGGCAAGATCCCTCCGTAGACCCGACGCGTCTGCTTCTCCAAAGCCGGGCAAGGCGCGCCGTCTGCGGAGGGGGGGGCACACCCCGAGACGCTGCGCCGCCTCTTCTGACATGCCACCACACCACCTCAAGATGTATGAGGGCCCTGCGACGCCGGGTGGCATTGCTACCCCCTGTGGCCCCCTGGCCCCGCCTAACCTCAGAAGGCTTGACCACGGGATCTAGCCCTTGACTTTGCACGGACGGGCTTTGAGCAAAGGGACCCATCCACCCGGCTGTGTTAGGTCAGCCCATAGGAACACTTTGGAGCAACATCCGGCTGCACTCCACGGCAAGATCCCTCCGTAGACCCGACGCGTCTGCTTTCTCCAGTGCCGGGCGGCGCCGTCTGTGAGGGGGGCACACCCCGAGACGCTGCGGCCGCCTCTTTCTGACATGCCACCACACCACCCCGCATGTATGAGGGCCCTGCGACGCCGGGTGGCATTGCTACCCCCTGTGGCCCCCGGCCCCGCCTAACCTCAGAAGGCTTGACCACGGATCTAGCCCTTGACTTTGCACGACGGGCTTTTGAGCAAAGGGACCTATCCACCCTTGTGTTAGGGTCAGCCCATAGGAACACTTTGGAGCAACATCCGCTGCACTCCACGGCAAGATCCCTCCGTAGACCCGACGCGTCTGCTTCTCCAGTGCCGGGCGGGCGGCGCCGTCTGTGAGGGGGCACACCCCGAGACGCTGCCGCTTCTGACATGCCACCACACCACCCTCAAGATGTATGAGGGCCCCAGGCGACGCCGGGTGGCATTGTTACCCCAGGCCCCTGGCCCCGCCTAACCTCAGAAGGCTTGACCACGGGATCTAGCCCTTTGACTTTGCACGGACGGGCTTTTGAGCAAAGGGACCTATCCACCCGGCCAGTTAGGGTCAGCCCATAGGAACACTTTGGAGCAACATCCGCTGCACCCACGGCAAGATCCCTCCGTAGACCCGACGCGTCTGCTTCTCCAAAGCCGGGCGCGGCTGTCTGTGAGGGGGGCACACCCCGAGACGCTGCGCCGCCTTTCTGACATGCCACCACACCACCTCAAGATGTATGAGGGCCCCTGGCGACGCCGGGTGGCATTGCTACCCCCTGTGGCCCCTGGCCCCGCCTAACCCTCAGAAGGCTTGACCACTGGATCTAGCCCTTTGACTTTGCACGGACGGGCTTTGAGCAAGGACCTATCCACCCGGCTGTGTTAGGTCAGCCCATAGGAACACTTTGGAGCAACATCCGGCTGCACTCCACGGCAAGATCCCTCCGTAGACCCGACGCGTCTGCTTTCTCCAAAGCCGCAAGGGCGGCGTCTGCGTGAGGGGGGGCACACCCCGCAGACGCATGCCGCCTCTTCAGACATGCCACCACACCACCCCGCATGTATGAGGGCCCCGTGCGACGCTCGGGCGGCATTGCTACCCCTGTGGCCCCTGGCCCCGCCTAACCTCAGAAGCTGCTTGACCACGGATCTAGCCTTTGACTTTGCACGGACGGGCTTTGAGCAAAGGACCTATCCACCCGGCTGTGTTAGGGTCAGCCCATAGGAACACTTTGGAGCAACATCCGGCTGCACTCCACGGCAAGATCCCTCCGTAGACCCGACGCGTCTGCTTCTCCAGTGCCGCAAGGCTGGCGGCGCCGTCTGCGGAGGGGGGCACACTGAGACGCTGCCGCCTCTTCTGACATGCCACCACACCACCCCGCATGTATGAGGGCCCTGCGACGCTGTGGCATTGCTACCCCCCTGTGGCCCCTGGCCCCGCCTAACCCTCAGAAGGCTTGACCACGGGATCTAGCCCTTTGACTTTGCACGGACGGCTTTGAGCAAAGGGACCTATCCACCCGGTTGTGTTAGGGTCAGCCCATAGGAACACTTTGGAGCAACATCCGCTGCACTCCACGGCAAGATCCCTCCGTAGACCCGACGCGTCTGCTTCTCCTCCAGTGTGCCAAGGCGGCTGTCTGCGGAGGGGGCACACCTGAGACGCTGCCGCCTATTCTGACATGCCACCACACCACCTCAAGATGTATGAGGGCCCCTGCGACGCCGGGTGGCATTGCTACCCCCAGGCCCCTGGCCCCGCCTAACCCTCAGAAGGCTTGACCACTGGATCTAGCCCTTGACTTTGCACGGACGGGCTTTGAGCAAAGGGACCTATCCACCCGGCTGTGTTAGGGTCAGCCCATAGGAACACTTTGAGCAACATCCGGCTGCACTCCACGGCAAGATCCCTCCGTAGACCCGACGCGTCTGCTTCTCCAAAGCCGGGCGGCGGCGCCGTCTGTGAGGGGGGCACACCGAGACGCTGCCGCCTCTTCTGACATGCCACCACACCACCTCAAGCATGTATGAGGGCCCCAGGCGACGCCGGGTGGCATTGCTACCCCTCAGGCCCCTGGCCCCGCCTAACCTCAGAAGCTGCTTGACCACTTGATCTAGCCCTTGACTTTGCACGGACGGGCTTGAGCAAAGGGACCTATCCACCCGGCCAGTTAGGGTCACCCATAGGAACACTTTGGAGCAACATCCGCCAGCACTCCACGGCAAGATCCCTCCGTAGACCCGACGCGTCTGCTTCTCCAGTGCCGGCATGCAAGGCCGTCTGTGAGGGGGGGCACACCCCTGAGACGCTGCGTCACTTCTTCGACATGCCACCACACCACCTCAAGATGTATGAGGGCCCTGCGACGCCTGGTGGCATTGCTACCCCTGTGGCCCCTGGCCCCGCCTAACCCTCAGAAGGCTTGACCACTGGATCTAGCCTTTGACTTTGCACGGACGGGCTTTGAGCAAGGGACCTATCCACCCGGTTGTGTTAGGGTCAGCCCATAGGAACACTTTGGAGCAACATCCGCTGCACTCCACGGCAAGATCCCTCCGTAGACCCGACGCGTCTGCTTTCTCCAAAGCCGGGCGGCAAGGCCGTCTGTGAGGGGGCACACCTGAGACGCTGTGCCGCCTTCTGACATGCCACCACACCACCCCGGCATGTATGAGGGCCCCAGGCGACGCCGGGTGGCATTGCTACCCCCTGTGGCCCCCTGGCCCCGCCTAACCTCAGAAGGCTTGACCACGGGATCTAGCCCTTGACTTTGCACGGACGGGCTTTGAGCAAAGGGACCTATCCACCCGGCTGTGTTAGGGTCAGCCCATAGGAACACTTTGGAGCAACATCCGGCTGCACTCCACGGCAAGATCCCTCCGTAGACCCGACGCGTCTGCTTCTCCAGTGCCGGGCGGCAAGGCCGTCTGTGAGGGGGCACACTTGAGACGCTGCGGCCGCCTCTTCTGACATGCCACCACACCACCCCTGCATGTATGAGGGGCCTCAGGCGACGCCGGTGGCATTGCTACCCCCTGTGGCCCTGGCCCCGCCTAACCCTCAGAAGGCTTGACCACGGGATCTAGCCCTTTGACTTTGCACGGACGGGCTTTGAGCAAAGGGACCTATCCACCCTTGTGTTAGGGTCAGCCCATAGGAACACTTTGGAGCAACATCCTGCTGCACTCCACGGCAAGATCCCTCCGTAGACCCGACGCGTCTGCTTCTCCAGTGCCGGGCAAGGCGGCGCCGTCTGTGAGGGGGGCACACCCGAGACGCTGCCGCCTCTTCTGACATGCCACCACACCACCTCAAGATGTATGAGGGCCCTGCGACGCCGGGTGGCATTGCTACCCCCTGTGGCCCCTGGCCCCGCCTAACCTCAGAAGGCTTGACCACTGGATCTAGCCCTTTGACTTTGCACGGACGGCTTTGAGCAAAGTGGACCTATCCACCCGGCTGTGTTAGGGTCAACCCATAGGAACACTTTTGGAGCAACATCCGGCTGCACTCCACGGCAAGATCCCTCCGTAGACCCGACGCGTCTGCTTCTCCAAAGCCGGGCGGCAAGGCCGTCTGGTGAGGGGGCACACCCCGAGACGCTGCCGCCTCTTCTGACATGCCACCACACCACCTCATGTATGAGGGCCCGTGCGACGCCGGGTGGCATTGTTACCCCCCAGGCCCCTGGCCCCGCCTAACCTCAGAAGGCTTGACCACGGGATCTAGCCCTTTGACTTTGCACGGACGGGCTTTGAGCAAAGGGACCTATCCACCCGGCTGTGTTAGGGTCAGCCCATAGGAACACTTTGGAGCAACATCCGGCTGCACTCCACGGCAAGATCCCTCCGTAGACCCGACGCGTCTGCTTTCTCCAGTGTGCCAAGGGCGGCGCCGTCTGTGAGGGGGGCACACCTGAGACGCTGCGCCGCCTTCTTCGACATGCCACCACACCACCCTCAAGATGTATGAGGGCCCCTGCGGCGACGCCGGGTGGCATTGCTACCCCCAGGCCCTGGCCCCGCCTAACCTCAGAAGCGCTTGACCACGGGATCTAGCCCTTGACTTTGCACGGACGGGCTTTTGAGCAAAGGGACCTATCCACCCGGGTTGTGTTAGGTCAGCCCATAGGAACACTTTGGAGCAACATCCGGCTGCACTCCACGGCAAGATCCCTCCGTAGACCCGACGTCTGCTTTCTCCAGTGCCAAGGGCGGCGCCGTCTGTGAGGGGGGCACACCCTGAGACGCTGCCGCCTCTTCTGACATGCCACCACACCACCCCGCATGTATGAGGGCCCTGCGACGCCTGGTGGCATTGCTACCCCCCCAGGCCCCTGGCCCCGCCTAACCCTCAGAAGGCGCTTGACCACGGGATCTAGCCCTTGACTTTGCACGGACGGGCTTTGAGCAAGGACCTATCCACCCTGCCAGTTAGGGTCAGCCCATAGGAACACTTTGGAGCAACATCCGGCTGCACTCCACGGCAAGATCCCTCCGTAGACCCGACGCGTCTGCTTCTCCAAAGCCGGGCGGCGCGCTGTCTGCGTGAGGGGGCACACTGAGACGCTGCCGCTTCTTCTGACATGCCACCACACCACCCTCAAGCATGTATGAGGGCCCCGGCGACGCTCGGGTGGCATTGCTACCCCTGTGGCCCCCTGGCCCCGCCTAACCTCAGAAGGCTTGACCACGGGATCTAGCCCTTGACTTTGCACGGACGGGCTTTGAGCAAAGGGACCTATCCACCCTTGTGTTAGGGTCAGCCCATAGGAACACTTTGGAGCAACATCCGGCTGCACTCCACGGCAAGATCCCTCCGTAGACCCGACGCGTCTGCTTCTCCAAAGTGCCAAGGGGCGCCGTCTGTGAGGGGGGGCACACCTGAGACGCTGTCGCCTCTTCTGACATGCCACCACACCACCTCACATGTATGAGGGGCCCTGGCGACGCTCGGGTGGCATTGCTACCCCCCAGGCCCTGGCCCCGCCTAACCTCAGAAGGCTTGACCACGGGATCTAGCCCTTGACTTTGCACGGACGGGCTTTGAGCAAAGGGACCTATCCACCCGGCTGTGTTAGGGTCAGCCCATAGGAACACTTTGGAGCAACATCCGGCTGCACTCCACGGCAAGATCCCTCCGTAGACCCGACGCGTCTGCTTCTCCAAAGCCGGGCGGCAAGGCTGTCTGTGAGGGGGGGCACACCCCGAGACGCTGCCGCCTTCTTCTGACATGCCACCACACCACCCTCAAGATGTATGAGGGCCCTGGCGACGCCGGGTGGCATTGCTACCCCTGTGGCCCCTGGCCCCGCCTAACCTCAGAGCTGCTTGACCACTGGATCTAGCCCTTTGACTTTGCACGGACGGGCTTTTGAGCAAAGGGACCTATCCACCCTGTGTTAGGGTCACCCATAGGAACACTTTGGAGCAACATCCGGCTGCACTCCACGGCAAGATCCCTCCGTAGACCCGACGCGTCTGCTTCTCCAGTGCCGGGCGGGCGGCGCCGTCTGGTGAGGGGGCACACCTGAGACGCTGCGGCCGCCTTCTTCTGACATGCCACCACACCACCTCGCATGTATGAGGGCCCCTTGTGATGCTCGGGGGGCATTGCTACCCCTGTGGCCCCTGGCCCCGCCTAACCTCAGAAGGCTTGACCACGGGATCTAGCCCTTTGACTTTGCACGGACGGCTTTTGAGCAAAGTGGACCTATCCACCCGTTGTGTTAGGGTCAGCCCATAGGAACACTTTGGAGCAACATCCGGCTGCACTCCACGGCAAGATCCTCCCGTAGACCCGACGCGTCTGCTTCTCCAGTGCCGGGCGGCGGCGCCGTCTGTGAGGGGGGCACACCCCGAGACGCTGCCGCCTTCTTCTGACATGCCACCACACCACCTCAAGATGTATGAGGGCCCTGGCGACGCCGGGTGGCATTGCTACCCCCAGGCCCCGTCCCCGCCTAACCCTCAGAAGCGCTTGACCACTGGATCTAGCCCTTTGACTTTGCACGGACGGGCTTTGAGCAAAGGGACCTATCCACCCTTGCTGTGTTAGGGTCAGCCCATAGGAACACTTTGGAGCAACATCCGGCTGCACTCCACGGCAAGATCCCTCCGTAGACCCGACGCGTCTGCTTCTCCAGCCGGGCGGCGGGCGCTGTCTGGTGAGGGGGCACACTCGAGACGCTGCGGCCGCCTTCTTCTGACATGCCACCACACCACCTCAAGATGTATGAGGGCCCTGTGCGACGCCGGGTGGCATTGCTACCCCTGTGGCCCCCTGGCCCCGCCTAACCTCAGAAGGCTTGACCACGGGATCTAGCCTTTGACTTTGCACCTGACGGGTTTTGAGCAAAGGACCTATCCACCCGGGTTGTGTTAGGGTCAGCCCATAGGAACACTTTGGAGCAACATCCGGCTGCACTCCACGGCAAGATCCCTCCGTAGACCCGACGCGTCTGCTTTCTCCAGTGTGCCGGGCGCATGGCCGTCTGTGAGGGGGGGCACACCTGAGACGCTGCCGCCTCTTTCTGACATGCCACCACACCACCCCGCATGTATGAGGGCCCCTGCGACGCCGGGTGGCATTGCTACCCCTGTGGCCCTGGCCCCGCCTAACCTCAGAAGGCTTGACCACTGGATCTAGCCCTTTGACTTTGCACGGACGGGCTTTGAGCAAAGGGACCTATCCACCCGTTGTGTTAGGGTCAGCCCATAGGAACACTTTTGGAGCAACATCCGGCTGCACTCCACGGCAAGATCCCTCCGTAGACCCGACGCGTCTGCTTCTCCAGTGCCGGGCGGCAAGGCGCCGTCTGCGTGAGGGGGGGCACACCCCGAGACGCTGCGGCCGCTTCTTCTGACATGCCACCACACCACCTCAAGATGTATGAGGGGCCCCAGGCGACGCCGGGTGGCATTGCTACCCCTGTGGCCCCTGGCCCCGCCTAACCCTCAGAAGCTGCTTGACCACGGGATCTAGCCCTTTGACTTTGCACGGACGGGCTTTGAGCAAAGGGACCTATCCACCCGGCTGTGTTAGGTCAACCCATAGGAACACTTTGGAGCAACATCCGCTGCACTCCACGGCAAGATCCCTCCGTAGACCCGACGCGTCTGCTTTCTCCAGGTGCCGGGCGGCGCGCCGTCTGTGAGGGGGGGCACACCGAGACGCTGCGGCCGCTTCTTCGACATGCCACCACACCACCCTCAAGCATGTATGAGGGCCTCCAGGCGACGCCGGGTGGCATTGCTACCCCTGTGGCCCCTGGCCCCGCCTAACCTCAGAAGCTGCTTGACCACGGGATCTAGCCTTGACTTTGCACGGACGGGCTTTGAGCAAAGGGACCTATCCACCCGGCTGTGTTAGGGTCAGCCCATAGGAACACTTTGGAGCAACATCCGCTGCACTCCACGGCAAGATCCCTCCGTAGACCCGACGCTGTCTGCTTCTCCAGTGCCGGGCAAGGCTGTCTGCGGAGGGGGGCACACCCGAGACGCTGCGGCCGCCTCTTCTGACATGCCACCACACCACCCCGCATGTATGAGGGCCCTGGCGACGCCTGGGTGGCATTGCTACCCCCTGTGGCCCCTGGCCCCGCCTAACCTCAGAAGGCTTGACCACTGGATCTAGCCCTTGACTTTGCACGGACGGGCTTTGAGCAAAGTGGACCTATCCACCCTTGTGTTAGGGTCACCCATAGGAACACTTTGGAGCAACATCCGGCTGCACTCCACGGCAAGATCCTCCTCCGTAGACCCGACGTCTGCTTCTCCAGTGCCGGCAAGCGGCGCCGTCTGTGAGGGGGGGCACACCCCGAGACGCTGCGGCCGCCTCTTCTGACATGCCACCACACCACCTCGCATGTATGAGGGCCCCTGCGACGCCTGGGTGGCATTGCTACCCCTCAGGCCCCTGGCCCCGCCTAACCCTCAGAAGGCTTGACCACTGGATCTAGCCCTTGACTTTGCACGGACGGGCTTTTGAGCAAAGGGACCTATCCACCCTGGCCAGTTAGGGTCAGCCCATAGGAACACTTTGGAGCAACATCCGGCTGCACTCCACGGCAAGATCCCTCCGTAGACCCGACGCGTCTGCTTTCTCCAGTGCCGGGCAAGGCGCTGTCTGTGAGGGGGGGCACACCCCGAGACGCTGCCGCCTCTTCTGACATGCCACCACACCACCTCAAGCATGTATGAGGGCCCGTGCGACGCCGGGTGGCATTGTTACCCCCAGGCCCCTGGCCCCGCCTAACCTCAGAAGCTGCTTGACCACTGGATCTAGCCCTTGACTTTGCACGGACGGCTTTTGAGCAAAGGACCTATCCACCCGTTGTGTTAGGGTCAGCCCATAGGAACACTTTGGAGCAACATCCGCTGCACTCCACGGCAAGATCCCTCCGTAGACCCGACGCGTCTGCTTCTCCAAAGCCGGGCGGCGCGCCGTCTGGTGAGGGGGGGCACACCCCGAGACGCTGCGTCGCTTCTTCGACATGCCACCACACCACCTCAAGATGTATGAGGGGCCCCGGCGACGCCGGGTGGCATTGCTACCCTGTGGCCCCTGGCCCCGCCTAACCCTCAGAAGGCTTGACCACGGGATCTAGCCTTGACTTTGCACGGACGGGCTTTGAGCAAAGGGACCTATCCACCCTGGTTGTGTTAGGGTCAGCCCATAGGAACACTTTGGAGCAACATCCGGCTGCACTCCACGGCAAGATCCCTCCGTAGACCCGACGCTGTCTGCTTCTCCAAAAGCCGGGCGGCGGCGCCGTCTGTGAGGGGGGCACACCGAGACGCTGCCGCTTCTTCTGACATGCCACCACACCACCTCAAGATGTATGAGGGCCCCTGCGACGCCGGGTGGCATTGCTACCCCTGTGGCCCCTGGCCCCGCCTAACCTCAGAAGGCTTGACCACGGGATCTAGCCCTTGACTTTGCACGGACGGCTTTTGAGCAAAGTGGACCTATCCACCCGGTTGTGTTAGGGTCAGCCCATAGGAACACTTTGGAGCAACATCCGGCTGCACTCCACGGCAAGATCCCTCCGTAGACCCGACGCGTCTGCTTCTCCAGTGCCGGGCAAGGGCGGCGCTGTCTGTGAGGGGGGCACACTTGAGACGCTGCGGCCGCCTCTTCTGACATGCCACCACACCACCCTCAAGCATGTATGAGGGCCCTGCGGCGATGCTCGGGTGGCATTGCTACCCCTGTGGCCCCTGGCCCCGCCTAACCCTCAGAAGCTGCTTGACCACGGGATCTAGCCCTTGACTTTGCACGGACGGGCTTTGAGCAAAGGGACCTATCCACCCCGGCTGTGTTAGGTCAGCCCATAGGAACACTTTGGAGCAACATCCGGCTGCACTCCACGGCAAGATCCCTCCGTAGACCCGACGCGTCTGCTTCTCCAGTGCCGGGCGGCTGCCGTCTGTGAGGGGGGCACACCCTGAGACGCTGCGCCGCCTTCTGACATGCCACCACACCACCTCAAGCATGTATGAGGGCCCTGTGCGACGCCGGGTGGCATTGCTACCCCCTGTGGCCCCTGGCCCCGCCTAACCCTCAGAAGCTGCTTGACCACGGATCTAGCCCTTGACTTTGCACGGACGGGCTTTGAGCAAAGGGACCTATCCACCCTGTTGTGTTAGGGTCAGCCCATAGGAACACTTTGGAGCAACATCCGGCTGCACTCCACGGCAAGATCCCTCCGTAGACCCGACGCGTCTGCTTTCTCCAGTGTCGGGCGGCGCACCGTCTGTGAGGGGGGCACACTTGAGACGCTGCCGCCTCTTCTGACATGCCACCACACCACCCTCAAGATGTATGAGGGCCCCTGGCGACGCCGGGTGGCATTGCTACCTCAGGCCCCCTGGCCCCGCCTAACCTCAGAAGGCTTGACCACGGGATCTAGCCCTTGACTTTGCACGACGGCTTTTGAGCAAGGGACCTATCCACCCGGCTGTGTTAGGGTCAACCCATAGGAACACTTTTGGAGCAACATCCGGCTGCACTCCACGGCAAGATCCCTCCGTAGACCCGACGCGTCTGCTTCTCCAGTGCCGGCGCGGCGCTGTCTGTGAGGAGGGGGCACACTCCCGAGACGCTGCCGCTTCTTCTGACATGCCACCACACCACCTCAAGCATGTATGAGGGCCCAGGCGACGCCTGGGTGGCATTGCTACCCCCTGTGGCCCCTGGCCCCGCCTAACCCTCAGAAGCGCTTGACCACTGGATCTAGCCCTTTGACTTTGCACGGACGGCTTTTGAGCAAAGGGACCTATCCACCCGGTTGTGTTAGGTCAGCCCATAGGAACACTTTGGAGCAACATCCGCTGCACTCCACGGCAAGATCCCTCCGTAGACCCGACGCGTCTGCTTCTCCAGTGCCGGGCGGGCGCCGTCTGAGGAGGGGGCACACCCCGAGACGCCAGGCCGCCTCTTCTGACATGCCACCACACCACCTCAAGATGTATGAGGGCCTGCGCGACGCCGGTGGCATTGCTACCCCCTGTGGCCCCCTGGCCCCGCCTAACCCTCAGAAGGCTTGACCACGGGATCTAGCCTTTGACTTTGCACGGACGGGCTTTTGAGCAAAGGGACCCATCCACCCCTGTGTTAGGGTCAACCCATAGGAACACTTTGGAGCAACATCCGGCTGCACTCCACGGCAAGATCCCTCCGTAGACCCGACGCTGTCTGCTTCTCCAGTGCCGGGCGGGCGGCGCCGTCTGTGAGGGGGGCACACCCCGAGACGCTGCCGCCTCTTCTGGACATGCCACCACACCACCTCAAGATGTATGAGGGCCCTGGCGACGCCTGGGTGGCATTGTTACCCCCTGTGGCCCCGTCCCCGCCTAACCTCAGAAGGCTTGACCACGGGATCTAGCCCTTGACTTTGCACGGACGGGCTTTGAGCAAAGGGACCTATCCACCCTTGTGTTAGGGTCAGCCCATAGGAACACTTTGGAGCAACATCCGGCCAGACTCCACGGCAAGATCCCTCCGTAGACCCGACGCGTCTGCTTCTCCAGTGTGCCGGGCGGCGCCGTCTGTGAGGGGGGGGCACACACTGAGACGCTGCGGCCTTCTTCTGACATGCCACCACACCACCCCGCATGTATGAGGGCCCCTGCGCGACGCCTGGGTGGCATTGCTACCCCTCAGGCCCCTGGCCCCGCCTAACCCTCAGAAGGCTTGACCACGGATCTAGCCCTTTGACTTTGCACGGACGGTTTTGAGCAAAGTGGACCTATCCACCGATTGTGTTCGGTCAACCCATAGGAAGACTTTGGAGAAACATCCGGCCAGACCCACGGCAGGATCCCTCCGTAGACCCGACGTCTGCTTCTCCAGTGCCGGGCGGGCGCCGTCTGAGGAGGGGGGCACACCTGAGACGCTGTCACTTCTTCTGACATGCCAGCACACCACCCCGCATGTATGAGGGCCCCGTGCGAAGCTCGGGTGGCATTGCTACCCCCTGTGGCCCTGGCCCCGCCTAACCTCAGAGCTGCTTGACCACTGGATCTAGCCCTTGACTTTGCACGGACGGGCTTTTGAGCAAAGTGGACCCATCCACCCGGCTGTGTTAGGGTCAGCCCATAGGAACACTTTGGAGCAACATCCGGCCAGACTCCACGGCAAGATCCCTCCGTAGACTCCGACGCGTCTGCTTTCTCCAGTGTGCCGGGCGGGCGCCTGTCTGCGGAGGGGGCACACCCCGGAGACGCTGCGGCCTTTCTTCGACATGCCACCACACCACCCCGCATGTATGAGGGGCCCTGCGACGCCGGGTGGCATTGCTACCCCTGTGGCCCCTGGCCCCGCCTAACCTCAGAAGGCTTGACCACGGGATCTAGCCTTTGACTTTGCACGGACGGGCTTTTGAGCAAAGGGACCTATCCACCCGGCTGTGTTAGGGTCAGCCCATAGGAACACTTTGGAGCAACATCCGGCTGCACTCCACGGCAAGATCCCTCCGTAGACCCGACGTCTGCTTCTCCTCCAGTGCCGGGCGGCGCTGCTGTGAGGGGGCACACTGAGACGCTGCGTCACTTCTTCTGACATGCCACCACACCACCTCAAGATGTATGAGGGCCCTGCGGCGACGCCGGGTGGCATTGCTACCCCCAGGCCCCCTGGCCCCGCCTAACCCTCAGAAGGCTTGACCACGGGATCTAGCCCTTGACTTTGCACGGACGGGCTTTGAGCAAAGGACCTATCCACCCGGCCAGTTAGGTCAGCCCATAGGAACACTTTTGGAGCAACATCCGGCTGCACTCCACGGCAAGATCCCTCCGTAGACCCGACGCGTCTGCTTCTCCAAAGCCGGGCGGCGGCGCTGTCTGTGAGGGGGCACACTTGAGACGCTGCCGCCTCTTCTGGACATGCCACCACACCACCCCAAGCATGTATGAGGGCCCTGCGACGCCGGGTGGCATTGCTACTCCCCAGGCCCCCGTCCCCGCCTAACCTCAGAAGGCTTGACCACGGGATCTAGCCTTGACTTTGCACGGACGGCTTTTGAGCAAAGGGACCTATCCACCCGGTTGTGTTAGGTCAAACCATAGGAAGACTTTGGAGTAACATCCGGCCAGACTCCACGGCAAGATCCCTCCGTAGACCCGACGCGTCTGCTTCTCCAAAGCCGGGCGGGCGCTGCCTGTGAGGGGGGCACACCCGAGACGCTGTCGCTTCTTCTGACATGCCACCACACCACCTCAAGATGTATGAGGGCCCTGCGACGCTGGGTGGCATTGCTACCCCCTGTGGCCCCTGGCCCCGCCTAACCTCAGAAGGCTTGACCACTGGATCTAGCCCTTGACTTTGCACGGACGGCTTTGAGCTGTGGACCTATCCACCCGGTGTTAGGTCAACCCATAGGAACACTTTGGAGCAACATCCGCTGCACTCCACGGCAAGATCCCTCCGTAGACCCGACGCGTCTGCTTCTCCAAAGCCGGGCGGCAAGGCCGTCTGTGAGGGGGGCACACCTGAGACGCTGCCGCTTCTTCTGACATGCCACCACACCACCTCAAGATGTATGAGGGCCCTGCGACGCCGGGTGGCATTGCTACCCCTCAGGCCCCTGGCCCCGCCTAACCTCAGAAGGCTTGACCACTGGATCTAGCCCTTGACTTTGCACCTGACGGGCTTTTGAGCAAAGGGACCTATCCACCCGGCCAGTGTTAGGTCAGCCCATAGGAACACTTTGGAGCAACATCCGGCTGCACTCCACGGCAAGATCCCTCCGTAGACCCGACGCTGTCTGCTTCTCCAGTGCTGGGCGGCGCCGTCTGTGAGGGGGGGCACACCTGAGACGCTGCGCCGCCTTTTCTGACATGCCACCACACCACCTCAAGATGTATGAGGGCCCCTGCGGCGATGCTCGGGTGGCATTGCTACCCCTGTGGCCCCTGGCCCCGCCTAACCCTCAGAAGGCTTGACCACGGGATCTAGCCCTTTGACTTTGCACGGACGGCTTTTGAGCAAAGGGACCCATCCACCCTGTGTTAGGGTCAGCCCATAGGAACACTTTGGAGCAACATCCGGCTGCACTCCACGGCAAGATCCCTCCGTAGACCCGACGCGTCTGCTTCTCCAGTGCCGGGCGGCGCTGGCTGTGAGGAGGGGGCACACTTTGAGACGCTGCGGCCGCTTCTTCTGACATGCCACCACACCACCCTCAAGCATGTATGAGGGCCCTGCAGGCGACGCCGGGTGGCATTGCTACCCCCTGTGGCCCCCGCCCCGCCTAACCCTCAGAAGCTGCTTGACCACTGGATCTAGCCCTTGACTTTGCACGGACGGGTTTGAGCAAAGGGACCTATCCACCCGGCTGTGTTAGGGTCAGCCCATAGGAACACTTTGGAGCAACATCCGGCTGCACTCCACGGCAAGATCCCTCCGTAGACCCGACGCGTCTGCTTCTCCTCCAGGTGCCCGGCTGCTGTCTGCGGAGGGGGCACACCTGAGACGCTGCCGCCTTTTCTGACATGCCACCACACCACCTCGCATGTATGAGGGCCCTGCGGCGACGCCGGGTGGCATTGCTACCCCTGTGGCCCCTGGCCCCGCCTAACCCTCAGAAGCTGCTTGACCACGGGATCTAGCCCTTTGACTTTGCACGGACGGGCTTTGAGCAAAGGGACCTATCCACCCGGCTGTGTTAGGGTCAGCCCATAGGAACACTTTGGAGCAACATCCGGCTGCACTCCACGGCAAGATCCCTCCGTAGACCCGACACGTCTGCTTTCTCCAGTGTGCCGGGCAAGGCCGTCTGTGAGAGGGGGCACACTCGAGACGCTGTCACTTCTTCTGACATGCCACCACACCACCTCAAGATGTATGAGGGCCTGCGGCGACGCCGGTGGCATTGCTACCCCCTGTGGCCCCGTCCCCGCCTAACCCTCAGAAGGCTTGACCACGGGATCTAGCCTTTGACTTTGCACGGACGGGCTTTTGAGCAGTGGACCTATCCACCCTGTGTTAGGGTCAGCCCATAGGAACACTTTGGAGCAACATCCGCTGCACTCCACGGCAAGATCCCTCCGTAGACCCGACGCGTCTGCTTTCTCCAGGTGCCGGGCGGCGCCGTCTGTGAGGGGGGGCACACCCCGAGACGCTGCGGCCGCTTTCTGACATGCCACCACACCACCTCAAGATGTATGAGGGCCCCTGCGGCGACGCTCGGGTGGCATTGCTACCCCTGTGGCCCCGTCCCCGCCTAACCTCAGAAGGCTTGACCACGGGATCTAGCCCTTTGACTTTGCACGGACGGGCTTTTGAGCAAAGTGGACCCATCCACCCGGTTGTGTTAGGTCACCCCATAGGAACACTTTGGAGCAACATCCGGCTGCACTCCACTGCAAGATCCCTCCGTAGACCCGACGCGTCTGCTTTCTCCAAAGCCGGGCGGCGCGCCGTCTGTGAGGGGGGGCACACCCCGAGACGCGTGCCGCCTCTTTCGACATGCCACCACACCACCCCGCATGTATGAGGGCCCCCAGGCGACGCCGGGTGGCATTGCTACCCCTCAGGCCCCCGCCCCGCCTAACCTCAGAAGCTGCTTGACCACGGATCTAGCCTTTGACTTTGCACGGACGGGCTTTGAGCAAAGGGACCTATCCACCCGTTGTGTTAGGTCAGCCCATAGGAACACTTTGGAGCAACATCCGGCTGCACTCCACGGCAAGATCCCTCCGTAGACCCGACGCGTCTGCTTCCTCCAGTGCCGGGCGCAAGGCCGTCTGCGTGAGGGGGGGGGCACACCGAGACGCTGCGGCCGCTTCTTCTGACATGCCACCACACCACCCCAAGATGTATGAGGGCCCCTGCGACGCCTGGGTGGCATTGCTACCCTCAGGCCCCCTGGCCCCGCCTAACCCTCAGAAGGCTTGACCACTGGATCTAGCCCTTTGACTTTGCACGGACGGGCTTTGAGCAAAGGGACCCATCCACCCGGTTGTGTTAGGGTCACCCATAGGAACACTTTGGAGCAACATCCGGCTGCACTCCACGGCAAGATCCTCCGTAGACCCGACGCTGTCTGCTTTCTCCAGTGCCATGCGGCAAGGCTGTCTGTGAGGGGGGGCACACCCCGAGACGCTGCAGCCGCCTCTTCTGACATGCCACCACACCACCCTCAAGATGTATGAGGGCCTGCGACGCCGGGTGGCATTGTTACCCCCTGTGGCCCCTGGCCCCGCCTAACCCTCAGAGCTTGACCACTGGATCTAGCCCTTTGACTTTGCACGGACGGGCTTTTGAGCAAAGGGACCTATCCACCCGGCTGTGTTAGGGTCAGCCCATAGGAACACTTTGGAGCAACATCCGGCTGCACTCCACGGCAAGATCCTCCGTAGACCCGACGCGTCTGCTTCTCCAGTGCCGGGCGGGCGCCCGTCTGTGAGGGGGGCACACCCCGAGACGCTGCAGCCGCCTCTTCTGACATGCCACCACACCACCTCAAGATGTATGAGGGCCCCTGGCGACGCCGGGTGGCATTGCTACCCCTCAGGCCCCTGGGCCCCGCCTAACCCTCAGAAGCGCTTGACCACGGATCTAGCCCTTGACTTTGCACGGACGGGCTTTTGAGCAAAGGGACCTATCCACCCTGCTGTGTTAGGGTCAGCCCATAGGAACACTTTGGAGCAACATCCGGCTGCACTCCACGGCAAGATCCCTCCGTAGACCCGACGCGTCTGCTTCTCCAAAGCCGGGCGCAAGGCTGTCTGCAGGAGGGGGGGCACACTTTGAGACGCTGCCGCCTCTTCTGACATGCCACCACACCACCCCTGCATGTATGAGGGCCCTGCGACGCCTGGGTGGCATTGCTACCCCCTGTGGCCCCGCCCCGCCTAACCCTCAGAAGGCTTGACCACTGGATCTAGCCCTTTGACTTTGCACGGACGGGCTTTTGAGCAAAGGACCTATCCACCCGGCTGTGTTAGGGTCAGCCCATAGGAACACTTTGGAGCAACATCCGGCCAGACTCCACGGCAAGATCCTCCGTAGACCCGACGCCGTCTGCTTCTCCAAAGCCGGGCGGCGGCGCCGTCTGCGTGAGGGGGGCACACCGGAGACGCTGTCGCTTCTTCTGACATGCCACCACACCACCCCAAGCATGTATGAGGGCCCTGCGACGCTCGGGTGGCATTGCTACCCCCTGTGGCCCCGGCCCCGCCTAACCTCAGAAGGCTTGACCACGGATCTAGCCCTTTGACTTTGCACGGACGGGCTTTGAGCAAAGGGACCTATCCACCCTGTGTTAGGGTCAGCCCATAGGAACACTTTGGAGCAACATCCGGCCAGACCCACGCAAGATCCCTCCGTAGACCCGACGCGTCTGCTTTCTCCA
Source organism: Aegilops bicornis (assembly GCA_021605145.1). Taxonomy (NCBI): domain Eukaryota; kingdom Viridiplantae; phylum Streptophyta; class Magnoliopsida; order Poales; family Poaceae; genus Aegilops; species Aegilops bicornis. The sequence goes on from JAHIAL010000057.1 coordinate 2,114,257, forward strand.
GTGCCGGGCGGGCGCCGTCTGTGAGGGGGGCACACCCCGAGACGCTGCGTCACTTCTTCTGACATGCCACCACACCACCTCAAGATGTATGAGGGCCCAGGCGACGCCGGGTGGCATTGCTACCCCCTGTGGCCCCTGGCCCCGCCTAACCCTCAGAAGGCTTGACCACGGATCTAGCCCTTTGACTTTGCACTGACGGGTTTTTGAGCAAAGGGACCTATCCACCCTGGCCAGTGTTAGGGTCAGCCCATAGGAACACTTTGGAGCAACATCCGGCTGCACTCCACGGCAAGATCCCCTCCGTAGACCCGACGCGTCTGCTTTCTCCAAAGCCGGGCGGCTGCCGTCTGTGAGGGGGCACACCCGAGACGCTGCGGCCTTCTTCGACATGCCACCACACCACCTCAAGATGTATGAGGGCTCCCGGCGATGCGCCGGTGGCATTGCTACCCCTGTGGCCCCTGGCCCCGCCTAACCCTCAGAAGGCTTGACCACCTGGATCTAGCCCTTGACTTTGCACGGACGGGCTTTGAGCAAAGTGGACCTATCCACCCGGCTGTGTTAGGGTCAACCCATAGGAACACTTTGGAGCAACATCCGGCTGCACTCCACGGCAAGATCCCTCCGTAGACCCGACGCGTCTGCTTCTCCAGTGCCGGGCGGCGCTGGTCTGCGTGAGAGGGGGCACACTCGAGACGCTGCGGCCGCTTCTTCTGACATGCCACCACACCACCCCGCATGTATGAGGGCCCTGCATGACGCCTGGTGGCATTGCTACCCCCTCAGGCCCCCGCCCCGCCTAACCCTCAGAGCTGCTTGACCACTGGATCTAGCCCTTGACTTTGCACTACGGGCTTTGAGCAAAGGGACCTATCCACCCGGTTGTGTTAGGGTCAGCCCATAGGAACACTTTGGAGCAACATCCGGCTGCAGACTCCACGGCAAGATCCTCCTGTAGACCTCGACGCTGGTCTGCTTCTCCCCCTCCAGTGCCAAGGGCGGCGCCGTCTGTGAGGGGGGCACACCCCGAGACGCGGTCAGCCTTTCTGACATGCCACCACACCACCCCGCATGTATGAGGGCCCCGCATGATGCTGGTGGCATTGTCGCTGTTGGGGAACGAAAGCGTAAATTCAAAATTTTCTGCTACGTGTCACCAAGATCTATCTATGGAGAAACTAGCAACGTAGGGAAGGAGAGTGCATCTACATACCCTTGTAGATCGTTATGGAAGTTGCTCATGAGAACGGGTTGAAGGAGTCAGACTACCGTGATCCAAATCACCGAGATCCTAGTTTAACGGGATTTGATCAAGCACCTCCGCTCAACACACACGACAGCCTTGTTGACGCCTCCCACGCCTTTGATCCAGCAAGGAGAGAGGGAGAGGTTGAGGAAGACTCCATCCAGCAGCAGCACAACTAAGTGCAGGAGATGGAGGATGGGTTATCCCAAGGTAGGCTTCTGGCCAAGCACCACAGAAAAGACAGGAGGAAGAAGGAGATGCGTGGCCGCACCAAATCTAGAGTAGAAGTTCTCATGTGTTTTTTGGGTGTTCTAGCCTCTATATATAGGGAAGGAGGAGGGTGCGCCCCTTCAGGGTTCCCACCTCAGAGGGGCGGCAGCCCCAGATGGGATCAAGGGAGGCGGCCAAGAGGGGAGGGAGCAGGGAGCGCCCACCAGATGGGCCTTAAGGCCCATCTCGACCTAGGGTTTCCCTTCTCCACTTTTTTTCCTCTTGTTGCCTTCTTGGGCCCTTGTGGGAGGCGCGACCAGCCCACTTAGGGCTGGTCCCTCACCACACTTGGCCCATGCAAGCCTCGGGGTTGGTGGCCCCACTTGAGGGACCTCTCGGGACCCTCCCCGGTGGTCCCAGACATTACCGATATCGCCTCAAACTTTTCCGGCTACTTCAAAAACAGTAACTTCCCATATATAAATCTTTTACTCTCCTAATTATCTTTAACTCCTCGTGACGTTCCGGATCTCATCCCGGACTAACAACATTCAGTAACCACGCATATCAAGCTTCCTCTGTTATAACCCTAGCGCCATCAACCTTATGCGTGTAGACACCACGGGTTCGGAGACCATGCGACATACGACCGAGACGTTCTCTTCAATCAATAACCAACAGCGGGATCTGGATACCCATGTTGGCTCCACATGTTCCACGATGATCTCATCGGATGAACCACAATGTCAAGGAGTCAATCAATCCCGTATTCAATTCCCTTTGTCTAGCGGTATTGTACTTGCCCGAGATTCGATCGTCGGTCTCCCGATACCTTGTTCAATCTCGTTACCGCCAAGTCTCTTTACTCGTTCTGTAACACATCATCCTGTGATCAACCCCTTGGTCACAGTGTGCACATTATGATGATGTCCTACCGAGTGGGCCCAGAGATACCTCTCCGTCTACACGGAGTGACAAATCCCAGCCTCGATTCGTACAACCCAACAGACACTTCGGAGATACCTGTAGTGCACCTTTATAGCCACCCAGTTACGTTGTGACGCTTTGGTACACCCAAAGCATTCCCTACGGTATCCGGAGTTGCACAATCTCATGGTCTAAGGAAAAGATACTTGACATTAGAAAAGCTTTAGCATACCTGAACTACACGATCTTTGTGCTAGGCTTAGGATTGGGTCTTGTCCATCACATCATTCACTAATGATGTGATCCCGTTATCAACGACATCCAATGTCCATGGTCGTGAAACCGTAACCATCTATTGATCAACGAGCTAGTCAACTAGAGGCTTACTAGGGACATGGTGTTGTCTATGTATCCACACATGTATCTGAGTTTCCTATCAATACAATTATAGCATGGATAATAAACGATTATCATGAACAAGGAAATATAATAATAACTAATTTATTATTGCCTCTAGGGCATATTTCCAACAGCCTCCCACTTGCACTAGAGTCAATAATCTAGTTCACATCGCCATGTGATTAACACTCGACAGGTCACATCGCCATGTGACCAACATCCAAAGAGTTTACTAGAATCAATAATCTAGTTCACATCACTATGTGATTAACACTCAATGAGTTTTGGGGTTTGATCATGTTTATGCTTGAGAGAGGTTGTAGTCAACGGATCTCGCAACATTCATATCCGTATGTATTTCGCATGAAATCTCTAGGTCATATTGTAATGCTGCTTCCACACTCCACTTGGAGCTATTCCAAATGGTTGCTCCATTATACGATCCGGTTTGCTACTCAGAGTCATTCGGATAGGTGTTAAAAGCTTGCATCGACGTAACCCTTACGCCCGAACTCTTTATCACCTCCATAATCGAGAAACATGTCCTTATTTACTCCAAGGACAATTTTGATCGCTGTCCAATGATCCATTCCTGGATCATTCTTGTACCCCTTTGACCTGACTCATGGCAAGGCACACTTCCTAAAAAGCATGGTGTAATACGTGATGGCATACTATAGAGCCTATGTCTCAAGCATAGGGGACGACCTTCGTCCTTTTTCTCTTCTCTGCCGTGGTCGAGCTTTAACTCTTAACTTCATACCTTACAACTCAGGCAAGAATTCCTTCTTTGACTGATCCATCTTGAACACCTTCAAGATTATGTCAAGGTATGTGCTCATTTGAAAGTATTATTAAACATTTTTGATCTATCTTATAGATCTTGATGCTTATTGTTCAAGTAGCCTAATCCAGGTTTTCATTGAAAAACATCTTTCAAACAACCCTATATGCTTTCTAGAAATTCTACGATCAACAATATGTCAACAACATATACTCATCAAAAATTTATAGTGCTCCCACTCACTTCTTTGGAAATACAAGTTTCTCATAAACTTGGTATAGACCCAAAATCTTTGATCATTTCATCAAAGCGCACATTCCAACTCCGAGATGCTTACTCCATTCTTAGAAGGATAGCCGAGCTTTGCATACTTGTTAGCATCTTTAGTGATTGACAAACCTTCTGGTTGTATCACATACAAGCTTTCCTCAAGTAAGACCGGTAAGGAAACAATGTTTGACATCCATTCGCAAGATTTCATCAATCATGCAATAATCGCTAATCCAATTCTAACAGACTCTTAGCATCGCTCTGGTGAGAAAGCCTCATCGTAGTCAACTCCTTGAACTTGTGAAAACATCTTTTAACGACAAGTCGGAAAGCTTTCTTAATGGTGATACTTACCATCATCATTGTCATCTTCCTTTTAAAATCCATCTTTATCCCAACGTCCTTCGACCATCAAGTATTTCTTCCAAAGTCATGGATCTTCTCTCGGTTGTTATAGCCTCAAGCCATTCGTCTGTATGCAGGCCCTCAATCGCTTCTCCATAGCTCGTAGGTTCATTGTTGTCTAGCAACATTACCTTCAAGACATGATTACTGTACAATTTGAAGTAGTACGCATCCTTGTCACCCTACGAGGTTCGGTGGTGACTTGATCCGAAGTTACATGATCACTATCATAAGCTTCTACTTCAATTGGTGTAGGTGCCACAGAACAACTTCACGTGCCCTCGCTACACTAGTTGAAGTGATGGTTCAACAACCTCATCAAGTCTCCACCATCCTCCCACTCAATTCTTTCGAGAGAAACTTTTCCTCGAGAAAGGACCCGATTCAAGAAACAATCCCTATTGCTTTCGGATCTGAATTAGGAGGAATACCCAACTGTTTTGGGTGTCCTATGAAGATGTATTTTATCCGCTTTGGGTTCGAGCTTATCAACCTGAAACTTTTCACATAAGCATAGCAGCCCCAAACTTTTTAAGAAACGACAACTTAGGTTTCTCCAAACCATAGTTCAATGAGGCCGCCTCAACGGAATTATGTGGTGCCCTATTAAAGTGAGTGCGGTTGTATCTAATGCCTAACCCATGAACGATAGTGGTAATTCGATAAGAGACATCATGGTAGCACCATATTCAATAGGGTGCAACTATGATGTTTGGACACACCATCACACTATGGTGTTCCAAAGGTATTTATTGTGAAACAATTTCCACAATGTCTTAAGTGCGTGACAAATCTCGTAACTCAGATACTCTTCTCTATGATCATATCATAGACATTTTATCCTCTTGTCACGATGATCTTTAACTTCACTCTGAAATTACTTGAACCATTCAATAATTCAGATTTTTGTTTCATCAAGTAAATATACTCAACATCTACTTAAATCATCCGTGAAGTAAGAACATAACGATATTCATCGCATGCTCCTCGGCACTCATTGGACCGACACACATCAAAATGTGTTACTTCCAACAAGTTGCTATCTTGTTCCATCTTCTTTGAACCGAGGCTTTTTCACCATCTTGCCCATGTGGTATGATTTGCATATTCTCAAGTGATTCAAAATCAAGTGAGTCCAAACGATCCATCTCGCATGGAGTTTCTTCATGCGTATACACCAATAGACATGGTTTGCATGTCTCAAACTTTTCAAAACGAAAGTGAGTCCAAAGATCCATCAACATGGAGCTTCTTCATGCGTTTACACCAATATGACTTATATGGCGATGCCACAAGTAAGTGGTACTATCATTACTATCTTGTATCTTTTGGCATGAAAATGTGTATCACTACGATCGAGATTCAATAAACCATTCTTTTAGGTGTAAGACCATTAAAGGTATTATTCAAATAATTAGAGTAACCATTATTCTCCTTAAATGAATAACCGCATTGCAATAGACATAATCCAATCATGTCTATGCTCAACACAAACACAAAATAACAATATTCAGGTTTAGCACCAATCTCGATGGTAGAGGGAGCATGCGATGCTTGATCACATCAACCTTGGAAACACTTCCAACACTTATCGACAGCTCACCTTTAGCTAGTCTCCGTTTATTCCAGTAGTTGTTATTTCGAGTTACTAACACTTAGAAACCGAAACGATATCTAATACACTGGTGCTACTAGGAGTACTAGTAAAGTACACATTAACATAATGTATATCCAAAATACTTCTATCGACCTTGCCTGCCTTCTTATCTACCAAGTATCCGTGGTGGTTCTCGCCTTCAAAGGTTCGCTGTCCTCTTATTACGTAAGCACTTAGTCTCGGGTTTGGGTTCAACCTTGGGTTTCTTCACTAGAGCAGCAACTGATTTGCCGTTTCATGAAGCACCCCTTCTTGCCCTTGCCCTTCTTGAAACTAGTGGTTTCACTAACCATCAACAATTGATGCTCATTCTTGATTTCTACATTCGCGGTGTAGAACATTGCGAATAGCTCAAGGATCATCATATCTATCCACGATATGTTATAGTTCATCACGCGAAGCTCTAGCAGCTTGGTGGCAATGACTTTGGAGAAACATCACTATCTCATCCGGAAGATCAACTCCCACTCGATTCAAGTGATTGTTGCACTTTCGAGACAATCGAGCACAAGCTCAACGATTGAGCTTTCTCCCTTAGTTTGTAGGCTAAGAAAGAAAATCGTCGGAGGTCTTATACCTCTTGACGTGGGCACGAGCCTGAAATACCAATTTCAGCCCTCGAAATATCTCATATGTTCCGCGACATTTTCGAAATCGTCTTTGGTGCCTCAACTCTAAACCGTTTAACTGAACTATCACGTAGTTATCAAAACGTGTATGTCGGATGTTCGCAACATCCACAGACGACGTTCGAGGTTCAGCACACTGAGCGGTGCATTAAGGACATAAGCTTTCTTCTGTCCGCATAATCGCTACTGTCAACTTTCAACTATATTTTCTCTAGGAACATATCTAAACAGTGGAACTAAAGCGTGAGCTTACGACATAATTTGCAAAGGGCTTTTGACTATGTTCAGGATAATTAAGTTCATCTCATGAACTCCCACTCGAATAGACATCCCTCTAGTCATCTAAGTGATTACATGATCCGAGTCAACTCAGGCCGTGTCCGATCATCACGTGAGACGGACTAGTCATCATCGGTGAACATCTTCATGTTGATCGTATCCTCCATACGACTCATGCTCAACCTTTCGGTCTCTTGTGTTCCGAGGCCATGTCTGTACATGCTAGGCTCGTCAAGTTAACCTAAGTGTTTCGTGTGTGTAAATCTGGCTTACACCCGTTGTATGTGAACGTAAGAATCTATCACACCCGATCATCACGTGGTGCTTAGAAGCGCCATTTAATTGTTGCAATTCGGTGCACGCTAGGGGAGAACACTTTCTTGAAATTTTAATGAGGGGTCATCTTATTTACTACCGTCGTTCTAAGCAAATAAGATGCATAAACATGATAAACATCACATGCAATCAAATAGTGACATGATATGGCCAATATCATATTGCTCCTTTTGATCTCCATCTTCGGGGCTCCACGATCATCATCGTCACCGGCATGACACCATGATCTCCATCATCATGATCTCCATCATCGTGTCTCCATGAAGTTGTCTCGCCAACTTATTACTTCTACTACTATGGCGACCGGTTAGCAATAAAGTAAAGTAATTACATGGCGTTTGTTCAATGACACGCAGGTCATACAATAAATTAAGACAACTCCTATGGCTCACGCCGTTGTCATACTCATCGACATGCAAGTCGTGATTCCTATTACAAGAACATGATCAATCTCATACATCACATATCATTCATCACATTCTTCTTGGCCATATCACATCACATAGCATACCCTGCAAAAACAAGTTAGACGTCCTCTAATTGTTGTTTGCATGTTTTACGTGGCTGCTATGGGTTTCTAGCAAGAACGTTTCTTACCTACATAAAACCACAACGTGATATGCCAATTGCTATTTACCCTTCATAAGGACCCTTTTTCATCGAATCCGTTCCGACTAAAGTGGGAGAGGCTGGCACCCGCTAGCCACCTTATGCACCAAGTGCATGTCAGTCGGTGGAACCTGTCTCACGTAAGTGCACGTGTAAGGTCGGTCCGGGCCGCTTCATCCCACAATACCGTCGAAACAAGATTGGACTAGTAACAGTAAGCATATTGAACAAAATCAACGCCCACAACTACTTTGTGTTCTACTCGTGCAAAGAATCTACGCAATAGACCTAGCTCATGATGCCACTTTGTTGGGGAAACGTGGCAGAAATTCAAAATTTTCCTCACGTGTCACCAAGATATATCTATGGAGAAACTAGCAACGAGGGGAAGGGAGTGCATCTACATACCCTTGTAGATCGCTAAGCGGAAGCGTTCAAGAGAACGGGGTTGAAGGAGTCGCACTGCCGTGATCCAAATCACCGGAGATCCTAGTGTCGAATCTGACGGCACCTCCGCTGCTGAACACACGTCGACCGGTGGCGTCTCCCATGCCTTGATCCAGCAAGGAGAGAGGGAGAGGTTGGGGAAGACTCCATCCAGCAGCGAGAACAACGGCGTGGTGGTGGTGGAGGAGTGTGGCAATCTTGCGAGGGCTTCGCCAAGCACCCATGAGGAGAGGAGGAGAAAGAGAGGTAGGGCTGCGCCCAATGAGAAGAACTTCGTGTGTTAGGCAGCCCCAAAACCTCCACTATATATAGGGGAAAGGGAGGGAGGCGCCTAGGGTTTCCCCCCTAAAGAGGGGCGGCAGCCCCCAGATGGGATCTCCCCTTGGGTGACTTGGCCCCCAAGCCGGAGGTGGGAACCCTAGATGGGCGCCCCAAACCCCTGATTACGTGGGAATAGGTGAGGCGCTGGCCCCTTAGTGGCTGGTTTGCCCCTTCCTTGGCCCATGAAGCCCCCAACACTTGCCGAGGCTCCAAACACCTTTCGGTCATGCTTGGTCATCACCCGGTACCCTCGGAACACTTCCGGACTCCAAAACCCTTCGTCCAATATATCAATCTTTACCTCCGAACCATTAGGAACTCCTCGTGACGTCCGGATCTCATCCGGACTCAGAACAACATTCGGTAACCAGGTATATCTATTCCTATAACCCTAAGCGCCACCGAACCTTAAGTGTAGACCCTCTAAAGGGTTCGGGAACCATCTTGAGACATGGCCAAGGGCGTTCTGCGGTCAATAACCAACAGCGGATCTGGATACCCATGTTGGCTCCCACATGTTCCACGATGATCTCATCAGATGAACCACGATGTCCAGGATTCAATCAATCCCGTATTCAATTCCCTTTGTCTAGCGGTATTGTACTTGCCCGAGATTCGATCGTCGGTATCCCGATACCTTGTTCAATCTCGTTACCGGCAAGTCTCTTTACTCGTCCAGTAACACATCATCCCGTGATCAACCCCTTGGTCACATTGTGCACATTATGATGATGTCCTACCGAGTGGGCCCAGAGATACCTCTCCGTCACACGGAGTGACAAATCCCAGTCTCGATTCGTACAACCCAACAGACACTTTCGGAGATACCTGTAGTGCACCTTTATAGCCACCCGATACGTTGTGGACGTTTGGTACACCCAAAGCATTCCTACGGTATCCGGGAGTTGCACAATCTCATGGTCTAAGGAAAAGATACTTGACATTAGAAAAGCTTTAGCAAACGAACTACACGATCTTTGTGCTAGGCTTAGGATTGGGTCTTGTCCATCACATTATTCTGCTAATGATGTGATCCCGTATCAACGACATCCAATGTCCATGGTCTGGAAACTGTAACCATCTATTGATCAACGTGATATTCAACTAGAGGCTTACTAGGGACATGGTGTTGTCTATGTACCCACACATGTATCGAAGTTTCCTATCAATACAATTATAGCATGGATAATAAAGCGATTATCATGAACAAGGAAATATAATAATAACTAATTTATTATTGCCTCTAGGGCATATTTCCAACAGGGCACACCCGTAGACGCTGCGTCTGGCATTTGCAACCACCACAACACTTCCGGACTTGTGAGAGGCCGCCCTACGCAAGATTTGTGGTATACTGGCCCAGGGGCCGCCAGCCCAGTCGTGAAGCAGCGAAGAGCAATCCGCGTGAGGGAAGTGTTCAGATACTTCTCCATCACCAAAAATTATGAAAAATTACCATCGGTCCTATAGCACATGTGCCCACGTCATGTAAAAAACTCATGATTTTATCCGCTCCAGTATTTAGTAATATTCACGCCGCATCGTTTCCATGAACGTCTACTACCGTGTCATCGCCCGTCCGTGAGGGGCCACACCCGAGACGCTGCGTCGCCTCTTCGGACATGCCACCACACCACCCCGCATGTATGAGGGCCCGATGCGGCCTTTCCGATGGCATTGCTACCCCAGGGCCTCCGTCCCGCTAACCTCAGAGCGTTTGACCACCGGATCTAGCCCTTTGACTTTGCACGACGGGATTTGACGGTGGGCCTCTCCACCCCGGTTGTGTTAGGTCAGCCCATAGGAACACTTTGGAGCAACATCCGGGCCAGACCCACGGCCAAGATCCCTCCGTAGACCCGACGGCGTCGTTTCCCCCCTCCGGTGCGGTAATGGCGCCGTCCGTGAGGGGGGGCACACTCGGGGAGACGTCACCGCCTCTTCGGGCATCCCAGACACTTTGTACGGCATGTATGAGGTCCCGGTGCGATGCTCGGTGGCATTACTACCGCCACTCTGACCCTCGTATCACTTAAGCCCCTGTGGTCCCGGTGTCACGAAAGGCCGCACCGCACCGGGTCACATATAGATGGTAAACTAAATATCTAAAAATAGTAATAATTTAATTTATAAAAAACAAACATGCCGTAAAAAAATTAAAAATGCCGTAATAAAAAATAAAAAAATGAAAGTATGTATGCCGACGGCTAGGCCATCGGCATATCTAATACCTTATCCACTCGGCTCTTACGTTGACAGGTGGGACCAAGCCTATGCCGACGGCTAGGCCGTTGGCTTAGGTCCAACCTTATCCAGTCTTCCTCTCCTCCACTCGATGCACATCTCCTCTCCTCCACTCGTTTCTCTCCCCCAACCGCCACCGCCACCCTCACCCCGTGCCGCGTCGCCGTCGTCCCGCCTCGACCACGCGCCACGCCGTCCTTCCCGACCTCGTCAGCCGTCCCGCCTTCACGCCTCGCCTCGCCGTCCTCCCCGCCCCCATGCCGCCTTCTGACGCCTCTGCCCTCACCTCCTCACCCAGGCCGCTTCTGACGGCCACTGCCTCAAGGCTCGCCCAGTCCGCTGTCAGCCTGACGTCCTCCCTCGCCTGCCCCTCCACACGACGCCTGTCCGCACCCTCGCCGTCGCTGCCTGCGCTTCGCACTGCCCGCAAGGCTCGACTCGCCATGGGTCCGTAGCGCCTTCCCTCCCGGGCAGCCGCCGCCCGACCTCGTCCACACCCCGGCCGACGCCCTCCCGCCTCGACCTCCTCTCCATAGGGTTAGGTCCGGCCCCTTCCCTCCCAAGAACATGTTTTCTGTTTTCATGATTTTGCGAGAGGATAAGAGGGCTAAATGTGATAGTTAGACACATAGATGGTAGTTACATAGATAACTTGTTCATACGGATTTTTTTACATGATGATGATTGTTAGATGAGAAGTGATAGTGATGATTTTTTATGCTTCGATGATTTTGAGATGATGATGATGATGGATGATAGATGATTGGTAGATGATGATGTTGATGATAGATGATGATGTTTTTCTATGCTTCGATAATTTTTAGATGATGATGATGTTTTTTATGATTCGATGATTGTTAGACAATGATGATATTGTGATGTTCTATGAGTTGTGATGTTCTAAATTTTTGTCGCGATGGATTTTGCAGGCTTTGTGGTGTTGCATTTCATCAAAGTGACCGTCGTCCAAATAGCGTTGTTCCCTGAGCATCCCTCTGTTGTTCGACTCCTTCCCCTACAGCCGAGGTGAGCTACAAGTCCATCTCCTCCATTTTTGATGTCACTAGATTTCATTCTCAAGTCAATGGCGTAACCTAAGCGTCTCCGTCCGAAAGGGTTGCATCGATAAATATGCATTCAATTGCATATTTATCACAGCCTCTTTCGGATTGTCAACGTTTTCCACGGACAGCCCGAGGATGTGTAGATTGGGTATGTTCTCCATGTTCTACCCCATTCACGAGACAGGATTTGGTGGCGCCTCCCCATTGTTCTCCGGAGCACATTCTCTCGGCCATTTGCCGAGACGTGTATCTGGAGAACAGCGGGGAGGTGCTGCCGAAATTTTGTCTCGGAATGGGGTAGAATGGAGAACGTACTCAATCTACACATCCTCGGGTGGGATTAGGACCCATCTTTACCTATTAGAGATGTAGGTGGATTCAACGCGGTAGAGACTGAAAATTTGATGTGATTAATTTAAGTGAATCCTTAATTATGTTGTGTGGTTTGCAAAATAGCGAGAGGATGGCGAGATAATCGGTGGATGTACGGTGGTTTTTATCCGTCGGAATCGAGTAACATCGAGTGGATCGCGAAACCGATGTATATTTGAAGGAGATATTTAAATGCGTCCAATGAGAATTATCCCACCATGCCCCTCGCGAGATGTGCCAGACGTCACCGTAGAAATCGAGCGGACATGAGTGAGCACCTTCGCACGCACGGATATATGCCAAACTTTGACATGCCGCCGATAAACATAGCCGATCAGGACCGTGGTAGAGAGGAGGTGATGCGACAATGCATCGATGGATATGAGGACGACGGGGTCAGGGACATGCTAGATGATGTCATTGTTGCAGAAGCGGCAAATGCGACACCTTCAGAGAATGAACCGGAGGAGCTGGAGGCAACCGCAAAGGCCTTCTTGGAGGTCCTGGCCTCGTCAAAGAAACCTCTTTATGCGGTGCGAAAATATCTCAGCTGGATGCCATCAGCGCAACTGATTGCAGTCAAGGCTGAGTATGGTAGAGCGAAATGCTTGAAGCATTCAGGGAGTATGGGCTAACAGCCTCCACGAGGGTCATGAACTGCCGAAAAGCATGTACGATACAAAGAAAATCATGAAGGCACTCTCTATGTACTATGAGAAAATAGATGTTTGCCCAAAGAATTGCCTTTTGTTTAGGCGCGCAGTATCACGGATGACAAGTACTGTAGGAAGTGCGGTTCGTCTCGGTACATTGAGGGTGGTCGGTGAGGATGGTGAGAAAAAGCAGCTAACCATCCCGTTAAGGTTCTTGATATCTTGATTTTATAAAAGACTGCGGCGCCTTTTCATCCACGATGGAGTCTCGCCAAAATGATGAAGTGGCACAAGGAAGGTATAAGGTACAATCCAAAAAATCGTACATCCATCGGAGGGGAAGCATGGAAGTCATTCGATGAAGAATACCGAGGAAGCAGCCGAGGCTGGGAATGTCGAATAGCCATATCGGTGATGGGTTGAATCCATATGGTATGTCGTCCAATCCATACAGCTGCTGGCACTGTGTTTGTAATTCCGCTCAATCTTCCTCCCGTGCCCTAATGCAACGGAAGACCATGTTCTTGTCGCTCATCATTCCGGGCCCACTACCGGGAAGCAATTGGGTGTGTTTATGCAGCCGCTTGTGGATGCTTTGCACCATTCTTGGTACTTTCCGAGGTTGACATCTGACCGGGATCTGCAGAGAAATTTCTTGATGAAAGTTTGGTTGCACTATTGCATGCATCACTTTCCCGGCTATGCTCTATTCTGCGGATGGTGTACAAGTGGTAAGATGCCATGCCCAGCGTGCATGCAGGCTCTGCGAATGATTTGGCTGAGTAAGGGTGGCAAGTATGTAGCCTTTGACCTGCATCGACAGTTCCTCCTTCTCGCAGCTTCCCTATTTCAAGGACCTCAAACTTCCTTACAATATTGATGTGATGCACACCGAAAAGAATGTGGCAGAGTCCCTTTTCCACACGATCCTCAACATTCCTGATAAGACGAAGGATAACGTAAAAGCTAGAGCCGATCAACGAGAGAATTTGTGATAGACCACGCTTTGAACATGAAGCCTCCCACGGTGATCCGAAAAAACTAGTTCAAGCCGAGATCTTGACTTTGTCCTTAAACCGCCGTAAAAAAAGAAGTACTTATCCGGCTGAAACAAATTTTGAAGTTCACCGATGGTTATGCATCGAATATAAGTAAAGGGAGTCAATCTTTCAACGGGCAAAGTGACCGGCCTGAAGAGTCATGACTACCATGTATGGATTGAGCGGATAATGCCGGTGATGGTTCGAGGCTATGTCCCCGAGCATGTCTCGGGCGAGTGCTTGCCGAAGCTTAGCCATTTCTTCCACACGCTCTGTGCTAAAGAAGTAAGTAAAGAGGTGATTGAAAACTTGCATAAGAAGGCACCGGAGTTGATAGTCAAGCTAGAGAAGATCTTTCCGCTGTGCTTCTTTACTCGATGACACATCTCATTACGCACCTCACGAGCGAGGTATTGTTGGGGGCCCAGTGCAAAATCGTTGGCGATGCACGCCTCGAGAGGCGTAACAAGCATCTCCGACGGAAATGTGGAAACAAAGCTAAGATTGAAGCTTCCATAGCTGAGGCGGTTATCCTAGAGGAGGTGTCGACCTCGAGGACATCATACTATCCGCACCACGTTCCCCATCTTCATAACAAGGTGCCTCGACAATATAGAAGAGCCCAAGTATCAACCCAGGCTCGATCTATTCAACGCAGCAAGGTGGGAGGGCAGGGGCCTCGAAATCTTATAACATGCCACGACAAGAGTGGGAGGACCTCATGTTCTATATCTTGCACAACATCAAGGAAGTTGAGGAAGTGTGGATGAGGTAATACCACTACACCGTTCCTTTATGTCTTCCACATCATCATGTTTCATGTTCACTTAGTCCCGGTCTAACACCGCTTATCTTTTCTTAGTGATTTCGTTCAAGAGGAATGGACGGGAGTGAATCCTCCTACTGAGGCGGAGGCACTTACTCTTCTCCATCATGGAAACCCTGGACATAAAAATTTTGTTGCTTGGTTCATGGAGAAAGTAAATTTCCACACTCCCCTATTAAATACCTACTTCAACATTTATTAGTTAACCAAACTAATGCAAGCAACAATTTCCATTATACTTGTAGGGAAAAGATCCGAACATATCTATGGATGATGAATTGAGATGGGTTTCCATGGGTTTTGACCCTGCCGTCATGACATGTACAAAGTATTATGTGAATGGGTATCGCTTCCATACGTAGGAGCACCAAAACAGCCGCCCGATCCGAAAACTATAAATCTTTGGAGTGTACACCCCGGTCAAAATTGATGAGACTACTACGGAAGGGTACAAAATATATACGAGGTTAAATTCCGCCAGGGCGTGAGACCCTAAGTCTGCACTGTGTTCAAATGCCGATGGTTCGATCCATGGGGAGGGGTAAAAACATCGCCTTCCATTGGTTTGGTCGAAGTTAAACCATCAACCGTCTATGCGGAGCCGATCTCTTTTGCGGCTACCCAAGCTACACAAGTATATTATCTGCCTTACCCATGCCGGAAAGTGTATCTAAAGAGTTGGGAAGTTGTGTTCAAGGTGTCGCCACATGGTAAGCTACTACCAGACCCGAATGATGTCGATTACTACAACATTAACCACATGACAGACGTGGGAGTGTTCTATCAAGAGCAACCTGATGATGATGATGATGATGATGATGATGATGTGGTTAGAAACGATGACGCTAGACCATTGGGTGATGATGATGTGGACCCAAACGTCGACGATGCACGGAATGATGGTGAGACCATTGTCAATGAAAATGACATACTTATGCTAGAAAAGTTAAACGAAGACGCAGACGAGGAGGAAGAGCCTCCACCTCCGTCGGACCATGAAGATGATATGATTGATAGTGATGATGAGAGGGACCGAGAAAGAGGTTACAACGGTGATGATTCATATGGGTTCTAGCGGATATACGTTTCAAGTTTAGGAATATGCCTTTTATGCATTTTTATTAATGTGTTTATTATCATGCCTTTTTCTTCATTTCATTAATTTACTAATTGCTTTTTCTCTTTTCAATGCAGGTTCGTGGAACATGGGCAGGGAAGGCCGACGGCGTGGGTTTCTCTTAAGGTTGTCGGCCTGCCTAGTCGGGAGTGGTCGAGCACGTAATCCTCCCCTCGGCTACTTGACGATGACTCCTCAAGGGAGGTCGAGGGAGAGGTGCCCCTAGAGGAGGAGGGGCGGGGAGAGCCTCTAGAGAACGAGGTGCTGGGGAGAGCCACTCTGAGGTCGCGGCCGGAAGAGCGCACCCTCACCGACTTAGGGTGTTGTCTTGAGGCCCTCCTCTAGTAAGGTACCCTCCTCTAGTGAGGTACACTCTAGGGAGGAGGAGGAGGAGGAGGAGGAGGAGGAGGAGGTGGAGGAGGAGGCACGCAAGGAGGAGGAGGAGGAGGAGGAGGAGGAGGAGGAAGTTGGGGAGGGGGAGGCAGGCGAGGAGGGGGGTGGTGGCGGGGATGATGGTGGTGACGGGAAGGGGTTGACAACAAGGGATGGCTGCGTGGCAACGCAAAGCTACCAAAGCAGGTTCACTCGCCATTGAGGAGCAGAAGTGGCTCATTGAGCCCACGGAAAAGAGTAAGCGGTTCATTATTTTGCTTGTCACATGCATATTCGGTTGTTATTTATTTTGCTTGTCACATCCTAATAGTTCATTCTTTTGCAGCAATGGATATATTCTAAAGGGTCCGTATTCCCAACGGCCTCATCACCGTCTTTCTTGAAGTTATCTTGGCCGGGTTGTCTTGTCCAGGATCGGTCGAGGCCGGCCCGGACCGTCGGGGTTTTAGCCACGCTGGGACCATCGAAGCGGCCCTCCACGCGACCATGAGACCCATGCCAAGGCCGTGACCACTACTTTACGGGTGAGTTCTCTTGAAGCACAAGTCCATTCTAGTTTCATGAATGATTTAACTCATGGCTTCTTCCATTCTTGTTTCATGCATGATTGTAGAAATTCTATCGAGTTCTTAGAAGCACGGGACTAGAGCGGACCGGATCGTCTTTGCCAATGCAAGAAGAAGGCCCGCCAGATGCGATCTGAGGTGCGCTATGTGGCCATCTCGACATACTACCACGACGTTCTTGGTGTGAAGATGACCAAGGAAGAAGCGGAGGATGGGCATTACCTTGGAGAGGCACGAGTACTTGGCGGTAAGTATAAAAGATTTTTCATTATGCTTTCATATATTATGCTTTCATTACCATGTGGTACATTTCACCGTTTCATGTTGACATGCCATTATGCTTTTTATTATGTAGGTGTGTCCAAATTGGTGTTATGGAAAAGACGAGTCCTGGCGGCATTGGTGGATCTTTGGTGTGATGGGGCTGGAGCACAGGCGGCTATGAGAATAAGAAATAAGGCTAACCGAGGGAATGAGGGAGTACATGCTCGTGGAAACGAAACCACTATCTCCACAAGGCTGTTAATGTATGACTAACCCCATTAAACATTCTTCTTCTTCTATTTACCATCACTTTCTTATGTATGACTAACATCTGCTTGGTGGTGCGAGGAGGGCCCAGGCGGCCGCTCTCACACATGCAGGCGTGGGAGATCGCCCATCTGGCCGGGAAGGACCCCAAGCTCTGGCGAGCCCAAGTACTACGGCAAGAAGACTGCGTGGAGGAAGGAGGCCTACTCCACAACAGGCGTGCTCTGAGATTACATCCTGACACACCGACCCCATTGCGGGCGGATCACGGGCTGACAGGCGGTGGTGAGAATGGGGCCCAAGGAGCACGGTCGAGGCGGTTCTCGATCTGTGGTCACTCCGACTATCTCCTACACCACAACTTCGTCGGATCGACCCGAGCCTAAGCCAACAGACGAGCCAGCCCGAAGGTCCAGTTCCACAGTCCCTCTTTCAGAGCAACAATCAACTGTAAGTATTTTCCCTCTTATCTTCATTGCTCACTTTATTTTCCGCATCTAGTAGTTTTATGAGTTCCATCATGTCATACCGTAGGCCTACTGAGTACACACGCCGGAGACCATGGCGTGGCATCGGAGGCTTCATGAACACCAAGTGCAGAGGGATCGCCCATTTGGAGCAGGCTTTTCAGAAATGGCGTGGCGGTGTCCTCGATTGGCCAGCCAAAGATAATCCCTCCGGACAAACCCGGTTCTCGACCTTTGAGGAGTTTGTGGCGCGAGCGTTGGCCCCTCACGGTTAGTTCATCCCCAATCTATTCACCCAAAGCATGTCATGCCTTTCAACACAATCATATATCCCATTAATATGTCTTTTCAACATCCGAGGAGCGGTGGATATCTGGATTGGCGGTGGTCTTCGCAGCACTCACGGAGACATGGAGCCCGACCACTCGATCCACGGAGGCGGAGGCGGAGGTGGAGGCGGTCTTGGCGAAGGGCGGAAGCTGCAGACGACACTGGCTTCAAGGCGCTCTTGGCGGTGACGACCTCTGCGGTGCTTTCGGCGTCTCCTGGCGCTTAAGCCTTTGGGTCACATTGTGGCGGTTCTCGATGTTGTGATACTTATATGCTTGTGATGTTTCTTATCTTATTGTTGTTTGTGAGATTCTTATATGCTTGGTGGTGATGATACTTATATGTTTATGTTTGCGATGTTTAGAACTATGCCGACGGCTAGGCCGTCGGCTTAGTTCTACCCGAGAGTGATTGCCGAATATCGCATTAGCGCGTCTATGCGGACGGCTCAGTCAGTCGGCATAGTTCTAAACTAATGACGACCCGGCCGTCGGCATAGGCAACACCGAGGGCGGCGGCTCGCCACGTGGCACCTCTATGCGCAAGCGGCGAGCCGTCGACATAGTTCTAAACTAAGCCGACGGCGAGGCCGTCGGCATAGAAAGGTGCCATGTGGCGAGCCGCCGTTGCTCGGCGATTGGCGGCACCGCCGTTAAGCGATGGCGTTGCCGGCCAATAATGCGTCGGCATAGATATGACCACCGTCGGGATAGGGTCTATCTTGAAGCGGTCGTTCTCTTGACGGTCATCCACAGCTACGGCCGACGGATATGTTGCCGACGGCCCTATGCCGACGGGACCGTCGGCATAGGCCTGTCCCGACGGCTAGTCAGGGCTATGCCGACGGCCCTGGCCGTCGGCATAGGGTGCGATTCCCCTAGTGACCTGCGTTGTCTTGCAATCACGCCCGCTGCCGCCATTCAGCCCGCCCATTGTCCAGGCCGGCGCTGGGAGAAAACCCAACAACCTTGCCCACCTCCATTGATCCACGTCGTCCATGTCCTGAACTCCGTGAGATGGGGCTGACGAAGCTTTGTAGGCAGCGGCGGCCTCCCCACCGACCCACCGGTCTTGTCGCCTTCGACCAGGTCGGCATTCGGGGCGTATCCCGTCACCTGCACCGCAAGTTGTGCACAGAACCCCGCCGGTCACCTGCACCCCAAGGTGTGCACAGAAACCCACCGGCCCGGCGGACACGCAAGGCCGCCCTTGCGACGTGAGCAGGAGGCACCGTGAGAGTGCGGTGAGAGTGTTTATGTGCCCACTCGAGCGTGGCGGAGGCGATGGGTGACAACTCCGTGACCGTAGTAAGGGTGTGGAAAAGAGGCGTGCCACTCTACCGTATATATAGAGTTTCTGAAGAAGAAAAGACAAAATTTAAAGCGGCAAGAAAGGCCAGAACGACCGAGAAAGCAGCATCCACGGCACCGTCTGAAAGTTCCAGACAACATGCACGTGTGAGTCAAATAATGAAGAGTGTAGCCAATGAACAACTTAGCAATCTCCACATAGGCCAACACAAATGGATAAGCTGACACGTACACAATCAATCCCGCAAGCGGACGACACGCACCACCCTTGACCAGACCACATGCAAATCAATTGTTTTAAGCACACCAGATAAAGAAAGCCCAGAATCAAGAGGAAAATATCAAATAGGAAACATGCAGCCCACGTGCTAGACAGGAAGAATGTCTAGGATCTAGTCAAAAATAGCTAGATCTACTAAACGCGTACACGGCCAGGTCCCCAAGTAAAAGACGTGGCAGCCTTTCATTGGGCGGTTTTTCACTGTTAAAAAAAAGTCAAAAAAACCAGAAAAAGTAAACCTAGCCAGGTTTAGTATATGTATAATATATATGCTGTTTGGGTTCCAGTCCTAAAATGGAGAGTCGGTGTTTTTCGGGCTGCTCTATGCTACTTTTGTTTGCTCTTGTTCCTTGCAGTAGTACTAGCTATATATAGGAGCTATGGCTGATGCGCTTGCTCCGGCTGCTCTGCCTCCCGTGGAAATGGTCGATTGGAGACCCTTGTGCCTAGCAGCGAGGCCATCCCTCTTCCTCGTCCTCCTCACACCCTTGCCTGGCAAGCGGAAAGAGACCAGGAGGCTCATGGACCAAGCCGGCACCAAGTCTGCGCAAGAGAAGATGGCACTTCGTAGATTGAAGTGGTTAACAGAGACCGGACTTGCCTCGCACATGGACGCCCGGTACCTCTACCTGCTCACCTGCGCCCACATCATTCATCGACCATCTGTTTCACGCGGTGGACAGCCGAATCCAAGCAGACCAGGTGAACAAGCTGTTCAGGGTCCAGGTCACCTGCCACACCACGCCGAGAGAGCCTTCGTCGAGGGCGAGAGGGTCGGCGACCGAGCCTACGCGCCGGCGACGGTGTGCGGGATCAACTGCGCCAGCGACCTCATGCTGCTGCGCGTCGACCTCGGCGCCCTGCCCCTGAGGTTCAACGACGATGGGCAGATGGAGGTGGGTACCGCCGCCGGCAATACGTGCTCAATCCCGGCGATGACTGTTAGAGCAAGTATAATAGCGTCTAGTCAGCTGGCTACAAGCCATTCCACCTCAGATGAAATCTAGCTGGAGGGAAGAGAAGATAGGAGAGAGAAGGGAGCGGGCGCTCCGTGAGTCGCCCGGCTACAACACAATGCTCGAGAGAAAGGAGCTGCATGCAAGGGCGAAAAGCTAGCGCAGCTTCCTCCCCTCCATTCACTTGCATTTTTCTCTCTCCCATGCATGTAAACATTAATTACTACAGCTAATGCCTACAGCCAGCTTTATTATACGAGAGTTTTTTCCTGAAAGCTATAAGTGACCTGGCATCCGTATAGAGCCCGTTGCCAGCTCTTCTATTAACCATGCTCTTATTGATGACTAGTAAAATGCCCGTGTGTTGCCACGGGCCTTTTAATTCTTTATTCTGATTGCACATATATACATGTATTATTGTATATAACTCGGCGAATTTTAGGCCCCTTCGAACAACACCACGTCGGCAACTTTATCAAAAGGATTCCTTTTGAATGTTGACATAATACATCTCCATCTCTCTCATACTTTGCAAAAATAAGCATATATGAAAATTCATCTTATATATTGTCATATCCAACAAGTATTACAGAAGAACCATTATTTTTACATATCTCTTCCAATTGTGTAAGACTTCAATGAGTTTTTAGTCCGCCCATCATAAAGCTTTGTGAGTTGACACTTTCAAAGCATCATCCGAAGCCATAGTTCTTATTACCAATCTATAAAAGGGAATATATAAACACATATTTTAAAAAAATCAGATAAGCCCATATACAATATATATTCATTTGTCAGCTGCTCGCTTTGAGCAAGTGATATTTCTCTCACGGCAAACAATTATTTTCCCCTAAAAAACACAAACGGCAGCTCATTTTCTTCTCATCTTATAATAAACAAAACAATTCACTCTCTGACTCTCACCGCACGGCACATGCACATCTCATTCCCCCGACTTGCTCTCTACGTCACGGCATCGACGCCGCCATCTCTCCCTACCACGGCTTTTTCCTGCGCCTTCCCTCGACGCCATGTCATTCAGCCCGCACCTTCCTCTCACCACCATCTCTCCTTCCCTCCACTGTGTCGCCCGCCCCCTTCTCTCCTCTCCACGACGTCCCAGCCCAATTCCCGGTGCCAAGGAATGCACATCGTCGTAGCTGAGGGCGACCACCACAGTGTGTTTTGCTGCCAAGTTATATGAAATGATATATATCATGTGATCCTTTTGCCTCTTTTAAAATAAAAAAGACTGTTGTCGAGGTATGTGCCCGCGAGTTGCCACAACACCAAACTTTATTGAGGCAATAAGAGAAGCATAAGAGGACAAATCCCAGAGAAAATGAAATAACCAAAAGATGATTATGTTTTGGTTATGAAGCATAGACAGGGTCATCCACGAGGTTCCCCACACCGCCTCGCTCTCCATGGTAACTATCTATCAGCTCGAACCAGACAACCGACATTCAGCAGATCATGGATCTAGTGTGGGTTAACTCCCTCATTGTGATAAAAAAAAGGTACGGACCACTCCTTTGCCGTGCACTCTTCATTATTCACATTCTCCTTTCATTCACCCCTCTGCATCAAGTGCCGGCAGCAATAGTGGCAACGGAGCAGTTGATTCTTGATTCTTTCCATATCTGAGCACAATAAGATGACCCTCAACCAGATTTGATTGGACTTGACACCCATGATTAGAAGGCTATCATCAACTTACTCACCGAGGTACCATCTGATGACAACAACATAATAAAATTCATTGCTTGCCGAGCTATGTCCCGTAGCAATTTCCTGACAAGCACTCAATCATAAGGACAAGTCAAGGCATAACAACATATTGGCCATGCATTTCTAAAAATCTACAATACACATACCATGGTCATAATATGTGATCTCGTCTCTTTTTTCCCTTTTATATTTTTAACAACGAGTTAAAATATTCCCTTGCCTCCAATATCGTTGTGAAAGTTGCAATGCTCCACGTTGTGTCTCAATGTTGTCACACAATAGGGTCCTCTATTAGATGAATTTTGATAAAGAAAGTTGGTTTGGTTATATCTTTGTAGTTTCTTATATACAAAAACTACCGTAACAAGATAAATAAGTAGAAAAATATTCTATTTTTCTACACTATCGACCCTAGGCAATTAGCATCATTTAAACGGTAAAATGATGCATTTCGTTAACTTGTGATGGTCGGTAAAATAATGCATTTTGATAACTTGTGAAAATAATCAGAAAAATATCATGTTTTTCTTACTCGATAAATGGCGATGCATGTGGAGTGCACACAATCATTGAACAACCTTGGTCGAGCAACCTAAATAAAAAGTAAAAGCACCATAGGTCGAGCAACCTTGGCGATGCATGTGGAAATGACTTCAGCTCATTCATATGAAAACATGTTTAGAAGATAGAAGTATATGAGCGCACCTGGCCATAAATTCCCTCGAAGAGAAAGGAATTATGACAAAAGGCATGAGACAGTAATCAGTTATTGGGAAACAAAGTAATTCAAGGATACTAAAACTAATGAACAAAAATGGCACATATAGAAAATGCCCATCAAAAGGAAATGAATCATACCATGACTCAAATTCGTCATGGGATGAGAACATATCAGGCAAAATGAAATTTAGTAGCGACCACAACTCTGCCCCAACTCCCAGTCAAAGGAGCATTTTATCCATTGGAACATGCCCCAACTCCCTCAATAATTTGCACTTTGTATTTTTTTAAAGATGTCCCTAGAAAAAAGAATCTGGCCAACACGTACATACATGGGGAAGGGAGAGAAATATATAAGGGCAATAATTTAGATCATGTGACTTCCACTTATAATTAGCAAGAAACTTTGCATCAAACATAGCCATCTCATATGAAGTGATTATTATCGGAAAACCAGGACCAACAGTTTTGGGCACGTAGTTTCTCGCTAGCTCTGTCCGAGCCACTTTATCTCTATGATAAATCAGACCATTTAGAGAAGGAGCAAACCTGAAATTAAGTATTCCACATAAGATAGCGAACAAACTAAGCACAGTGAAGGACAACTCTGGATGCTTTACCTCATTGAGTCGTTCAACCAGTTTGACAGGGTGGAAGGAAGAGCAATAACCATGTATGGACCATACAGACCATTCCCTTTAGGATGACCAAGAAATGCAATTGTCTGAATTGTTTTTCCAAGGCCCATTTGATCACCCAGTATCCCATTAAGCCCATTTTGCCACTGTGATCACTTAACGCCTTTTATTTGGTAAGATTTCAACTTCCCCCTGTCAATAACAGAACAAGGCTGGCTTGCTCTCTTTCCCCCTGTTCTTCTTCTGTTAGAGTACCATCATCAGCAGAATGATCTTCACGAGATCTTGTAAGCATGTCTGCCACTGCAGTTATAGCCTTCATCTGAACAACATTTTATTTCCAGTAATTAGATATAACATAAGGTCTAATCGAGGAACATGAGTTGCTTTCCCTATATATTCTTCTAACTAATAACAGAACAAGATAACACTCAGAATGATGAGCCATCTCATGGAGAATATTAAAATAAATGTTATTCAACTGACATTAATAAGTCCAAGTCAAAGTAATTTAAACCTTAGAACATCTTGAATAGTCCATTTAACTAAGATTTGTAACCTTTCGTTAAGAAAGATGCTACTAATAAAAAGGAAGTCAGGAATTTTTTATGAGTAGACATTATGAGATCAAGCTCCCCCATCTAAAGTTAATTCACGAGGAAACAACGACCAGATGAGGTAAATACACTCACTTTCAAGGTAGGTCAATGACAAACATCTGGTCTCTTCCTTGCCGAGCAGCCCTCAGTAAAAACTACCCTGTTCATCATGTTGACAGGCTTCCTCTCGCTACAAATCCAACACGATTCAGCCTCTTCCTAACTAAGCAACAAATTTATACATTACCTTAGAGAACATGCAATAGCAGGTCATATCATGTTTGTGTAGGTAGGTAAAATTCACTAAATCATGATATTATAGAACCAAATTCTGTAAAGAACAAAAAAAACAGACATGGGAGCAATCACCATCGACCAGTCAAGAAAATGTCGATCGCCTTGGTCCTGGAGTGTACAATACAGACTGTTAGCAGTGGCAAAGGTCCATTGAAGGTGTCTGTGAGCCAGAAGAGATAAATGCCATGTAAACTGACACAAACTTACAGTGAGTGGAGCACGGCAAGCTAGACGATGTTCCGACGAGATTGGCTGGGTCGGCAATTTTGATTTGCTGATTCAGAGATTCAATCGAGGGGCTTTATGGCACAGAAGAAGAGGGATGGCACCCTGGCAGCGAGCTGTATCAGTTCTCCTGCGCGGACACAGCACCCGGCCCATAGCCGCGAGCTGGATCAGTTCACCGACCTGGCAAATCACAGCTTTTGCTCCATTCTGGCGTTTGTGCTGGAGGACGAAGTTGTGAAGACACGAACGTGGTGGGTATGAACTGCAACACAAATTCGACAGCCAACAACGATGGGAGTACATCTCTGAAGTAAAACAAATACACGATGCTGTAGAGGTCTGATTGTATAGTAACTTAAAGTTAACCAATCTTTTGGAGAGGACGTATAGACGCACACCACAAAGGTCTAGTTTGTAACTCGACAAAAGTGAACATGGGAGCAAATAAAACATGTACATGTTAAGATTTAATTTGTATTTTGTCTTCTATCACTTCGCCGATCATTTTAAAAGTATTTCTCTTCGATCATAGTAGTACTTTGACTTCAAGGAACTGACACCAATACAATCAGACCTATGTAGCCCGGATGAACCCCAACTCTGTTTGATTAATCGTTTGATATCCAATTAAGATAAAAATTAATCTAGATCTACAGCTCGAATAAGCTAAATTAGAGCACCGAGTGAGCACTGCACCAGCAATCATCCTCCAAGATCATGACCAAAATGGTCAGAATTTTCTTCCTTTTTCCTCCTCACTCTAGCAATTATTTAGATTTCTTTCAGAATTAATGACCACAACAGATTTCTTTCAGAATTAATGATCACAGGAGATCAGAGAAGAAGAAAATCATGTGTGCATCCTTTCGGTAATATACATGAAAGGCAAAAGTTCAGAATGATACAATTTTATATTTTATTACCTAGTAAGAAAATGGAGTTCCCATATTTTGGTGGATGAAATCTGAAGTAGTCCCTCCATATCAGCTCAAATAATACCCCGCCACCATTGACATGTCAGGAATAGCAGTCCAGTATGAATTAGAACATTCTGTATACAAGGCTTCAAGCATGGAAATTAGCTTAGTCTTTCCGTTTTAGTATAAGATGATTGTCTTCCTCAAAAACACAATTTAGCACACTTCACAATAACACCTCATGTGTCCTCTCAAGTTTCTCTAGCTCCACATCAACCCAGTCAACATACTTGCCTACATAGAAGCATGGCGTTATTTCATATTAAAGCTAATTAAAAGAAGAGAGCAAAATTCACGACAATATCGCACTACCACCTGCCATTTTTCGGTAAGACTCCATCAGTCAAAGCATGCAGATCGGAGTCCTTCTCTCTATCATAACTAAGTCTAAAAGCTTTGGCGGTGGTATGTTAAAAAGAGGGAGAGAGACAACAAGGTAATAGACAAAGAACGGTTGCACCCATTGACTGGTTTTACCTGTAGTCAAATTTAGGGAAAATATAATGAAGAGCATTCACTACTAAATCCACGGTGGCGATATCTATTATGGAAGTATCCACCAAGTGGTCGTGTTGAACCTGTAAGCCAAAACAGGGGTCAAAAAAGTGAAAGACAGACAACATGCTGGTGAACTCTGTTGTCATAATTGAAGAGTTCAAACTTAACATAAGTGAACGAATGAACTGCAGTCTTTTCTTATATAATAACAACAATCTTGACAGCAACTTTTTTTCCCATAACGTGTTGTGACGCATGGACTTGCACAAGAAAAGCACTTGCAAGCGGGACAAGGAAGAATTATGCAAAAACCTGCACCACCGGGAATAGGGGAAATCCAAATTTTATATCAGAGTTTCTTCTAAGCTAAAAACAAGCTGAGCATAAATCCAGGTTCTGATTCAAGGTGAATACTCTGTTGGCCAACAACTAAACTAAGCAGACTCAGTCTAATTGTTTGGTTTTGCTAATCAATACAACAACGAAGTTACTTCAGCAGGGTGTAAGACAATGCCGTGATGCAATGAAGGAACTAACAGTTTGTGGCAATTCTCTATTCTCTTTCTTGATGACTCCGCGGACGACCTCTTGAGCATCGACGCCCTCATCGTCTGCACATACACCTGTGGTAGTACAAGCAAACAAGCAGCTGTTCCTCAGCCACAAAATTATGCAATCTTACCACAGATGAATCCAAAGTGAATTCAGGCGTATCCTCACAGAGTTAGGAATTCCTTTCCGTACCAGTTGTGCGATGTGCTGGCTGAGCTTGATGTGGATGTTGCCGTTGCGAAAGCAGAGCTCCTGGAGTCGGTTGGCAGAGTGGCCACCCTGTGTGCACCCACTTTGTAGGAAGGAAGGAGACATGCAATCGGAGAGGCAAGGGATGCGCGGGCCGCGTTCGCGGATCCCACCCGCGTCGCCCGCCGTGGTTAGGGAGGCGACGTGCGACCAGAGAGGCGAGGATGTAGGCGCCGGGCCTTCTGGATCGTCTTGCGGCCGCGTTCGCCGGAGCCCACACCGCAGTCGCCCACTTTGTGGTTAGGAGGAGACCGGTGTGGCCGGAGAGGAGGAGTGGGGATCGCCGCGGTGGCCGCCCGCTTCGAGGGAGGGTGGTGCAGCGGGGAACCCTAAGCGAGAAGATCGAGAGGCGGCGGCGAAGGCCTGGAGCGGCGCCGGCTTTGATGTGTGAGGGCGGCGGTGAAGGGATGGAGCGGCGGCGGCGGCGAACGAGGGCGGCGGCGAAGGGATGGAGCGGCGGTTGCGGCGAACGAGGGCGGCGGCGATGGAGCGGCGGCGGCGGCGAACGAGGGCAGAGAGTCGTGCGTGAGAGTGGTTCTCGCTCGAGGGTGGGAGGCCTCGCTAGTACGTGCGTGCGATTGGTTTGGGGTTTTTTTCACTGGTTAATTTTCGTAGGTTTTTTATCGAAGATTTTTTTCGTTCGCTTTTTTGGGTGCGATGGGAGATAGCAACTGGACTGCGTGGGGGATAGGTACTGGTTTTTTCGGTTCGTGGCGGCTCAGCGTGAGGTGGGAGGAGGTACCAAAATAGGTACCAAATAAAACCAGATTAGGTGGGACGAAAATAAAACCCGAAACGCGACCTATCAACTGAGACATTAGGAGTAGAGATGCATTCTAGACCCAGTCCCACACCCAGACCCAGACGATCGACGCCAGCCAAAAACTCTGACTTATACTACTCCCAAGACTTGTCTGTTTATTTGGTTCCCAAGACGGAGAGCAGGTCCGCTGCAGCAGCAGGTGGATCCCGGCGATGCTAGCTATGTAAATCCCAGAGAGAGAGACTACCTACCCTAGCTACCCTACGTACGCTACCCAGCGAGATGATCGACGCCACTTATATTCCACTTATCGGTTTACTTTGGTTATTATTCATATTACTAAACAGTAAGATGTAGCTACCTACGAGCCTCCACAGCGTTTTGACACCGTCAGCCGTCGGATCAAACATAGTAACGAGTCAGATCGATCCGTCGTCCCACCGAGCGCTGCAGTTCATTTTCACAGCGTCGCGCGACGCTTCGGCACACGTAATCGGGCCGCTGCTCCACGAACCGAGCCAGGGGTCACCTCGTTCAACGGGCCGATCAGCAACCAAAAGCTCATGTAGCCTAGGCACGGCCGCACAGGATTCTTCCACCTGTTGCGTGCGTACTCCATGCCCTTGAAAGAGAAAAACCTAAGCCGATCTCCCCAGTCCCCCACGAAACGCAGATTCCTCAATTAGGCTCGGCGCCAGCGGCAAGTGTTGTCGCGTACCTTCCGCTTCGGTTCCTCTCGTCCGCATCCTTGCTCAGGTATGTTCTTATGCCCCAAAAGTTGATCTCTTCATCTTGCCGCAAAAAAAAATTGATCTCCTTATCTACCGGCTGTTGTGCCTCTTAGACGGCATTATTATTGTTTGGATTGTCCCTTTTACTCCTTCCAGTTCGTCCATTGAGTATTCCTTCTGTTTATGTCATGCTAATGGGATCATCGGCACAGGCAGCCCCTTTCTTCCAGATTTTCCCCACTGCTCTTGTTAGGAAGATGTGCACTATGAATTCATGACTGTATTTTAGGGCCTCAATTCATGACTGTATGTGCAAACCTATATGTGTGTGACAGAGTATAACTTGTAATTCCACCCATTTTAGGGCCTCAATTCATGAATGTATGTGCACTATCTTTCAAGCTTCAAGATGCATGCACCACAATGTGTATTATTATTTTTGATTATTCCACAATGTGTATTTCGTACCCTAAATTCTTTCTCATTTGTTCCCAAAGCAATTTCTCATGACTCAACAATATAACCTTTAATATAGGCAGGCGCAGCAACGCGCGCCTTTATGTTCTAGTTCATTCGTAGTATCCATCCGAGACGGACGCTGAAACAGGTCGACAATATAGTATGTAGTAGTATTACCTCCGTCCGGGTTTATTGGACCCCTTCGTATTTTAGTCCAGATTTTGACCATTTATATACTACTAAAATACAAAGTATATGCTCTAAAAAATTATACTGTTGAATTTGCATTTGAAAGAGTCCTCGCTAAAGGGTACGCCCCTAGGGCGGCCCTTATTGCTCTCCGGATTCATCATCCGAACCGGTCGGCCTTCACAAAAGGGAGATATATCTTAGATGGGATCCTTGCCCTCCATGAGATTATCCATGAGGTTAAGAGCAATCACCTCCGTGCGGTCTTTTTCAAGATCGATTTCCATAAAGCCTATGATACTGTTCACTGGTCCTTCCTTCGAGAAGTGTTGCTGAAACATGGCTTTGACCTCCACTGGGTGGCCCGGGTGATGCAATTAGTTACGAGTGGCCGGACGGCTGTTAACATCAATGGGGAGGTTGGACCTTACTTCATGACTGGCCAAGGGGTCCGGCAGGGAGACCCGATCTCCCCATTCTTATTCAACCTTGTGGTTGATGCGCTCGCCTCGATTCTGGACTTGGCCAAGCGTGCGGGTCACATTAGAGGGGTTTGCCCTCATTTGGTGACTCCTGGGGTTTGACCCATCTCCAATATCACAGACGACACCATTATGATGGTGGAGGGATCAGATGAGGATATTCAGAACCTCAAATTACTCCTCCTCTGCTTCCAGGAAATGTCAGGCCTCAAAATAAACTTTGCCAAGAGCGAGGTAATGGTCATGGGATATTCCCAAGGGGAGGCCCAGCGGATTGCCAACCGTTTGAACTGCCGCTTGGGGTCCTTCCCGATGACTTATCT
Organism: Aegilops bicornis; assembly: GCA_021605145.1. Lineage (NCBI taxonomy): Eukaryota > Viridiplantae > Streptophyta > Magnoliopsida > Poales > Poaceae > Aegilops > Aegilops bicornis. The sequence goes on from JAHIAL010000057.1 coordinate 2,144,361, forward strand.
AGGCATGCCCTTAGTGATGCACGACTCCTGGAAAAGGATTTCCGTCCAATAGTCGCCAAGCTCCAACCTAGAATGGAGCCTTGGCAAGGGAGATGGCTTTCCAAAGCCGCTTGAGTGATTCTAATGAACTCCTCCTTATTAGCCCTCTTGATGTATATCATGGGATTCTATAGCCTACATGAATCCCTTCATCAGGAAGTTACCAAACTACTCTCACGCTACTTTTGGGCGGGAGAGAACAATAAGCAGAAGTACCATATGGTCAAATGGTCTGAGATCTGCAAACCTAAGGACCAGGGGGGCTTGGGGGTCATCTCCTCCAAGCGTATGAACATTGCCCTCCTGTCCAAATGGCTTTGGCGGATCCAAACTGAGGAGGGCGGCCTGTGGCTTCAGATTATACGTGGGAAGTACCTTCGCAGGCAACCATTAGCGTTTGCCTCTAGGTCCGGAGGCTCCCAATTCTGGCAATCGGTGATGTCTTTGTTACCGGTTTGCGCATTGGGACCTCCATCCAGATAGGCTCTGGGGCTGCCGCACTTTTGGTGGTTTTGCTAAAACAGAGAGAAAAAAATGTTGTTTTTAGAAACCGGAGTATTCATTTCCCACACAATGTAATACCTAGGTTCTCAATTACCATGGAAAAACCGTGTTGCCAAACTAGGCCTCAGTGTTTCGCGGAAGAATTAATTGTACTGAGTACTTTAAATCCGAAGTTACCGTTCCTACAATATTTACTAGCCTTATCTTTTTTTTTTTTGAGGAAAGGCCATCATGGCTAGCTTTATTGATCTTGGATAATGTTTACATCGTCCATAAGCTCCCTGACAAGAATATCAGGAGGCTCATGTAACCAAATATAAGAAGACTTATTACAATAACCAAAGTTTGCTAGCACATGAGCTGCACGGTTACAAGACCGTAAACAATGCATATAGATGACCTTCCCAATCAAACTACTTAAGTCCACACATTACGCAAAAACACTGCTGCTTCATCCCACCATCTTGTTTGACCCGAACAAAAGTTGATAACTTGTAGAGAATTAGATTCCGCCTCCAAGCTGCTAAATCCCAGAGAGTTAGCAAAAGCCAATCCATCCCTCATTGCCAAAGCTTCTGATGTAATCACATCCACTGCTACCGGAATGAATTTACATTGTGCCGCAATGAAGCTTCCCCTTCCATCTCGTAGGACCATCGAGGTCGCACCCACCCCTTCATCTGGGAAAAATGCCGCATCAACATTCATTTTAACAGACCCTGGGTTCGTTTTTCTCCATCTCTCTTCAAGCACGCTCACCGGGTTCGCATGTATTGTTGCAAAATTACGTATTATAGAGAGTACCGAAATCGGCCACCTCCAAACTGGCGGGACCTGTTCATTATGAGTAATCTGCCTCCTTATCCACCACAAATACCATGCCCCCACCATCAGGCCTTGCTTAAACTCTACGTTAGGATGTATGGATAGATGCTTCTCCGGTAGAGATAGAATGTGTTCAAAAATGACAGACCCCGACCGATCAACTACAGCTGAGTGTTCAATAATATCCATCATACCCAGTCTCCCCCATAGCTCCTTTGCATTTGTGCACAGGAACAGGAGGTGTTTAAGATCCTCCGTACCCTGGTGACAAATCGGGCAGGCCCCATCCGATCCTACATGACGGTTCATTAGGATATATTTTAGTGGGATGATTCCTCGCAGTATCCTCCAACCAAAAATTTGAACTTTACATGGCACTTGAAGTTTCCATAGAGTATTCCAAATTTCCAAAGGTGCCGATCCAGTGGGGCTCTCTGCCCTATTTGCATGCGCCCTAAAGGAATGCTTCCATTGAAGATGGTAGGCCGTTTTGACAGTGAAGATCCCTGTCCGGTTAGGTTGCCAAGCAATGAAATCTTCAAAGGACTGAGGGTATAGAGGGATTTGCATAATCCTCCTGACATCCACTGCCCAAAAAATATTTCTTAATAACTCCTCGTCCCACGTTCCAGTCAGCGGAACAATCAAGTCACAAACTCTTGTCAAAATAGTTTGGTTACGAGGGGTAATCACTTTCCTATCTGCACTTGTAGGGATCTATGGGTCGTTCCAGATATTCACATGCTCTCCCGTTCCAATTCTCCAAATATATCCTCTTTTGAATGTTTCTAATCCTTTCATTATGCTTTGCCAAGTAAAGGAGGACCCATTTTTCGGGGTAGCTTCTAAAATACTCCCATTAGGGAAGTATTTAGCTTTCAACACACGAGCCATTAGGGACTCCGGTTCTGTTAAAATCCTCCAACACTGCTTGGAAAGCATAGCTAAATTAAACGAATATAGATCTCGAAATCCCATTCCACCTTCACTTTTAGGGATGCACAGTTTCCACCAGGCCATCCAGTGCATTCTCTTGTGATCCTCATCATCCCCCCACCAAAACTGAGCTATGATATCTGTAATCTCTTTACATATCCCCTTTGGAATACAGAAAACTGACATGGCAAACACTGGGATAGCTTGTGCAACAGCTTTCAGTAAAATCTCTTTGCCTCCAACAGAGAGTTGTTTTTCCATCCACCCTAGTATTTTTTTTATCCTTTCAACAAAATGCCTGAAACAATCACTCTTGTCTGCCCCCACTATAGCTGGAAGACCCAAATATCTGTCAGACAAAGCTTCCGTGTCAATATGAAGGATTTGACCAATTTCTGCTTTTGTTACCTCACTGGTATTCGGGCTAAAATATATGCTTGATTTAGCCAGGCTCACCATCTGTCCAGAACTTGCACAATAGGCATCCAGCACTTGCTGTAAGGAAGTTGCATTTAACACATCTGGTCTCATGAGTATTAGTGAATCATCAGCAAATAAAAGGTGTGATATTGATGGTGCATTTCTGCACACACTAATCCCATCCATGCCACCAACTTCTTCTTCATACTGCAACATGCTGGATAAACCTTCTGCACATAGAAGGAACAAATAGGGGGAAAGGGGATCCCCTTGTCTAATCCCCCTTGAGGGTACAAAAATTTCAGTTTCTTGAGAATTCACCCTCACCTTGTATCTTACTGAAGAAACACACGCCATGATCATATCTATCCATTGTGGGTTAAACCCTAGCTTCTCCATCATTCTTCTGAGAAAGATCCATTCCACTCGATCATAGGCCTTATGCATATCTAGTTTGACAGCACACAGACCAGCCGCCCCTGTCCTCTTATTCTTGATTTTATGAACACATTCATAGGCAATGAACACATTATCTGTGATCTCCCCGGCACAAACGCGCTCTGAGCAGGTGAAATGATTTCCGGCAGGATACCCTTTAGTCTCACCGCCAACATCTTGGAGATAATTTTATAAAGCACATTGCATAAGCTTATCGGCCTATATTGTGTGATTAGCTCAGGAGAATCAATCTTGGGTATCAGCACAATAGAAATATCATTCCATTCCTTTGGAATTTGCCTTCTATTTATAGCATACAGAACTATTTATAGCCTTATCTACTTCAGCTGCGCCTGGGCTTTCCTTCTCATTACTCAATTTGTTATCTGTATCAAAACACAAACCTTAAATAAACTACTTGAAAACTATGCATACTCGATGTTCCTTCGTTAATGGACTAGTTAATGTGTATCTGCAATGCACATTATTTAGGAAATAAATTAATTGGACGAGGTTATTAAGTACAATATTATTTGTAGGATTAGATCGAGATGACAACGCTAAATATGTTGAACGCTCGTTATTGAAGCAGTTTAGATCGTTGGATTGAATTGATTTGACGGCAGAAAGTAGTTGAATCTATATATTTGATTATTTTTATGTCGGTATGGATATAGATACAGATGATACAGGGGAAAACAGGGGGGAAAAAGACGCGGACCCACACACAGACAAGTCCGCCTCGACGCGGACGCAAGTCCATCGATCCCCAAACCGTCTCCCGGCCTCCCCGGTGCAGAGGCGGCGGCGGCGGCGCCGGCGCACGAGGTGAGAAAGATGCCGAGGGCCGTCAGGATCGGCGGCGACGAGCCGGAGACGGAGCGGAGAGCGAAGAGGCGAAACGTGGCAGGGGAGGAGGAGGAGGAGGAGGAGGGGGAAGGGACAGCTCTCCGCTCCACCAGCCCTGGATCTCCCGGCGACAGCGTGGATCGGAGGAGGAGGAGGAGGAGGAGGAGGAGGAGGAAGGGAGCTGTTCGGACTTCCCACCCAGAGATGCTCTTCGCGGTCTTCGAGCCTGACAAAGATCAATCAGAAGGAAAACAAGGTGATTTTCCCTCCATGTTCCGACCTATTTTCCTCCTCGTCACGACAGATTCTCTTGGTGATTACTTGTTCGTTGTCTTCTGTAGATCGTGTGTACGATGTGGACGAGTCCGTGACGGAGGAATCCTCCGATCCGCCCAGCCCTCCGATCTACGAACCCTACATTCCCGACGAGCTGGCTGATGATCCGGACATACTCGCTGCCTTCGACTACGCCAAGGCCAATTACGAAGCAGAAAAGTGTAAAATCCCCATTCTTTTCTCTTCTTCTCATCGCTAATTTCCGGCCTGATGTTAACTTAACTGTCTATTTTTGGTAGCTCGTCGAGCTAACCTCTTCACTATGGATCACTACGGTTATGAAGCACCTTCTTGCTTGTTCGATGACCATCGCTTTCTACCTGTTCGTGAACGGGCAACGGGTGCAGTACTTCTTGCTGCTAAATCAGTCGTTTTGCTCTCATCATTTCTAGGTGTGTATGTAACATCATACTTGCTTCTAAATTAGTACTATATGCTAGCCGGGCAAATGTGTGTGACTTTTGGTTGCTTTCCAGAGAGGCAGCCACTCAACAATTGTTGTGGTTTGTGGTTTCAAAGGAACGACAGAAGCAAAACCGCCCATGTTTTGACGTCTGCGCATCTCATTCGTGAAAAGAATCCCTCCGTGAAGAACCATTGGAAGTTGCAGTGGACAGGAAAATATCATCGTGGCGCTGAGGTAACCTTCTTAACAACATTCACTAGTTGGCGTGTACGAGCCTTGCACTTCTATACAAGGAAAACTAATAATTTAGCAGTTTATTTAATTACCCGCACGGCTCGCTATTGATTATTTTCATTTGTTTGTTTGTTTGTTTGTTCTCTCCCTGATTAAATTATTTGTAATGCATCTGTTGCTAAACCGTAGACTAGTTACAAAGTAAGTGTGTCATCACCTTCAACTTTCCCAAAAGACTTTAACTTTCCCAAAAGAGAAACTGGACTAGTATTTATTTATACACTCTGTGTACTAACAAAAGATTTTATTCTGCTGCTTGACTTTCATGATAGTTGACTTCTAAAAAATATTTTCGTCAATATAAGATCTCAATGTAGCATCATAACTTTTACCGCCGTTGTTTTAGGTCAATGTTCACTTCTTCGACAAAAGAGTTGTACCAGGCCAACTCGTCTATCTTCAGGAGCATTATGAACTTGCTCTTTATGAGGTTAAAGTGAATAAACCAGTTCAGCTGCCCACTTTTAATGACTGTGTGCGTTCTGGTCAAGATGTTTTTCGACTTGGAAGAGATAAAAATCTAGATCTGAAGATAACACATGGTATGACAGCCTATGAGGTTCCATCTTGGTATGAAAGATGCCACTACATGTATTTTTGTCATGATGCATCTAGTCGCAAACTGGTGCGTTATATCTCAAATTTATGTTTTTCTATCTCAATCTTGCTATCTTATTACTACGATCATAATATTTTAGTACTCTTACTATGCTATAGCTTGATGATGATGGAGGACCGATCATTGACTTAGAAGGGAAGGTTGTGGGTTTAGTTAATAATCATATCAATGAGACTTTCATACCTTCGTCCATATTGCATAAGTGCTTCAATTTTTGGAGAAGATTCGAGTATGTATTTTCCTCATTTTCTCATAATTCTTTGTTACTACCTTTTGTGATATACTTCGTCCACTCCAAAATAAGTCGTGATTTTAGTTCAAATTTGAACTAAAACCACGACACTTATTTTGGAATGGAGGAAGAAGTACTAGTGTCTTGTAAGAGTAGTCGTGTTATGATCTTTTTCTTAAATTTGTGTGATACTTATTTAGCCTTTGTTTTATTTCTTACAGTTGTATGCCTCGCCTTCATCTTGGAATGACGTTCACTTCAATCAAGCATTTAGATCCTATCTCTATTGAGAGAATGACTCGAGATCATAACATCGAGTCCGGTCTTATTGTTGAACAGGTATATATTGTGGTGCTTATTTTATTTATTTATTTCACTTTTCTAATAGTTTCTTAAAAAACCATTTCTCATATGCATATTATAATGTAATAATGCTAAAAATAGGTGTCTAAAGGATCGCATGCTGAGAAAATTGGAATTCGTGAGGGTGATGTTATTGAAAGCTTTAATGGAAAGTACATTTCTACTACAATCGAGGTATGTGTATTGTGTATTTATTGAATTTAACTTTTTTCTACATCTGGGCTTAGTTACACTCTAATCCACCTTAGATTAATCTCCCGTGTCCTATAATCGGTAGCAAGTAATTTTGTATTCTTAATCAAATAATGACGTGCTCTTTAGAGTATCACCAAAGAACTAGAGGTCGGGGTAGACCGAATTTGACATGGAAGGAGTTCGTAAAGAGAGATCTGAAGGATTGGAGTACCATCAAAGAACTAGCTATGGACAGGGGTGCGTGGAAGCTTGCTATCCATGTGCCCGAACCATGAGTTGGTCGTGAGATCTTATGGGTTTCACCTCTAACCTATCCCAACTTGTTTGGGACTAAAGGCTTTGTAATGACAAAGAGCACCTTCTTGATTCTTGGTTGGATAGGTCAACTTTCTGCAAGGATGGTTATTCTCACAAAAATGCTAGACATACAAAGACTTACACGCTTTTACACGCTCCTTCCATCTAACAACCAATCACAAACCTCTCCCCCCCTGATTTTCAGGGGATGGGCCGCCCCGCTCACCTATTGACCAATCAAGGTTAACCATCCTGTAAAAGCCTGTAAATCGTTTGTACGTGTAGCATTGCCGGTTATTCTCATTAGTTGGATCAGGCCACACCCATTGGTCAACCTCAAAGGCAACCTCATGGCGCTTGTCAGAATTCCACTACAAAGTGCAAGTAGCTTGCTGACCCAATGATGTCGAGGGATGTAGACAAGCCTTGGTCCAACAAATACTTCTCACTGTCGTGGTTTGTTTACACTCAAAACGCGTGCCCCAGAGATATGGGTGCCAATGGCGCACTAGATGGACGATGCCAATCAACTCTCGTCCTTATGCAGCGAGTTTGACGTGGCATGGGGCTATAAGGCGGCTGAAGAAGGCTACAACCCATTCGCCTTGGTGTAACACAAACCCCAAACTTAAGGTGTCACAGTCAACGATGAATTGTTTTTAGAAATTCTTCATGTCTTGTACTGGTGTCATTGTGAGTGTTACTTGAGTTTGTCAAAGTCAGTTGTCGCTTCAGCCGACGAACGATGCCCCTCTTTTTAAGAGCGCCATTAGGGGTATAGCCCTGAAGTTGCAAATGAACTTGCGGTAGTAGCCCACCAGTCCAAGGAATCCATGCAAGACGATAATGGTTCATGGTGTCGGTCAATCCATCACACTCTGAACCTTGGCAGGATCCATAGCTGCCCCCTTTGCTGAGATGTGTGGCTTAAACATGCCATTGTTTCATCCCAAAAGATGCACTTGGACCGTTTAAGCGCCATCTGATGCTACTACATCAACTGGAATACATCATGCACATGGCGTAGGTGGTCAACCCAAGATTTGCTACAAATCAAGATATATTAAGAAACACGGGGACAAATCTTTGTAAGAAGGGCCAAAGGACGACATTCATCAAGGCTTGAAATGCCGATGTAGCGTTTGTCAAGCCGAAAGGCATGGCCAGAAACTCAGCCTCCCATGGGTGCAGGATGCTGTCTTGCGGGTGTCATTGACGTGCATTTTGATTTGGTGGTATCCCGAGCGCAAGTCTAACTTAGTGAAATAGCAAGCGACCTTGAGTCCGTTGAGAAACTGGTCCACCAATGGGATGGGGAACTTGTCCTTGATGGCGTGCTTATTGAGCGCGTAGTAGTTGATGCAGAAACTCCATGAGTCATCTTACTTCTTGACCAAAAGGATTGTGACTAAAATTCGTAATGGCTCCTTCGAATCAATTCCTGATCTAGCATATTGGGGCATTGCTGCTCAATCTCGTCCTTTTGAGGTGTGATAGCGATATGGACGGACCACCGACGACGGTACTGAAAACCGTTAGTAGTCCCAATAGGGCGGAGCGCGTGACCGGAAGTACTAGAAGGGATCGCACATGGGGGTACCTAGGTTCGGACGCTCGTCTTGGAGATAATACCCTACTCCTGGTTTTGCTTTGATTGATGTGGGGAAAACGCAGAGGGCAGGCCTGGCGCAGTGGTGAAGTCCTCCCCACTTGTGCCAAGAGGTCCTGGGTTCGAACCAGCCTCTCTGCATTGCACCTTGCAGGGGTAAGACTAGGTTCCTATAATCCCTCCCCAGACCCCACCTTGTGTGGGAGCTTCTATGCACTGGGTCTGTCCTTTTTTGATGTGGGGAAAACGCCTTGTGTGAGGGGGTTACAATATGCGTGGAGATGTTGCTATTGAGACTGTGACTAGATGTCAGATGGTTCAAACTACCTTGCTATTGAGACTGTGACTAGATGTCAGATGGCTCAAACTACCCCTAGGAGTCGCCTTATAAAGGGAGACGAGTCCTAGGGTTACACGGTTTGCTTACCAACCTAGAGCCCCAATCGGATGGATAGTCTCTGACTTGCATCAAAGGTTCGGATCTTCTGGAAACAAGGCGGCCGCTTGGTGAGAGCCCCATGGGGTGGGCATCACCATGTTGTGCACCGTCGGGTATGGGCCATCGGTGTTGTACACCGTCAACCAGCATTGGAGCCACCCCTGGAAGGAGGTAATGGGGCTATCACATCACCATGCTAAAGGTAATGTGCGCGGCTTGATGAATATGCCCTCAAAATCCTGTAGCGAGGTTGTTAGGAGGTCCTGCCCCTCATAAACAAGGGAACGAACGCCCAGGATCGCCTCCCTGTGCAACGTGACTGCATGGTCATGATGCCAAATGGACATGGTGAGCTTGGTGAGTCCCAACGAGCCCCTAGCCATTGCGTGCCGAGCACCGTGTCGTAACTCTACAAAGGAAGGGTGTAGGAGTCGATGGTGAATGGTTGTGTGCCCACCAAGACTTCAAGGCCACAACAGATCCTACGACTGATGAACTTGTTGCCATTGGCCACATGCTTGCGTGTTGGGAAAGCTCCACGTTGGTGCGCATGGTTGCCTGGTCTGATAGGAAACTGTGGGTGGAGCTAGAGTCAACAAGAGCGACAAGGGTGATTTCACATATGACAACTGCCAACTACATCGTTGAGCTTTTGCGGATACCGGTGAGTGCGTGAAGGGAGACCTCTACATCCACTGGTGGAAAAAAGGCCTTTGGTCGCAGTTCGCAACTGCCATTAGTCGCGATTGCGCAACCGCGACCAAATAAGCGCGACTAAAGCCCCCACCTTTAGTCGCGGCTGCTTAAGAACAGCGACTAAAGGCCCGTCCACGTATGCCAGGCGGCCGTCAAGCGGAGGACCTTTAGTCATGGTTCTTTCGGCCAACCGCGACTAAAGGCCGCCACAGGTTTAGGGTTTTAGCCACCCCCTAAACCTGTTTTCTGTATAATTTGTATTGTTTTATTTCTTTTGTGCTTTATTTTAATTTTGAAGGAGTTTCATATATTCTACGGTACTACATACATGCATATGAATGTACAATCTCAAATAAATTTGAAATTAGAACCAAAAAGAATTCAAGAGGAATATACAATATATATTCAATATCATCGGATGACCATATACAATTTTGAACAAGTTTCCATACATGATTTAATCCATATAAAGTTCTACGTCCTCGTAATAGTGTTCTCCTTTAGGATGGAGGACTTCCCTGCTGAACCATCCAGCTAGTTCCTCTTGAAGTGGTCGGAAGCGAGCTTCTGGACTAAGCATCATCCGGAGGTTATTCCTCTGAGCATTGGTATCACTCGGAACCCGCTCAGAGGTGTATCTCCGGATCATCTCACTGAACATAGTATCCACATAGATTGGTCTCCGGTGGCTGAATATCCCCAGCATTCTTAGGCTTTAACATTTTGAATTCTAGCTCTTTTTGAATTCACCGACCTTTGTATCTACGAACCGTCTCCAAACCCTCTGAGGCAAAGAAAATTAAGTGAACAAGAGAGTTATTAGTTACTTGATATTAGGAAATGAACGAAATAGGCCGATCGATATAGAGCGCAAATGAATGGAAATAATTACTTCTGCAGCATTCTTCTCATGTCGGCCCAAAGCTTTGGATCCATATTCAGAGAGTCGTGGACGGAGACATTCTGAGGTGTTAACTTTAATTACTAGCAGAATCCAGTGGAACCTGCGGACCGCGATACATGCACAGATCGTCATGCATAACTCATCGATTAGCCGCCACATACCATGCATGGAGTAAACAAAAGAGAATTAATGTGCTCAAGACAGAAACACTCACCCAAAATGGTAAGGAAATAGAATATCACTTTTGAGTTCCTGCTTTGTAAGAAACTGCCACAGGTCTGCCTCCACATCGGCGGGTGGCGGCTCCAACACATGTCCATTAACGATGTGTGGGTCAATGAACCCAACATCATGGATGATCCTTACTCTGCATTCCTTAATCTTCATTCTGCATGTATAATAGCGGACACAACAATATAGTAAGGACATATATATAGTGCAGGCAATATGAGCGAGATGGGGTAGAAATTAATAAATCACTTACGAGCGTAGCAACCGATGATAGATTTGTCGAGCTCGCGCCAGATTGAAAAGCTGGAACAATTCACTCAGTGCAATTTGTACATAGTAATGTTTGAAGTGATGCTCATGTCTAACTTCCGCATAAATATATTCTTTGGCGTTTTATTTTTTATGTAACCCTTGTACCAATTCAGCGGACCTTTCATTTGGTCGGGTAGATCATTTTCCTGCCTTGAGCTCGACGAGAGGCCCATTCTTGACATATGTAATTACTACCTCCTTCACTGGCGCCTCATCAAGGCCTAACAGTTCACGAAGAGTAATACCTAAGTTGGCGCTTGTTCTCGCACTTTTCGTTCTGATCAATCCATGTCTTTGTCGCAGCTTGTATGATCTCGGGGCATCCGGACAGAAGGCTTCCACTATAAGCGGGGCAATCGATTGTTTACTTTGTTCCCCGAGCTGGGCAACTTGTTTCCCGCTTTTTACTTCGGCCTTCTCCCGCTCTTTGTTCTCCTTGAACATGAGTGCCTGCCTGCAGTTCACGTGCATAGTCGTTAAGCAGATTCTTCGGCTTGGGGACGGTGTGCTCAAAAATGACTTAGCCCACTTCTTTTGCTCATCGAATATCTTGGCTTGGGCTCGGTCTCTCTTTTCTTCTTGCAGTCCGCCTTCCATTTCTCATAATGAGCAGCAGCAGCGCGTCGACTTCCTCGGCACTACGTTCGCAAGGCCTTGTGGGGAGAGGCTTGATGATGGCTCCGGTACCTTTGTGGTCTTAGGTACATAAGGGTCCGGGTTAATAATCCAGGACTGCTTACGCTTCTTTGTCGGAGGTGGATTGGGGGCGGCGTCGATCACCCGCGGACGAGGCTGAGGCGGCGGCTGATCACCCGCCGGACGTTGTGGACTGGGGCGGCGTCGGCTGGCGTGGCGGAGGTGTAGGTGAACCGCCACCACCACCACCACCACCACCACCGCCACCGCCACCACCACCACCGTAGGGGGGTGGACTTGTTGTCCTTGGCGCCTCGCTTGGAAACTTGATAAACTTCTTTTGCCATAGAATGAAATGGCGCTTGACATCTCCAAGTCTTTTCTCCCCTTCAGGTGTAGCAATGTCAATCTCCAGGTCCTCAAACCCTTGGACTATGTCCTCCACCGTGACACGAGCATAGCCATCTTGAATGGGGTTGTTGTGGTGGAGTGCTCCAGGTAAACATGGTAAAGCACTGCCGATGGCTACCTTCATGGACATGTTCCCGATAGGATAATACAGATGACATTCTTTCATCTCCTTTATATAAATCCACAGGGGTAGCGAGGAGGCTCCGGTGCAGTAATTTCGACCACTAGAGGCTCCGGTGCAGTAATTTCGACCACCGGAGGCTCCGGTGCAGTAATTTCGATCGTCGTTGCATCTGCACCAGCCGGTGGGGCCTCCGTGGAATCCACTCTGCTTCTCCGCTGCTGGATTCCGAGATCCATTGGATGATCTTCATGCTGCACCGAGCTGCATCTCTTTCGCTACTAGTACACTCATGGTTTTCTTCATCACATCCATTTCCGATGCCAACGCGCCACAACATCTGATTCCCGATCCATCTTTCTCTTCGGCTTCAGTAACCGTCACGGGTCATCGTTCTGGGAACCCTATTTTCCACGGAATGTGCCCCATGCCTCGTACCGTCCTCCGTGTTCAGGATTCCCGAGGGCTTTTGTCGTAGCGTCGTTCTCTCTGTTGAACTTGATCTTCCCTGTTGAGCATCCTTCATTGCGTCAATAAGGGCTTGGGTGGGTTTAATTAATTTGCCCGGTAAACACACTCCCCTGTCTCCGGGTTCAGCGTTCCCCCATGCCCGTACCACCAGCTTTTGGCCCTTGGGTCCCATCCCTCCGTGCACTGGGCCAGTTCCTCGCGCCCTCATCTCGTTCTCCATCTTCTCCAACCTAGGCACCAAAATGCGATACCCTCCTGGCCCCATAACATGATTGTACTCCTTCTTAGCCGCATTTTCCTTATTTTTTTTTTCGATATTTCAATGAACTGCTCCGATTTCTTTTGCTTCACAAATTCTGGCCAATCATGTTTCAGTTTCTCATATTGTCCTTTGAAATCCGAGTCTTGTTCTGCTTGACAAAGTCACGGGCTAGATTTTGCTTGAATTTCCGGAATGCGTCGGCCATCTTATGAAGAGCGAACTGTTTGACTAGCCTCCTCCTCTCCTTGTTTTCCTCAATCTTGTTACCCTCCTCATCGAATTTGTTGTATTAGGAGGTAGAGCGAAATGTTCCATAAGCTTCTTGAAGCAATCTTTTTTGTTCTCTTATCGACAAAAGTGAAACCATCAATTCGTGCCTTCTTTGGCTCATTCCACTCCTGGGCGGTGATCGAGACGTTGTCTCTAACAATGGCTCCGCATTGGCTGACAAACTTGGTGGCGTTCTTGCGGGGCTCCGGTGACCTGCCGGTTGCCTTGTCGACAACCTCGATGGTGCATGTTTCTCCTTGTTTCATCGTCTTGGTTGCGCATACGCTTTGACGGCGTACTCGATTGTTTTGACGATCCGGCGAGGGCTAAAATAAGAAAGAGAGTCGCAGCGTTAGTACACACATATTTATTCAAATCAGTTAGTTTGTATCACCGGAGGCTCAATGTATATATATACCTCGGCGCGGAGGTGGTTGCTACTTCCATTTGAAGATGCGTCGTTTATCGGCGTTTCTTGACATCTTCTTCTTGTGGCGCCCTTCATCTTCACCGTCAAGGTTCAGATAAGAAGAGATATCATCTTCTTCTTCTCCGGTCGGCACATATTGAATATCGCGTTTATGATGCGAACATATGTGCTTCACCGTCCGGATCATAGTTGTCCATAATCGGGTCAGCTCTATCGTCCGCCATTATGTCGATCCTGAAAACATGTAGTAAAAACAAATTAATTAAGTGAAGAAGGCGGTGGCGGTGGCGGTGGCGAAAAGGCGGTGGCAAAAGGAGGCGAGGAAGGGGTGGGAGAGGGTGTCGCGGTAGAAAGCCTTGAGGCAGGTGCTCCGTGGTCGAACTTGGGGTCGCCCGGCGGTCTCGAGGTCTCTGGAAAGAAGAAAGCGGAGGAACACAATAAATAACAGAGCAATCAAAGCATCACAAAGCGTAACACAGCAATCTGGCGGTGCTAGGTGTGCCCTAACGGCAGCGATGGGTCGTGCCGGCGAAAGGAAACATCAGGAAAGTATCCCCGGTGATTAGCGTTTCAGACAGATGAACCGGAGGAAAGTTACGTGTTTGCTATGCTAGGGATGTGTGGCGGACGAGCGGGCTGCGTGTCCGGATCCGCCTCATCGTTACGAGCAACTTTCATGTACAAAGTATTTTCATCCGGAGTTACGGATTATTTTATATTAATTTTTAAAGTTTTATATCATTTTAGAATTAACAGAATTAATTAAATTGTGCATTAACTAATTAACCAAGTTAATTAGATTAATTAACAGATTACTTATATTAGTTATTTAATTAGGTTTACTAAACACAATTAATTAAGTTAATTAATTTAATTAACTGATTAATTAATTAATATATTTATTTATTTATTTTCTAAATTCTCTTCTCTCCTTTTTTAAATCGTTTGGGCGTGGGCCCCAATTGTCGTGGGCGAGGGGCCTTAGCAGGCGCCCGGCGCTAGCAGCGGCAGGTGCAGCCGAACCTGAGCTCTGCGGCCAAGGGCAGCGATGGCGGGCCGAGCAGGCGGCAGAGGCGGAGGAAGTGGCCGGTCCGGCAGCCGCAAGAGACGTCTTGGGAGCAGACAGCGCGCCGCCATCTGAGGCGGCGGCGACGAGACGGGCAGCGCAGCGTTCGGAGGGCAGGGAGGCAATGGGACGGGGCCCGATGGGGAGCTCACCAAGGAGAGGGGCGGCGTGCTGTGAGGAGGACCGGCGAAGGAGGCGAGGGGCCAGGCGGTCCCGTGGCGAAGCGAGGCGGCAATGAGGCGTCGGCAGCGAGACGAACCGATCGGAGAAAGGCGAGAATAGATCGGGCGTGGTATTTATAGCCCCCCTTTAGTCGCGGTGGGCTCGAGGCCCATGACTAAAGTACCCTTTAATCATGGTCGCCTGCCAACCGCGACTAAAGGTTTTTAAGCGGTTTTGCGTTCAAGCGCCCCACCTTTAGTCGCGGTGATGCAGCGACCAGCGACTAAAGGCCCACCTTTAGTCGCGGCTGATGCAGCGACCCGCGACTAAAGGCCTTGTGCTGCCCCACGCCCAAAGTTTAGTCCCACCTCGCTAGTTGAGAGAGCTCGAGAGTGGTTTATAAGCTGCTGCGCCACCCTCTCGAGCTCCTCTCAACTGCTTGAGCTTCGAACCCTAATCTGTCACTAGCTATGTGCTGTGGGCCTACTTGGCCTCCTGCGGGCACGAATCCTGACCCATGTAGGGTTTCTAGTCGTATTCAGGCCGTGGGGGTCCGATGGCGGCACTATTTTTTCCAGTTTTTGTTTTGTTTTCTGCATTATTATTTATTTTTGTTGTTTTTGCTTTATTTTTAATTCTTTTTTGCTTTTAGTTTTAGAAAAATTATAAACTTTCTGTTAGTGCCATTAGTTTTCAAATTTGAAAACACTTTTTTTGTTTTCTTTGTTTGCTTTATTTATTTTATTTTGTTTCTACTTACAACAAAATACTTAGAAGTGACACTATTTTTTCCAGTTTTTTGTTTTGTTTTCTGCATTATTATTTATTTTTTGTTGTTTTTTGCTTTATTTTTAATTCTTTTTGCTTTTAGTTTTAGAAAATTATAAACTTTCTGTTAGTGCCATTAGTTTTCAAATTTGAAAACACTTTTTTTTGTTTTCTTTGTTGCTTTATTTATTTTATTTTGTTTCTACTTACAACAAAATACTTATTATTCTTATTTTAGTCATGAATTACCTTGCCCAACCTTGACTAAAGGCCGCCATGAGTTTAGGGTTTTCCATACATTTCTTCCACTGTCTTCCGCCTCTTTCTTCCGCCACTTTCTTCCGCCTCCTGTCTTCCCGCTCCCATTTTTCCCGCCATTTCTCACTACATATATATGTAGCCCGGCAAGCCTTGACATTATCACATCTCTACAATCTCTCATCACTCTCTCATGGACACCAAACACATCACGGGTAATATAATTCACATGATCCATTCAACAAAGTTTGGTACAATAAATTATTA
Source organism: Aegilops bicornis (assembly GCA_021605145.1). NCBI lineage: Eukaryota > Viridiplantae > Streptophyta > Magnoliopsida > Poales > Poaceae > Aegilops > Aegilops bicornis. Next base: position 2,160,427 of record JAHIAL010000057.1, read on the forward strand.
CACATCATTTCTTCCCTTGTGTCCACTGCTTGCTTCTGATTGTCTTAGTATCCATGGAGCATCCTCATCATTTAACTTAATGCTTGGGTGGGGTGTTCACTTTGAAGGCGGAATTTCAGCAAACATATTATAATCTTGACATGTACATCTTGTCCTCCACTCCACGATGTTTCTTTTCCACTGAAAGAACAATGTGGCGCTTTGAATCATCGCATGATGTCTTGATCGTTTTCTTATCTTTCCGTTTCCTCGGTTTGCTACTCATGTCCTTCACATAGAAAACCTGGCGACATCTTTCGCTAGGACGAATGGTTCGTCAAGGTAACCAAGATTGTTGAAATCCACCATTGTCATTCCGTATTGCTGGTCCACCTTTACCCCACCTCCTGTTAGCTTGAACCATTTGCACGGAACAAAGGGACCTTAAAGGAGGGTCCATAGTCAAGTTCCCATATCTCCTCTACGTAACCATAATATGTGACCTCTTGCCCAAAATCGGTTGCTGCATCAAATCGGACACCACTGTTTTGGTTGGAGCTCTTTTTATCTTAGGCGAACGTGTAAAATGTATTCCCATTTATCTCGTACCCTTGGAAAGTCGTTATAGTCGAAGATGGTGTCTTGGCCAACATGTACTGACTGATCTACAACATCATTGTCATTCATTAAATGTTTTCTCAACCAAGCTGCCGAAAGTCTCCATGTGGGCCTTCCTAATCCAGGATTGAGCTTCCCGGGTTGTCGAGCGTAAAATATTCTTGTGTTTCTCAAAATGCAGAGCCACCAAGCTGGAATTGGTCGATGCTGTGGTGTGCTTGATCGAGAGAATGGCCGTCCATACATATCGTTGATTTCATTCCGATCGTGCCTTTTCCACTTAGTCTCCCCTCGTGCGCGATCGAGGAAGACCAATCGGCTTAAGGTCGGGAACAAAGTCAACACAAAACTCAATTACCTCCTCATTTCCATAGCCCTTGGCGATGCTTCCTTCAGCCTATGCGATTCTGAACATATTTCTTTAATACTCCCATGAACCTCTCGAAGGGAACATATTGTGTAGAAATACGGGACCGAGAGCGAAAATCTCTTCGACTAGGTGAACCAGGAGGTGCGTCATAATATTGAAGAAGGATGGCGGGAACACCAACTCGAACCGACAAGACATTGGATCACATCGCTTACGTAACCGTGGTAGAACTTGGATTGATTACCTTCGAGAAATTGCATTGAGGAATGCACATAGCTTCACAATGGCTACTCGAACATTTTCCGGCAGGAGCCCTCAAAAGCAATCGGAAGCAATTGCGTCATAATCACGTGGCGGTCGTGAGACTTCAGGTTTTGGAACTTTTCTCCGCCATGTTTATTATTCCCTTTATATTGGGCGAGAATCCAGGACGGAACCTTCATAATGCTCGGGCATTCAAAAAGATGACCTTCTCTTCTTTGGTCGGGCGTAGCTGTACGACCTTGAAACCATTCCGGATGCGGTCGCCGAGGTCTTTCAAGCGTTGCTGGTCCTGCCGTGCTTCCTTTGTATCATTTGTCTTCCCATACACGCCCAAGAAGCTTAGGAGGTTCACGCAAATATTCTTAAATAGCGTGCATCACGTCGATTGCGAGAAGCGGACATCTAGGACTTTCCAATATTCTAGCTCCCAGAATATAGATTTCTTCTTCCACATGGCTGCGTGCCCGTCGGCTCCCTTGAACTGATTGTCCGCGGGACCTTTCCAAAGATGACTTTCAAATCCTTGACCATATCAAATACCTCGGCACCGGTCGTTCCGCGAGCTTCGGCGGTGATCTGCCTTCTTGCCGTTGTAATGCTTGCCTTTCTTTCTTCTTGGATGAATTTTGGAAGAAATCGGCGATGCCCAAGGTACACGTTCTTCTTACAATTTGGCAAATGTACACTTTCGGTCTCATATGGCGATGCGTGCATGCATTGTATCCCTTATTTGACAGTCCCGAAAGGTTACTAAGAGCAGGCCAATCGTTGATGGTTACGAAAAACAACGCCGTAGGTCAAATTCCTCTTGTTTGTGCTCATCCCACACACGGACACCACCCACAGCTGTAAAAGTTCATCAACTAATGGCCTTAGGTACACATCGATGTCGTTGCCGGGTTGCTTCGGACCTTGGATGAGCACCGGCATCATAATGAACTTCCGCTTCATGCACAACCAAGGAGGAAGGTTGTAGATGCATAGAGTCACGGGCAGGCCAGGTGCTATGGCTGGAGCTACGCTTCGCCAAAAAGGATTCATGCCATCCGTGCTTAGAGCAAATCTTATGTTCCTTGCGTCGGCTGCAAAATCTTTGAACCATCATCGATCTTTCTCCATTGCGTTCCATCTGCGGTGTGTCTCAACTCCCGTCCGACTTACGGTCCTCTTTGTGCCATCGCAACAACTTGGCATGCTCTTTGTTCCTGAGCAGACGTTTCAACCGTGGTATTATAGGAGCATACCACATCACCTTGGCGGGAACCCTCTTCACGGGTTTACGGCCCTCAACATCGTCACCGGGGTCATTGCCTACGATCTTATAGCATAATGCAGGTGCATACCGGGCATTCATTCAAATTCTCGTATTCACAGCGGTAGAGGATGCGATCGTTGATGCATGCATGTATCTTGAGAACCTCTAAACCTAGAGGGCGGACAACCTTCTTTGCTTAAATGCGTCTTTGGCGGGCAACTCGTTATCCTTTGAAACATATTCTTCAACATTTTCAGCAAGTTTTCAAATGCCGAGTCAGCTACACCTGCCTCTGCCTTCCATTTCAGCAAATCCGATTGTGCAGCCCGGCTTTTTGAGACCATCATCGCATCCGGTACAAGCGCCTTTACGTGATCCTCTAACATGCGATCCAAATTCTCCCTCTCCTTTTCAGTTTAGCGGCGTCTCCGTGCATCGGCAATGGTCCGACCAAGATCATCGGCCAGGATCATCACGTGCCTCTTCTTCACCTTCCCCTTCACCTTGACATCCTCCATGAAAGTATCACCGAAATGAGCAAGATAGCTTTCATCGATGAAATCATCCTTCTTCATCTTCTTCCATTATAACCCCTCTTTCTCCATGCTTGGTCCAACAATTATAGCTTGGCATGAAACCCTTACAAGCAGATGCATGTGAACAACTCTTGAGGAAGAGTAACCCTTCTCATTCTTCTGAGATAACACATGGACAGATAACAAAACCCCCGGCTTGTTCGCATTAGCCACTACGAGGAAATCTTTCAAACCCGTAGTGAACTTCGCGGAGAGTCGGTTACCGTACATCCATTGCCGATTCATCTGCATTATTATAATATAAAATATATAATTAACCATCATGCATTTGTTAAACTAACTAGCTACAAACAATATAAATTAAACAATGAACTACACACATGCATATTGACACATCAAAGGTTCATCAAGTTGCTAACATGATCGAAGAGTGTGGCTCCAACACTTCATGTCATGTTTCTTTCATGCTCTTGGGGCATTTCATCAAACACCTTATGTGCATAAGAGGAACCAAAAGCAAACCTACACCCACTTGTGAAGAGAATGGCTCCAAGCGGCTAAGTGTTGGCTGCTGGATGGGTATATATAGGGGAGGGGCTTTAGTTGCGGTTGGCACGGCAAACCGTGACTAAAAAGGTGCCGAAAACCTTTAGTCAGCAGTTGTCCTGGCCAACCGCGACTAAAAACCCCTCACGTCGCCTAGCCAACGGCGCCACAGGCCCGAGCCTTTGGTCGCGGTTCACCTCGAACCAGCGACTAAAGGTCCCATTAGTCGCGGTTCCTACAGCTTCGCGACTTATGGGGCTGGACGGAAGCCTGTTTTTCTACTAGTGATCCGCATCCTTCTCGATAGTCGCCATCGTCCCTCTTAGGCACCTAGATAAAAAATTTCTTACAGTAGTGACCAGGTGTGAATTTGTTGATCGCAGTTGAAGCAAAGTTTGGCACGACGGTCGTTCATCTTTGTAGTCGTGAGGCGCTTGAAGGGCCTTCTACCTAGTGTGGCCCACGTGATTCCCGAGGTATCTATTTGTGCAGCCTTTGTAGGAGCAGTAAGGGCCGGGGTAGACGAGCGAGTGGGTTGAGAGGGTGGGTGTTAGGCAGTAGCTGAGTAGCCGATGGACCCTAGTCCTCGTCCTCTGTGTCACAGTCTCACATGCCTGGGCTTGGTCCATTGTGTCTCTTGTGTCGCCTTATAAAGGGAGACGAGTCCTAGGGTCACAAACTCTCCCAAGTAGCATGCTTTTTCTTAGACTTACGGATGCATTAAAGTGTGAAGCCTTTTATTGGTTCACGGTGAACACACCTACTATTAGATTTGCCTGCCATCACTTGTGTACGACCATGGTTCAATCATGAAGTACAAAAACTGGATTATAAGTAAATTCAACCATGATTCAAATTACTTATCAGATCAAGATATCTCAAAATCTGGGACACCCATATGACCGGAATTGCAATTAGATGGCTTAGATTAGTGTTTGTGTAGGATCAATGAGAGGGCTTGAAAGGCGCCTCATAACATTATCATCCAACATATTAATTTCCCAACTTGTATTATTTCCTAAGTTCATTTATTGGGACTATATACTGCTTTTGTGTTAATCACTAAGATATACTAAAAATCGAGTTGACTGGATCTGAATGTTTCAGTAATCTTATTAACCTTGTAAGTAAATTGCACTGTATACAAATGAAAGAAAATATGAGCTGCACTGAACTATTTAAAATGAACTACAACTTAAATAAATATCAGTTTTACGTAGATAGATATGAATGAAAAGTTTGGGTCTTACAATACAATACGTAAGGTGAAATATTAGACCATAATGTCTCTTGCTAAAACAAAAATTCAAGCTATATGTATCCTAAACTGAACCTTTACATTCACGAATTTGCAAAGGCCCATCAACTTTGAATTCGTAACTTTCATAAAACACACATTTTCCTAATTGAAGTCAGCTGAAGCTAATAACCTTCTCAACCATCTGAAAGAATTGTTTCATTTGTCCCATCCTGTCGAAAAATAGAGGGGTGATACAATCGATCACTAACAGGTGAACAAATAAGGAGAATAGGTTGAGGCGATAAAAACTACAATGCAAATAGAAATTAACATATCAAATCTATCAGTAACAAAATGGAGCGGCAATATAAGAAGAGTCAATCACATAAAAATGTCGGTCAGTTAAATAAAAATGCTGCGAAGTAAGAAACATTACTGCTAAAAAAATTGGAAGACCCATGCAAAGATCAGCTTGAGTGGTACTTCAAGGAAAACAATAAATAGTTACACTCATGAATTCGTGATGCGGGACTCCAAATGAGAATGAAAGCAACCACCAAAATAAGTTCACGCTCTGAAAACATAGGTGAAGGTTGGCACTGTAATAGATAAATGTTTCTAGATTAATAAGTGAAATAAATCATTTCATCAACCGTTGAACAAAGGGGTCGTTATGTGCATAACTTTCATGTAGCTAATGGTGAATAAGATGGCAGGCAAACAACCATCTGAAAAAAAAATATCCACACATTATTCTTACCATATTTTTAATAACAATTTATTGATGTTAGAAGCCACAGGTATCTATACATTTCTTTGGCAGTTGGAAGAGAAACTGAGATCCACCAAGAGAGAAATCATCCATACCTGTGAAAATCAGCAAATGGAGACTCAAGTCAGACCTGAAAGATTGTACTCCCTCCGTAAACAAACATAAGATGTTTTAGATATTTTAGTATGGACTACATACGGACTGAAATGAGTGAACAACTACATTGAATTAGTCTATATACATCCTAATTAGAAAAAGTTAGAACGTCTTATATTTGTTTACGAAGGGAATACTTTTTTTTACTCGATAGTAATTTTACCCTATTTGTGAAATTTAATTTCTCATAAATTTCTACAACACTTTTTACCATTGTCCAGTTCAGTGAATTATTTTACTGACATAGAAGCCCACGATTGTTGTACATGGCCTCTAGAGGAACATGGGAGAACAAAGTACTCTGCTGTCCCCTTATAGTGAAAAATCAAATAAAACACAGTAGCACTTTTCTTCTTCAAAGTTAAGATGGTCATTTTTTTAGTAATGGAATGGAGAGCCTTATTCTAGAGTGGGGTTGCTACTTATGCTTTAAAAAGGTTAAAAAAATAGCATGCAGCAATTGAGTTTACTTTGGGAGAACGAAAAAATACTTTGGGGAAAAACACTCTTGTCTTCTTTCACTCTCTGTCCTTCAGTGAACCAAAAAGCCGTTCTTGATAATCAAATATTAACCTGTTCATGTAACTTGCTTAACGTGTTAGTACAACATTATAATTGGACATAAACTGCTATTTAGTATGTATTGTGTAAGTGCAGAATGTGCATCCCTCGGTATATACTATATAGAAATAACATTAACACGTGTTGTAGTGCATATCTGTAGGCTCCAATAATTAATTAATGTAAATAGGATCACCGCAGCAATCTTCTTTGTTGATTCTGAATTTTGAATTGTAACTAAAGAATACACAACATGTAGAATGGGGAGGTTCCGGTTGGTGAATATAAATGTTCAAATTGCACTATTTTCCGCATGGTCATCTGGCGACCTTTTTTACAGCTTCATGTAGGGAACCTGGTCGTAACTCGTAAGCAGGCACAGATTGATACTACATGTACTCTTCTCTAAAACAAACCCTACAACTTCAAGCATGAGAAATTAGGATGTACATATGCAAAAAGAAAAAGAAAAAGAGTTCTTGTCAGTGGGTTGCTTTATGATCTGAATTTGTAATCAAACAAAAGTTCATTGCAGTTTCTACAGAAATTGGTTTTTACCATTAACCGGTATGTGCCAAATGGAAAGCTCTAGCACATATTAAGATCCCGAGTTGTTACAGAAGTGCCAGAAAATCATAGCTATAAGAAAAAAGTGCATTGCCTATACATATACTGAATTGTGAATAAATTACTGCCTTATTTAATATTTACACGTAAATGCAGATGTTATATTTTTGGCTAGTGTAATAGATTTCTTGCACAATTAACATAACCAAAAGGAAGTTAACAAAATATCTGATACTACAAAAGTTTTGACTGATGTGAGCAATTATTCTTTACAGAAACTGCGACTATTACCTTCTAGGTACAAAAGTAGGAGATGCATCATTAAATTGAAAAGAATAAACTTACCTATATAACCAGCCATTGACACTACCAGATACAAAAAACGCTCACCAAAGAAAGCAGAAGTGAGGATATTCTAAATTGCATTTAACGCAAACCAACTGGCATACTGTTTAGAAGCGAGTGAAAAGATGTGCTTTAGGTACCCAGAGTTGATGTTCGAATAAAATATCAGGTTATTAGATAATTTTATCCATATCTTAGGTACTAATCCTTTATATATCTTTGGGTCCAGGATATATTAGCATGCAAGAGAAAGAAACCTGAGCTTCTGAAATGCTAAATGATGATTGCTCCTTCAGATCATTACATTTGTCAGCAGAAGAAAAAGTTGGAAGAACAAATACCAAATGGATAATCCATGAGATTCTCCAAGTAAATATGCGACAACATTACACCTTATGACAATACACTTGTATTAAATAATCAATAACAAGAACTCAAGCTCACCGAAATAAGTAAAAATATACTGCTCCTGCAGTGAACACAGATGGAATACCTGATTAATTATCTTGGCTGGTGTAGAACCTATGCACTGAAGTCTACTCTTGTAGTTCAATTGCCGAAAGAGGCAAAATTACAACACTATTTTATTAAAGGAGAATATGTTAAAACTATTATCACAACCAGAAAATATAATAGGATAGTGGAAAGATAGAAAATGCATGTACTGTGAGAAGACACTCACAGAAGCTAAGATAGGAGTGACACTGAGCTGTCAAATATTGACATTCTTTTTATTCAGCATTTCATGCTATGCTTTCTAGGTTCGTGGTATAGTTATATGAAGAAAGTTCTTTGCTTAATCAAGGGACCATACATTCTCATGTTGTGCATGTTCTCACCAACCTGAAAGCAATCAAGCATCATGTGCACAGAGCTCGCTGCTCCCCTTGTCACCTTCACTGTCACCTTGCCAACAGGGTTGTTCTCCTTGTTCTGTGGATTGTATGCAAGAGCAGGAGCCTATCTATATTTGAGGCGCGTGTTCTTTCCAACCATCAGCTACCTCTGATGCTCAGACCTCATCTTGAGCACCGGCTGTCATAATTCTCCGTAGGCTGCGTGCTGCTCCCTTGAGTTCTTGGTGTGCATCAGTTTATTAGAGATTGAAAAGTAGATCTGCTCCCTTGTGTTTTCTGTTGCGTGCTGTCTGTTGTAGTGTCGTGTAGCTGTGCCTCCTATAACCCCAAACTCTGTTATCTTTGCATAATAAAGTTTCAGCTGGGGCAGAGCCGCACCCTTGATCTGCTCAAAAAAGAGGCATAATTAATTTTATTTCCATCTACTGAAACGTATTCCTCGGAACCATAGAACGCACGTGAAGCATGAGATTCTCACGATCCAAACTGGCATCCAACAATTCGATCCAATCGTCAATAAATCCTCAAATATGGAGTATGTTCTTTCAAAGGAAGTATATAATATTTGTTCATTTGATATTACAGAGTTTGTAATATGGATCATGGAGTATGCTAGTTTAGTGGAGGTGCTTTTGATATGAAATATCTTTAGAGTTGTAGACATTATATATTTCAAAAATCACACAACAAGGATCTTTATGAAATATCTTTAGAGTTGTAGCCATCTTGTATTTCAACAATCACAGAACAAGAAAGAATCTCGTGTGAGGGAGAGGGAGAGGTGCGAGGGTTAGTACACTTGGTTGTAGGGTATATTCTCTATATTTTTGATGTGACACTCGACTTTTGCAATTTCGCCAGTTGGAGCAGATGTTGATAGACATATGCTGGGAACATTTTGATCAAGGAAAAGGTTTATATGCTGAAAAAGATGTTTCGGTAAGTTAACTCTATATTGTAACTATGAATAACTTAATTCATGCCGACCATAGCACTACGGAAAAGTTGTTTCGGTATGTTAATTCTATGGATTACTCTATAGGTGAAAATATTTGATGCCATCAAACATCGCCGGAGAACTAGAAACTTGACTGTAATTGTATCGGATCTTGGAGAAGACATTGTGAAAGGTAAACATGTCTCTATTATAAGTCATATTTCGCATGAGCCAAAGATACATCTACTCTAATTGTGATGTTTTTATTTGTTGTAGGCACTTACCCTATCATGGGTAAAGAAGCCATGTCAGTCTCTTATGATTCTTGAGCTTGGCCTGAGAGAGGTAAACATCTTCCTTTTTAACATAGTTTAGATTCAACACGTTTGAACTCAAATTCTAAGGTTGTAGAGGAGATTGTTCTGTGCGGTAAACAACTAAATGAAGAAATCATTTGTTATTTCTCTTATCTCATTCTGTTTGCATTGGAAAAACACACACTATTTTGATCAATCTTTAGCTGGCAATTTAACCACTGATCGCTAGCGAAGCATGCTCTTCAAAGTTGTATCTAACGGAACCTTGATGTTTTTTTTTATTTGTGTAGGTGCTTGCCTGCTGCTGGCCTCCATGGACGAGCCATTGGAAAAAAACCTTGCCTGCCAATTGTAAATTCAAGTTCGGCATAATCTTTGTGTGTCTGTTCCCAGACAGAAACTTCAAATTGTGCATGCCTTTGGAACGGTAGAAGCAGCTTAGTTTAGAGCATAACTCACATCCTGTGAGTTACTACTACTTATTTTGAGTCTTGTGAAACTCACATCCTGTCCTTATGCAAGTGAAGCTGCCGCGGATGATGAATTGAACCCGGTAATTATGCTAGTGTAATGTTTAGACTGCAGAAGCAGAATAGCTTAGGGATTACTGGCTACTACTGTACTCCGTAAATGTATTCAGTTCGGTGAGACTCGCATCCTGTCTGTACGCTGTGGATGATGAATTGAAGTTGGAAGTCGGTAACAGTCTTCTATTTGAGATTGCGTGCACAATTTCAACTGCAGGCAACCATGTAAGAGGACCTGCGCTTGCACCCACCAGGACCTTTACTCCTCCCACACTACTCCACCGTTGAATGTATCATTGTAAACGGCTGGGCCATTGGGAGAGACCAGAGGATTTCATGCCGGAGAGGTTTTCCTACCACAAGGTCAATATTTTAAGTACTTGCCATTTGGATCCGGACGAAGGATGGCCCCCAGGCAAATTTGGCGCTCGCTACAACGGAGATTATGCTAGTAAATCTCATGTACCATTTCAAATTGGGAGGGTCCCAATGAGAAAGAGGGAGTAAAATGCATAGAACCGCCACAGTCATGTCATGATAGCGAAAAGTATTTCGCAGCGAACCGAATTTCTGACAATGGCAAAAACACCGACCTACTTTTTCTTTTCATATAGCAATCCCGGGCCAATGGCAAAAACAATGGTATTATTGTCCATGACTAGTAAAATACAGCGATATTAATGAGAGTCATGCATTAAGATTGAGGTTTGCTAGCAAGCAGAGGAGGTGAAAGTCATGCATTAAGATTGTTGGCACGTTGCAAAGCTCTCCTTTATCAAATTCTTCTGATTGCAAAAAAGGTTCCAAAATCATGCATGTCATGTTATGATCCAAATTCAAGTATATTAAGATTTTCAAGCTGTTTAATCTCATAACAACAATGTGATTACAACCAAAGAGCCTATTCCTATGTCTCAACAGGTTGGAATTTCGCCTCCCACCTTACCTACTGTTGTTGCACTCAATTGAATACCTAAACATCTATATTCTAAATGCCATGAATAATGGGAATTTTGGACATTGTACTCCACGATATGCTCCATAATATGTTTCCCCACATCTTTATAATCCAGTGACAGGGCATTATATCAATGGTCGTGCTTACCAATCAGGCGTCCAATTATACAATGACCAAAGGAATATGCATGGCACTCGATTAGGGGCGCATACCGATGTTGTGTTAAAAGCACCCAAATTAGAGACACCGTTGTTCTGGTGAAGATCCAATAGTTTGGCTTATATCACGTGAAATATTCTTTGACAATCAGGCTCTCCATATGGGCAAAGGTTAAATTAGCCACATGTCATTTTTCAGGGCAGGGCTTCCACATAGCTTAAGGACATATGTGCTCCCTGACAGATGGTCACTTGGCAACATTTCTGCAATTTGATACTAGCAGATAGGTTCACTTGAAGCTAATGCACATGAAGCACTAGAGATGTTGCAAAATGTCAGACAAACTCATGAAGTGGCAGCTTCCCTAGGAAGCCTTATGGCGGGGTGATACGGCTCATGACCCTCTGCCTCATGGGTCCGCGTTATCAGGTCGGTTTATGTTGAGCGGTGGAGGAATGAGGTGGGTTTTTCCATGGGAGAGGAGGTTGGAGGATAGTTCGCTCGATGGTTTCTCCTCTGCTTCGCTGGGCTAGGCACGCAGGCTGTCCGTGGATGCCAGCGAGGAAGACTGTTCAGCACGGCCATGGTGCCACCAATCACCATGTTCTTCCTGTAGCGGAACACAACGAGTCCATGAGAGTCTTCTTGGGATTTTTAGTTGTAACATGGTCTTTTAGTCCATATTTAGTCCAGGAACCAAATAGGTAGAAACTTTTTAGGGACTAGCGACTTTCTTAGTTGGGACTAAAAAAGTTATAGGACTTATAAACCAAACAGGGCCTAAATTGCCAAAACCATCACAATTGCATTGCTCAGGGCGAAAAGCCACGGTTTTCATAAAAATTTGCTGAAAACACTGATTTTGAGTGATCGCGTTGCCAGAAGCACTAACCGGTCGATTGACCATGTTTTGACAGAAAATCTGACATCCCGGCCCCAACAGTCAGGGCCACATGCCAAGTGAGAGAAGGCGAACACGGACGGCCGTTAAGGGTGTGCTGGAGTCGTGCGCACTCGTAGTACGACGTCGAATCCAGAGCGGCGGCGACCAGTTCTCCGGTGACGGCCCGCATCACCCACGTGCCGACCTCCAGCTGCGCCAGCCCACGCATAGCATTGTCGGAGGTTCATAGCCGCGTCGTCGACGAGCTCAAGGTCCATGGCGGACAGCGGCAGTCGGAGCTCCAGGGCTGATGGCTAGGGGTCGAGGGCGAGCAGTAGAGGAGAGGGGAAAGCAAGAGGGCCTCTCCACGGAGTAGTTGGAGAATACAGCGAGGTTGGGGGAGTTCAGGAGGTCACGGATCGAGCGACGGCGGTGGCGGCCGTGGTCGGAGAAGACAGTCCGATTCGCCCGGCACGGGTGCATGCGCGTTGTATTGGAGCTTGAAGGAACCTTGCCGCAGCAGGATGCGGTCGTTGGACATGCAGGCGTTGAACGGCGGCGCTCGGCGCGCTCTGGATGGATCGTGGTCGAGCTCGAGGTGGGGACGGCAACCCGGCACCAGCGAGACCGCGCGGCGGCTGGGCCAGGCTAGTGCGCACGGCTGTAAGGCACGCTAGTGCGGTGCTAGCAACAATAAGCAGCGGCGGCGCGGCGACCAGCATGCAGCAGCGGCGCTAGCAATAGCAAGCAGCAGCTTGTCCATGTAGAAGTGCATGGTCTAAACAATGCAACCAAAAGATCGATCTGATGGAAGAGACTAGGCAGCACATTATCCGTCAACACTCCCCCTTACGTGTGGCTCCCTCAGGCCTAAACATGGACCGAAAGTGTGCTGCAATTTAATTGCGCCAGTCGAGTCTTGAACTCAAGACCTCTTGGCTCTGATACCATGTAGAAGTGCATGTTCTAGCCAATGCAACTAAAAGACCGATCTGATGAAAGAGACTAGGCAACACGTTATACGTCAACAGTCCATGCCGGCATGCAGGTGCGGAATGGGAGCAGGAGACGAAGAGACACACGGCAGGTGTTTGCGGGAATGCCTGTAGGAGGGAAAAGAACAAACACGGTGACATGTGGGCCCTAACTCTATCTTAATGGTGTTGCCAAAAAATGTAAAATTTTGGTGCCACATAGGACTGACGACAGGGCCCCAATGTCAGATTTTCTGTCAAAACACACTGATTAGTGTTTTCGGCAGTGCGATTATTCAAAATAGATGTTTTTGGCAAACATTTATGAAAACAATGGTTTTCTGCACTGAGCGACGCAATTGTGATGGTTTTTGGCGATTTACTCGAACACAACAGCCGGCTTCATTAGGAGGTGACATCCATCCGGACATAGATTGCTTTTTTCCTTCCTTGGTAAGGCTTCTTGATCTTTGCTAATTGGTGACTACGGTCAGCAGAATATCGGGATCCAAATGACCAAATCTTTACTTTGTGTGTCAACTTTTTATGGTTGAAGTCACACTGTTTGGAGTTTGCGCATCCGTTGTTGTTGCATCTTTGATAGCTGCTATATTACTTGACTAGATCAGGATTGCGCCTTGGCGCGAGGGTGCCGGTCCAAATGTTTGTATACACACAATAAGAAGCCTCTGAATAATGCATGAACATAGAAAGCATGTTTCGCCGATAGGTTTAGCACTAAATATCCTAGGCATAAAAGATACGACAACACGTAGTAGCTTACAGACAATTTATAAACCAAACCGATAAATCCTTGGTTGGTCTTAGGGTATAGAAGTTGAAGTCATCTTGACAGGCTTAACATAGACCAGATAGAAACTGTGGCTTCTCGCACACCCGCGGGTGCGATCACTCCCAACCAGGTAATAAAGCATCAGATGAAAGATGTAAGAACACCAGCAAGTAACAATACAATGTACATTCTTTATCGAGTTAAAAGTAGCTCACAACAAATACATAAAATACAGAATCAACTTCTTCACTGAGAACAAAACATGGAAAGCACATGCATTTATTAGTTTGGTCAGACCAGAATTGCTCATCACAACAAAGTTCAAGTAAACTGCAAATTTGCAGTAGAGCAAACCCTGGCATTTCACTTTTTGCTCACAATATTGGGATCACAAATTTAGTGAATCTAGTAACTGGATATTTATCACCCCACTTTTCAGCATACAGTTTCCTGTTTATTTTACTTGAGAGAGCCCAACACGCGATGGGGCAAAATAGGGACAAGGAGGAAGGTAGAAGGGCAGCATAAACATCTCGTCTTTCACGGCTGGTTATGGGCCGAGACAAAAAGGCGGTTGTTTCTCAATTTGACTAAAAATGGTCTGCCACAACCAAAAACACACAAATTGGCCTGCTACAGAGACATTAGTTAGTAAGCAAATGTCAATACTATTATTAGTCTGCAAGTACATCAGTCTACAAATTCACTTGATAAATAATGCTTATACCGTCAACTAATCACAAATGCAAGGAATTCAAATAAACAGTGATATGAGCTTGCTGAAAAACAGATTTATAACAACCAAACTGATAAATCATGACAGACAGAAAATAAAACGGTGTTACTGGCTTATATAAAACCATGCCAAGACATGTAACACTTCTCATGTAAGCCACCACAGTCGCTGGTACTAATCTCATGCCAACACATGCCCGAAAGAGAAATATGGAATGGCTAAACTCCCTTCAAAGATGTCTAATTAAGGTTTATATAACTGCAATCTCTTTGACAGAAATCAATATATATCAACAGCTAGCAGCTAGCCATACATAGTATTGTGCAGGAAGACATTTCTTCAAAAAGAACACTGCAAATATGTGATTTCTCGGGGAATAACTTTAGGAGCACCGGGATTACATACTAGCCAAATTGAATACAACTATATATATTCAAAAAAAAGCATGTATATGTGAGGTGATTAAACTTTAATTGGATAGGGTTGATCCTATTTGTGCCTTTCTGAAGAAATAGAAACTAAGCCATCAACACAATCACTGGATCAAATAATAAATGACCTAAACCAAGATTGATATGTGGAAAGACGCAACCGAGTCGCATAATTGACTTGTTTCTATTATTAATTGTTTTTTATTGCAACTATGAATATGTGGTTGTAACTACATAGTTATAACCTAACTTACATGACAAAAATAGAACATGGATCTATGATTCTCCAAGGAGTAATTAATTTCCCTAAAAAAACAATAATTCATAGTCCAATAGTAGCTGAACTGATAGCCATTCTTTCCTGGCGATATATGGATCAATCAATAGAGAGAGGGGTGCCAGGGACTCACCTATTAAGGATGTAAGCGGTTAAAAGGGGCGACCTTGCCTCGGTAGGGCTCGATCGCAACCAGAATAACATTTTGTCGGTTTTAGTAACACTAATATTTGGTTAATGGGGCACCAAAGGAATCTCCTATATGATTTAGTGATTAAAGAATAATATTAAACGATGAATCTCCCATTGGTTCACAACTCCAAATTAGAGAGGTCGCCAATAATGCTGAGCATGGAAAGGCTTCTTTAGTTTAACAATGCTTATATCCCCAGTCCAAACTCTACATATTTCAGCTCACTAATGCTTACAAAAAATAAAAAATAGTACCCTGACTTTGGAACTTGAATCTGCAAACATGGTGTCTAACTAAAAATCAGAGTCATGGTCAAGATAGAGGAGCACCTCCTGAACGAGAGCGGTGGCTAAAAGCATCAGACCACCAAAACATCCCATAGCACACAGTCCAATAGCGAACCATCTCCTGAACCTAATTAAGTAGTGTATATATGAACCTAAACTACATGACATAAGCTGAAGAACAACATGAGCATGCAGATCCAACTCTGTGAAATAGCAAACAAAAGGCCCGGAAAATTCACCTCTAGAGGAGGTCTCTGAGAAGCATCAAGTCGCCATCCTTGTCTCCATTCCGCTCACCGCCACGAGACTCATCTCCTGGTACCCACCCTGCATCCAAGAGCCAATCGTCAGAAACCCACCAGAAGACCAACACATCACGTGCTCGTCTCTGCTCCTATTGAGTACATGAACATGATATGTTCTGGGCTACAAAGAACTATTAACTTTTTAGGAATTTTAAGCAACGTTATAGAAGCTGAAATACAACCAGATATATTTTAACAACATGTTTATAAGATTATGTTGTGCCTTTTCTTATCTATTTGTCACAATATATTATATAATGGGTACATGTTATCTGGAACATGAAAGACAAGGGAAATTTAAAGGGGTCAACTGTTATACAATACATATGTACCCAGAGCCATTAACTTAAAAGGGTCGATATATTTTCTACACTATGTTTTGTGAAATTAACTCTTTTATGTACCTCCCTCACAAACATTCACGGTTACCAAATCTAGATGATTTTTATTTGAACTTTTAGAACTGAATACCAAGAGCATACATGCTTCTTACTTTGCAACCTTAGCTAAACATAGTGGAGAGAATACGAGGAGTGCTGTTAGGAAAAAAATTAAGTTAATAATTGTCCCTGCAGTTTCCATCAGATTAACATTAAAACTCATCTAAAAGTAAGACATAGCAGGCCAAATGTGAATTGCATTACAGAACAAGGTTTTAAATTGCGCAGTTCGATAAAAGTAAGTTAAATGATGTGTGCTCTATGGTATGCAGATTGTTTCATCCTTAGAAATTTTAATGTAAAATCAGGCTATCTGCTAGCATAAAGGTGGCTTTTAAATATTAGAATGCCACTTCAAAGTTGAAGTAAGTATGAACCCATAGAAAATCAGTAAATCACCACTAGCCAACCATAAACAGAGAGGAAGTAATATGAGCTGAGATCTCCAATGGCATAAAAAAATTTAGGGCATATTTGACATATCATTTTGAAGTTAAAAATAGCAAATAAGCTACAGCCAAGAAAGAACACAATAAGTAGCTAGAGAGTATACACTACTTTGTAATAGGAGAGGAGGTAATTTACCCGGCAAGGTATTGTCACTGATTCCAACATGAAAAAGGGAAGAAAACTAGGATAATCCCAGCCACATCTGTCCACACAAAAAAACACAAGTCAATACACCAAAGGCATGCCCAATACAAAAGGAGCATCACAACACGCATCATAAAAAGTACCTGTAAAACGCTCAGGCGTGTTTGTAGACCTTGGGAGCTGATTAATTGGAGTAAGTGCATAGGTGCAGAAAGGACATTCTGCTTCTAGACCCTCCCACCATGCAACAGATGTATACCTAGTGAACTTAATCATGTATTGACTCTCCACCGGCCCGAAGACATACTTCTTGAGAAAGACCAGAAACTTGCAACGATCATCAACCCACACTCTTGGAGGACACATATAAATTGGTTAACAAACTTCTTAGGCATCTCTGCATACATATGGTTGCCCTGCGAGGAAAAGAGTATGGTTCAACAGAGGAGAAATAACCAACCATTAAACCTTGGCGCGAGGGTGCCGGTCCCAACATGTTGATCAAAACCGGTAATGCTAAGTTAGAAGGAATCCAGGTTTAGCACGGGTATTCAAACAGGATATAACAAACTAAAAGGAAAAAATAAACATTCACATGTAATAGGAGCAAAACATCATCGAGTTCAACATCGTCATGAGAATTAAGGCAACATTCAGTTCGGTGCGCATTAAGTGAAACCACAACAGGTAACCACCTGACGTAAAGTTCGGTACTAAGAGCACGAACACAAGAGAGTAAGTACCAAAAGGAGGAACACACTAAAAAAGGTAATAAAAATCTACATGGCCATAGCTATCAGGCATATACTATAATAAGTTGCTTCAATTAGTTGCATAGAACAATTTATCGACGCGTTTGGTTGGGTGGAAAAGTCTCGTTTCGATTCTGATAGCTTTCCAATAACACAACTGGAGTTGACTTTGATAATGGCACTAAATAATTAATTCTAGCATCCTGGTTTGTTTAATTAGCTCCATTGTAGAAAGTTTTAGCATCCTGGGTTGTTAAATTAGGGGGCTACAAATTAGCTCTAGCATCCATGCTTGTTTAATTAGTGAGCCACTAATTATTCAAATAACCGAGAAGTAGATACACACAATCAGTGATGTATATGCAACACTAAAACAACCATTACTTGCGTTGCTCTCATCATGGCACATTGCCTGCTTGTCAACAACGAACATACGAGAGGACCAAGGAGATAGCAAGTCGTAAATCATCACATATATGATATATGTATCAACTTTGCATGAGTAATATGTCCAATGCCAACGGTAGCAAATAAACAGAATCTGAAGAGCTTTCAAACACAAAATGATGGACTCAAAGTGTTTATTTAGTCTCCATGCTCTGAAAATACACAGAAATTTCGAGACCTCATATTTACGTATCATTTCTTTTACAAAGTATTTTGCCAAGATATAAAACTCTACAAAAGTCAGGAAGTGACATCAAATGAGTACTTGGGCGACATCAATAAACAAATCTAACATTGAGAGAAAACAATCTATAAGCTTTAGCGAAGCAATCTTGGAAACACTATATTACGGCATCCAATACTTCTATAATCTCTATAGTTTTACAAATAGGAAACACTATATTTCTCTCAAAGTTAGATTTCTCTAAAATTCTTAGCACAGAAGGATGCTAGAAATATACGCTACTTAGATCCAGAAATATAATCTTGGAATTGGAAACACTATATTGATGTCTTCCAAATGGAAACGGCAGCACTATACTCTAAAAGTCTCCAAAATTGAATACAACTATTTTAGCGTGCACAACTTATACATGATGGTGATGCTTAGACATTTATTTCAAGTAGAATTCTAGCAGTGCTGCTGGAAATGCAAACCAAAAAGCGCCAGATGTTTTTTACCTTGCCATTGAGTACCAACAGCTCACCATCCACCCACCGTGGGTTTATGAATCCATGTTGTGCTATTCTTCCCCGACCTTTATAGCTGGCAGTCTAAAAATTGAAACAAAGGTCAGGAACACATATGCTCATGTGCTTGGCGAATATCCAGCAGATGAGTTTTGCTTCAACATACTCGAAAAACTCCACATAATCAGTATGTGCTTCAGCAGGGTAAAAAGATGGGATGGAGCTCACCATGTCCACCTGCAGCAGCAGCAACAACATCTGAGCAACTTGCACACAAAACAAAACAAATCAAAGACAGGATGAACGAGAGGGAGGGGAGATGAAGAAACAGAGAAGACAAGGGGAGGGAGGATCGGAGGGAACCAACCAGGGCCGGAGATCCGAGGTCGCCATGGCCGGAGATGGGCGTCGTGGATGAGGAGGATTACACCATCGGTGGTGCTCGCTTTCAGCTCAGCTCGATGCTCTCCACCGGTCGCCCACTCCATCCCGAGCTGAGCTGAACGACCCCGCCAGCGCTAGCGCCAAGCTCAAACGCCGACGACAGTGGCACCGACCGAGGAGGAGAGGATAATGGAGGCGCCGGGCGCGGACGCGTGGTGGTCTTTGGCGGTGCTGGCCTGGCGGCGGCGGAGGGTACAACATCACCAAGATCCTGGCGGCGTGCGGGTACTCGCAGTTCAACAAGCTGCTGACGCAGACGCGGATCGCCTCACGGGCGAGATCCTCCCGCGGGCCACCGGCTCCTAGACCTAGGCATGGCTACGAGGATCAGAGTGGGAGGGCAGGCGCAGGGTTGGTGGGCTGCGTGGGGGCGCTCACCGCGGTGGAGACGAGCTCGTCGGCGTAGGAGCCGCCGAAGGCGTGGACGCGGACAAGCGAGGCGCTCTGGTCGCCGGTTCGCACGACGCGGCCGCCCCCCTCACGCCGGTGGGCGCCCACGCGAGCGAGTAGCCTGGATGCGTCGGTGCGGGCGTCGAGAGGAGGGTCGCAAGGCGACAATGGCGGCGGCAGCGGCGGTCGGGGCCTGCTGCTTCACTTTGGAGGAGGGGGCTGTGGGGAGGAGAAGAGGCGGGCTGGGAGGATGGTGGCGAAAGGGAGGAGAGGAGAGGCGGGGCGGGGGAGAGAGGGAATCGGCTAGGGTTCGGCGCTAGCTCTCCGTTTATACCGGGAAAACGAAATGATCAAATACCCGGTGGGGGCACGATGTTACATTTTGCTGCCATTACTATTCATTCCAGCGGTGTCAATCCCAGATCCAACGGCCCGAGCTTCTCCGGATCTCGATCGGACGGACGAGAACGCATCAAGGAAGCGATCCGACGGCCGAGAGTGCCTGAGCTCTAAGGATCCTTGTACATCCATCCTTCTCTTATTTCTGGATTCATGCCCCATTAGAGCAATTCTAGCAAACCCCTTATATCGCGTCGAATTGCAAAATAACTGTCAGTTTTCAGTTTTATGCCGAAAAAACAGCCCAAACACACACCTTAAACGCCCCCGACCCTTCAATTTTTTTGAGGGCATGTAAATTGCCCCCTCCCCGACCGAACAAAACACAGGTTTTCCACTGCGCCCCTCGGTGCCCGTATCGCGGAAAAGCAGTTGGCGGGAGGGATGTTTCAGGTCGCGCGCGTTCCCCTCCTTCATTCCGCACCCACCCGCCAACGTCGCCGCCCGCCCGCCGCCTTCGGTTCCGGCCATATCCGCCGGCGGAAACACACCATCGGACGGTTCGAGACCGGGTCTACCTGCTGCTTCACCGGTGCGATCGACCGCCCGCCCCGGATCTGCCAGTGAGTCCTTTTCTGCCCCTTAAAGTTAGATTTATGGAACGATTTCCGTTCATGCGAGCTCCACTACTAGGGAAAACCTTATACATAGAACTTTAGCAGTAGCGCGTGTTAAAAAAGCACGCTAGTGCTAAGTAGCAAGATGCGTTGGCGTAAACAACGCTTCTGAGAAAAATTATAACGATGGCGGCACGAAGATAAAAGCGCTACTACTAAAATCCCCCATGCTAAGACGATAGGCTACACATAGTAGTAGCAATCTACGGCGAACAGCACTACCGCTACTTGCATTGTAGCAACGCGTTTACGCAGAAAGGCGCTACTTGTCGGTGCGCGGACGACACCTATGGGATCATAAGAATCCCTACTACGGTTGCGAAGCGGCGGGTGCGTGAGAAGAGCGAGATCAAACAGATAGCACACGGGTTCTTTTATCCGAGGTTCGGGCCGCGAGGATGCGTAAACCCTACTCCTGCTTTGGTGGTTTGTTTATACGTGTTCTTGAACTAGCAATGGGGCGTGAGGAGCTCCAAAAGCCGAATCCTCCTCCTGGTCGCCTTGGGCCTCCTTTTATAGGGAAAGGGGTTGCCACGGTGGCACACGGGGAGGTGGAAAGGGCTCTGATGATGCGGTTTATCCCTCGCATTACATGACAAAGCGCCTTAAATGCGTCTTGCTTAGGTGTCCTTGCTTTATCGGGGAGAGAGTCATGTCTCGTCGTCGCCGCTCCCCTTCGATGTCGACCGCGCCATACAGCCAGCGGTGCTGTGGTGCCATGTAAATGGCGTGCAGGTGAGGTGGCGCGATGGTGGGTCTCCACGAAGATCCGCTTGCTGCCACGCAGTGCACCTTAGCCCAACTGGTTGGGTCGGCAGCACATGCTGACGGTGGTGGAGGTTTGATTGGCGTGGGCACGATGGTGGCCCTCACGGGTGTCCTTGGCGAGGGCCTCGCCGTAGCCCTGGCAAGGGTCTTGCCGTGGCGCTGTTGTCATCCCGGCAAGGCTCTTGCCGGGGCCTGTGGCCCTCCTTGGCTGGGATCCCGCCAAGGGTCGTCATCTTCTATAGTGTGTATCTGATCTTGAATGTCTTCACAAAGATCTGCATGCCACCAGGGGATGTCTCCCGAATCCTTGCCCCATGGGGCAGTGGACTCAAGGGTGATCCGCTCCGTAGGTGTGGGGCGAGCTGCCACGGCAAGGGTCTTGCCGGGTTTGCTAAAACCGCCCCCCGGCAAGGATCTTGCCGGGGGAGTCCGCTTCGTCACCTTTGCTCTTTGTGGTCTTGGTCTTGGCGTCGTTCTGCTCCTTTCGAGCTTCGGCCTTACCTTGGCTCACCTCCCTTGCCTTGCTCAGTGCGGTGGTGCCCGCGGCTCAGACTGCCCATGCACAGTTATAGGGGTACAAAAAGTGTACCCCTCTTTTTGTACACCGACAGGAGCCCCCGGGCCTGGGCCACACATAAGCGCAATCGCGTCGTTGGGCTAGGCCCAAAAACGGTGTGCGGGCAGGCGGGGTGGTTTTTACCGCGGTAAGTTTCTTCGCGCGCTGCGCTTCCCGTGCCTCCCGCACGTGGCTCGGCGTGGGGAGGCGTGTGTGACGTGGGCGGCATGTGTGGGGCTGAGCTTTTGCCGCATGCGCCACGTCGTAGTAAAAAGCGGTTCGCGCCTTCCCCATAAACGGAGGGAGGCGTGGAGGCGCGGTTCATTTACTGAATGGGGCCGGGGCGTGGTCTTCAAGGCATCCACTCCCCACGATCACGGGGTGGGGAGAGGTCGCCTCACCCGTCGCCTCAGTCCCGCATGCCTGCCACGTGGCTCTCATGCGCTTGGGGTGGCGAACGGTGGAGGCAGGAAACCGGGCCGTCGCGGGCAGGGGTAGCGGGTTGGTCCCAGTTCCCTGCGCCTTCCTCGTCTTGATTGGCTGAGCGGCAAGGGTCCTTCAACGGTGGCGGCAAGGGTCGCCGCTTGACAATGCGTCCTTCCTTCTCCTGCACCTGCGATGGCGGCGAGCCACCGCGAGGAAGGGGAGGGGCGAGCCGTGGGCGAGGCCGAGGTGCTCGAGGAAGAGGAGAAGCAGGCGGCGCGCCGATCTACGCCTCGCTTGATGGTTCCTCCCCCATGGAGGGCCATGTTGGCGATGACCCTTGCGAGTTCTTCGTCCGGTTGCGCCGGCCACCTCGCCGCTGCCTTCGTCTCCCGACTCCATTCGCGAGTGAGATGGAGCTGGATCCGCCGGAGTCATTGCGGCTGCACATGAGGGGCTGTTGGATCAGCGGTACGCACGTTCGCGTCAACTTCCCAGCCCTCACGTGATGTATCTTGGTCGAGGTGGAAGACGTTCGCTCATATCCACCGCTTGACAGCGGGGCTCACTCTCCATTTCAAGCTAATGGAGGGCGGCCTCCTCTCCGCCAAGGTCTTCGGATGCTTCGGGACTCGGGCAAGGTGCTGCGTGGAGAGCTCTTCGATAGCGAGCTCCTCCTCGAGCGGGAGTGGCGAGGAGGACAGCGGCAGCAACGACGAGGGTAGCAGGCGGCAGAATGATGGGTCCGACTAGGTGTCAGGCGCCGCTCCGTGCGGCACCGGCGACCCCATCATCCGTGTCGCCGGCTTCCTGAACTTCTCGGGGCCGTCTCCTTGGGCAGCTGGCGTTGGGAGGCTGCGGAAGAGGAAGAGGGCGGGCGGCAAGGCCGTCAAACCGGAGTACGCGGGCACCGACGACGCGCTTCAGCCAGCGTCTTGACGTCCTGCCGCCTCGTCTTCGAGCTCTACTTCCGGCGCCGCCATCACCATCCAGCCTTCGGACGGCCACCGAGATGTTCTCTTGGTGTCTTCTGCCACTCGTAGCTAGCCTAGGCGCCCCTCTTGCCCTTTTCGCCTCCTTGATCTGCCTCCTGAGGAGAGGGACAAGAAAGGGATTATGGGCACCTTATCTCTTTTTAGCTTGTAAGCCTTTAGGCCTTAGCTGAATTTAAAACTTGTAATCCCATCATTCATGTTTTTCATTCCCCATGGGCTGTACACAGTGGAATGTTTTTAATGAAAAAGGGATGCTTGACGGGTCATTTGTTTGCGGGTAGAACCCACGACAAGGAGTAAATCCTTGATATCCCCAAGATAAACAATTCCTTGCCCGGCAACAGGCCCTGCCGTCTCCCCACTTCGCTCGACCTTTCTCACGCTTTCGGCGGAGGCAGGGATGAGGTGAGTTCGAGCTCCTCGTTTCATCCTTTTCTTTGCCGCGACTCTGACCAAACCTGGCCCCAAGAACGAGCCCTAGGGCCTAGAGTTTTAGGGGAGCACGGTAGCTTTGGGAAAAACGAGGTTTCACATACCTCAGTCCATAAGGAAATGCATGATAAGGGATGAAAAACTTATCTGAAGCTGTAGCCCCCGGCAACTCTGGCTTGCCGTGGGTGAATCTTTGTACTCGCAGCCCCGGGCAATACTGGCTTGCCGGGGTCTAGATGCCTGTCTGTCCCTCCTTTCTCTTTCGTCCTCAAGTGATCCGGCAAGGATATCTGTGAGTCCTGCAAACCAAAGAAGACAAAAGAGCGGCAAAGAGACGCACACTCGACCTCTAAGCTAGGGGTTAGTCGCTGCTGAGCACTATCAACCCTAACCAAGGACGAGACTCAACCTAGCATGCATGCTATAACTTAGGGCGCCAGCGCTTCATTTATTTATGCTCGAGTGCTGCGCTTTGGCTTTGTACAAAGGGTTACATGCATCATCGGCAATGCTTGTACAAAAGGTGGCTTGCCGGGGGGCCCGGCAAGCCGCGCCTCACGGGTAAAACTTGCGAAGATGCTCAATGTTCCAGGAGTTACTCACCGGAACAACATCTTCGGTCTCCAGGCGGACTGCGCCGGGCCTGGTGACTCGTATTACCCGATAAGGGCCTTCCCACTTTGGCGTCAACTTGTTGGAATTCTTGGCCGATTGAACGCGCCGAAGGACAAGGTCGCCTTCCTCAAGGCTTCGGGCATGAACCTTGCGGCTATGGTAGCGGCGCAAGGCTTGATGGTAGCGTGCTGCTCTCACAACCGCCCGAAGACGATCTTCCTCAAGGAGCACTGCATCATCTTGCCACTGTTGCTCTTGCTCAAGCTCATCATAAGCGAGCACTCGAGGTGACCCGTATATGAGTTCGATTAGGGAGAAGCTGCTTGCCCCGTATACCGAGAGCAAAAGGTGTCCGGCCGGTGGCTCGATTTGGCGTCGTCTGATCGACCAAAGAACCTCCAAGAACTCATCAATCCAGTGCCTTCCACTCTTGTGCAGCCTGTCAAAGGTCTTGGTCCTTAAGCCTCAAGTATTTCAGCATTTGCCTCTCGGCTTGACCATTGCTTCGTGGGTGAGCAACGGAGGCCAAACAGACTTTCTTTGCGAGGTCTTGGGTATATTGCATGAAGGTGCGGCTTGTGAATTGTGTGCCGTTGTTGGTGATAACCCTGTTGGGTACGCCGAAACGGCACACTAGTCCCTTGAAGAACTCGACGACTGACTGAGCTGTGACCTTCCTCACTGCCTCCACCTCCTGCCACTTCGTGAACTTGTCGATTGCAACGTACAAGGACTCAAAGCCCAAACAGTAGCGGGGAAAGGGCCCAGTATGTCGAGCCCCCAGACCGAGAAGGGCCAGGAGAGAGGAATGGTTTGAAGGGCTTGAGCTGGCTGATGAAGCTTTTTTGAATGGAACTGACACGCTTCACACCTGGTGACTAGTGTCGTCGCATCCTGGAGGGCGGTGGGCCAGAAGAAGCCTTGCCGGAATGCCTTGCCGGCAAGGGCCCTTGACCCAATGTGGGATCCACATATGCCTCCGTGTATCTCTGCCAACAGCTCCAGTCCTTCCTCTCGAGGGATACACTTCAATTTCACACCGTTCGGCCTCTTTACAGACAGGGCGTCATCGATTTAACTGGTACATGGTAGAGCGACGGGCTACTTTTTTTCCGCTTCTTCCTGCTCCTCGGGAAGTTCCCTGTTGGAGGAATCGGACGGTATCTTGTGCACGCCGGAGCACAGGGCTCGACGGGCGAGGACTAAAGGCATTTCCTCCGCTAAAGGAGCGGCTGTCTCGACGGCAAGAGCTTGACGCTCCACCGGAGCTGGGCCGTCCGTGGCGGGCTCGGTATCCCGGCAACATCCTTGCCGACGGCTCCCGGGGCTTCGGCGGGAAAGTACATGCCGGCCCTGATTTCCTCCTCTTATTCTCGCTCATTGATGGATCAACGGATGGCTGAGTTAGCTGAAGCACAAAGGTACCTGGTTCCACGAGGAGCTTGAGGGCAGCGCATTTTGACAGTAATCGGCGATATCGTTCTCCGCCGGGGAACATGTTCAGCTCAGATACCGTCAAACGCTTCTTCCAGCTTTCTCACTTCATCGACGCAGCCTTTATCAACGGGCTTTGGTAATCCTTGTTGACTTACTTGACGACAAGCTGCGAGTCCCCGACGATGAGTTTCTTGATTCCGAGGTCCGTCAGCGATCCTAAGACCGGCAAGCAGCCCTTCGTACTCTGCCAGATTGTTTGTTGACACCTCCACAGGGAAGTGCATCTGGATCACGTGCTTGAGGTGCTCTCCGGTGGTAGCGACAAGCAAGACGCCAGCCCCGCGCCTGTAAGGAGAAAGCTCCATCAAAGTACATGATCCAATCACAACTTGCCTCCTTTCCGGGAGAGCGGTCTCTTGGAAGCTAACTTCGACAGCGTTGCGGTCCATTCTGCAATGAACTCCGCTAGAACTCGGCTCTGAATCGTCGAAGTGCTTTCAAACTTGAGGCCAAAGCTGGACAGCTCCAGTGCCCATTCCACAATTCTTCCTGTTGCATCGCGATGGTGTAGACGCTGAGGAACTCGGACGGGTGGGTCTTGCCACTGTACTTTTCGCCCACATCGGGTTTGAAGGTGCGGTGAGTGGGCCACTAGAACTGCCGCAGCTCACGGGTAAAAGCCGGACAGCCTACCTCGTAAGGTAGGCCTCCAGGGCTCCCTGGTGCCGGGTGGCTCACATCAGGCCCTGCTCGCCTATCTGATTGGTGGCGTGCTCCGCGCCGGCGCTCGATAGTGGTTCGAGCGTCTTCATGTTCTCGTTCCCGAAGAACTTGGCGCTGGTCACAGTGGGCCCGTGGGTCGGACGATGGCACGGAGATCTCGTCGCCCGTAACGTCGCGACGGGCTGGCGTCCGCGGTACCGGGCGAGGAGGAGCCGAGTGCACCGTGGTTGCGGCGCCGCCGGCTCTCCGCCATCGATGTGTGGGACTACTGTCGGGCGTCGACCGGGGGCTCCACCGGACTCGGTTCGTCTTTGTTGGCCACCGCAACAAGGCTTGGATAGTGGCTCTCCATTCATCGAAGTTTCCCGTAGTGGGAGGAAAATCGAGGAACAATCGCAGCAGCGCGCCAGGCTTCTTGGCGTTGGTGGCAGCGAAACCTGCACGGATCGTGGCGGCGCTTCGACTTGACCATGTCGGTAGCTCTATCACGACCCGCATGATGCATGCCATCTTCACCAGCCTCGGCGGCAGGCGGTCTTCTAAATCCCGGAGTGGCGCTCGGGCTCTTTCCGCGGTGGCGCCGGGGGTCCTCGGCGTGATTACGCCCGTTCGCCGCGCCGCTTGAGAAGAGCGTGTTGCCGTCGGCGCCGGCGTGGGAGTCTTGAAGCCCTCGCGTCGCTGCGGCGAAAGCAGGTGGCATCGATCTTGGAAGGCCCGCGCCACCCGCGGAGGGCCTGGCTCCGTCTTTTGATTTGGCGGCGTGCGCCCGTTACGAAGCGCCGAACATCGCCGCCTCCCAAACTTCGCTCTTTGGGGCGGTGTTGGTGTTCGCGAGTGGCGCCCGTGTCCTTTCTGCGACGGTAAGCTGCTTCGCCTGCGTCGGGGCGGGATGTCCGGCTTCCGGCAGGCCAACCGCCACCGTCATCTTCTTCTTAGGCGCCATGACGATGAAGAAGCGTCGAACTAACTGCTAGAGCTGATTCTCACTACTGCGCCCCCCTACCTAGCGCGCCAAAGATGTCGGTGCGGGGACGACACCTATGGGATCTGAAGAATCCCTACTACGGTTGCGGGGCGCAGGGTCGTGAGAACAGCGGATCCAACAGATAGCACATGGGTTCTTTTATCCAGGCTCGGGCCGCGAGGATGCGTAAAACCCTACTCCTGCTTTGGTGGTTTGTTTATCTGTGTTCTTGAATTAGCAATGGGGCGTGAGGAGCTCCAAAAAGCTGAATCCTCCTCCTGGTCGCCTTGGGCCTCCTTTTATAGGGAAAGGGGTTGCCACAGTGGCACACAGGAGGTGGAAGGTACTGATGATGCGAGTTTATCCCTCGCATTACATGACAAGGCGCCTTAAATGCGTCTTGCTTAGGTGTCCTTGCTTTATCGGGGACGGGGAGAGTCATGTCTCGTCTGTCGCCGCTCCCCTTCGATGTCGACCGCGCGCCACGGCCAGCGGTGCTGTTGTGCCATGTGGCGGGCAGGCGGTGAGGTGGCGATGGTGGGTCTCCACAGTTCCGCTTGTTGCCACGCAGTGCCTGCCCAACTGGTTGGGTCGGCAAATGTGCATGCTGATGGTGGAGGTTTGATTGGCGTGGGCACGATGGTGGCCCTACGGGTGTCCTTGGCGAGGGCTCACCGGGCCCCGGCAAGGGTCTTCCCGTGGCGCCTGCTGTCATCCCCGGCAAGGCTCTTGCCGGGGGCCTTGTGGCCCTCCTTGGCTGGGATCCCGCCAAGGGTCGTCATCTTCTATAGTATGTATCTGATCTTGAATGTCTTCAAAAGATGCGCATGCCACCACGGGATGTCTCCGAATCCTTGCCCCATGGGGGCAGTGGACTCAAGGGTGATCCGCTCCGTAGGTGTGGGGCGAGCTGCCACGGCAAGGGTCTTGCCGGGTTTGCTAAAACCGCCCCCGGCAAGGATCTTGCCGGGGGAGTCCGCTTCATCCCCTTTGCTCTTTGTGGCCTTGGTCTTGGCGTTGTTCTGCACCTTTCGAGCTTCAGCCTTACCTTGGCTCACCTCCCTTGCCTTGCTCAGTGTGGTGGTGCCCAGCTCAGACTGCCGTGCTGCAGTTATAGGGGTACAAACAGTGTACCCCTCTTTTTGTACACCGACACTACTGCTAGAGGAAATAAAATTAAATGGAAAGCAAATAGAAAAGTAAATGAAAATGAAAGAAATAGAAAAAGGAAAAAGAAAAAAAATAAAATGTAAAGAAAAATAAATGAAAAAGGGAAAAAAAGAGAAAGGAATAACAGTAGCCCATCCGGGAACGCGCTATAGCTAACTTAGCAGTTGCGCTCTTCTTGAAACGCGCTACTGCTACTTTTGACTTAACCGCGCGGTTCGTTCTTCCCCACGGCCACTTCCCCCAAATCCCAACTCCTCCACTGACGCTGCCGCCGTCGGCCGCCCAAGGCTCTCCGTCACTCTCCGCACCCTCGGCGCCGCCCCGACCCGGATTCGGCGCCGCCCCAACCCCAACCTCGACGCGCCCCGACCCGACCTCGGCGCCGCCTCCGCCCGCGCCTTGAGCCCCACCCGACCTTGACGCCGCTTGCCCCTCCCTTGCCGCAGGCACCCGAGGTGAGCACGCCTACTCCTCCCCCTCCCCTACATCCGTTGTTATTGCATCTTCAAATTTTGTAAATATGCGAACCGGATAGTGCTCTACCACTTCTGTTTTCATATTTACAAAACGAATACGAATGTGAATACGGATGTTATCGGATACGGATGCGGCTCGGATGTTTTCTTGATTTGGAACGAATACGAATAATAGCGACATGCATATTACTTAAGTGTATTAGTCAATAGCTATGTGACATGAAGTATTCAACTTGTGACATACAATAAGTCAATGATAAATAGGTTTATGAATAAACAATATAGTGATGCATAATAATTTCTAAGATTAGGGCAGTAGTTCCTAGTCACTAATTAGTTAGTAAGAACTAGGTACTAATTTATTTTTACCCTACTGTTTATAGTCAAAAAAAACTAATTTATTTTTATTTATAGTAAGTTTATTTTTAGTAAGAACTAGTTGAACATGTCACATTTGTTGTTATTTTTTTAGTTAAAGCAATTACTCCCACATCGACGTCGACGATGCCTATCCCGCATCCTCGTCGTTGACTGAACGGAGGACACCTGCTTGACCAGATGGGCCATGTCCTTGGCCCAGGCTCCGCCTGGCTGGTCTTGGGGCGCTACCTACCGAGGCGCAGCTTGGTGAGGAGTCAGCCCGTCATTGACCCGAACCTTCTTTGGTGGCGGTCGCGTGGGCCAGTGACGGTCCAGAGGCTTGACGACCCCGCGGAGGTGGTACGTCATCGTGTCAGCGAGGAGGACGTGCACGTCCGTCGCTACTTGATTGCGTTGGAGCACAGGTTATCCAATACCTGGCAGGTTGTCCAGGGATCTCACTGGAGCTATGATCCTGTGATGGTTGCTTCTCTTTGGGTGTCCACCGCCCGCGCCGATACCCGTCGTTCGCTAGGGTTTTAGTTGTACTAGTGATGTTATATCTATGATACTATCCGGGATGTATTAGTGATAATATTCGACGATGTACAGACGCAAGAGATGATTTACTTTTGCTTACTGAATGCATGCTAATTTGAATACTTATTTATTTTTTGATTTGGTTTTGCTTATTGAATGCTCATGTCAATATGAGTCCTATAAGATATTTTGAAATGTATAGCTTGTGTTGCTCAAATAGGATGTGTGCTTGCCCAACTGGCCGGTCATGTTTGCAGGTTACACCTCCTAGTGGCCTATGTTTTGCCGGAGTGTTGATTCATTTCCATTCCGACAAATTTTAGGCGCTCGATATGTCCTATTTTAGCAAAGATCACGCCGGATTTTTCCGTAAATTTTGGCATGACTTGTGCCAGAATATGTAGGAAATATCGAGTGCCCCGGATTTGTGTGTTGAGTATCCTGGTAGTTGCCTTCGATCGATTTTCAATTAATGTTTCAACTATGAACATAGGAAATGTCTGATGACGAAAAGGATTTCGGTATTTGCGAATACTGCGAAGACGAGCGCGGCCTGTGCGACAGAATCTTCCTAGATGATGATAGGCGCTTCAACATCAAGCTGGACGAGAACTTCGAAGTGGATACAGTAAGTCACAATGACAAGTCTTTTTTCGTAATTAAGCATGACATATGCTTCATTTTCTTCAACTTATAATTTAATTTTTTTACTATTCTACTAGCGTATCCCCTGCCATGCAAGAGTTTTTGTCTTGGATAAGATACGTTTCAGTCCTATGAAAACTATTATGAAGGTAAAGAGAGTTTACTTGAAGACCGAGCATGGTTATACTTTCCACGCAAAATTATACAACGCAGACACCTACCCCTATTTTGAATGCAAAACTTGGCAAGCACTATGCAAGACTTATGCATTTGAGCCTGATATGGTTATCACCTTTGATATTCGTCCGGAAGATGATATTGAAGGTAATATCGACATCTGGGTCGATGTGCAGACGCCTCCAGTTATATCATTATGTGAGTTTCTCAACCATAGTTATGTCTTCGATATTGTTTATTCAAAAATAGTTGACAACTAACTTCTATTGACAGCTTATTTCCATTCAAGAAAACATGTCCGGCGCTTGGTAGACATGACCGTCCACTGTCCGGGGCTGAACTAAACTGCGAGGAGATAGGTCATTATGTTTCATGGCTTGAGGATCTTCATACTGTCAAGACAAATTATTTTTCTGGACTTAAAAACCTTAGTACTCAAAACGTGCGACCAATAGTGTTCGTATTGAACTACGGTCACATCTATTTAGGAAAGATGGTAAACATTTTACTATTTGTCCTCAGTGCATCTTTTGCGTACATTATTTTTTAAGCTAAACTTCATTTCTAAGTATGTTACTATGTGATGTTCTTCAACAGGGACTTCCGATGAATGTTGTGCCTCATTGGATCGAGACTAAAGGTCGCATGAGAATGGTTACCTTACGGCCAAGACATCCTACAATGCACTTTAGTGCATTCAGAATTTCTAAAAGCGAGGAATGCTTAATAGTGAAAGACTGGAGCAAAATTGTGAACGATCGCAAAGAAGTACTAGGGGGCAGCAATCAGAAGCACAACCCAGATTAGGAGACAGGTTCATCTGCATGCTCCAACATGATGAAGCAGGAGTGCTACACATGTTTTATGCTATTTTACCTGAGAGAGAGCAGCAGGAGTGATTAGCTAGCTAGAAATGAGTTTGAAGATGATGATGTGCTACACTATGACTATGATGATTAAATAGCTAGTGTTGGTGGTAATGACTATGATGATTATTATTAGCTAGTGTTGGTGGTGATTAGATAGCTACCGCAGCTAGTGTTGGTGGTGATTAGCTAGCTAGAATGAGTTTGAAGATGATGATGTGCTACACTATGACTATGATGATTAAATAGCTACTGTTGACGGTAATGACTATAATGATGATTAATAGCTTGTGTTGGTGGATTAGATTCAAGTGGAGGCAACATGTGGTGCACATCGAAAGTGCTACTAATCCAAACTAGATCAAGTTTGGATTAGTAGTATACTTTTGACATGCACCACATGTTGCCTCCACTTGAACCTAATCCACCTTCATTTGATACACTGTTATGGACATAATGATATAACAACCTCATAATTTGTATTGTATCAAAATTTGTATAACGACGTATAAATACACTAAAAATAAAAAAATGAAAAAAAAGAATACTAGTAGCGATGGAGAGTAAACATGCTACTACTTACTAGATTAGCAGTAGCGCAGGTGTGAACACACGCTGCGGCTATTTGTCTTAGCAGTAGCGTGTGTAGCACGCGCTACTGCTAAGGAATAGCTATAGCGCCTTACTAGTAGCGCGATGTCCCGCGCTACTAGTAGGCACTAAACCCGTGCTACTAAGTAGTGTCTGTTGCGATTTGTAGATGTTTTTTTTCTGCGAATAGATTTGCAGATGTATTTGAGCCCTTGCGTGGATTTTTTACTCGAGGATTCGTCCTCGTCCGACGACTCGGACATGAGACGCTGATCAAGAACAACCGGCAGCAGATGGTGGTGGTGGTCCTCGCCGTGAAGGAGTTCGAGGATATGAACAGAAAGAGACTGCGAGGATCGACCGTTGGCCGTCTTTGCATCTCTCGCAACTGCCATCTCGGTAACATGATGTTGATGCAAGACTACTTCGCTGTTGCATCTCGGGAACATCCACCATCGGTAAGTCTGGGGATGATTGTTGTATTGTAATATTCATATTTTAATTGATATTGATTTCATATTTCTATGTAATATGACACATATGTGTCAAATTGAGAAAAACACATGTTTAGAGGGCTGACGCGGGCTGCGGCCGAACAGACCCCACAAGATCGAACGGTAAAACATGGCCGCGCCAATCCTCAATTAGCTTTCGTGCCTACTGCTTAGTTTTCGTGTGACTGCTCTCTTTTTCTTTTGATGCATGAAACCGAACCCGTATGCACAACGCTAGGTCCATTTCTCCTGCTTGATACCATATGACTGAACACTACTAGTTCCTGGCCTTGACTTGTTAGCAATCCCTTGCATGCTGTGTGCAGGATCCGTGGATCTGATGTTGGCTATCGAGAGGTCAAGCTTAGGCAGTGGAACATACCGCATACTTTTTTATTCAGGAAATTTTTAATCTATTCATTTTTAATCATGCCAGTACAAAAAACAACAGAGGTAATAAAAATTACAACCACGGCCATGGACCACCTAGCGACAACTACAAGCACTGGAGCGAGCCAAAAGCGCGCCGGCGTCATCACCCCTCCCTCATTGGAACATATCGCTTACTTGACAGAGAGAAACACCAAAGACACACATTAACTTGTTGCTTTTTCGATAAAGGGTGTTTTTATTCTCTCAAATATAGCATCAACCCGATATAAAATATTATGAGTAATACCCGGCCTCTGCATAATTAGAATGCATACAGCTAAACAACAAAATTCTGACAAAAGGAAAAGTAACAACACAACAAGTCGGCAACAGTAGAGTCCTATAGACCGACACTATGCCTATGTCGAAAATGGAGGTAGATCGATTCGAAGGTGTTATGCTGCCACCCATGTTGAAAAAAAAAACTCCATAGCCACTTGCTCCAACCGTGTACACACCGCCTTGAACAATGGTTGGTGCTCCGGTCGTTGTAGCGTATATCACATCGAAGAAAGTGCGTATAACGAAAAATAACCTGTAGAGGAGAAGCATTTTTGTCATTAATAATTAAATCATTTCTACATAGCCAGAACGACCGAAGTAAGGCATACGCTCCCACCCTTATTAGCGTTTTGAACCTATTTGGAATACCGTCCAACCGATGACCAAATATATTGGCAACACTTGTGGACGGATACAAATTTGACGCTATTTGGATGACTGGCCATGTAGAACGTGCAAATTTGCATTGAAAAAAGAGGTGCTTGATTGTCTCGTCATGAGCATAAAAGCAGCAGTGCTTACTTCCTGGCCAATTGCGTCGTGCAAGGTTGTCTATGGTTAGCACAACTTCCCTACGAAGATACCACATGAAGATTTTAACTTTTAGTGGAATCTCCGACTTTCAAATTTTCTTGTTATTACTCGCTGGTACCTCAGAATGCATTAGCGCATGATACATAGAGTCTACTATGAAAGACCCCTCACTTGTTGCTAAAAATGTCATTTTTTACGTAAAGGGGGGGCTCCCCGGCCTCTGCATCAGAGTGATGCATACGGCCATCTTATTAACCAAATAAAAATGTGCCAACAAGGTTCCAAAGTCTCCAACTGAAAAAAAGAAAAGACAGCTCACACAGAGCCTAAAAAGGCTAGAAACACAAACTAGCCAAGAAAAGACGCCACAACCGGCTGGCTAAAAATAGATAGGTAAACGAATTGCCTATCCTATTACATGACCGCCATCCAAACTGGTTGATGATATCCCGAGCTACCATCTCTCAGCGGATAGATCCAGTAACCAAATGCTCCCTTGCCTCCATCGGAGTGAGTAGCGACCACGAACGGATCACTGCCGTGGCTCGGAAAATAACCTGCAAAAAATGAATACGTGATGTTCTGTTAAAAACCAAATCATTTTTGCAATTCCAGATAGTCAACAGCAAAGCGCAAACTCCAACCCGAATATGTCTTGCTAAGTCAGGCTCAATTTCATTAAGCCATGTCCCAAATAAAGTGTTGACAAAATTCGGTGGATTAATATTAAAAGCAATGTGGACCGTCCGCCAAAGGACTTTGGCCAACGGGCAATCAAGAAAGAGGTGCTTGATCATCTCATCCGATCATAGAAACTACACCTAGTAGGTCCTGTCCAATTACGCTTTATCAAGTTGTCCTTTGTTAAAATAACTTGTTTATGGACAAACCACATAAACATTTTATTTTCAAAGGAACTTTGACATCCCAAACATTCTTGGAAGTTGGAATGGAGTTCGAATTAATAACATCAATATACATTGATTTAACTGTAGATACTCCAGACCTAGTCAGTTTCCAGCGTAATTCATCGGGTTGTTCAGAAAATTGAACCTCCCATTAGTAGAAAAGGGGCCTATTGACCCGGTTGGTGAGGGCCTTTAGTCCCGGTTCATGAACCGGGACTAAAGGGTCGGTACTAATACCCTGGCCCTTTAGTCCCAGTTCAATCCAGAACCGGGACTAATGGGCCTCCACGTATTTGTCTTGTTGAGCTGGCGGGAGGACCTTGGTCCCGGTTGGTAGCACCAACCGAACCAATAGGCATCCACAGCGTCGACATTTCGTGGCTGGGGTTTTGTTTTTTTAAAGGGGATTTGGGGGTTTTGGGGGTTAATTTAGGTGTTTCATATATTGTGTTAGCTAGCTAATTAATAGAGAGAAGTGTCCTCTCTTTTGTCCGTGCTTGGTCGACGCTACGTACTATACATACGTATAGAGAGGACTAGCTAGACACGCTTAGCTAGCTAGTAAGCAAACGAAGAAGCAGGAAGATCGTCATGAACATATATGCATACAGAGGGAAGTAATATCGACCACCTCTCCTTCTCCGAGATTGGTCGAACAACAAATTCTCGTATATCTATCCGACACTACGGCTACATATATACAATAATTATCTTTTACAAAAATAATCTCCTAACATACGGACGCTGCGTGGTCCACATAGTATTCTCCGCCTTCAGCGATCATGTGGTCAAGAAAGAATGCCGCCAATTCCTCTTGAATTGCTCGCAGTGATCTGGTGCTAGTAGTTCATCCCGCATCCGAAACATCTAATTTTAAGAAGGGGTCAATACATATATATATGAATGAATGAAACTCAACACAAATGATGGTAATAAAATAAAATTGTGAATATTGTTATTTACGCACTTCATATTGTTTGTCAGAGTAGCCCCGCTCACAGGTCGTGTGGCGGATGGACTCGCAAATGTAGTATCCACAGAAATCATTCCCGTGTTCCTGCCACAACCACTTTACAAGAAATAGAGGCCAATCAAACTGATAATTAGCAATCGTGTTAAATGATATTGATGAAACTAGCGCTTGAATCACTAGGAGATGTGTGGAATATGCTACTATAGTACTTACTTTCGGGTGTCTAAATTGCAGCTTCTTCGGCAGTCCCGGATCTTTTTTGGTGAATTTTCTCCAAACCCCGCCATAAAAGAAAACAATTACTTGATATCAGAAATGAACAAAGTTGCTGATATGCTGGATAATGATCGATTTAACATACTTCTCGAGCATTTCAGTCATGTCCGCATACTCCTTGGGTTCTTTTCGTTTGGAGTCTAAGACAGTTACTACTCCCTGCTCAAGCTTAATCTCTAGGAGAATATAGTGGTACTCTGCATGCGCATGCATAACTCATCAATATTACATCACTATAACCTGGACTAATAAGGGAAACCGAATATGCCACAAGACAGTAACACTCACTTGAAGTTGTAAGGAAAGAGTATTATATCCTTGTGTTCATTTATTACCAATGATTGTAGCAAGTTGGCCTCGGTATTTTCGGCATGAAATTCAACCTCAGTTGCATCTATGAGATATGTGTAAATGAACCCAATATCACCCACTTTTCTTTTCTTCAATTCGGCGATCTTCAATCTGCATAATATAGTGAGGATAATTATAAATACATGCAATGAAAGAGCTGAGTTATATAGAGACTTAATGATGTAAGTAGTACTACTTACAGCAGTGAGCAGGTGACCGTTGCTTTATCGAGGGCCCATTGATTGAAAAACTGATAGAACTCCTCAAATGGAATAGGCAACAGTTCAATTCCAACGAGGTCATGCTCCTTTTAACTCTCACATACAAAGTACTCCTCCCTCGGACTCTCTCGCATGTTTTCATGTACAAATCATGCAATCTTCGCATCATCGTTGATAGAGATGTTTCATCTTTGACGAGAGGCTTCCCGATACTAAATGTCGTTGTATCTGCACCTCCAAGAAATCATAATGTACATCGTCGGGCAGGTAATCTTCAGGATTGCGATAATCGGGCACCATCCTCGGATCGACGATGTCGCTAGCAGGAACCTTGAGCGGGGGGCAGGATTGCTTCGCTTGTTCGCCGAGCTGGGCAATTTGTTTCCCAGCTCGTCGTTCTTTCATTCTTTGATCACTTTTAGTACTTCCTGACCTCTTTGCTTCGGAAAATGCCTTTCCAATAATGC
Organism: Aegilops bicornis; assembly: GCA_021605145.1. Lineage (NCBI taxonomy): Eukaryota > Viridiplantae > Streptophyta > Magnoliopsida > Poales > Poaceae > Aegilops > Aegilops bicornis. The sequence continues at coordinate 2,197,719 of JAHIAL010000057.1, forward strand.
GCTCATAGTTTCCTTTCGGCGGAGACTTGGGTGGTTTTGTCAGGGCAGCCAGAGTGCGCTTCGCTTTCACCGGATCTACCTTCTCCTCCGAGGTGGATGTCTCTTTGCTTTCAACCCTTCAAACCAGTCATGCACTTCGGTCTGCGCGATCTTCGCGTTTTCCTCCTCGGTCCTCTCGTACGGTAACTTCTCTGGATTCTTCAAAGAAGGAACGAATCTGTATCTCCTCCCGCCTTTGGCTGTACTACTAGACGCCGGCAGAGTAGATGGAGCGGATGTATTCTTTCCTTGCTTACGAGGCGGAGGAGAAGGACTACGACGCGCCGGAGCAGCCGGAGTGGCGGCGGGTCTCTTCCGCCCTTGCCGACGAGGCGGAGAAGGAGGAGGCTGGCTGCTCGGGCGCCCCGGTGCAAAGCGGAGAAGGAGGCAGAGTGCCGCCACGCCGCGGAGAAGGAGCCAGCCGAGTGCCCTGATCGTCACTCGACGGAGGAGGAGGCGGTGGAGGAGGCGGAGTGCCCTGACTCGCCGGAGGAGGAGGAGGAGGCGGAGGCGTCCAGTTCGGAAGGTTGATGAGATCCTTCCGCCATAGGCATGGAGTCTTGAGGCAGAACCCAGCCGATACTCCCTTCACCGTAGGGTGGTCAAGCCGGAGGTCCTCAAATCCCTCCGTTATTTCATCCACCATCACCTTAGCATATCCTTCTCGAATCGGCGGCGGTGAAAAGTTGAGTCGGGTTTAGTAGGATAAACAGAGCCAACAGCCGCCTTGACCTTCAAATTGCTCCATTGCGCCATAAGGTGGCAATTTTGAGACTCCGTGATAGCATCCACGGGATAGCTGGCGAGCCGTCAAGGCATGCTCCGGTGAAGCAGCTCGGTGGAAGCCACGCTGCTTCTCCGCTGAGATGGCGGGGTAGCTGAGGGGGAAGCTTCGGCAGGTCGTTCGCTCCGTTCTTCTTCTCGTTCCTCTAGCCCCATTACCCTTTCGTGCAGCGCCTGCATTTGGCTCTGCTCCAGTTTCTTCCTCCTCTCATGGGTTTTGTAACCCCCTGCGTCCGGCAATCCAGCCTTCCACGAAGCGAACTGGCGTGCCTCGTGTCTGTCGAGTGCTCGAGATTCCCGAGGGCCATTGTGAGCTCGTCCTTCTCCACTGCGGAACGAACTTCCCTTGTTGCGCTGCTTCGATATAATGCTTTAGCCTCTTGGTAGTATGTACAATTGATCGTCCGTCCAAATGCACTTCCACGATACAGGTCCAAGGTTCCGCCAGCCCCAAGAACCAAGTCTGCAGCGGTGCAGCCAGTTCATTGTCTCTGGTTCGATCCCTTTATCAAGCAGATCATTCTCAGCCTTGGCCCACTTAGGCGGGCTATGAGGTAGCCACCTGACCCGTGCGATGGTGAAGCTTCTTCTTCGCAGCATTTTGCTTGTTTATCGCCGACATCTTTTACTCTTTTCCGATGTCACCTGTGGGCCACAAATGCGGGCGATCATCTCTCGATCTTCTCATATTTGCCCTTGAATTCTAGTGTCTCTTTTTTATCGTCTAACTTATTCAGGTCTTTCTTCCAATTCCTGAATAGGTCTGCCATCTTCTTAAGAGCAAAAGACTTGATTAATGGCTCTATAACTGGCTTCTCCGGATCATCCTCTGGCGGTAGGGTGAAATTTGACTTCAGCTCAGTCCAAAGATCATTTTTCTGCAGATCATTGACATAAGACACCTCAGGGTCTTTGTTCTTAGGCTTATACCATTGCTGGATGCTGATCGGGATCTTGTCCCTAACCAAAACCCCGCACTGAGCAACAAATGCCTTCTTTGTCCGGATGGGTTCAATCGGTTGGCCGTCGCGCGCGATTTCTATGATCTCAAACCTTTCATCCGAGCTCAACTTTTTCTTCGGGCCTCGTCTCCTTACCGAAGTTTTGCTTTCGATCCGGAGGGCTAGAAAAAGGAAGAAAGAGCGAGAGTTAATTAATATGTGTACATACCAAAACAATGAATGCATCAATTAGCTATCAGCACAGGCTTAACTAATATATATACCTGGCCAGACTCAGTTCGGTGATCACCGGAGCAGTCCTCACGGTCTAATTCTTCACCCTCTCCTTCTTCCACCGGCATTGGGTCATCGGAGCCATCATAAGCATAGCCAGCTGCTTCTTCACCCTCTCCTTCCAGACCATCGGTGTCGTTGAGAAACATCAACGAGCTGACGGCATCACTTCCTTCTGCGATTATGTCCCTCAACAAGGCTTCTTGTGCTTCGTCTCGGGGCGGGGTGTCTATAGTTTCTACAAATATTTACAACATGGCAATTATTATTCAAACATGACATATATGGATATATTAGTGGCAAACGTAGAACTAGCTAGCTAATCACAATAAGGAATCATATTAATTAGTGGCCTCGACGCTGCTTCTCTAGGGTTTGGTGGCCTCGACAACGCTTCAAGGGTTAGGGGTGGCCTTGAGAACGCTTCAAGGAGGGTAATATCGACCCCCACGTGTTGAAGCTATCGGGAGGGGTATATCGACAACAACAACGGCGACACTACATCTATGTCCCACAAGTGGCGTGGGCATCGGCGCCAGCGTCACTTGTGGGACGTGGATGTAGTGTCCCATTTACCAACGACCACATGCTCACACTGACGATACTTGCTATTTAATTAGGGTTTCCTCTACCGCTCGGCGACCCTCGACGACCCTCGTTCCCGATAAAAAAAAGAGGAAGAAGAAGAAAAAAAAGAGGAGAAGAAAGAATAGAGGAGAAGAACTCCTCTATTCTTTCTTCTCCTCTTTTTTTCTTCTTCCTCTTCTTCTTTTATCCTCTTCTTCCTCTCAGGGTCAAGGGGTTGAGGATCACCGAGGGGTGCCTAGTGCCAAAGGATTCAACAAAACCATGTCTTCATCATTAGGCGAAAGTAACAGGTGCATGATGGTACGAAGCTCTCCAAAGTTATTTTGGAACGGAGTCCCAGATAGGATAATTTGCTTTTTGGTACAAAGTTCAGCAAGAACCTTCCGAATATCGTTATTTGGAAGGCCTTTGCTGAAATTGCATACAAAAGGCAAATTATCCTATCCGGACTCCATTCCGTATCAACTTTGGAGGACTTCGCACCATCATGCTCGTTACTTCCGGCTAATGATGAAGACATGGATTTCTTCAATACTTTGACACTAGGAAACCTCTCTCGACCCCTCGGCGATCCTCCCCTCGAACCCTCGATGACCCTGGAACCCTCGGCCCCTAGATGACCCTGGAACCCTCGACCCTTGATCCCTCGACCCTATAGAACCCTCGAACCCTCGACCCTGAAACCCTCGACCCTTGACCCCTTAACGACCCTCGACCCTCTACCCTAGTTCCCGACCCTCGACCCCTCGGCGATCCTCGACACCCTCGACACCCTCGAAAAAAAAGAGGAGAAAAAAAGGAGAAGAAGCTCCTCTATTCCTTCTTCTTCTCCTCTTTTCTTCTTCTTCTTCCTCTTCTTCTTCTCCTCGTCTTCTCCTTCTTCTTCTCCTTCTTTCTCTACTTATTTTCCTTTTCCTCTCCTTCTTTTCTTCTTCTTCTTCCTTCTTCCTTCTTCCTCTTTTCTTCCTTTTCCTTATTTTACTTTTTCCTCTACACTAACCTAATTAAAATGCACTAACCTAAAATCGATATCTACTAACAACCTAAATAAAAATTAATACATATATGAAAAATGTATATAAACAAAAAAAAGCTATGAACATTATATTCATACATACATAGCCACATCCATTCATCATATAGCTACTACATACATATATACATTATATATCTGAAAAAATGCAATGAACAAAAGATATATATAAACAAAAATGCAATGAGCAAAAATACAAGCATCGAACATGAGCCTCGACGGCGGCTCACAACGGGCGGCCGGGCGAGGCGTCGGCGGCGACATTGGGCACGGCGGCGTGGCCGGCGGCAGCGGCAGTGATTACGGGCGACGGTGAGGGCGGGGCGGAGAGCTACCGGGCGGCTGAGGCGATGGCGACGGCACGACGGCGGGCGACGACGGCATCGCGGGGCGGGCGGGCGGTGTCGAGGCAGCGTGATGGCGGCGACGGGGCAGGGGCGACGACGGGCGTCTTGAGCGGACGGCGTCTGGCGGCGGGAGGCGTCGGGGCAGCGGACAGCGTCGATCTGGGCAGCCTGGCGGCGTCGATGAGCTCAGCGTCGTCGGGCGGGCTGGGACAATGGCGATGTGTTACAAATTTTCCTAAGTCTTGTATATATAGCAAGAGCATTAGTCCGGTTAAATGGCACCAACCGGGACTAATACCCTGCTAGTCCCGGTTGGTGCCACCAACCGGGACCAAAGGCCTCTTTTCAAGACCCAAAGGGCGGGGAAGCGGCGACCTTTGGTCGGTTGGTGGCACTAATCAGACTAAAGGGTGCATTAGTCCCGGTTGGGGCCACGAACCAGGACTAATGCACTGCTAGTCCCGGTTGGTGCCACCAACCGGGACCAAACACTTGTGCTGCCTCGCGCCAAATGTTTAGTCCCACCTCGCTAGTTGAGAGGGAGCCGCACCAGTTTATAAGGTGCGGTGCGCCTTCCCTCTCGAGCTCCTCTCTAAAGCAGGCTTTCGGGCCTAAACGTGCAATATGTGCATGTGGGCCTACCGGGCCTCCCGCGGGCCTGAATCCTGGCCCATGGTAGGGTTTCTAGTCGTATTCAGGCCGTGGGGGCCCATTAGGTGGCACTTTTTTGTTTTTTTTTTGTTTTAGTTGTTGCTTTATTTAGTTTATTTTGGTTTTGGTTTATTTTTCTTTTGGTTTTTTGCTTTATTTTTTAATTCTTTTTGCTTTTAGTTTTAAAAAAAAATATAAGCTTTCTGTTAGTGCCATTAGTTTTCAAATTTGAAAACACTTTTTTTTGTTTTCTTTGTTGCTTTATTTATTTTATTTTGTTTCTACTTACAACAAAATAATTATTGTTGCTATTTTTATTTTTTTCCAGTTTTTTGTTTTGTTTCTGCATTATTTATTTTCTTTTGGTTTTTGCTTTATTTTTTAATTCTTTTTGCTTTTAGTTTTAGAAAAGATATAAACTTTCTGTTAGTGCCATTAGTTTTCAAATTTGAAAACACTTTTTTGTTTTCTTTGTTGCTTTATTTATTTTATTTTGTTTTTACTTACAACAAAATACTTATTGTTGCTCTGAAAAAGTTGGCATAGCATGTGCATGTACAAAGCGGACAATGGTATCATACTAAATGCATTACAAAGTTGGCATGGTATCATTATAATAGTTATGGAGAAAGTCTTCATTTTTCTTCTCTTGTGTCATTTGCTTATTCTTGGCCGTAACCATGGATAATCTTCATCGTTTATCGGGATGCTTGGGTCAGCCTTGACTTTGAAGGAGGAATTTCATGAAAATTTTCATACTCTTGAGACATGTCTGTCTTGCCCTCCACTCCCGGGATGTCCCTTTTCTGAAAAGAACTATGTGGCGCTTTGGCTCATCGTATGATGTATTCGCTTCCTTATCTTTCTTTTCCTCGATCTGGTAGACATGTCCTTCACATAGATAACCTGTGCCACATCATTGGCTAGGGACGAGCGGTTCGTCGGTGTACCCAAGATTTTTTCAGATCCTTGTTGTCATTCCGTCTTGTGGGTCTACACTGCACTCCGCCTCGACAGATTGACCCACTTGCACTTAAACAAAGGGACCTTAAAATCTACTCCGTAGTCAAGTTCCCATATATCTACTATGTAACCATAATATGTGTCCTTTCCCACAGCCGGTTGCTTTTGCATCAAAGCGGACACCGCTGTTTTGGTTGGTGCTCTTTTGATCTTGGTCAATCGTGTAAAATGTATTCCCATTTATCTCAGATCCTTTCCAAATCATTACAGTCGAAGATGGTCCCCTGGACAACAAGTACAGCTCATCACAAACAGCGCTGTCACCTCTGAGACGTGTTTCCAACCAACTGCTGAAAGTCCTGATGTGCTCCGGGTGTTTGGAGCGCAGACTGTTCTTGTGTTCATAGACATACGGGGTCACCAAGGTAGAGTTCTGTAGAACTGTGTAGTGTGCTTGAGACCAAGAATATCCGTCCCTGCATATTATTGAGTCCCTTCAAGCGTGCCTTTTTCGGTCAGTCTCCCCTCATACCGCGATTTAGGGAGACCTATCTTCTTAAGGCAGGAATGAAGTCAACACAAAACCCGATGACATCCTGCTTGATGGCCCATGGAGATGCTTCCTTCGCCTAGCGGTTATGAACATATTTCTTTAGGACTCCCATGAACCTCTCAAAGGGGTACATATTGTGTAGAAATACGGGCCCCAGAATGACAATCTCGTCGACTAGATGAACTAGGACATGCGCCATGATATTGAAGAAGGATGGTGGGAACACCAGCTCGAAACTGACAAGACATTGCGCCATATCACTCCTTAGCGTTGGTACGATTTCTGGATCGATCACCTTCTAAGATATTGCATTGAGGAATGCACATAGCTTCACAATGGCTAATCGGACGTTTTCTGGTAGAAGCCCCCTCAATGCAACCGGAAGCAGTTGCGTCATAATCACGTGGCGAGACATGAGACTTTAGGTTACGGAACTTTTTCTCCGCATATTTATTATTCCCTTTATATTCGACGAGAAGCCGGTCGGGACCTTCATCTTGAAAGGCATTCAAAGAAGATTTCTTTCTCTTCTTTCGTAAGAGTGTAGCTGGCGGGACCTTCATACTGCTTGGAGGCATGCCCTCTTTTTCGTAAGCGTTGCAGGTCCTCCCGGCCTCGGTGTATCTTTGTCTTCCCATACACGCCCAAGAAGCCTAGCAGGTTCACGCAAAGGTTCTTAAATCACGTGCATCACGTCGATCGAAGAGCGGACCTCTAGGTCTTTCCAGAGGGTAGGTCCCAAAATATAGATTTCTTCTTCCACATGGGTGCGTGATTGTTAGCGTCATTCGAACAGCTAGTCCGCGGGACCCTTTCCAAAGATTACGTGTAAATCATTGACCATAGCAAGTACGTGATCACCGGTACGCATGGCGGACTTCTTCCGGTGATCTGCCTCGCCTTTGAAATGCTTGCATTTATTTCGACATTGATGGTTGGTCGGTAGAAATCGACGATGGCCCAGGTACACATTCTTCCTGCAGCTTCCCAGGTATATATTATCGGTGTCAAGTAAACAGTGCGTGCATGCGTGGTATCCCTTGTTTGTCTGTCCTGAAAGGTTACTGAGAGCGGGCCAATCGTTGATTGTCACGAACAACAACGCCTTTAGGTGAAATTCCTCCTTTTGTGCTCATCCCACGTCGTACACCGTTTCCATTCCACAGCTGTAAAAGTTCTTCAACTAATGGCCTTAGGTACACATCAATGTCGTTGCCGGGTTGCTTAGGGCCTTGGATGAGAACTGGCATCATAATGAACTTCCGCTTCATGCACATCCAAGGAGGAAGGTTATACATACATAGAGTTAGGGCCAGGTGCTGTGATTGCTGCTCTGCTCCCCGAAAGGATTAATGCCATCCGCGCTTAAAGCAAACCATACGTTCCTTGGGTCATTTGCAAACTCATCCCAGTACTTTCTCTCGATTTTTCTCCACTGCGACCCGTCAGCGGGTGCTCTCAACTTCCCGTCTTTCTTACGGTCCTCACTGTGCCATCGCATCAACTTGGCATGCTCTCCGCTTCGAACAGACGTTTCAATTGTGGTATTATAGGAGCATACCACATCACCTTCGCAGAACCCTCTTCCAGGAGGCTCATTCAACATCACCGGGGTCATCTCGTCTGATCTTATACGCAACGCACCGCATACCGGGCATGCGTTTAGATCCTTGTATGCACCATGATGAGGATGCGATCATTAGGGCATGCATGTATCTTCTCCACCTCCAATCCTAGAGGGCATACGACCTTCTTTGCTGCGTATGTACTTTGTCGGGCAATTCGTTATCCTTTGGAAGCTTCTTCTTCATTATTTTCAGAGTTTCTCAAATCCTTTATCGGGCACAACATTCTCTGCCTTCCACTGCAGCAATTCCAGATGCAGATCGAGATTTGTGTTGCCATCTTCGCAATTGGGGTACAACCCTTTTTGTGATCCTCTAACATGCGATCGAACTTCAGCTTCTCCTTTTGACTTTCGCATTGCGTCCTTGCATCGACAATGACCCGGCGGAGATCATCATCATCGGGCACATCGTCTGGTTCCTCTTGATGTTCAGCAGCTTCGCCCGTTGCAGCACCATCGTGCACATCGTCTGCTTCCTCTTGATGTTCAAGAGCATCACCGTATTCAGGGGCACATAGTTGTCATCGTACTCTTCTTCTTCGCCGTCTTCCATCATAACCCCTATTTCTCCGTGCCTCGTCCAAACATTATAGTGTGGCATGAAACCCTTGGAAAGTAGGTGGGTGTGAAGGATTTTTTCGGTCGAGTAAGACTTCGTATTCCCACATATAGGGCATGGACAACACATAAAACCATTCTGCTTGTTTGCCTCAGCCACTTGAGAAAATCATGCACGCCCTTAATGTACTCGGAGGTGTGTCTGTCACCGTACATCCATTGTTGGTTCATCTGCGTGCATTATATATAATTAAGTGTGTCAAAAATCATTACAGAACATCATGAATAGATAATTAAGTGACCAAATTAATAGAATTTCATCATCACATAAAAACCAAAGTACATACATAGTTCTCATCTAACAACATAAAGCTCTGCAGAGCATCTAAATTAATTAAACCATACATTGAAACTATGTAAAACATTTCAATGCGAAAACAAATACGATCATAATCGCAACCAAGGTAACAACTGATCCAACGGCATAATGATACCAAGCCTCGGTATGAATGGCATATTTTCTAATCTTTCTAATCTTCAAGCGCATTGCATCCATCTTGATCTTGTGATCATCGGCGACATCCGCAACATGCAACTCCAATATCATCTTCTCCTCCTCAAGTTTTTTATTTTTCCTTCAAGAAATTGTTTTCTTCTTCAACTAAATTTAACCTCTCGACAATAGGGTCGGTTGGAATTTCCGGTTCAACAAACTCCTAGATAAATAAAATCTATGTCACGTTGGTCGGCATAATTTTCATAAACAATAAATGAACCAATAGTTATGAAAAGATAATATATACCACATCCGAATCATAGAAAGGGGACGAGGGCCGACGGGCGGATACCAAAACCATCGCACTATATAAGATGCAATAATAAAAGTAAGAAAATAATACAAGTATCTATCTAAACATACAAGTAAGAATATTTTTCCTTTCGTAAAGAAGATAAGAACAAGAGGCTCACCACGGTGGTGTCGGCGATGAGATCGGCGCTGGTGATCGACGGCGATGAAGACGGGGGCAGGCGTGACGGACCGCTAAACCTAGATAAATATTGAGGAAAATGGAGCTTGGCGGTCGAGCTTGGAGAGGAGAAACCTTAAGTAGTGTGGCTCGGGCATTCCATCGAACACCTTGTGTGCATAGGAGGTGAGCTAGAGCACCACCAAGCCCTCTCCCCTCGGTAGAAAAAAGCAGGCGGTGTGCTCTGCTCTTGCGCGAGGGTATATATAAACACCACCATTAGCCCCGATTGGTGGCATGAACCGACTAAAGGGAAGCCTTTGGTCCCAGTTCAAGCCACCAACCGGACCAATAGTGGTGGGCAGAGCCAGCCCATTGGTCCCGGTTCGTCCACCAACCGGGACCAAAAGGTCCTGACGAATCGGGACCAATGGCCCACGTGGCCCGGCCGGCCCCCTGGGCTCACGAACTGGGACAAATAGCTCCATTGGTCCCGGTTCGTGGCAGAACCGAGACTAATGGGCTGAACCGGCCTGGGCCATTGCCCCCTTTTCAACTAGTGTCCATCAGTCTCCTAACTAGATGGAGCCAGTCTTCCCAACGATCGCCCGCTAGCGACCGTCTAAACTGAATATTAAGGGGGATAGATTGAAATACCGTTGCAACGAACACCTCACGTCGTTGGACAATACGATATAAAGACGGATATTGAATGGCCAAGGGTGTGTCGCCAAGCCAAGTATCCTCCCAAAAACGTGTACTAGCACCGTTTCCAATAACAAACTTCGTCCTATTGAACATTGATTGTTTGACTTTCATTAGTCCTTTCCAGAAAAGGCGAGTCACCGGCCGACCGTGACACAGGACAAAGTTTTAGTCCGGAGGTACTTGCTGCGAAGGATCTACGCCCACATGGTCTCAGTCCCGGATGAGAGCTTCCACAGCCACTTACTAAGAAGGCATCTGTTCTTAACTTCAAGATTCTCAATACCAAGACCCCCTTGGTCTTTCGGTCGACGGATGGTATCCCATTTAGCAAGTCGGTATTTTCTTTTAAGTTCATCACACTGCCAAAAGAAACGCGATCGATAGAAGTCCAGTCTTTTCCTAACACCAACTGGGACCTCAAAGAACGATAAGAGAAACATAGGCATACTCGTGAGCACAGAATTTATCAAGATTAATCGGCCTCCGTATGACATGGGCTTACCCTTCCAGCAACTCAGTTTCTTCTCAAATCGGTCCTCGATGCACTTTCATCCTCTGTTTGTCAGCCTACGATGGTGTATCGGAATACCTAGGTAAGAGAAGGGTAAATCCCCCAACTCGCACCCAAACAATTGCCTATAAGCCTCCTGTTCGTCTTTGGCTCTACCAAAGCAGAACAACTCGCTCTTATGAAAGTTAATCTTTAACTCGGTCAATTGTTCAAATAGGCATAACACCAGCTTCATATTTCTTGCCTTGGCCAAGTCATGCTCCATAAAGATGATTGTATCATCAGCGTACTGAAGGATCCATCAACAAGGATTGTATCATCATGCTCCATAAAAATGTCATAGCTTGTTGTTTCTAGCGTGGACCTTTGTCGTCGCGTCGTGCCTGACTGAGTTGTCTCATGGTGTACAGCTCGCTGGGCAATGTTGCGGTGAGTTGCTCTTTGCTTTGTACGTACTTGCCATGCTTGTTCAAATATCATGCCAATCTTCACCTCCAGCTTCTCTTCGCGGCGTCCCACTTCCTACGTCCACAATGGAGATGCAAGATTAGAAGCTGGATACGAGGCGAGGCAGAGGCAGGGACGAGGCGTGACGTGCCCAGGCGTTCACCCATGGGCCATGGCGACGGCGATACGCCCATCAAATCTCATGTAGCGTCGAGTTCGAGGTCGCCGCGTCTACTCGAGGACCCGACGACGATAGCGATTAGCAGCAGGTGGCTCTTCGTGTGCTTTGAAGTGGAGATGCCACGAATTAAAAGATTTTCTGTACCTGGGGCGGCGTGCGTGCTTTGGTTGGAGAGCTCCTACTGGATGCCCGCAGGCGACTAATACTCGAGGATCGCGCAAACGGGCCAGCCCATACCCAGGCAACGAGGGAATGTAAAAATGACATGAGAAACAAAAGCACACGCGATAGAGTCGAACACCCGACATCACGCTGAGTAGCGAGATGCCAACAACAGGAGTATGGCTTGCAGCGGTGAAGTTAAACTATGTACAACGGCAGATCTGTTTTTTTTTTCTTCGAAATTTCCAACAATTCTTGGAAAACAGTGTAAAGAATTTTCCTTAAAATATTTTAATAATCATTCAAAATCGTGTATAAAATTTTAAATTCGAACAAACTTTCAAAACATGAAGAATTATTGAAAACATGAACAAAATATTGAAATTCCAAATGTTTATTAAATTTCTTATACATGATTAACAATTTTAAAATTTTCATAAAACATGTTTTTAATATATGCTGAATAATTTTTAAATACACAATGAATATTTTTGTGATATACTTTGAACAATATTTAAATACATTGAACATTTTTGTGACATATGCTGAACACAAATTAAATTTACATTGAACATTTTTATGATATATTCTGAAACAAAATTTTAAAGTGAACAAAATTAAAAAAACGTGGACAACATGAACATTTATTTTTCCAAAAGCAAAACATTTTCTGCAATGCGGTTTTTTTTTTGAAACGTGAACACTCTTAGAACTTGTGATCAAAATTTGAAAATAATTTGTTTGGGAATTCCAACCTATATTTTAAATTTTATAACGAGCATTTGAAAACAGAAAAAGAAAAGGAAAAGGAAATACGAAAACAGCGACACCTACGTGGGCCGGCTCAACTGGGGGCGCCTTCAGCGAAGCCCCGAAGTTTGACGCTCAGGAGCGTCAAAGAGGATCCACCCTTTGGTTGCTAGTATATGTAAGGGGGCCCCTATTCGGCGCCTCAGGTTCAAGGAAGATCCCTGGCGCCCACGCGCCGACCATGGTGGGCCAGTCCATGTCGTCGCTTGCAATTGAGAAAAAAAATATAAAAAATCATAAAAAAAAGAATCGTGACTTTGAAAAAATATGGATTTCAGAAAAATCTCATGAATTTGAAAATTCATCCATTTGAAAAAAAACTCATCGAGTTTCAAAGAGTTCATCGAGAATTCATCAAATTTGGAAAAAGTTCATCGATTTTTTAAAGAAAATCATTCAATTATAAAAAATTTCTTCGATGTTTTAAAAAAGTTCACCAATTTAAAAAAAACGTTCATCACTTCATTGATTCAGAAAAAAAGATCATCGAATTTTAAGAAAGGTTCATCAATTTTGAGAAAAAAGTTCGTTGAATTGAAGAGAAAATTACGAATTTGAATAAATTTCACCAAAAAAGGAAAAAGGAAAAATAAGAAAATAGAGGATAGAAGAAAAGAAATGTAAAGATACAACTAAACACATCGGGTTATTCGGCTTTGTGGTTACTGTGGCGCACATTTAGCGATTCACTGAGAGAGCATTTTTACGGATTAAAACACAGAAGAAATAAAAGCTAGCTGGACCGGGCCAGCATGGGGGCGCTTCAGGCGCCCGGGCGCCTGAATTACCAAATAGGAACGGCCACATGTAAGCCCTGCGTGTTGTTTAGGTTGTAGATGATATGGGCCGAATTTGACCAGGGCCAGCTTGTGTTTATGTCGTGTTAAATTGGTTGTGATCAAATTCGTCTTTTTTTAAAGAAAAAGCCGCTCGGTATTTTATTTCACAGCTACCAGAATTACATCATTTATTACAAAAGGCATAATGAAATTGGGAGGATTTCCATCCCAATCAACATTAGACCAAGTATCATAGGAGTGCTTTGCCAGATGGTGAGCCAATCAATTGGCTTCCCTAGAACAGTGTGAGAATATTCTATCGATGGAACAAGGTACGCTGTAAAAGCCCGGTTACTGTAGCACCCTTGGTTTAGTGAAGTGCAGTTAAAAAATGTGAACCTTTTATAGAAAATGAACATTTTGAAATATTGAACTTTTTTATAAAACAGGATCTTGTTTTTTGAAATATTGAACATTTTGTTTTCCAAAATGAGAACAAGTTTTAATTTTTCGAACATTTCTTAAAAATTGTGATTTTTTTTTGAAATTCCTGACATATTCTTGAAAACATGGTCTAATTTTAAAATTTCAAATATTTGATATTTTAAAGAAAATTCTAGCATTTTTTGATATTTTATAGAAACATCAAACATTTTTTGTAAACATGAGCATAGTTTGAAATCTTGAACTATTCCGAACAATTCATATTATAAATTGCTCCAGCAATGTCCAGTTAATAGATAAAATCTGCATGCAAGACAGTATACATCGTATCACAAAACAACTACATGTTGCAAACTTGGAAGTCACTTGGCGCGCGCTGCAACATCTCATTATTTGCTCAAGCTTTTACTTGTTTCATATTTACTCTAGAATTTCCTTGGAACCCTGGCATTGTAGTAATGGTATAAGGGTACTACAGAAATGATTCCAATGTCTCGAGACCGACCTGTTGTACATGAATTTCTCGCATCAAGAATACTTAGCTCAAGGAGATCTCTTCAATCTGAAGCAACAAGTGTTTCTCCAATGCCATCTCAATGGGTGCGGTCTGGGTCTTTTGGTCCATCTTCTGCCCCTAATGGCTTATGGAGCCGCAGGGTTGAGTCAGAGGATCCGTCTGAGTTTATGTTGCCACTACTTCCGATAGACAAGTGCTTTTCTTTGACTGATGGTGCTAAGGCACAACAGCCGACGGGGACGGACGTTGTGTTGGTGTCGCCTGGTACTACGAGGACAGAGGTCGCGCCGAGACAGGAGGTCTTGTGGTCGACCGCCGCTCCGGCAGACGGTCGGAGTCTGGAGGACTACACGCCACCTGCTAGACCCGCCCGATGCAATGCCATAGTTGAGGGAGTTGCGGGTAGGAGGCCCGTGATTCACCCTCTCCTACACACCGTTCGGAGCCTAGACAGCTTATGGCTTCACCCACTCTAGCTGTTGGGCACCTGGCTGCGCCGACGGCGGAGGCGGTGGCCACACCTACAGGAGGTGCCACGTCGGCCGCGGCCCCTGTTCTTCGCCCGTCGGGGCCAGGCGGGTGTTCGTTCGAGGACCAGCCGCCCCGGGAGAGGACTACTGATGAGGTTATCGCGTTCGGTGGGATCATGGACCCAGTATCGGCTGGCAGGCGTGTCAGTAACCGGATCCAAGAGCAACTTGGTGTAGACGACTTGTAGTTAGGGCGTGCTATGAGGGCCGCCAAGCTTCCTGATGTCAAGGCAACTACAGGTATGTCATTTAATAAGAGTTGCTCCATTTTGCATTTTCCTGAACATGAGATAATTAGTAAGGCAAATGACTTAGGAGTTTCTCACTGGTCTAATGGGAAGGAAGTGGCTAAATCTGTTGATGACCTACTAGACTTAGAAGCTGAGCGGGCATCTGAGCTTATTCGTAACATTGCGGATGTAAGACCTATGAATGAGGCCGACATTAACAAATTAGGGATATCTGCTCTTGAGAGTTTTTGTAATGACCTCATGCCCGCTTCGGAAGCCGAAGTTGAGGTAGAGGGGACAGAGTCTGAGGGAAACGTAGATTCCTTAGCGCTAGAATGCAAGGCCCAGGGCCAAAGCCACTCTGGTCATATGGATGCGGAGGTAGTGTGGGATAAAACCATGTGTTCCTAGAAAAGGAAGGTCTATCCTACATCAGCTGTTCGTAGAAGTGCTAGAACTAAGCTTAAGAAAAAAAATTCATGATGACTTATGAAAGGAATTTTTTGGAATAGTAGAGGTCTAGCAGACTTGGCTAAAAGAAGGTTCCTTGCAAAGACATCGATTGATCAAAAACTTGACTTTATTGCACTTCTCAAAACAGGAAGAGATAATTTCACCTTGCAGTTCCTTGGAACTTTGTCTGGCGGAATTGATTTTGATTGGCACTGTTTGCCTCCTAGAGGAAGGTCCGGTGGGATCTTGTTGGGGGTTAAGTGCGAAACTCTAGAGATGATCAATGTGGTTCGAGGCGATTTTGCAGTTAAGTTTCGGGTGAGGTCAAAGATGGATGGATTCCGTTGGTCTCTGGTGGCTGTGTACGGCACAGCCCAACCCGAATTTAAGCCTGACTTCCTAGCTGATCTATTAAGGATCTGCGGGGATGAAAGACTTCCAATCCTAGTTGGAGGTAATTTTAATATAATTAGAAGGAGAGAAGAGAAGAACAATGATAATTTTGATGAGCGTTGGTCCCATGTTCAATATGATTATTGAGAGTCTCTATCTGAGAGAGATTGAACTCACGGGTAGGCAGTACACCTGGGCCAACACGTTACTGATGACCCACAAGTATAGGGGATCTATCGTAGTCCTTTCGATAAGTAAGAGTGTCGAACCAAACGAGGAGCAGAAGGAAATGATAAGCAGTTTCAGCAAGGTATTCTCTGCAAGCACTAAAATTATAGGTAACAGATAGTTTTGTGATAAGATAATTTGTAACGAGCAACAAGTAACAAAAGTAAATAAAGTGCAGCAAGGTGGCCCAATCCTTTTTATAGCAAAGGACGAGCCTGGACAAACTCTTATATAGAGAAAAGCGCTCCCGGGGACATATCGGACTTATCGTCAAGCTAGTTTTCATCACGTTCATATGATTCGCGTTCGGTACTTTGATAATTTGATATGTGGGTGGACCGGTGCTTGGGGTGCTGTCCTTACTTGGACAAGTATCCCACTTATGATTAACTCCTATTGCAAGCATCCGCAACTACAAAAGAAGTATTAAGGTAAAGCTAACCATATCATGAAACATATGGATCCAAATCAGCCCCTTACGAAGCAACGCATAAACTAGGGTTTAAGCTTCTATCACTCTAGCAACCCATCATCTACTTATTACTTCCCAATGCCTTCCTCTATGCCCAAATAATGGTGAAGTGTCATGTAGTCGACGTTCACATGACACCACTAGAGGGGAGACAACATACATCTCATCAAAATATCGAGCAGATACCAAATTCACATGACTACTAATAGCAGGACTTCTCCCATGTCCTCAGGAACAAACGTAACAACTCACAAAGCATATTCATGTTCATAATCAGAGGGGTATTAATATGCATATAGGATCTGAACATATGTTCTTCCACCCAATAAACCAACTAGCATCAACTACAAGGAGTAATCAACACTACTAGCAACCTACAGGTACCAATCCCAGACTTGGAGACAAAGATTGGATACAAGAGATGAACTAGGGTTTGAGAGGAGATGGTGCTGGTGAAGATGTTGATGGAGATTGGGCCCCTCCCGATGAGAGGAGTGTTGGTGATGACGATGGCGATGATTTCCCCCTCCCGGAGGGAAGTTTCCCCGGCAGAACAGCTCACGAGCCCTAGATTAGTTCCGCCAAGGTTCCGCCTCGTGGCAAGTGAGTCTCGTCCAAAGCTTTCTTATAATTTTTCTCGGACGAAAGACTTCATATAGCAGAAGATGGGCACTGGAGGGCCACCAGGGGCCCACGAGGCAGGGGGGTGCGCCCCCCACCCTCGTGCCCAGGGTGTGGGTCCCCTCCGGTATTTTCTTCGCTCAGTATTTTTATTATTTCCAAAAATAACTTCCGTGGAGTTTCAGGACTTTTGGAGTTGTGCGAGAATAGGTCTCTAATATTTGCTCCTTTTCCACCGTAATTCCATTTGCCGCATTCTCCCTCTTTATTTAAACCTTGTAAAATAAGAGAGAATATGCATAAGTATTGTAACATAATGTGTAATAACAGCCCATAATGCAATAAATATCGATATAAAATCATGATGCAAAATGGACGTATCAACTCCCGCAAGCTTAGACCTCGCTTGTCCTCAAGCAGAAGCCGATAGCGATAAATATGTCCACATGTTTATAGGTAGAGGTGTCGTAAAATAAAATACGGACATGAGGGAATCATGATTATTCTTATAACAGCAACATATATAGATATTGTCATATGATTTCTTATGCTCAAGTAATAATCTATTCACAATGTCAAGTATGAATCAGAAACTTCATTGAGAACCAACAAACTATAATCTCAGTCATTGAAGCAATTGCAATTTATCATAACATCGGAAAGAGTCTATGTCAGAGCTTTTCAGCAAGTCCACATACTCAACTATCATTTAGTCTTTCACAATTGCTAACACTCACGCAATACTTATGGTTACAGAGTTTTAATCGGACACAGAGAAAGATAGGGGCTTATAGTTTCGCCTCCCAACCGTTTACCTCAAGGGTAATGTCAACAATAATAGTTCATGCTAACTTACATCCAATTGGATATATATATCAGGATCTTTCCAATACACTGTGCTTGCCAAAGGATAAAATGTAAAAAGGAAAGGTGAAAATCACCATGACTCTTGCATAAGGGTAAGAGATAAAAGTAAAAGATAGGCCCTTCGCGGAGGGAAGCAGAGGTTGTCATGCGCTTTTATGGTTGGATGCACAAAATCTCAATGCGAAAGAACGTCACTTTATATTGCCACTTGTGATATGAACCTTTATTATGCAGTCCATCGCTTTTATTTCTTCCACATCACAAGATCGTACAAAGCTTATTTTCTCCACACTAATCAATCATACATATTTAGAGAGCAATTTTTATTGCTTCCACCGATGACAACTTACTTGAAGGATCTTACTCAATCCATAGGTAGATATGGTGGACTCTCATGGCAAAACTGGGTTCAAGGATATTTGGAAGCACAAGTAGTATATCTACTTGGTGCAAGAATTTGGCTAGCAAGAGAGGGAAAGGCAAGCTCAACATGTTGGATGATCCATGACAATATACTTTATTTCAGATATAAGAAAACATAACCCATTACGTTGTCTTCCTTGTCCAACATCAACTCTTTAGCCTGTCATATTTTAGTGAGTGCTCACAATCATAAAAGATGTCTGAGGGAGTCCTGGATTAGGGGGTCTCCGGACAGCCGGACTATATCCTTTGGCCGGACTGTTGGACTATGAAGATACAAGATTGAAGACTTCGTCTCGTGTACGGATGGGACTCTCCTTGGCGTGGAAGGCAAGCTTGGCGATACGGATATGTAGATCTCCTCCCTTGTAACCGACTCTGTGTAACCCTAGCCCCTCCGGTGTCTATATAAACCGGAGGGTTTAGTCCGTAGGACAACAACAATCATACCATAGGCTAGCTTCTAGGGTTTAGCCTCTACGATCTCGTGGTAGATCAACTCTTGTAATACTCATATCATCAAGATCAATCAAGCAGGAAGTAGGTTATTACCTCCATCAAGAGGGCCCGAACCTGGGTAAACATCGTGTCCCCCGCCTCCTATTACCATCCGCCTTAGACGCACAGTTCGGGACCCCCTACCCGAGATCCACCGGTTTTGACACCAACATTGGTGTTTTCATTGAGAGTTCCACTGTGCCGTCATCAAAAGGAAGGATGGATCGTCTCGTTGTCAGGGACAACATCACCTCTGGGGGAGCCCTGGCTGTCGGCCAAACTATCCGGCTAAGCGGCTTCGTCATGACCGCCCGGTCGGCTGCTGCGCCGACAATGACTTCTCGGGTCATCGAAAACAGCCTCCACGCCAGCTCGAAACTTGCCGAGCAGATGAATCCAATGGAGCTCTCTTCTCTAAACGAGCTCTTGGATCGCATCGCCACTTTGGGAGTCGCTACAGACTATGATCGGATTGGGCTTAAACCTGACCAAAGGGAGATTAACTCTTCGCCGGTCACCCATCAGATAGCGGTGGTGGAGGAACAATGCGGCGATTCTTCCTCTATCTTGAGGACAAACTATGTCCAGATTCCCGAGCTCTCCGAGCCGGATACCTGTCTATGGGAGGACATCGCCCAAACCCTGAACCTAGAATCAGGCAGCGGGCCAGACCTACTGGGCAACATCCCGGAGCCCGAACTTCCGAGATCAGAAACTCCTCAGCCCCTGGGTCTCAGATCGGGTCAGGGTTCGGACTTAAATCCACCCACCCACCCAGAAATAAGCGACCTTTCCCACATTAGGCAAGAGCCCCAGGAAACAGTACATCACTACTGGGCCAGATTCCTCCTTATGATGAACAAGGTCAAGGACTGTCGCGAGGAAGAAGCAATTTCATTCTTTTGCAATAATTGCACGGACAAGGGAATCCTCAACGCCATAAGTCGCCGTGATATAACACGCTTCACACACTTGGCAGCCATAGTACGGAAGTACTGTGCGATGGAAAGCGCCTGGAAAACCCAAACAAATTTTTGGGATGATCCGCTCGATAAAGCCCAGTCCGAATTAAAAGGGTGCACTCTCATAAGTCGCCCGACTCAATTACAAAGAAGCAAAAGCCCACTACAGGGCGTGGAACCGTATTGGAGGGATGGCTTAACGGGCCTTGCAAAATTCACAGTACATCGGATACCATACCAACACAGCCTTAGAGCATGTTGGGTACTCGGCCAGTGGCCAAAAGCGGTGAGGATCTCCTCATTCAAAACACCGCAGAGCACCATCCCGTGGATAACAATACAGTATTAACAGTCTTGAGACCTTCGCCTCAAATAATAGGCGTGGCGAGCACTCCAGCCTTGCGAAGTCTGCCACGTGGCAGCAATAAATCCATGGAGCGACACGGCTATCACCTTCAATGCCAAGTGATTTAACCTAAATTCCGAACAGTCCGAGCATCAGCCGCCTTGGTCCTCAGTCCAATTGTGGACGGCTTTCGGCTTACTAAAGTACTCATGGATGACGGCAGCGGATTAAACCTCATTTATGAGGAGACTCTTCAGAAAATGGAAATAGACAAAAACCGCATTGAGCAAAGCAGCACGACCTTTAGAGGAATCATCCCCAGTCGGGAGGCACGCGTTAACTGGGAAAATCACACTAGATGTGGTATTCGGCACGCTGGAGAATTATAGGTCCGAAGAAATTACATTCCAAGTGGCCCCGTTCAGTAGCGGATACCACGCCCTTCTAGGGCGGGAGGCATTCACGATCTTCCAAGCCATACCCCATTACAGGTACATGAAGCTCAAAATGCCCGGTCCCAATGGAATCATCACTCTAACTAGTGATCCGGACACAGCACTCCACGCCGAAAACAAAACAGCCGCACCGGCCCTCGAGGCGTTATCCAAAGCCCTCACGGCGGAGGAATTAACTGCGCTGCGCTCCAAAGTGGACAGGGACGACATGATACTCCACAAAAGATCCAAGTACACCTCTTCTAAACCAGCGGATGAAATAGTCAAATTCCAGGTCCACCCAACGGACCCTACAAAAACAACATCCATCGGGGCACAGTTAAACCCCATTGTAGACGCCAGACCACGGAGTTCCCACGAGAATTGGGACATATTCGCATGGCATCCTTCATACATGCCAAGAATCCCACGCAGGCTGGCCGAGCACAGCCTTAACATTTTAAAAGGATTCAAGCCGGTCAAGCAGGCTCTTCGGCGTTTCTCTGAACCTAAGCGACAAGCCATGGGAGAGGGGCTAGCCAAGTTACTGGGGGCCAGATTCATTAGATAAATAAAACATCCGGACTGGCTAGCCAACCTGGTGATGGTACCAAAGAAGGATAAATCCTGGCGCCTATGTGTCGATTTCAAGGACCTTAACAAGGCTTGCCCCAAGGATCCCTTCCCCTCCCTGCATTGATCAAATTATCGACGCCATCAAGGGACACGACTCATTGTGTTTCCACGACGCATACTCCGGCTACCACCAAATTAAGATGGCGGAGTCTGATCAAGCCGCAATGGCATTTATTACTCCGTACGACCCCTTGTGTTTCAACACAATGCCCTTCGGGCTCAAAAACGCCGGTGCGACGTATCAGCGCATGATTCAGACATGTCTGGAAAAACAGATCGGCAAAACAGTGGAGGCATACGTGGACGATGTGGTCGTTAAAACCAGACACGTCGAATCCTTAATAGAAGACTTGAGGCTCACATTCGACAATCTCCGAACATACGACATCAAGCTCAATCCGGAAAAATGTGTTTTCGGCGTTCCCGCCGGAAAACTCCTGGGCTTCATTGTCTCCAGCAAAGGAATTGAAGCAAATCCGGCTAAAATCTGAGCTCTGTTACAGTTGGCTATCCCAACTGACCTCAAGCAAATCCAGAAGTTAACTGGATGCGTGGCGGCATTAAGCCGCTTTATCTCCCGATTAGGAGAAAAGGCATTACCCGTTTATCGCCTTCTTCGGCGCACCGAGCACTTCGAGTGGACGGACGCGACCACGGCCGGATTGGAAGAAATAAAAGCCATCTTGGCCACCAGCCCAACTTGGCCGCGCCAAGTGTCGGCGAACCAATGCTGTTATATATAGCGGCAATGCACCAAGTTGTAAGTGCAGTGCTCGTCGTCGAATGAGAGACGGACAGACATAAATTCCCACTTCAAAAGCCGGTATATTATGTATCCACTGTCCTCACTCCATGCAAATCACGGTATCCACATTATCAAAAGATAGCATACGCGGTATTTATGGCATCCCCTAAACTACGACACTACTTTCAAGAGTGTTCAATCACGGTGGCCTCGGAAGTACCACTCAACGACATAATAAACAACCGCGATGCCACGGGCTGGATTGCCAAATGGGCCATCGAGCTCCTCCCGTTCGACATACATATAGACCTCGGCGAGCCATTAAGTCGCAAGTACTAGCCGATTTCGTCGCTGAATGGACAGAAGCCGAACTCCCTAAAGAGTACGGCGCGTAATCCAATTGGATCATGCACTTCGAGACTCTAAAATGCTGGCTGGTCTGGGGGCTGGCGTCATCCTAACGTCCCCCACCGGAGATACAGTCCAATACGTACTCCAAATACTATACACAGACTCCAACAACGCAGCCGAATACGAGGCCCTGTTACTTGGTCTTCGGATGGCGGTTTCCATGGGCATTCGACGCCTGGAGGTGCGTGGGGACTCGAACCTCGCAATATATCAAGTAAATGGAGACTTCGACGCCAAGGGTCCGAAAATGGCGGCTTATCGCAACGCCGTCCTCAAAATGTCAGCTCGGTTCGAGGGGCTTGAATTCCACCGTGTGGCTCGGGAAAACAATCAGGCGGCGGATATCCTCGCCAGACATGCTTAAGCGACCTTGTCCCACCTAACATCTTCTTGGAAAGGCTGTTTAAGCCATCCGTGGTATGGGAAGGGGACACCGGTAACAATAGTCCGGACCCGACCACAACACCAGATACCGGACACAATCGGAGGCTCTGCCACCGAAATAACACCTTCATCCCACGTGATAATGGCCGTCATCGCCCCGTGGACAGAACCATTCCTGGCCTACCTAACCAGGCAGGAACTTCCCGAGGACCAAAATGAGGCATGCTGCATAGTGCGGTGATCTAAAGCCTACAAGGTCCACGAGGGAGAGCTTTATAAGAAAAGCACTACCAGAGTCCTTCAAAGGTGCATCTCCGAAGAGGAAGGGCGGAAGCTTTTGGCATAAATCCATGCTGGACTTGGCGGCCACCACGCTGCAGCCCGGGCCCTTGTAAGCAAGGCCTTCTATACAGGTTTCTATTGGCCGACTGCCCGGGCAGATGCACAGGACCTGGTCCAACGCTGTATCGGTTGCCAGCTTTTTGCAAACCAAAGCCATATGCCGCCTACCGCTCTCCAAACAATCCCCATTACCTGGCCCTTTGCGGTGCAGGGCTTGATATGGTCGGACCCTTAAAGGGGAACCCATAAGAAAAAATACTTCTTGGTCATGGTGGATAAATTCACCAAATGGATAGAAGCCAAACCCGTTAAAGCGGCTGAATCCGGACGGTGATAGACTTCATATCTGGGGTTGTACACCGTTATGGCATCCCCACAGCATCATCACTGACAATGGCACGAACTTTACAGCCGAGGAGGTAAAACTTTGGTGCAGCAACATGGGCATCAAGCTCGATTATGCTTCTGTCTATCACCCGCAAACTAACGGTCAAGTCGAAGCGAGCAAATGGTCTTATCATGGGCGGCATCAAACCCAGATTAGTGCGGTCCTTAAAGGAGTCTAACACGCACTGGGTAGAGGAGCTCGACTCCGTACTATGGGGGCTGCGGACCACGCCGAATCGCAATACCGGATACACACCATTTTTTATGGTGTATGGCGCAGAGGCGGTTCTGCCCAGCGACATAATTCATGACTCACCTCGAGTGTGCATGTATGAAGAAAAAGAGGCCGAGCTTGATCGGCAGGACAGTTTGGACGCCTTGGAGGAGGAGCGCGACATGGCAAAAGCCCGTTCCGCATTCTATCAGCAACAGGCTCGAAGGTACCAAAGCAGAGAAGTACGGGCCAAAACTTATAACGTTGGCGAACTAGTTCTATGCCTGCCGGAGAAGAAAAAGAACAAACTCAAGCCCAAATGGGAAGGTCCCTTCATTATTGACCAGGTTCTGACCGATGGAGCGTACCGTCTGCGGGATGCATCGGACAATCGACTCGAGCCAAACCCATGGAACGTAGCCAGACTCCGAAGATTCTACACCTAGCGCTGGACTCTGTGTTCGTCTCCTCACCGCCGTCCATTTTTTGCACATCCGTTATCTGTCTTTTCTCTCTTTCTTTCTTCTTTTTATTTCTCCTCAAGGCCTTAAAAGGCTAACTTGTGTCTTGACTACACAGTATTGACGCGCTAATCGCGCTCATTATACCTGGGGGCTTCTTATATAGAAGCTTAATATAACTATTTTTCTGGGCTTCATGCCGCACACATGTGTTATTCTTCCGCATGTACCTTTTTTTCGCCATTATATGCATCGATATGACTTAAGTTTTGGCCAAGCTGGGTTGCCTGGCTCTTGTATTTATGCCCTACGTTCCCATTAATTCGGCTAGGGCATAAGGGGAGCACCTCTGCGATTGTTACTGCCGGGTCAGCCGGATGTGTACCTTAGACTTGGTGAAGCCGAAAGCTAGCGTTCTTAAGGGTATATTCGGTCGGTGAACAAAAGAAGGCTTTTTATTTATTTTAATACATGCCCCAAGATGTTTATAGCCTGTGTCTCTTTTCGCAGTTTGGACATGCACATTAGGGCATGCGTACCCAGGGAAAGGAACCCTTAACGGAACTATTCTCCCTGGAAGATGTTTCTTACTATCCATGTAATATAACATAGCTAGTTGGGTACTTGTCTGTTCAAGCACTTATGACCCCTACGCCTGGTTTCCACGCATACCCCGGTTTTTACATAACTGAGCGGGTATTCGGATACACTCCGGACTACCGGGTCCAGAGGTCGAAGCGAAAAGGTCTGCCATAACAAATGATTTACAATCCGGCTAGGGACATTACATATGTCACTTAACTTACACAGTCACTTAGACTGACTAAATTCTTCTTCTATACCATCCAACAGGCTGTCTAGCCTACAATCCTGTTGCGAATACTTTGCGGCTAATTCTACTTGGTCATACACCAAACTGACGGGGATCTCTTTCCCATCAGGCCCCAAAGGTCCGACCTCGGCCATGTGGTTTGGGTCAGCTATGGTATATCGCGTCTTCACCATGGCCCAGGCTTCCCTTGCACCTTGTCGGCAGGCTGATATCTTCCATAATCGAAAGCGCTGCCGCGCTCCCTTGAGCTTCTCTATAAGCTCCCACATGCCTCCTGGCGGGGAGACGGATGGCCACAAGTCTTGGGCAATGCCCTGCATCACCTGCCGAACTTGCTCGTGCAGTCGTGAAAGCTCTGGTAGAAGATCCCCCGCAGACCCGGGCATCTCCTCCGCGGGACGACCCGTCAGCATACCTATAGACATAACTCTGTTAGCCGGCTTCTTCGCCGAACTCTTTCAAAAGTTCGTTAAAGCACTTACTAAAAATGCCGCGTCGAAGCCGCTTATTCTCCTTCACGGAGTCCGCAAGCTGGGCTCGAACATCTTTCAGTTCCACGCCCAGCTAAATATTGGCGTCTTGGAGATCATTTTTCTCCCGAATAACGCGCGTAAGCACGCGCTCGCCAGCATTTAGCTGTCAATTGGCACATTGCGCATCCCCTGGCACAGCCTCCGGATTCACTCCGGAGTCATCTGCAATATCTATTGTTAGATTTGCATGCATGCCGCACATTATCTGGTACCTGTCATTCTTTACAATGGATAACAGTGTTACCAGAGGGGGCCTTCTCGGACTCCTTCAATGAGGCAACCGCGGCCCGTAGCTGGACTTTGCACTCTTCCAGCTCTTGAGACAATTGGGTATTCTTCTCTGTAAGAACCTGCACAAATAATAATCCTTAAATCAGTTGTGTCAACTATTTCAAGTCTCGAGGCTCTTGATACATATAATCATCAGATTTTCTTACTCAGATATCCTTTACATACTGGTCCGTGGCTCTGCAAGACCATTTTGAGCAACACGGACGTCTGGCGTCTCTGAGTTAAAGGCATCAAAGCCTCTTGGGAGAAACAAGCGTCATGGAGTACGGCCCGGCGACTCCTGTGATTCATGGCACTCTCTGCTTCAGAATTTGTAGCGGATAGTCTATCCGCATCCTCTATAGGAGGAGCATCCGGCATTCGCCCCGTGTTAGCTTCTGCCTCTGTGTCCGGCCTTGGAGCCCGACTGGTGGAGGCAGGATCAGCAACCTCTCCGGATATAGTCCGGCGAGCATTTTTCCTACTAGGAAACATAGCTTTTATTATATTTTAAAGGACGACAACCACGGAGCGAGGTTCTGTATCATACCTCTGCACCGGCGTCTCAGTCCTGACCGCCTTCCTTTTCAGCCTACCCGGCTTTGGTGCCCCTTTTTGGCGAGTCGCTGCGGGTTCGGCATGGCGTCCCGAGGGCCTTCCCTGTAAGACACCATATGTGTATGATAGGTGAACTGCATAAAAGAGGATCCTTCTCGGAAGTTGGGACTCTGGTTTTACTTACATGTGATGCGGGGAGTAGCCCAGGATAGTCAGCTATAATGGCCACCATGACATCATCACAGCTTAATTGATAGAATATCCTGT
Source organism: Aegilops bicornis (assembly GCA_021605145.1). Taxonomy (NCBI): domain Eukaryota; kingdom Viridiplantae; phylum Streptophyta; class Magnoliopsida; order Poales; family Poaceae; genus Aegilops; species Aegilops bicornis. The sequence continues at coordinate 2,224,120 of JAHIAL010000057.1, forward strand.
CGATCATCTCCACAAATATGTCCGGATCCTCTTTGAGTCCGGGATCGAGGGCCCGGTCAGGGTCCTCCGTTTGTGGAGGCGGGCTATTGACCTCCCTTACAGCTTTTTGCAGTTCCTACCATGAAACGGCAAGGTAAATACTTATGACGATGAATGCGGGAAGGATGGGAGTAAAAAGTGACAACTCACCCAGCTTGGAGGGTTGTACATGGAGAATCCATCCCGTGGCTTAATGCAGACGAACTCCTCTTCCTCTCCCTTGTACAAATCGGACAGAATTTTTGCTAGAGCAAAGCCCGAAGTCAGTCCGTTACCGCTGCTGGTGGCATCATCTTCCCCGTTAAAGTGCCACATGGGGTGCCCTCGATATTGAAGTGGCTGCACCCCCCGCATTATGCATATTGACATAACCTCGATTATTGTCAGTCCTGATTGAGCCAGCACCTTTATCCGGCCCATCAGGTAAAGGACTTCTCCGTTATCTTCCTCCTGAGGGCTCCGGGGGCGTCAGCTTCGGCGTTTCTTCAAAGGGGCATTGTCGAACTCGGGAAGACCAATTTGGATAGGATCTGGATTGGGGGACGTCCTCCATATAAAACCACTCCGAAGGCCAGTCTTCAGACGTCTTGTTTGGGGTACTGAACAGGTATCCGGTTCCGGCGATGCGCCATATTTCGGCTCCGCCCACTTGATATATTGACCCCTTACGTATGCGGGCACAAAGGCGAGAATAGCCTCTTTCACAACTCGAAATGAGCTTCGCAGCCTAGAAACAGCTCACAAAGGGCAACATAACTAGCGATGTGTAATATGGAAGGAGGGGTGAGATTATGCAGCTAGAGGCCATAAAACTCCGAGGCCAGCGGAGGAACGGATGGATTGAAATCCAGGTCCCTTAATAAATAAGGGACAAGGCATACCCTCCCCTTGGAGGGATTGGGAACGCTCTCCGCTTGCTCCCTGCCATTATAGATGGCGAGCCCGGCTCGAGCAGGGACCATATACGCTGGAGGAGAATTCTGCAGGTCTCAGAACTTTACTAATTGGCTGTGCGGACGGAACACTTCTTCCAATCACCGGCTTATGGCTACGGAGGCGAGAGGAGGAGCTGCGATAGCCGCCATGTTGGAATGGATTTTTCGGGCACTCGATGGATACTCTCCGTGGGACGATGGTGTGATCTAGATCTACGAATCCCTGTCTCTTTAATAGACAGTTTACTCACATGGCTAGGGTGGCAAATGTAAAAATGCCCTGGCTTCTCGCATTCGCTCGACACGTGGAAGATAGCCATTATTGGGCGCGGAAGCCAAGAAGTGCAACATTTATGGGAAGTCGGACACTACTCAGCAGGTATTCAGAATTTGGAGAAGAACCCACCTTGCAATGCCGAAGACAATCTGCGCGCCGGACTCATCGTCATTGAAGCCTGGTTCGGGGGCTACTGAGGGAGTCCTGGATTAGGGGGTCTCTGGACAGCCGGACTATATCCTTTGACCGGACAATTGGGCTATGTAGATACAAGATTGAAGACTTCGTCTTGCATCCGGATGGGACTCTCCTTGGCGTGGAAGGCAAGCTTGGCGATACGGATATGTAGATCTCCTCCCTTGTAACCGACTCTGTGTAACCCTAGCCCCCTCCGGTGTCTATATAAACCGAAGGGTTTAGTCCGTAGGACAACAACAACAATCATACCATAGGCTAGCTTCTAGGGTTTAGCCTCTACGATCTCGTGGTAGATCAACTCTTGTAATACTCATATCATCAAGATCAATCAAGCGAGAAGTAGGGTATTACCTCCATCGAGAGGGCCCGAACACTGGGTAAACATCGTGTCCCCTGCCTCCTGTTACCATCCGCCTTAGACGCACAGTTCGGGACCCCCTACCCGAGATCCGCCGGTTTTGACACCGAAAATGTCCAAGATAGTATATTTATATGTGAAACCTCTCTTTCTTTATTACTTCCTATTAATTGCAACGATGACCAAAGCTATGTTTGTCAACTCTCAACAACTTTTAATCATCATACTCTTTCTATGTGAAGTCATTACTCTCCATAAGATCAATATGATCTCTTTGTTTCTTTTTATTCTTTCTCTTTTCTTTTATTCCCTCAAGATCATAGCAAAATAATCAAGCCCTTGACTCAACAGTAATCTTTATTATATATCTCACGGACTCGATTACATAGAGGGATCATAAAGAAAAACTTAAAACTAGATCATACCAAAAACTTTATTCTACTACATCAATATATTACTAAAAGGATCGAACTAGAAAAACGGTAAAGATAGGAGTGTGATGGTGATACGATACCGGGGCACCTCCCCCAAGCTTGGCAGTTGCCAAGGGGAGTGCCCATACCCATGTGATTATATCTCCTTTGCTTTGGTGACGGGTTGTTGATGATGTAGGCTTGTCGTTCATCTTCCAAGGCATAGGCTCACCATCATAGAAAGATGATCGAGTCTCCGGGATCCTTAAATCTGCAGCCAAACTCATCCTCTTGAATCTGTATTCATACTCACAATTTTGGTTTTGCAGGTCATAGATTTGGGCTTGGAGGTGCTCGATTTTCTCGTGGAGCTTGAAGATGGCCTACCCAATGTCCTTGGCATCTAGCTTGTGGTTGTTGGTGAACTCCTGATCATTATGTGATTGGAGTCAAGTCCAAGCTCCACCATCTCCTGGCACTTGAAAACTTGTTGCTCCATTGCCTCGAGCCTTGTCTCCACGCTTCCGGTCCTCCTTGGTCCCTCAACGTCGCTGATGTGCAGCACCCCCTCATGCATCTCAATGGTTTGAGGGTGTTGCAGCACATCCGCGAGGTAGGGGTTGATGACCTTCTCGAAGAACTTGTCCTTGGGGGCACTTGGAGATGTCATGGTGATCTAAATCTGTTAGAAAAAATAGCTCGAAACGAAAACAGAGGATATTTGCGTGATACAGGAGTCAAAACCTTTGGGAGAATATATAATGAATTTTTACCGACCAAAATACGTATCGTGCAAGAAAACGGAGTCCGGAGAGCACACGAGGTGCCCACGAGGCAGGGGGCGCGCCCAGGGGGGTAGGGCGCGCCCTCCACCCTCGTGGAGCCCTCGTGTCCTTCCCGGACTGCTTCTTATTTTTCTATTTTTCTAAATATTCCATAACGGAGAAAAATTACCATTGGAACTGTTGTGGAGTCGGTTTACTTACCGCACTAATGCACTCTATTCCTCTTCCGAGCACGAAACGTTACGGAAAGTGTCTCTTATGTATTCCTCCGGGTTACGGTTTCAATAACATTAGTTTCAACATTTATAGGATCACCGAGATGTAATGTTTGATTCTTTGATCCCTAACCACCTTCTCGAATTTGTGCCTTGAAGTTGTTGATTTTTATGGCACCGTAATGATAGACCTCCTCGATAACGCAAGTAACTTCCCATTTAGAGAGAAGTTTCCTGCAAAAATCTTAAACGAGAGTTGTATAGCAATACATAATCACCTACATTAAACTCATGCTTTTGTATTATTTTTCATGCCATCTTTTAACTTTTTCTTTAAACAACTTGTCATTCTCATAGGCTTGGGTTCTCCATTCATCAAGTGAGCTAATGTCAAATAGCCTCCTCTCACCGGCAAGTTTGAAATCATAATTGAGCTCTTTAATGGCCCACTATGCCTTATGTTCTAGTTCGAGAGGTAAGTGACATGCTTTTCCATAAACCATTTTATACGGAGACATACCCATAGGATTTTTATATGCAGTTTTATAGGCCCATAATGCATCATCAAGTTTCTTTGACCAATTCTTTCTAGATCTATTAACAGTCTTTTGCAAAATTAATTTGAGCTCTCTGTTACTCAATTCTCTTTGGACCACTAGACTGTGGGTGGTATGGAGATGCAATTCTATGATTAACATCATACTTAGCAAGCATTTTACTAAAAGCACCATGAATAAAATGTGAACCACCATCAGTCATTAAATATCTAGGGACTCCAAACCTCGGAAAAATAACTTCTTTAAGCATCTTAATAGAAGTGTTATGATCAGCACTACTAGTTGTAATAGCTTTTACCCACTTAGTAACGTAATCAACAGCAACTAAAATATGTGTATACCCATTAGAGGAAGGAAAAGGTCCCATATAATCAAAGCCCCAAACGTCAAATGGTTCAATAACAAGTGAATAATTCATAGGCATTTCTTGATGTCTACTAACGTTACCAATTCTTTGGCATTCATCACAATATAAGACAAACTTACGAGCATCCTTGAAGTGAGTAGGCCAATAAAAACCGGATTGCAATACCTTATGCGCTGTTCTATCTCCAGCATGGTGTCCTCCATAAGCCTCGGAGTGACACTTGCGTAGGATATGTTCCTGTTCATGCTCAGGTACACAACGTCTAATAACACCATCTACTCCTTTATAAAGATGTGGGTCATCCCAGAAGTAATGTCTTAAATCATAGAAAAAGCTTTTGTTTTGCTGGTATGTGAAACTAGGTGGTATAAATTTAGCAACAATGTAATTAGCATACCATGGAGCAGTACCAGAAGCATTTATGACAGTGTTCATCAGGAAAGCTATCATCAATAGGTAGTGGGTCATCAAGAACATTCTCTAACCTAGACAAGTTGTGTGCAACGGGGTTCTCAGCTCCCTTTCTATCAATAATATGCAAATCAAATTCTTGTAGCAAGAGAACCCATCTAATAAGTCTAGGTTTAGCATCTTTCTTTTCCATAAGATATTTAATAGCAGCATGATCAGTGTGGGTAGTTACTTTAGAATCAACAATATAAGGTCTGAACTTATCACAATCAAATACAACTGCTAAGAATTATTTTTCAGTAGTGGCATAATTTCTCTGGGCATTGTCTAGAGTTTTACTAGCATATTGAATAACATTTAATTTCTTATCAACTCTTTGTCCTAGAACAGCACCTACAGCATAATCGCTAGCATCACACATAATTTCAAAAGGTAAATTCCAATCAGGTGGCTGGACAATAGGTGGAGAGATTAATGCTTTCTTAAGTATTTCAAATGCTTCTACACAATCATCATCAAAGAAAAATGGTATATCTTTTTGTAAAAGATTAGTCAGAGGCTGAGAGATTTTTGAGAAGTCCTTAATGAACCTCCTATAAAAACCGGCATGACCAAGGAAACTTCTTATACCTTTGATGTCCTTGGGACACGACATCTTTTCAATAGGATCAACTTTAGCTTTATCCACTTCAATACCTCTTTCAGAAATTTTATACCCCAAGACAATACCTTCACTAACCATAAAGTGGCACTTTTCCCAATTCAAGACAAGATTAGTTTCTTCACATCTCTGCAAAACTCGATCAAGGTTTCTCAAGCAATCATCAAAAGAGGATCCATAAACGGAGAAATCGTCCATGAAAACTTCACAAATCTTTTCACAAAAGTCAGAGAATATAGCCATCATCCATCTTTGAAAGGTAGCAGGTGCATTACATAAACCAAAAGGCATACGTCTATAAGCAAAAGTACCGAAAGGGCAAGTAAATGTGGTCTTTGCTTGATCATCGGTGACCACGGTATTTGAGAGAAACCGTAATAACCATCTAGAAAGCAAAAATGTGTATGTTTGGATAATCTTTCTAGAATTTGATCAATAAAAGGTAAGGGTAATGATCTTTCTTAGTAGCCTTATTTAATTTGCGGAAATCAATTACCATCCTATAACCTGTAATAATTCTTTTTTGCTGAATCAATTCATCTTTATCATTAGGAACAGCGAATACCTCCCTTCTTAAGGACACAATGGACAGGACTTACCCAGTGACTATCAGCAACAGGATAAATTATACCTGCCTCAAGGAGCTTTAGTATTTCCTTTCTTACCACTTCTTTCATCTTAGGATTCAGCCGTCGTTGATGATCAATAACTGGTTTGGCATCTTTCTCCAAATTTATTTTGTGTTGGCATAGAGTGGGACTAATGCCCTTAAGATCATCCAGAGTATATCCAATAGCAGCACGGTGCTTCTTCAGAGTTTTCAATAATTTTTCTTCCTCCTTCTATGAAATTTTAGCACTAGTAATAACAGGATATATCTTCTTTTCATCAAGATAAGCATATTTAAGGGTATCAGGCAATGGTCTAAGCTCAAACACGGGATCACCCTTGGGTGGAGGAGGATCCCCTAGGATTTCAACAGGCAAATTATGTTTCAGAATAGGACCCTGTTTAAAGAACGCTTCATCTATTTCACTTCTTTCATTCATAAACATATCATTTTCATGGTCTAGCAAATATTGTTCTAAAGGATCACTAGGAGGTACGGCAATAGAAGCAAGACCAATAATTTCATCTTACTAGGCAATTCCTCTTCACGGTGTTGTCTACGAAATTTAAAAAAATTAAACCTCATGAGACATATCACCCAAACCAATAGTAACAACATCCTTTTTGGAGTCTATCTTAGCATTAACAGTGTTTAAGAAGGGTCTACCAAATATAATGGGACAAAAGCTATCTTGTGGGGAACCAAGAACAAGAAAATCAGCATGATATTTAGTTTTCCCACACAAGACTTCAACATCTCTAACAATTCCAATTGGTGATATAGTATCTCTATTGCAAGCTTAATGGTAACATCAATTTCTTCTAACTCAGCGGGTGCAATATCATGCATAATTTCTTTGTATAAGTCAATAGGTATTGCACTAGCATTAGCGCCCATATCACACTAGCCATGATAACAATGATCTCCTATTTTAACGTAAATAACAGGCATGCCTACCACAGGTCTATGTTTATCTTTAGCACTAGGTTTAGCAATTCTAGCAGTCTCATCACAGAAATAAATAACATGCCCATCAATATTATCCGCTAAGAGATCTTTAACAATAGAAATATTAGGTTCAACTTTAACTTGCTCAGGAGGTGTATAGGTTCTAATATTGCTTTTACGAACCACAGTTGAAGCTTTAGCATGATCCTTTATCCTAACACGGAAAGGTGGTTTCTCAACATAAGCAGTAGGAACAATAGGATCATTATAAGTGATATTCTTTTCTTAAACTTTAATAGGTGCAACTACTTTTACTTCTATGGGAGGATTATATTTAAACCACTTCTCTTTAGGGAGATCAACGTGAGCCGCAAAAGATTCACAAAAGAAGCTACTATCTCGTAGTCAAGTCCATATTTAGTGCTAAATTTACGGAAAACATCGGTATCCATAAAAGATTTAACACAATCAAACTTAGGTGTTATACCTGACTCCTTACCTTCGTCGAGGTCACAATCTTCAGAGTTGCATTTAATTCTTTCCAATAAATCCCATTTGAATTCAATAGTCTTCATCATAAAAGAACCAGTACAAGAAGTATCGAGCATTGTGCGATTGTTGTCACAAAGTCGAGCATAAAAATTTTGAATAATCATTTCTCTTGAGAGCTCATGATTGGGGCATGAATATAAGATTTACTTAAGCCTCCCCCAAGCTTGAGCGATGCTTTCTCCTTCGCGAGGCCAAAAATTATATATATAATTACGATCACGATGCACAAGATGCATAGGATAAAACTTCTGATGAAATTCCAATTTCAATCACTTGTAGTCCCATGAACCCATATCATCACATAGCCTATACCATGTTAATGCTTCTCCCTTCAAAGATAAAGGGAAGACCTTCTTCTTGATAACATCATCGGGCATACCTGCAAGCTTAAATAATCCACAAACTTCATCCACATAGATTAGGTGTAAATCGGGATGCAATGTTCCATCTCCTGCAAAAGGATTAGCTAGCAGTTTCTCTATCATATCCGAAAGAATTTCAAAGTAAACATTTTCATTTTCAGTAGGTTCAGTAGGTTGATGAGCAACTCTTTGCTCTACTGCTCGGGGTGAAGATATCCCGAACAAACACCTCAGAGAATTACTTTCCATAGTAACAAGTGACAGTAAATTTCAGCACACTATATAAATTTTTCCTTACCAAATTCCACCTACCAAAGGCGCTTCACTCCCCGGCAACGGGCGCCGTAAAAGAGTCTTGATGACCCACAAGTATAGGGGATCAGTCGTAGTCCTTTTGGTAAGTAAGAGTGTCAAACCCAACGAGGAGCATAAGGAATGACAAGCAGTTTTCAGCAAAGTAATTTCTGCAAGCACTGAAATTATAGGTAACAGATAGTTTTGTGATAAGATACTTTGTAACGAGCAACAAGTAACAAAAGTAAATAAAGAGCAGAAAGGTGGCCCAATTCTTTTTATAGCAAAGGACAAGCCTGGACAAACTCTTATATAGAGAAAAGCGTTACCGAGGACACATGGGAATTATCGTCAAGCTAGTTTTCATCACGTTCATATGATTCGCGTTAAATTGCTTTGATAATTTGATATGTGGGTGGACGGTGCTTGGGTGTTGTCCTTACTTGGACAAGCATCCCACTTATGATTAACTCCTATTGCAAGCATCCACAACTACAAAAGAAGTATTAAGGTAAACCTAACCATAGCATGAAACATATGGATCCAAATCAGCCCCTTACGAAGCAACGCATAAACTAGGGTTTAAGCTTCTGCCACTCTAGAAACCCATCATCTACTTATAACTTCCCAATGCCTTCCTCTAGGCCCAAATAATGGTGAAGTGTCATGTAGTCGACGTTCACATGGCACCACTAGAGGGGAGACAACATACATCTCATCAAAATATCAAATGAATACCAAATTCACATGACTACTAATAGCAAGACTTCTCCCATGTCCTCAGGAACAAACATAATTACTCACAAAGCATATTCATGTTCATAATCAGCGGGGTATTAATATGCATATAGGATCTGAACATATGATCTTCCACGCAATAAACCAACTAGCATCAACTACAAGGAGTAATCAACAATACTAGCAACCCATGTGTACCAATCCTGCATTTGCGGACCAAGATTGGATACAAGAGATGAACTAGGGTTCGAGAGGAGATGGTGCTGGTGAAGATGTTGATGGATATTGGCCCCCTCCCGGTGAGAGGAGTGTTGGAGATGACGATGGTGATGATTTCCCCCCGGAGGGAAGTGTCCCCGGCAGAACAGCTCCGCCGAAGCCCTAGATTGGTTCCGCCAAGGTTCCGCCTCGTGGCGGCGGAGTCTCATCCCGAAAGCTTGCTTATGATTTTTTCTCGGACGTAAGACTTCATATAGTAGAAGATGGGCACCGGAGGGCCACCAGGGGGCCCATGAGGCAGGGGGCGCGCCCAGGGGGTAGGGCGCGCCCCCACCCTCGTGCCCAGGGTGTGGGTCCCCTCTGGTATTTTCTTCGCTCAGTATTTTTATTATTTCCAAAAATAACTTCCGTGGAGTTTACTTTTGGAGTTGTGTAGAATAGGTCTCTAATATTTGCTCCTTTTCCAGCCCAGAATTCCAGCTGCCGGCATTCTCCCTCTTCATGTAAACCTTGTAAAATAAGAGAGAATAGGCATAAGTATTGTAACATAATGTGTAATAACAACCCATAATGCAATAAATATCGATATAAAAGCATGATGCAAAATGGACGATCGATTTACCCACTCCAACTTATGAGAAGTTGGATAGAGTGCTCGCTAGTGTGGAATGGGAATAGAAATACCCACTTGTGTCCGTGCATGCAATGCAGAGCGCGATCTCAGACCACACACATTTGATGGTAGACTCGGGAGACACGGCACATATTGGTAACAAAAACACTTTCTCTTTCGAATTAAGCTGGTTCGGAAAAGAGAACTTCATTGCCATAATAGCAAGAGAATGGCGAAGCCTAGTGAGGGAGTCATGGACTAAGGGGTCCTCGGGGCGACGGCCCATCATACATGGGCCGGATTGGTGGAGCCATATAATGACAGGAGGTCTATGAAGCCGTGGTGTGCCCTCCAAGTCAAGGGGGCGCAAGATCTTTTCTTCCTTATTGTAATCTATCTTCTAGAACCCTAACTCCTACGGTGTCTATATAAACCGATGGTTTTTAGTCTTTAGGGCTAGAGCTTCATCCATTACTTCATAGCCTTAGGGTTTAGCTCATGCTGATTTCGAGGTAGATCAACTCTGTAAACCACGATATATCATCAATACAATCAAGCAGGGTGTAGGGTTTTACCTCTTCGAGAGGGCCCGAACCTGGGTAAACACTGTGTTCGTCGTCCCCTGTTATCCATTGATCCTAGATCCACAGCTCAGGACCCCCTACCCCGAGGTCTACCGGTTTTGAAACCGACATTGGTTCTTTCACTAAGAGTTCCGCTGTGCGGTCGCCGAAAGAATCAATGGCTCAACCGGTCGATGGAGACCACGCTCGTACTGAGCGCTTTACCACCCCGGATCACCTCCTCGTCTTTTGTGGCAAATTAGTGCGCGCCGACCCTGCCGGTCGCCTCGACCAGATTGGAGGCCTCACCCCCATTGAAGGATCCACCAATTCAGGGGCATCGACCCCAGGACTAGTAAACTCACAAAAGTCCGGTATCTTTTAAGATCCGGCTCCGAAGCCCAACTCCGATGGACCGCCCGCAGGGCCTCCCGTCGAATCACCAGAGCATTTGGCACCCCTATGTCCTCAGCCGACAGATCTGTTCCGTGCAATGGGAATTTATGTTGTCAGGCCTATAGCCTACGACCGGATCGGGCTTAAACCCGATGACCGAGAGACAAACATCCCTCCAGTCACTCACGTTGTCACCACGAAGAGGCCTGTGAGGGGCCACAACCATATAACCTAAAGACGGTGTACACTCGAATCTCCTGCTCGGAGTTAGACACCAGCCCGGATGTGCGTCCGGACATAACATCTAACACAAGTCCCGGCCTTGAGCCTATTCGGCCATGCGCCACTTCGGATCCGAGCCCGGTGCGGTCAGAACTGGACATGCCTCAACCTCCCAGCAAGGACAGTCCAGGCCCACGGCAGGGGGTAATTCTCGAAATTCTCCAACCCACCCACCACACGGAATACTCTCCGGATCTGGGAAGCCCAGACATATGGGACCTCATGTACGTCAAACAGCTGCCAAACGAGACAGTCGACCATTATTGTGTTGATTTCTCCTGATAAAAAACAGGATGGCACCTTGCTGCGACAAAGAAATAATCAAATTGTTCCAGTTCAACCGTAGGGACGAGGGCCTCTTAAACGCCCTCGCACGCTGCCGAATTCAAAGCTTAACCGAACTATCAGACATGGTGCGCAAATATTGCGCCATGGAGGACACGTGGAGGGTCCAACAGCTGGGCATGGGGCCACAGCCCACCGCGCATCACGAAAAGCCTCGCCTTAAACGAGCACACACACATTGGTCATCGGAGCGCGAGCCCAATGAAAAAAAAACCAGGCCCAGATCGGTGTTAGATGAGTTGTTGGATAAACCATGCCCAATACACTCGATCTTGCTAGACGCAAACCCAACCCACAGACTTCGAGCCTGCTGGGTGGTAAGACAAGTGGCCAAATATGGCTAACCAATCTTGGGCCTTACACTCCGAGATAAACAGTCTTCAGCTTCACCACGGGACCACAATGTCCTTACGGTATACGAGACATTCACCTCAAACAACAAAAGGAAAAAGGCTCTTCGAGAGCTCAGCCAGATATATCAAGTGATAGCCGCACAACCATGGGCAAATACTCCAATCACCTTCAACGAGAAGGATGAGCCAAGCCCCCGTATCAGCCACGCACCAGCCGCAGTGGTTCTCGGCCCCATCATCGATGGTTTCCGGTTGACCAAAGTACTAATGGACGGAGGCAGCAGCCTCGGTCTCATTTACGAGGATACGCTTGATAAGATGCAGTTCAACAGGTCTCGCATCGAGCACAATAACACTACATTCCGAGGTATAATACCCGGTAGGGAGGCACACTGCTCGGGACGCATAACCCTCGATGTGGTGTTCCACACATCCGATAACTACATATCCGAACCCTTGCTATTCCACATTGTGCCCTTCCGCAGCAGATACCACGCCCTTCAAGGGCGCGAGGCATTCTCGATATTTCAGGCCATACCACATTACGGGCATATGAAACTCAACATGACAAGGCCCAATGGGGTAATTTCACTTAGAAGCAACCCAAGCAGAGCCTTGAAAACCGAAAACAAAACGGCATCCCTCGCCCTAGAGGCACTATCCGAGGCCCTCGCGGCCGAAGATTGACAGCTTTACGCACTATTGTTGACAGGGACGATGTGGTTCTCAGTAAAAGACAAAAATCCACGTCTTTCAAGCAAGCAGACGAAATAGTAAAATTTCAAGTGCACCCAACAGATCCTAACAAAACGGCGTCCATAGGAGCACAGCTGGACCCCGCGGTCGACGAGGCATTAAGGACATTCCTGCGTGAAAATTGGGACATATTCGCCTGGCACCCCTCAGACATGCCAGGAATCCCACGCAGGAAAGCAGAGCACATCCTCAACATTCTAAAAGGCTTTAAGCCAGTGAAACAGACCCTGCGCCAATTTTCCAAACCCAAACGACAAGCCATGGGTGAAGAACTCGTAAAACTGCTGGAGGCCGGATTCATCTACGAGATCAAGCACCCCGAGTGGTTAGCAAACCCGGTAACGGTACCAAAGAAAGATATGTCCTGGCGACTCTGTGTCGATTTCAAAGACCTTAACAAGACCTGCCCCAAGGATCCTTTCCCTCTACCGAGGATAGACCAGATTATCGACGCCACCGCCGGACACAACTACAATGCTTCCTTGAAGCATACTCTGGATATCACCAGATCAAGATGAAAGAGTCCAACCAAGCGGCAACCGCATTCATTACCCCTTACGGGCCCTTATGCTTCAACACCGTGCCATTCGGATTGAAAAACGCAGGAGCCACATACCAACGCATGATTCAAACATGCCTCGAAAATCAAATTGGCAAAACGGTCAAGGCATGCGTGGACGATGTGGTTGTCGAAACCAAACACATAGACCAACTGGTAGATGACCTACGCCAAACCTTTGACAACTTGTAAGCTTACGACATATGGCTCAACCCAAAAAAATGTCTCGTCGGGGTCCCCGCCAGAAAGCTGCTCGGATTCATCATTTCCCATAGAGGAATCGAGGCCAATCCGGCTAAAATCAGAGCGCTATCTCAGCTTGCAATACCAACAGAGCTCAAACATGTCCAGAAGCTGGCAGGGTGTGGCAGCCTTGAGCCGCTTCATATCCCGCCTCGGAGAAAAAGCATTACCACTCTACAAGCTGCTCAAAAATACCAAGAATTTCCAATGGACAGACGAAGCAACTGTGGCGCTGGAGGAGAATTAAACACTCCTAGTCAGCAACCCTATCCTGACCGCACTTAGTATGGGCGAGCCCATGCTGCTATATGTTTCAGCCACCAATCAGGTGGTAAGCGCGACACTTGTGGTGGAACGGGAATCGGAGGGACGTAAATTTCAAGTCCATAAGCCGGTCTATTACGTGTCTGAAGTGCTAACGCCATGTAAGACACGGTACCCGCACTATCAAAAGATAGCCTACATAGTCTTCATGGCGTCCCAAAAGCTTCGACATTACTGTCAAGAATGTTCGGTCACGGTGGCATCGGAGGTCCCCTTGAACGATATAATCAACAATAAGAACGCCACATGCCGCATCGCCAAATGGGCCATCGAGCTTCTGCCCTTCGAGATAATATGCAAACCACGCCAAGCCATTAAATCTCAGGTACTGGCCGATTTCATAGCCAAATTGACCGAGGACGAATTACCCCGAGAGTACTCTACATACTCGCACTGGACAATGTACTTCGATGGCTCCAAGATGTTAGCCGGACTGGGGGTAGGGGTCATCCTTATTTCCCCCACAGGCGGCACTGTTCGGTACGTCCTCCAAATAATGTACACGGACTCTAACAACGCAGCCGAATACGAGGCACTGCAGCACGGTCTCCGTATGGCCACATCGATGGGCGTACAGTGCCTTGAGGTAAGGGGAGATTCAAACTTGGCTATCTCACAAGTCAACGGCGAATTCGACACCAGGGACCCCAAGATGACAGCATACAGAAACGCGGTCCTCCGAATATTAGCTCGATTCGAGGGCCTAGAATTTCACCATGTCGCTAGAGACATCAATCAAGCGGCCGACGTCCTCGCCCGTATGGGCGCCAAACGTGACCCGGTTCCCAAAAACACCTTCCTCGAGCGGCTCTTCAAGCCCTCCATGGTGTGGCAGGACGACGCCACCGGTACACTATCCAATGAGCCTGCTCACAATACCTCGCCCGAAAAGGAACAAGACGATCACGTCATCGGTGGCTCCGCACTTGAGGAAATGCCTTCCGCACATGAGGTAATGGTTGTAATCCCACCCTGGACAGAACCCCTACTAGCCTACCTCACGCAACAATAGCTTCCAGAGGATCAAATCGAAGCGTGACACATAGTTCGCCGCTCTAAAGCATACAAGGTCCATGATCATGAACTCTATAGGAAGAGCACCACATGAGTTTTACAAAGGTGCATCTCCGAAGAAGAGGGGCAGAAACTCTTGGCAGAAATACACGCGGGCATGGGCGGACACCACTCGGCAGCTCGGGCCCTGGTTAGCAAGGCTTTCCGAGCAGGTTTCTTTTGGCCTACCGCTCACGAAGATGCCCAGACATTAGTCCAGCATTGTGTTGGATGCCAGTTGTTCGCCAACCAAAGCCACGTGCCCCACAGCCTCTTGAACGATGCCGATCACATGGCCTTTCACGGTGCAGGGTCTTGACATGGTCGGGCCGCTCAAAGGGGTGATACGTCTCAAATATCTATAATTTATGAAGTATTCATGCTGTTTTATTATCATTCTTGTATGTTTTACAAGCATTTGCAATCATTTTATATCATTTTTTGGGACTAACCTATTGACATAGTGCCAAGTGCCAGTTGCTATTTTTTGCATGTTTTTTACATCGCATGAAGTCAATATCAAACGGAGTCCAAACATCGCGACACTTTTTGGAGAAATTTTATGGACCAGAACACCTAGGATGGGCCTGAGCACAACCTGGGGGGTGCCCCGAGGGGGGCACAACCCACCAGGGCGCGCCCAGGTGGGTTGTGCTCACCTCGGTGGCCTCCCGCACCCCCTCTTCGCCCTATAAATTCCCAAATATTCCAAAACCATTTGGGGTAACCCTAGATCAGAAGTTCCGCCGCCGCAAGGCTCGGTAGCCACAAGAAACCAATCTAGACCCCTGCTCCGCACTCACCTGCCGGGGAATCATCTCCAGTGGCCATCTTCATCATTCCGCGGCCACCACGATGAGGAGGAGTAGTCCATCCTCGGGGCTGAGGGTTTGTACCAGTAGCTATTTGTTTAATCTCTCTCTCTCTCTCTCTCTCTCTCTCGTGTTCTTGAGATGTCACGATCTTGATGTATCGCAGGCTTTGTTAATATAGTCGGTCATATGGTGTTTTCCCCTCTCTATCTTGTTGTGATGAATTGAGTTTATCCCTTTGAGATTTCATTGTTATCGGATTGAATACTTTTATGGATTTGAGAACACTTGATATATGTCTTGTGCTACGTCTCGAGCTTGCGTTGGATTTCCCCGAAGAGGAGAGGATGATGCAGCACAGTAGCATAAGTATTTCCCTCGATTTTTGAGAACCAAGGTATCAATCCAGTAGGAGACCACGCGCAAGTCCCTCGTACCTGCATAAAACGATAGCTACTCGCAACCAACGCTTAGGGGTTGTCAATCCCTTCACGGTCACTTACGAGAGTGAGATCTGATAGAGATAATATTTTTGGTATTTTTGGTATAAAGATGCAAAGTAAAAGTAAAAGCAAAGCAAGTAAATAAAGTGATGGAGATTGATATGATGAGAATAGACCCGGGGGCCATAGGTTTCACTAGTGGCTTCTCTCAAGAGCATAGATATTCTACGGTGGGTGAACAAATTATCGTTGAGCAATTGATGTAATTGAGCATAGTTATGATGTTATCCAGGCAATGATCATGTATATAGGCATCACGTCCGTGACAAGTAGACCGAAACGATTCTGCATCTACTACTATTACTCCACTCATCGACCGCTATCCAAAGATGCATCTAGAGTATTAAGTTAAAATCAGAGTAAGGCCTTAAGCAAGATGACATGATGTAGAGGAATAAATTCATGCAATATGATAAATACCCCATCTTGTTATCCTCGATGGCAACAATACAATACGTGCCTTGCAACCCTTCTGTCACTGGGTAAGGACACCGCAAGATTGAACCCAAAGCTAAGCACTTCTCCCATTACAAGAACTACCAATCTAGTTGGCCAAACCAAACAGATAATTCGAAGAGACTTGCAAAGATAACTTAATCATACATAAAAGAATTCAGAGAAGAATCAAATATTTTCCATAGATAATCGGATCATAAACCCACAATTCATCGGCCTCAACAAACACACCGCAAAAAGAAGATTACATCGAATAGATCTCCACGAGAGAGGGGGAGAACATTGTATTGAGATCCAAAAAGAGAGAAGAAGCCATCTAGCAACTAACTATGGACCAAGGTCTGAAGTAAACTACTCACACTTCATCGGAGGGGCTATGGTGTTGATGTAGAAGCCCTCCGTGGTGGATGCCCCCTCCGTGAGCTCCTAACAGGCCCCAAGATGGGATCTCATGGATACTGAAGGCACATGCAGCGGTGGAATTAGGTTTTTGGCTCCGTCCCGATCTGTTGGGGGTATGTAGGTATATATAGGAGGAAGGAGTACGCCGGTGGAGTCGCCGGGGCCCACGAGGCAGGGCGCGCCAGGAGGGGCGCGCCTCAACCCTCGTGACCACCTCTGGCACTCCTTGGAGTAGGGTCCAAGTCTCTGAATCACGCTCGTGAGAAAATCACGTTCCCAAGGTTTCATTCCGTTTGGACTCCGTTTGATATTCCGCTTTCTTGAAACATCAAATAGGCAAAAACTGCAATTTCGGCTGGGCCTCCGGTTAATAGGTTAGTCCCAAAAATAATATAAAAGTGAAAAATAAAGCCCATTATAGTCCAAAACAATAGATAAAGTAGCATGGAGCAATCAAAATTATAGATACGTTGGAGACGTATCGAGGCATCCCCAAGCTTAATTCCTGCTCGTCCTC
The DNA here is from genome assembly GCA_021605145.1 of Aegilops bicornis. NCBI lineage: Eukaryota > Viridiplantae > Streptophyta > Magnoliopsida > Poales > Poaceae > Aegilops > Aegilops bicornis. The sequence continues at coordinate 2,241,236 of JAHIAL010000057.1, forward strand.
GAGTAGGTAAATGATAAAAGAGAATTTTTGATGCGGAGTGATACTTTGGCATAATTTCAATGTAGATCTTCTTAATTGTGATATGAATATTCAGATCCAAAAGATTCAAGACAAAAGTTCATATTGACATAAAAATAATAATACTTCAAGCATACTAATCAAAATAATTATGTCATCTCAAAATAACATGGCCAAAGAAATTTTATCCGTACAAAATCATATAGTTAGGCTATGCTTCATTTTCGTCACACAAAGATGTTCCCAACTTCTATACCCTGATGACAAGCCAAGCAATTGTTTCATACTTAAATAATCTCAAACTTTTTCAACCTTCACGCAATACATGAGCGTGAGCCATGGATATAGCACTATGGGTGGAATAGAATATGATGATGGGGATTGTGTGGAGAAGACAAAAAATGAGAAAGTCTCACATTGACGAGGCTAATCAACGGGCTATGGAGATGCCCATCAATTGATGTCAACATGAGGAGTAGGGATTGCCATGCAACGGATGCACTAGAGCTATGAATGCTCAACAAAAGAAAACTAGTGGGTGTGCATCCAACTTGCTTGCTTATGAAGACCTAGGGCATTTGAGGAAGCCCATCGTAGGAATATACAAGCCAAGTTCTATAATGAAAAATTCCCACTAGTTTATGAAAGTGATAACATATGAGACTCACTATATGAAAACATGGTGCTACTTTGAAGCACAATATATGAGACTCACTACATGAAGAACGAGGTGCTACTTTGAAGCACAAAATATGAGACTCATTACATGAAGAACATGGTGCTACTTTGAAGCACAAGTGTGGAAAAAGAGATAGTAGCATTGCACTTTTCTTTTTTTTGGGGCCTTTTTTTTTTTTGGCCTTTCTCTCTTTTTTTTATTTGGGCAATGCTCTAATAATGATGATCATCACACTTCTATTGATTACAACATGAGGATTACAACTCGAAACTAGAACAAGGTATGACTCTATATGAATGCCTCCGGTGATGTAGGGATGGTGCAATGAATCAAGAGTGACATGTATGAAAATAATGCATGGTTGCTTTGCCACAAATATGATGTCAACTACATGATCATGCAATGGCAATATGACAAAAGTAATGTATGTCATAATAATGATGGTGGAAGTTGCATGGCAATATATCTCGGAATGGCTATGGAAATGCCATAATAGGTAGGTATGGTGGCTGTTTTGAGGAAGATATAAGGAGGTTTATGTGTGATAGAGCGTATCGTATCCACGGGGTTTGGATGCACCGCTAAGTTTGCGCCAACTCTCAATGTGAGAAAGAGCAATGCACTGCATCAAGAGGCTAGCAATGGCGGAAAGGTAAGAGTGCGTATAATCCATGGACTCAACATTAGTCAAAAGAACTCATATACTTATTGCAAAAATTTAGAAGTCATCAAAAATTCAAGTTCTGGCGCATGCTCCTAGGGTGATAGATTGGTAGGAAAAGACCATCGCTCGTCCCCGACCGCCACTCATAAGGATGCACAAGCCAGGTACACTTCATGCTTCAAATTTGTTACACAACTTTAACCATACGTGCATGCTACGGGACTTACAAACTTCAACACAAACATTTCTAAAATTCAAAAATAATCAACCAGCATGACTTTGATATTATTACCTCCATATCTCAAAACAATTATCAAGCATCAAACTTATCTTAGTATTCAACGCACTCAAAAGAAAGTTTCACATATCTTGAACACCAAGTATATTAACATTAAGCAAATTACCATGCTATTAACGACTATCAAAATAATCTAAGTAAAGCATGAGAGATCAAGTTTCTTTAAAAAAAATCCACCACCGTGCTCTAAAATATCTAAGTGAAGCACTAGAGCAAAAATTATCACGCTCAAAAAGATATAAGTGAAGCACTATGAGCAAACTATCAAGCTCAAAAGATATAAGTGAAGCACATAGAGTATTCTATCAAATTCTAATTCATATATGGCTCTCTCAAAAGGTGTGTACAGAAAGGATGATTGTGGTAAACTAGCAAGCAAAGACTCAAATAATACAAAGACGCTCCAAGCAAAACACATATCATGTTGGTGAATAAAATATAGCTCCAAGTAAATTACCGATGGAAGTGGATTTAAAGAGGGATGCCTTCCGGCATCCCCAAGCTTTGACTTTTGGTGTCCTTGGATTATCTTGGGGTGCCATGGGCATCCCCAAGCTTAGGCTCTTTCCACTCCTTGTTCCATAATCCATCAAAAGAATTCACCTAAAACTTGAAAACTTCACAACACAAAACTCAATAGAAATCTCGTGAGCTCCGTTAGAGAAAGAAGACAAAAGACTACTTTAAGGTACTGTAATGAACTCATTCTTTATTTATATTGGTGTTAAACCTACTGTATTCCAACTTCTCTATGGTTCATAAATTAGTTTACTAGCCATATATTCATCAAAATAAGCAAACAACACACGCAAAACAGAATCTGTCAAAAACAGAACAGTCTGTAGTAATCTGTAACTAACGCAAACTTCTAGAACCCAAACAATTCTACCAAAATTAGACGACCTGGAAAATTTGTTTATTGATCATCAGCAATTGGAATCAGTATTTTATCACGTTCTGGTGATTTTTAACAATTCGGGCACTGAGCACAAAGATTCTGGAAATTACAGCAAGATCAAATAACTATCATCTAAGAAGATCCAATAGGTCCAACTTGGCACAAACACTAATTAAAAGATAAAATCACATCTAAACAGAGTCTAGATCGATTATTTATTCCTAAACAGAACTAACAACAAAAAACTCAAAATAAAATTGGGTTGCCTCCCAACAAGCGCTATCGTTTAACGCCCCTAGCTAGGCATAAAAACAAGGATAGATCTAGATATTGCCATCTTTGGTAGGCAATTCTTTAATGAGGCACCTTCCTCCTTTAGAATTTTCTTTCTTTCTAGTAATTATCAAACTTTTAGGCACAAGATCGAAAAATTCATTCGTAGCAAATGGTTCCTTAATGATAGTAAAAAGATCGGGATGAATACTTATAGATTTAAGATCCGCATTTTCCTTACTAGATAATTCACCCTTATTTTTAGGAACATACATAAGCTTGGCAATTTTAGTGGGAGGGCTAGGAGTATTCTTTACGGAAGAAAAAGCGGTTCCCAAGTTGGTGATGATACCCTCAAGTTTATCGATTCGAGTAGAGTCTAGATTTATTTTCTCATTAACCATGGGTTCCTTCTCCTTAATATTTTTCAAAGTCATTCCTACCTTAGATCCATATTGAGTAATTTGATTATGGATCTTTTTATCTAGATTTTCAATGGATTCAATGATAGCAACTTTGTTTTCAATAATTTCAAGCCTTTGCATAACATGCTCCAAAGTTAACATAGTTCCATTAACCAAAAGAGGAGGTGAGCCAAATAAATCTATTAAAGCATTATAAGAATCAAAAGTATGGCTACCCAAGAAATTCCATCTGGTAATGGTATCAAGGATATATCTATACCAAGGATTAGCACCTACATAAAAATTACGAAGAAGAACTGAAGTAGATTGCTTCCTGGTAGATCTATTTTGAGCATTGCAAATTCTATACCAAGCATCTTTTAGATTTTCTCCCTCCCTTAGATTAAAATATAGAACTTCATTCTCGGGAGATAGCGGAGAAGATAAAAGACTAGTCATGACGGCAAGCAAGCGAACTAACACACGTGCAAACAAAAGGCAAAGGGAAAAAGAGGAGGAGATTGGGAAAGAGAGGGCGAATAAAACGGCAAAGGTGAAGTGGGGGAGAGGAAAACGAAAGGCAAATGGAAAATAATGTAATGCGAGAGATAGGGATTGTGATGGGTACTTGGTATGTTGACTTTTGCGTAAGCCTCCCGCAACGGGCGCCAGAAATTCTTCTTGCTACGTCTCGAGCTTATGCTGGATTTCCCGAAGAGGAGAGGATGATGCAGCACAAGATGGCGTAAGTATTTCCCTCGGTTTTGAGAACCAAGGTATCAATCCAAAGAGGAGACCACGGGCAAGTCCCTCGTACCTGCACAAACGATAGCTACTGCAACCAATGCTTAGGGTTTGTCAATCCCTTCACGGTCACTTACGAGTGAGATCTGATAGAGATAATATTTTTGGTATTTTTGGTATAAAGATGCAAAGTAAAAGTAAAATCAAAGCAAGTAAATAAAGTGATGGAGATTGATATGATGAGAATAGACCCGGGGGCCATAGGTTTCACTAGTGGCTTCTCTCAAGAGCATAGATATTCTACGGTGGGTGAACAAATTACTGTTGAGCAATTGACAGAATTGAGCATAGTTATGAGGTTATCCAGGCAATGATCATGTATATAGGCATCACGTCCGTGACAAGTAGACCGAAACGATTCTGCATCTACTACTATTACTCCACTCATCGACCGCTATCCAGCATGCATCTAGAGTATTAAGTTAAAATCAGAGTAACTTCTTAAGCAAGATGACATGATGTAGAGGAATAAATTCATGCAATATGATAAATACCCCATCTTGTTATCCTCGATGGCAACAATACAATATGTGCCTTGCAACGCATATACATCACTAGGTAAGGACACCGCAAGATTGAACCCAAAGCTAAGCACTTCTCCCATTGCAAGAACTACCAATCTAGTTGGCCAAACCAAACGGGTAATTCGAAGAGACTTGCAAAGATAACTTAATCATACATAAAATAATTCAGAGAAGAATCAAATATTTTCCATAGATAAGCTGGATCATAAACCCACAATTCATCGGTCTCCAACAAACACACCGCAAAAATAAGATTACATTGAATAGATCTCCACGAGAGAGGGGAGAACATTGTATTGATATCCAAAAGAGAGAAGAAGCCATCTAGCTACTAACTATTGACCGAAGGTCTGAAGTAAACTACTCACACTTCATCCGAGGGGCTATGGTGTTGATGTAGAAGCCCTCCGTGGTGGATGTCCCCTCCGGCGGAGCTCCGGAACAGGCCCCAAGATGGGATCTCGTGGATACAGGAAGATACAGCGGTGGAATTAGGTTTTTGGCTCCGTCCCCGATCTGTTGGGGGTACGTAGGTATATATAGTAGGAAGGAGTACGTCGGTGGAGCGTCAGGGGGCCCACGAGGCAGGGGGCGTGGCCAGGGGGAGGGGCGCACCCCCACCCTCGTGACCGCCTCTGGCACTCCTTGGAGTAGGGTCCAAGTCTCCTGGATCACGTTCGTGAGAAAATCACGCCCAAGGTTTCATTCCGTTTGGACTCCGTTTGATATTCCGCTCTTGAAACACTGAAATAGGCAAAAAACAGCAATTCTGGGCTGGGCCTCCGGTTAATAGGTTAGTCCCCAAAAATAATATAAAAGTGAAAAATAAAGCCCATTATAGTCCAAAACAATAGATAAAGTAGCATGGAGCAATTAAAAATTATAGATACGTTGGAGACGTATCATCTTGCAATTGAATACTCTTGGTGAAAATAGGGTATCATATTGATTCACTTGATATATGTTTTGGCACTCAACTTGCGGATTCCTGAGGTGACATTGGGGTAATCTATGCATGGGGGTTGATGCACGTTCTTGTCTTGGTTTCTCCGGTAGAAACCTTGGGGCACTCTTTGAAGTTCTTTGTGTTGGACTGAGTATTATGAATTTTAATTTGCTTTGGTGTTATTTTAGTACGAACTCTAGGATAGATCGAACGGAAAGAATAGCTTTGTGTTATTTTAGTACGAACTCTTGAATAGATCGAACAGAAGAATAGCTTTGAGGTGGTTTCGCACTCCTACAAACAATTTATTCTTATGTTCTCCTCTAGATAGGAACTTCAGAGTTATTCTTCGTTGCACGTTGAGGGATGGTTATGTGATCCAATTATATTAGCATTGTTGAGAGATTGCACTAGCGAATGTACGGACCCTAGGCCTCAGTTTCAAGCATTGCAATACCGTTTTTGTGCCCGTTTACTATTTGCTACATTGCTGTTTTTATTTATTCATATTATAAAAATATATTTCTACCATCAATATTACACTTTTATCACTATCTCTTTGCCGAACTAGTGCACCTATACAAATTGCCATTGTATTGGGTGCGTTGGGGACACAAGAGATTTCTTGTATTTGGTTGCAGGGTTGTTCGAGAGAGACCATCTTCATCCTACACCTCCCACGGATTCATAAACCTTATGTCAGCCACTTGAGGGAAAATTGCTACTGTCCTACAAAACGCTGCGCTTGGAGGCCCAACACGAGTCTACAAGAATAAAGTTGCATAGTAGACATCAAGGGGACAAATAAAAAGAAGTACCTATTGGTTATGGTCGACAAATTCACCAAGTGGATCGAGGCAAGATCCGTCATCTCAGTAGAATCCGGACCAGCCGTTGACTTCTTATCCAATGTCGTACACCGTTATGGTGTCCCCCACAGCATAATTACCGATAATGGTACCAACTTCACCGCCCAGGAAGTTAAAGATTGGTGTGGCAAAATGGGCATCAAGCTCGATTACGCATCGGTGTACCACCCACAAACCAACGGGCAGATCGAACGGGCCAATGGACTAATCATGAGAGGCATTAAGCCTCGCCTAGTATGATCCCTCGAACAATCAGACCGCCATTGGGTCGAGGATCTCGACTCCGTACTCTGGGGGCTACGCAATACTCCTAATCGATCAACTGGATACACACCATCTTTTATGGCATACAGTGCGGAAGCAGTTCTCCAGTGTGACATTTTCCATGACGCGCCTCAAGTGAGCATGTACGAGGAAAAGGAAGCCGAACTCGATCGGCAGGATGATCTGGACGCCTTGGAAGAAGAGCGAGACATAGCTCGAGCTCGGTCCGCTTTCTATCAGCAGCAAGCGCGACGTTACCACAACCGTGAAGTCCGGGTAAAGACATACACGGCAGGAGACCTTGTCCTCCGACTCCCTGAAAAACAGAAGGATAAACTATCACCTAAATGGGAGGGCCCGTACATCATTGATGAAGTACTCATAGGAGGAGCGTACCGTCTTCGCCGCCCATCCGACGATGGCCTAGAGCCGAACCCGTGGAACGCAACAAGGCTGCGGCATTTTACGCCTGAATCCGACACAAACTTTCGCCTTTTCTCCCCTCTTTTGTTTCTTACCCTTTTCCTTCTTCTTCCGTTGTGGTGCTAGTTCGTCTAAACCGAATCATACCAAGTGCATACTATGTAGACCATTGAATGTAACACCAAGCTTTGCTTGGGGGCTCCCTTAGAAGAGCTTAATAAACGTATAAATCACATTCGTCCTGATTGCAACCTTCTCATATGTGTTAAGTCATCATATGCACTCGTTTGACTTAAGATCTTTGCCATGTTGGGTTGCCTGGCTCCTGCTTACCCCCTACATTCCCGATTGTTCGGCTAGGGCGTAAATGGAGCACCTCTGTGATTGTTACGACCGGGTCACCCGGGACCGTACCTTAGACGGGTGAAGCCGAAAGATAGCGTTCTTACATAATACAACAAGTCGGCCTATGGGAAGTGAATACAACCTCGAGCTTACGACCAGGGCTCCTTTTACAGCCATTGGCGTCCGTTGACCCTACTCGTCCGGACTATAATTTTACTCGACGAAAGGAACTCTTGGAGGAACTATTTTCATCGAAGATGTTTCTTAAGTTAAACAGTAATATAACATCGCTCTCCACATATGTTTCGTCTGTTTAAACCAGAGGGCCAAATTGCCTGGTTACCGAATTATTGCCTTGTTTCCTATGGCACAAAGTACGGAACACTCCCCGATCTCTGATTGGAGAGGCAGAAGCCGATGGCCGGTCAAGACAACATTCTTTCAAAAATAACAATAAGAACATGAATTTAGCACGGTCAACGTAAAGTACATAGATACATAGACTTGACAAAACTACTCATTCTCAACATTGTCTATCAGTTGTTTTAAAGCACAATCATGTTAAGAATAGCGAGCAGCTTTTTTAGCTTAGAATAGCGAGCAGCTTGCATCACTTCATCATACACCAAGCTTAGTGGTATCTCTCGACCATCGTGGCCCATAGGACCAACCCGGGTCATATGCACCGGATCCAGCTTGGTGAAGCGGGTCTTTACCATAGCCCACGCCTCACACGCCCCTTCTCAGCAGGCCGAGATCTTCCATAATTCAAACCTTCACCGAGTACCTCTAAAATGACTGGCTAGTTTGGCCATACTGTCCGACGGCGTATCTGATGGCCATAATGCCTTCGGCATGCTCTTCATGGCTTTTCGGGCCTTTTCATAGGTCGTTGTCAGCTCCTTTAGAAGTTTCCCGTCATACGTGCCTACTTCTTCCTCAAGCCGCCCAGTCAGGATACCTACCAAGCAGGCGTGGCATATCATTAACATATCAATGACAATCGCCAAACAGTACGGTACGACTGGCGCTTACTGAATATGCCACGTTTCAGCCTCTGGTTTTCCTGCGCACTTCGGGTCAATTGAGCTCTCAAGCTCTCAATTTCCTCGGCTTGCCGTTGATTTCTGGCCTTGAGCTCCTCTTTCTCCACCTGACTTCGCGTCAGCACCCTTTTACCAGCTTTTAGCTCCCTCGGCAGCTCGCTTACAGCTCATGCGGCTGTACAAAGAATACAATGTTAATGCTTGACATACAACATATACTCACGAAAACAGACTTTTTACTCATCGGACACATCGTCACTGGCTTTCGGGCCGCCTCTAGTTCGGATTTTTCTTCGACCAACTGTGTCCGGCTCACTTCAAGGTCCTCGGATAGCTTTTTGTTCTGCTATCTTGCGGCCTGCAACAATAATACCAATTGATACCCTTAACACGGCCGTCCCGCCCGAATTAAGGCTTGGGGGCTAGTTGGTTAGAAAACATGATCCGCTTTTAAGCTATATACCTGCACCCTGGCGGCAAATAGATCAGCAATTCTGTCCAGGCCTGTCTGGACCGCCCCAAGGTACGCGTCCACTGAACTTAAAGCATTAAATTCCTGTTCGGCGAAGGCAGCATGACGTAAAGTCTCCCTCCGGCGGCGATGGTTCATTACACTCTCAACCTCGGAATTCGTGACCAAAACATCGTCGGCGTCTGCCGAAGGTACACCAGCGGCCGCGTGTTCGGAGGAGGCGATTGCTTGTGCCAAAAACTGGGGCCCGGGGTTGCAGTTCGGCGCATCCGGGAGATCTTCGGGTGGATCTTGGGGCATACGCCTCCTGCAAAATTGAGCAAGCTCTTATAAGAAATTGTTAACGGCAACCCTCGCTGCAATTCCAAGATGCGATACCTTTGAGCCGAGGGGGTAGGTGCCTCCGCCTCGGCGGAAACTTTCCGCTTTGATCTCCCATCAAGGGTCGAAGCTGGTGTGGTCCACGCTCCTCCTGAAGCATTCTTGCGCGAGGTGCGGCGACCCTTGGGAGTAGAAGTCAGCACGTCGGGGCAACGGGAGACGAGCGCCCTGTTCGGGGAGGGTCTTCCTTTCACTTACTGTGGATGAGGGAAGAGCCCCAGGGTGGCCGGCGGTTATGGCCACCTTGCTACCGTCAAGGCCCTCCTGATAGAACACACCATCTTCAAATTTGATCGACGTCTCTGGGTTATCATGGTACCCTGGATCGCCGTCGCGAGAGTGATCCTCTAGTTGAGGAGGAGGACAGCCAATGGACTCGACCTGATGCCTCGATCCGTGTTCAAACGATGATCAGTAAGAATTCGGTGTGATTTGTGGGCTCGACGTAATGGATTGAGGCTTACCCAGTCCACCGGATTGTATCCGGAATAGCCTTCTCGAATACTCATGCGAGCGAACTCTGCTTCGTCTCCCTTGAAGAGGCCGGCTAGTATCTTAGCCAGGGCCTCCTTATCATCCGGTCCTTGCCGCTGGTGGCGTGTCACATCACTGGTCCCGTTATAGCACCATAAAGGGTGACCTCGTTGTTGGAGGGGTTGCACGCAGTCGGTAATGGCGATGGACATAACTTCAACCATGGTCAGCTTGCTGTGAGTTAACAGCCTGACCTTGGTCGACAGCGTAAACACTTCTTCGTTGTCCTATTGGGGAAGGCCTCTTGGCCGCCAGTTGTACCGCTTTATGGGATCATTTGAATATTCAGGTAGCCCTTGCCGAATTGGATCGGTAAGGGGGCGTCTTCGATATAAAACCACTATGAAATCCATCCTTCGGGATCTGTCCGCGGGGTCCCAACTGGGTACCCTGTCCCTGCTATTCGCCATACTTCAGCGCCACCTACCTCAAATATAGATCCTTCCTGGAGGCGAGGGACGAGACAAAAGTGATTCCTCCACAAGTCGAAGTGGGGTTCGCAACACAGGAATATCTCACACAAGGCTACAAAGCCGGAAATGTGCAAAATGGATCTCGGGGTGAGGTTGTGGAGCTGGATCCCGTAGAACTCTAGTAGACCCTGCAAAAAGGAATGAATAGGAAAATCTAGACCTCTTAGAAGGAAGGGCACGAGACATACCCTCTCTTCCTTGTTTGGGGTGGGGGAGCTCTCGACAAGGGCATTACCGTCAACGGAGATGAGGCCGGCGTGGACCGAGACTAGATCGGCCGGAGGAAGGAGGCGCTGCATTTGCAAGCGACTCAGTGATGTCTACTACGCAACCTTCTTCTTGTAGACGTTGTTGGGCCTCCAAGTGCAGAGGTTTGTAGGACATTAGCAAATTTCCCTCAAGTGGATGACCTAAGGTTTATCAATCCATGGGAGGCGTAGGTTGAAGATGGTCTCTCTCAAACAACCTGCAACCAAATAACAAAGAGTCTCTTGTGTCCCAAACACACCCAATACAATGGTAAATTGTATAGGTGCACTAGTTAAGCTGACGAGATGGTGATACAAGTGCAATAGTGATGGTAGATATAGGTTTTTGTAATCTGAAAATATAAAAATAGCAAGGTAACTAAATATAAAAGTGAGCACAAACGGTATTGCAATACTAGGAAACAAGGCCTAGGGTTCATAATTTCACTAGTGCAAGTTCTCTCAACAATAATAACATAACTGGATCATATAACTATCCCTCAACATGCAACAAAGAGTCACTCCAAAGTCACTAATAGCGGAGAACAAACAAAGAGATTATGGTAGGGTACGAAACCACCTCAAAGTTATCCTTTCTGATCGATCTATTCAAGAGTCCGTAGTAAAATAACACAAAGCTATTCTTTCCGTTCAATCTATCATAGAGTTCATACTAGAATAACACCTTAAGACACAAATCAACCAAAACCCTAATGTCACCTAGATACTCCATTGTCACCTCAAGTATCCATGGGCATGATTATACGATATGCATCACCCAATCTCATATTCATCTATTCAACCAACACAAAGTACTTCAAAGAGTGCCCCAAAGTTTCTACCGGAGAGTCAAGACGAAAAAGTGTGCCAACCCCTATGCATAGATTCATGGGCGGAACCCGCAAGTTGATCACCAAAACATACATCAAGTGGATCACGTGATATCCCATTGTCACCACAGATAAGCACGACAAGACATACATCAAGTGTTCTCAAATCCTTAAAGACTCAATCCGATAAGATAACTTCAAAGGAAAACTCAATCCATTACAAGAGAGTAGAGGGGGAGAAACATCATAAGATCCAACTATAATAGCAAAGCTCGCGATACATCAAGATCGTATCACCTCAAGAACACGAGAGAGAGAGAGAGAGAGAGAGAGAGAGAGAGATCAAACACATAGCTACTGGTACATACCCTCAGCCCCGAGGGTGAACTACTCCCTCCTCGTCATGGAGAGCGCCCGGATGATGAAGATGGCCACAGGTGAGGGTTTCCCCCTCCGGCAGGGTGCCGGAACAGGGTCCCGATTGGTTTTTTGTGGCTACAGAGGCTTGCGGCGGCGGAACTCCCGATCTTTTCTGCTCCCCGATGGTTTTAGGGTATATTGATATATGTACGTTCAGGGGATCCATGAGGGGCCCACGAGGGTGGAGGGCGCGCCAGGGGGTGGGCGCCCCCCTGCCTCGTGCCTTCCACGTTGCTTCCCTTACATACACTCCAAGTCTTTTGGATTGCTTCCTTTCCAAAAATAACTCTCCCGAAGGTTTCATTCCGTTTGGACTCGGTTTGATATTCCTTTTCTTCGAAACACTGAAACAAGGGGAAAAACAGGAACTGGCACTGGGCTCTGTGTTAATAAGTTAGTCCCAAAAATAATATAAAAGTGCATAGTAAAGCCCATTAAACATCCAACATGAATAATATAATAGTACGAATACTTCATAAATTATAGATACGTTGGAGACGTGTCACTCAGCTGGAGATGCGAGAGCAAATAGCTTAACCAATCGCCTGGGAGCGGGCCGTGAGGGCACTAGGGAGAACCTGGGACGTTGACCATGGCTTTGGAGGGACTTTTTCGGTGTCATTCTTGACGAAAGGAATGGCAGCTGTTCCCAGTATCTTTTGGATCTATAAATAGGCGTCTCGTCGTGATGAAAAAAAGACGGGAGCATGAAAATGCGGCATCGGGCTACATGCCTTCTAGAAAGACATGTGGAACCCTTGCCCCGAGGAACAACGTTAAAGCCTGATGGACCCACCTTCATTCCAAGATGTCTTCGGATCTTAGAATCCTGACACTATCCGGGCCCCAGGTGCGTTAGACCGGGAACCGGATAGTGTTCGGTGAAGTCGACCAGGCTCCAAGCAGAATAAGGGAATAGAAGAACTCGTCTCGCAAGCCGATGATGTGAAGGTTCCAGAAGAAGATCCCTGGTGTTGGAGGCAAGTTCGGGGGCTACTGAGGCAGCCATGGACTAAGGGGTCCTCGGGGCGACGACCCATCCTACATGGGCCGGATTGGTGGAGCCGTATAATGACAGGAGGTCTATGAAGTCGTGGTGTGCCCTCCAAGTCAAGGGGGTGCAGGATCTTTTCTTCCTTATTGTAATCTATCTTCGGTAACCCTAACCCTACCGTTGTCTATATAAACCGAGGGTTTTTAGTCTTTAGGGCTAGAATCATCCATTACTTCATAGCCTTAGGGTTTAGCTCATGCTGATCTCGTGGTAGATCTACTCTGCAAACCATGATATATCATCAATACAATCAAGTAGGACGTAGGGTTTTACCTCTTCGAGAGGGCCCGAACCTAGGTAAACACTGTGTTCGTCGTCCCCTGTTATCCATTGATCCTAGATCCACAGCTCGGGACCCCCTACCCCGAGGTCTGCCGGTTTTGACACCGACACCTGGTAGTGGGCGATCCAATATAGAAAGATGGAAAAACAAGATTAGACATCTAAGACAATTTCTAAGGGGTTGGGCCAGAAACAAAAGCGGGATTTATAAACAAGAAAAAGAAAGACTCATCCAACTGATCAATGCTTTGGACCTGAAAGCAGAATCGAAACTACTCGATGTCTCAGAGCAGGCCTCAAAGTATGAAGCCGAGCAAAGGTTGGGCGCTCTTCTTAGAGAAGAAGAAATGAAATGGGCATTGCGCGTTAAGGTTCTTAAAGTTGTCCAAGGGGATGATAATACACAATTTTTCCACCTGATTGCGAATGGTAAACATAGGAAAAAGAAAATCATCCAACTTGAACAGGACGAAGGAACCGTGGTGGGACATGAAAACCTCAAGTTATACATTTCGAACTATTATAAACAACTATTCGGGCCTCCGGTGGGTAATGCGGTGGCCCTGGATGAAGTTGTTGTTGGGGATATTCCCAACCTTCGGTCAGATGAAAATGAGATTCTATCTGCACCATTTACTGAGAAAGAGGTTTTCCATGCAATCTCACAAATGAAACCGAATAAAGCACCGGGGCCAGATGGGTTCCCTGCGAAATTCTATAAGAATTTTTGGCATATTATAAAGGATGATCTTATGCCTATGATTCACGATTTTTTTCAATGGTCACCTGGAACTCTTCCATCTTAAATTTGGTATGATAACGCTGTTGCCAAAGAAAGAAGAAGCAGTTCGAATCGAGCAGTTCAGGCCAATTTGCCTTTTAAATGTGAGTTTCAAAATATTCACAGTGCAGGCGATCGACGGTGGCTAGGATGGGGACGGGAAGGCACTAAGTAAACCACACCTACACATATGCAAACTAACACTACAGGAATCAGCTTCTTTGCCGTCCGTCATGGCGGACGGCAAAAGGCATATAACCCGGCAAAAGCGATTTACCGTCGGCCGGTGAGCAACAAACTGTCATTTGAACTAGTGCCGATAAAGGCCTTCTTTGCCATCACTTCCACAGGCGGCGACAAAGGTTGTGCTATCCGCCGTTGGTGGCAATGACAAACGAAGATCGTGGACGGCGGTGAGGTGGGGTGAAAGCCGTTAGGGGTTAACGGCGTGCTTTACTGCCGTCGGCCAATGAAGACGGTAAAGAGGCTAAGGTCTTTGCCATCCGGTGACAGAACGGCAAAGTGCTCAAACATGCCAGTCCAGAATCACAGTGTAGTCGCCACGTGGCATGTTTGCCGTCGGCTAGGCTGACGGCAAAGAGCATGTATAGCCCTGTTTTTAATTTAATTCATTCAATTTGACAACAATTCACAGATATACACAGATATACATATATACACAACAAGCATATCCAACGCACAAGTTTCATCATGTATACATACATAACCAACACATAGTTCCATCCTTACATATTACAAAAGTTTCACATTGTTCATCCAACACTGTTATCCATCCATCCATATAACAAGTTCCAACCATGCAAGTTCATTGATACAAAATAAAAGCACAAATGGAAAAGAAGCACTCCATCCATGCAAGCTTCCGTGAATTAAATCAAATCTGCAAAATGATAAATAAGATGTTAGAAGAAGAAGAAGAAAATGAAGAAGAAGAAGAAGACTATAAGAAGTAAGCATACTATAAGCTTATTATGTAAACTTGGTCATTTTGTGCTAACATAAGTAATTTTGGAGCTCCTATAGGAAACTAAGCATAGTAGATATAACTTAGCATATTAGAGCTAACATAGGTAACTAAGCATATTAGAGCTAACTTAGGTCTAACTTATGTCATTTCGGAGGAAACAAAGCTAAGTATATATAGATCATTTTGGAGATCTGACATACCTGACATAGTTCAGTTCTCATTGTTCTTCTCCTTCTCCTTCCTCAGCCTGATGCGCCAAGAGCGGCGAGGCGGTGGAGGTAGTGAGATGTAGTCTTCTACTACAATTGGTGTGGTCATGTCGCCCAGCTGTGGGATCGCCAGCGCCACCACCGGCGCGAGTTCATTGTCAGGCACCACCACCATCGTGAGGCCATCTTTGGGCAGGAGAGGCACGACCATCGCTAGGTCATCCTCAGCCACCACCATCTCTTTCCCATGGTTAGCCACCGCCATCTCTTGCCCTTGGTCAGCCACCACCATCGCTAGGTCATCCTCAGCCTGATGCCCACTCTGCTCCTCTTCTTCCCCACTCCAGTCCGGATCATCCTCCTTGTTGTCTTTGCTGCAGCCCGAATCGCTGCCGCTTTTGCTACAGCCAGAATCGCTGTTGCTTTTGCTACAGCCAGAATTGCCTTTGCTTTGGGTAACTGTGATCATCCATTCTTTATTGCTCCCATTACTGTCCAAATGCAACAATGACCGTTAATAATCGATGCGAGACAAAGCCAAATGTAGAGGAATAAGAAGAGGCGTAACGCATCGGCATCATCATCGTCGCCAGAGCGCATCCGACACATAGTTGCGTTGAACACCTTCACGATGAGCATGGCGGCGTCATCGTCGTACCTGAAGAGAAGGAAGTACCCCTGCCGTAGGTCGTAGGCACGGTAGAACTTCTCCCAGCCACGACACAGGTACATGTGGCCCTCCTTGATCACCAACTCCATGTCCCACAGCCTGCGAAACCCGCCACTGTCGCAGCCTTCACATTATTTGGCGATCTTCACCCAACATGTTCATAAAAGTGTCAGGCAACCTCTGCAGTTTGGGACAATGAGTGATGTAGCAAACAACAGAGTTATCGTAATGAGATGGGTGAAGGGGAGATCTCTCCTTTTATATACCCGCCTCGTGGATGATACTGAAGTCCCAAGTATGATAATGAAGAACTCGAAAGCATCCAACTCGTACTCCGGTGTGGCAGAGCGGAGTCTGCGGTGGTGGCTTCCCCCCATCTCTGATAAGTAGCAGAAGAGACCAATTAGTACCCTTACAACATTATCATACAACATTATAACATAAGAAATTTTGAGCAGAAGATAATCAACTACACCAAGTTATCATTTCTCATTCAAAAAGCCTCACCGTGGGGAGGTGGAAGAGGTTGGCCGGCGACAGGGAGGGGCGGCGGCGACGGGCGGGAGGGGGCGTGTGGGCGGCAGGATTCGGAGAGGCGGCGACAAAGTGAGGAGGTACCGTGGAGCGGCAGGATTGCGGGAGGGCGGCGACAAAGTGAGGGTACCACAGGCGGCAGGACGGGGGGGTGAGGGGGACACGAGGGGACAAGCGGCGGTGGTGGGTGTGTGTGTGTGAGAGAGAGAGAGAGAGAGAGAGAGAGAGCGCAGGCGTTCATGGCAGGGGAGGTTAGCGATTCAATGTCGTGCCCGGGTGGGCCCCCCTACCCTCTTTGTCACCAACCTAGCGAACGGCAAAGAATTGTTTGCCGTCAGCCAGCAGACGGCAAAGAAATGGCAGACGACAAAGAGCTAACCTAGCCACAGCCTTGTGTCTCTGGGCCCACAAGGTTCTTTGCCTCGGCCCGGTGACGAAGAACTCTTCTTGCATCATGAGCCGACGACAAAATCTTGGCCGATGGCAAAATAACCTGTGCCATCAGCTATTTCTTTGCCGTCTGCTTTGGAGAAACTAACGGGAAAGAAGCTCTTTGCCGTCAGCTAGCTGACGGCAAAGAAGTGGCAGATGGCATAGAAGTGGATTCCAGTAGTGTAAGAAGTTAATTTGAGCTCAAATTGCATATAAATCAAATAACTCCCACATAATTACTCCCAAACTAAAACCCACAAATAACTATACTTATAGAGCATTGCACGAGCTAATCTAACAATGAGAGATGAAAGGACAAAGTTGCTAACCTTTGTGAACACTTGGAGAGATGGGGTGCCTCAAATCTTGACAAATCTTTGGCAAAAATGGAGGATGAGCTCGAGCAAGGGGAAGAGAACAGAGGAGAGAAAGGGGAAAACAGAGAATGGGCTCGGGCTGGACGAAGGGTACCTCTAGTCCCGGTTGGTGATACAAACCGGGACTAAATGGGCTCATGGGGGAACCGGGACT
Source organism: Aegilops bicornis (assembly GCA_021605145.1). NCBI lineage: Eukaryota > Viridiplantae > Streptophyta > Magnoliopsida > Poales > Poaceae > Aegilops > Aegilops bicornis. Next base: position 2,258,530 of record JAHIAL010000057.1, read on the forward strand.
AATGATGCCCATGCCCCCGACCGCTCCTAGCCGTTGGAACCAGGACTAATGGTCACATTAGTCCTGGGCCAAAACTAGACTAGGACTAATGATCCGGACGTAAGGTCTGTTTTGTACTAGTGACGTTTAAACCTGTATAAATTGCTACCTATGACTTATCTTATTTGAGATATGAAATCTGTAGAAAACAAAAAATACATTTCTTTATTTTGTAACCGAAGATTTTGATTTTTGTAGAAGAGCTTTTGTTCTTGGCACGGAAGCAGAGGCACATGATATATACTTTCCCTAGTATAGTTGGCATCGATTTCAAATGTTTGGATTTTTCAGAAAAATATTCATGTTGATGTTGATTCATTATTCATTATCAGGCTAAGTTGGCTTACGTGAAATATTGACAGGAGGCATACTTGAGACCCACTTTTTTATTGTATACTTACTGTTACTAGTATGTATACACGTGCAATGCACGTCTTCTTTAGGGGACAATACACGTCTTAACAATTGTTCCTATGATTATATTGAAAGAAAAAAATCATACAGTACTTTGCAATGAATTCAGAGCAAAAATAAATATTATCATGAATTATAAAGTGATGATTTTCTGCTAATGACATCAGTATTGTGGTGGTCATTTACATTTCACTGGGCTGCAGCCAAAAACGCCCTAAGTAGTCCAGCCAAACACGCACTGGATCAATTGTCCAAGGGCAAAACAATAGTTAACCAGGCTACTGGGCTTTGGTCTTCTCTATATTCGGTGCGTAGTTGGTTCTATAAATATATTTTTATACGGACTAATGATGCAATTAGCTGCGGCCATTAGCCGATGTACAGTGTACCGGCCGCTAAAAATGTTCGCTTGTCCCATGTCTATACTACTGGGCCCTGTCTCGGCTCTTTGCCTGACGCACTGGCACATGCAACATGGTGAGAAGAGAGGAGACGTGACGCGATTTTTCTAGAAACCAGCAGATGCAGCTGTGGGCTACTGTTCACTGTGAATCCTTTGAGTTTGAACCGTCAAATTTATGAGACCAACGGCCAGGATCGATGCTGTTACTGCAATTCAAAAATCGTACACTATGTAGTAGTATAGATAATTTTCTAATGTAATTTCTTTGTTTCGTTTATAGGAATCTTATATGCTGCCATCTGTAAGACACGGAAAGATCGTTTACCTTTTTATGTTCTTCGACGATCGTCTTCCACCTGGATGAAAATAAAAACATTGCAAGTCTCAACTATGGAAAAAAGAAATACAAACTTTATGTCCTATTCTTTGGCAGACCAATCTGAGTGAAATTGTATGGCCACCATAAGCCTACGCTGATAAATATCATATCGCCAAATCAAGAAGGTAACTTGAAAGGGAAAAAACGAAGCACTCATCAGCAAGTAGCGTATTTCAGCGATCTCTAAAAATCTGCACTATCTGCATAGCACGATAACAAAAGACAGTTTCAGAATCTGTAGATGTTCACGCTAACGTTTCGTTGCCCTTATACTTAGCCTGTAACACTGGTATTTTCTTAGAGATTTGGTATCTCTATGTCACAAACAGTAACAATATGTCAAAATCTGCTTCTTTTTCAGAATATCTGATCGCTCATTGATCTCCAAAGATCGTTAGCTGTACAGACGCACAAGGTGCTCGTCATTGGAGCAACTTACCTCTGATGAATGCATGTGCCAAATATCAAGAGCAACAGTGTACAGCACCTCGGTTGGGATCCCTGCAATGCAGCTGCTTCTCAAAAAATGCCCAATAAATAGAACAACCAAACTGTATCTTCAGGCAAATTGCCACAAGATTCTCTAAGTCTCGAGGTAAGGCATGCTGTTGTCCATAGGCGACCAGCACTTGTGAGCGACGAAGAAGGCTCGCCAATCGTGCATAGTTGGCTCGGCTGGCGCAGTGCCATCTAGAGGTGAAGGGAGCTCGACAGCACAGAGGTTGTGCAGGTTGCTGTGGATGAAGCCAAAGATTAGTGGGTGCGGCTCCACTCGCTCCTGCTCTGCCCCGCATGGACACATGCAACCCAATGAAAACGGAGGATCCTACAGAAAACCTGCACAGGTCAACGTAGTAGTAGGCCCCACACGTGGGAGAAAAAGCTAAACGCACACATAAAAGAGGAAATTGCATTCAGAAAATTTACAACGAAGGGGTAAACTCACACCAATTTTGTTCTAACACTACAGCCCAAACTAATGCACGTGTCTACACACCATAGGTTCCCAAATCACAAATGACCAAGTGGTGAGATGTGAGGGCGTAAACTTCCCCGAGTATAGAGGCTTGGTTATTGTTGACACGTGCGCCGCCAAGAGTTTTAGGCACAGTTGCACAGGATCCGAGCGCAGTCGGGGACGCATCAATGATGATCAATCAAATCGATCGCTTAGCCGGGCTAATGGGCTTTAGTTTCGCGCTCGGTTGTTGGGCTTTAGCTGTAAGTACAGTAGCCGAGCTCCCCGCAAAAAAAAAAGTACAGTAGCCGAGCGTAAACTTCTTCTAAGAAAAAAAGAAGTTATAGACACACTGCAAAAGCTATGTTTCGCATTAAGCGAGATGGAAGGAGCTCCTGCCGAAGGACTCCTCCCGCTAGTAACAATACTGGGCCAGGCCCATTTTTTTTCAATCGCTCGTGTTTTCTTCGCTTCGGATTTTTCTTTCATTTTTTCTTTTCTTTCTTTGATTTTCTTTACTTCTTCATCGGGTTTTTATGGTTTTCTGTTTTCTTTAATATACTATAATTTTCATTTTTTTTACCGGTTCTCTTTGTCATACTTCGGGGTTTTTAACAGTTTTCTTTGTTTTTTTTTGTTTTACTTGTGCTTCTTTGTTTGTTTGTTTTCTCTTTGCTTCTTCATTTTTCAAATGCATGATCTACATTTTTTTTCTCGAATACATGTTTTTGAACACTTGTTTGAATACTCGGTCAGCATTTTTTAAAATAGACGTTAAACATTTTTTTAATATATGGTCAACATTTTTCCTATATACATTTAATATTTTTCAAATGCTTGATTAACATTTTTCAATACATGTTCAATTTTTTCATCACTTTTTTAATATATGGTCAAAAATTTTCTATACATATTTAACATTGTTCAAATATTTTTCAAATGCTTGATTAAAAATTTCTATACATGGTCAAATTTGTTCATCACTTTTTTAATACATACTCAACATTTTCTCTATACACATTTAACATATTGAAAATGCTTGATCAACATTTTTAATACACATTCAACATTTTTCAGATGCTTGATTATCAGTTTTCAAATACTTGTTCAACATCTTTTTAAATGCTTGATTAATATTTGTATATACATGATAAAAAAATCATGTTTTTTAATACATGGTCAATATTTTTTCTGTACACATTAAACATTTTCCAAATGCATGATTAACAATTTTTTGAAATGTTTCATGTAAAGTATTTTTTGTAATATAAAATACCTGAAAATATAAATAAAGTAAAAGGAAACAAAAAAACAGAAACAGAGAACATAAAGAAGAACGAGAATATGCCATGTGGCCTGTGGTCAGCGGCGCAATGGGCCGAACTAATATGGAGCTTGCCTTCAGCGAGACTTCCTTACAGCAAGACATGTCAGTGCCCGAACACGCTGTACTATGACAACTTCAGGAACCAGTCGGTGCAGCCAGAAGGGGGGAGGCTCGGGCTCATCATGATTTGCTTGAGACGAAGCCGCTCCACCTCTTCAAGCTTGAAGGGGATACGCAGTCTTAAGTTTGAAACGCCCAAGATTCATGAGTAGTTTAGAAACTAAAATTCTGGCCGTGGTGCAGTACAGATGGCGCGATCCCGTGAGGTTTGGAACAAAGCAAGGTGCACTGATCACTTAAGATAAAAGTTCTTGCTCCCGGGCAAAATCCGATATATTTTGAAGCTAAAAGTTTTTGAATTCAAAATTCATTTGATAATTTTGGGTGAAAATATTCCGGAAATTCTGAGATTTTCTCGACACCGTTTTCCCCCGTTCCCTCCTGGAAAATAACCGAAATCGAAAAGGAAAAAACCTTGGTAAGTACTCACTCTTATCCACATGATCTTGAATGAAAATAATAATAATAGCACACTGTTTCAGTTATTTGATTCTAGTTACTTGTGTTATCCAGCTACTTGTCTTGGCATAAGAGTAGGAACCACAAGCATATATTCATGTTTGGTCTTAAACCGAGGATTGAACCAAAAATCTCGGTCCACTGAATCCTCGCTTAGCAGTTCTACAAATGACCAACCGGCTATCATTTTCCGAAAACCGAATTTGTTCAAAACCCGAAGAACCGAACCGGTCGGTTCGGTTTAACCGAATGCCAGCCTGACTACTGTCATCTTGATAAGGAAGGAGGAGCTCACAGCCCACAAACTTTCTTGATCCAACCTGAAAGTCTGAAGGATCACATGATGTACCTTTAGCCTGCAAAGTCGCACGTCAGTTCAGCGGCATTCTGTAGACTCTGCAGAATTGCATGGAGATGCCTGCGCCTGGCCATGGCCACCATTCTGCAATGTCCCAGGACTCATGGGCAAGGCAATCTGACATGCTTGCTTCCCACAATGGTTCAACATATGATCGATGGATGGAGCACAGAGTTTGAATAAGATTGAATAGCTATGCCTAAATAATTAGTTCTACTTTCAACACGGTGGTGTTAGTGAATTGATTGGTAGAATTTGAATAAGATTGAATATCTTCTATACATTTTGAATATTTGTTTTTACTGTTTTTTTCGTTGTTTTGGTAGTAAATTGTTTTAAATCCGGGAAGCATATATTTCAGGTGGAACAGAAATGCAAGCACTATTACAACCAAATGCGAAATGTGGTTTCATATTTTGACATGGTGACTTGGCCTTAAAGGAGTTGCTTTTCAGACAATCTCGCGACATTTCCCTGCTTGAAGGATGTTATCAGGAAGAAGCTTGGCGAGGAAGAAAATTCATCTGGCAAGTTAGTCAAATTGACTTATCTCCAGTACATTGATCAGCAGCTAAGGCAACAGCGGTATGACTCCTTAAAACGCCTGGAGCCACAAAGGAGACTGCCTGAAAACTCAGTTACAGTTCTTCGCGCTTGGCTTTTTGAACACTTCATCATCCACAGCTACTGTGGCTTCTACGGTCCAAACATTTCAGTCTAGCATACAGATAGGATGCGAGTTTCACACGACTCAACATAACTGGTAGCCAATAACATGTTCTACACTAACGTACGGGTTATGCTCTAAGCTAAGTTGCTTCTACGGTTCAAAGGCACCATAATTTGAAGTTCTTGTCGGACAAAAAAAAAAGGATTACGCCGAACTTGATCTGTAATTGGCATGCAAGGGTTAATTCCATTAACTCATCCATGAAGGTCAGCAGCAGCCAAGTGTCTACACAAATAAAAAACATCAAGGTTCTATTAGATAGATCTTTGGCTGACGAGAAAAGAAATTCCTGCATAAATTTGGCAACACGAGGGTGACTCTCTACAGACCACAGTAAGACCACTACTGTGCAATCTTAATGCATATAGAACACCAGTTCAAGGTGAGATAAAAAACAGCATTTACATTATGAAAACATGGTAGATGGGAGACCCTGAACCGAATTATGAGCTAATTAAAAACTCTGTCTTACAAAGGAGGATGTAATCAAGTCTCTGTCTTTATCCATGGAGGAAAGACTAACAAGCGAGGCGAACCTGTTTCGCTAGTGACCAAGGGTTAATTGGCTAACTAAAGGTTACGCAATTTTTACTGCATTTCTTCATTTAAGATGAAAAGAGATGGCAAGGCAGAACAAAGCTATATCCCTAAAGCGTACAGACGGAACAACCTGTTACAAACAGAATGAAGTTATTTACCACACATAATATCTCCTCTATAACCTCCCAATTTGTGTTCAAACGTACTGAATCTAAACAGAGGGGAATATGAAAACTTAAGTTTACCTTCCTCGAAGCTCAAGAAACACAAAAGACTCACATGACCTCTTTATTCTTCAATCGTGACAGGATAAGTGCCTACACAAATAGTAGAAACATCACGGTTCCATTAAATATGAAAAGTTCAAGGTGAAAATAAAAACTTTATAAAATGCGAGGTGTTTACCTTCTATAATATCCTCTCCAAAATCTGATACAACTACAGTCAAATTTCTAGTTCTTCGGCAAAGTTTGGCAGCATTAAATATAAGTACCTATAAAGCAATCAATAGAATTTAAGTTCTCAAAACATCTTTCTCATAGTGCTTTGGTCAGCATGAATTAAGCAGCTCATAATTACAACATAGGATTGACTTACTGAAACATCTTTTTCTGCATATAATTTATTTCTCTGATCAAAATGATCCCAGCAGATGTCTACCAACATGCTCTCCAACTGGCAAAATAGTCAAGTGTGTCACATAAAAGAATATAAATATATGTAGAAAATACACCCTACAACCAGGAGCCTCTCATGCTTAACGCCACATACGATCCTAGTCAACCCATCCTACACGGCCCACACGGGTCTGTCAGAAGATAGGGCGGTGGGCTCAGGTGATGTTGAAGATTATGAACCCCTCATCATGATACCTATAAGTCGCAGGTCATCATGAGTGCGCTGGGGTGATCATCAATGCACTTGTTGACCCCGGGTATTTTAGAGACAGCGTAAGAAGAGAAGGTTGTTGAGTTCACCTCTGTTTTTACGCTTACACCGCGTGGACAATTTAAGAGGTCCGCAAACAGTTCTGCTGCTCGAGAAATCAAGCTGACAGGGAGGATCATGCCCGTTCTTTACCGCTCCCGATAGCCACCATGATTTCCTGAGTACCCGTATTTTCTTAACAGCGGGCTCTGACATACCCCTAGTAGGCTCATCTTTAGCGGAACCAGGGAAAATATCATATCCTGTACCGCTGACAATAATGGCTACAACTCTAAAGATTTCATATAAAAAACACCTCCACTAGAAGTACAATTCAACATATTTACACCCTAATACTATGTACTCTTTTTAATCTTAGCTAAAGGATAAAATATGTGCCAACCGCATAACATACACTATGAATTCTTGCATCCAATTGATGAGAACAGCCAGCCTGGCATACCTCAAGTGCAGATAGTTATCCATGCAGAAAGTTAATCCATCCAGCCATGAAGCAAGGAGGTGGTTAGACTAGTCTAGATTATCTAATTAAGAATGCACGATAACTTGCTCTCTATTGGATTATAGCACAACTCCTCAACCCGATCTAGTATATACGTGCGAGATTAAACCTACAGTTGATTAGGGTAGCTACATATGGTTGTAGCAAAAATTTAAAATCTAATAAATACACAATGCACAAACCTCAATCGTCGTAGAAACGTATTTTCCATTAAAACCTTCAATAACGTCACCTTTGCGGATTCCCAGTTTCTCGGCATATGATCCTTTTGACACCTAATGTTTAATTAACATGATTATTCCATGATATACATATGAAAAACAGTTCCGGAAGAAACTAATAACAACGATAAAATTAAAATAAAGGAGAACACCGCTGTCTATACCTGTTGAACAATGAGACCGGACTCAATGTTATGCTTACGCTTCATCCTCTCGGTACATACAGGGTCTAAAAGCTTGATGGAAGTAAAGGTCATTCCAAGATGCAGCCGAGGCATGCACCTATACCAAATAAAATCGAGACCAAATGTTACAAAAACTTTAGAAAAGAACATCTTAGAATTTTTACTCTTATAAGACATTAGTTCAAACCCTGCTCAAAAGAGTATAATGCCAGAAAAATTGGACAGCGAAGTAACCAAAAGAAAAACTGAATCTTTACATCAAATTTAGGTCCTATACCCTAGATACAAAAAGTTTACGAAACATGCAAAATTCAATGAAGTGACTAAACTTGGACAATACAACAAGACAAAGGAACAAAAATCGCCCTTTGATAATCATGTCGCTAACTTCCTCTATAATAATAACCTGCCACTATGCATCGTCAATTCAAGAAGCTAGGAGATTCTATTGGATTCCATAGGGCAGTATGGTCCTGATTATAGATCACAAAGTTACTATGATGTGGGGATGCCCATTGCTTGAAAGGGCAATGCCAAGACAGATGATTCCAACTGAAACACATGTTGGCATGGAAAGAATATGCCTACACATTCATGTCAGATGGGTGGACCGACATGAAGGGACGCCATTTGGTCAAGTAACTTATGGATACTCCAGAAGGTATCATCTTCTTGGTGTATGATAATGTCTCCGTTGAATCATTTGATGCAACCTTGGTAATGAAGTTGCTAGAGACACAGATTGATGCAATTGGAAGAGAACAAGTGGTGCAATTTCAGTAGTTAAGTGAATGGGCTGATGTATATGCCAAACCTGTTTATCAAGGTGTTGGTGTTGCACTGACTTGGGGTGATGTTGATCTCAGCCATGGGTGGTACGGAAATGCTAAGAGGGTGGGTCTTCCAAAGGACTGCTCATGGTGCAACTAGTCGACTCATAGACCCGCATATCATTTATGCTAGGAAGAGGGTGCAGACAGTTGATGAAGAAGAGGTTGAGGAGCAGCACAATGAAGATACCATGGTTGAGGGTGAAGATGAGATGAACAACTACTAGGACATGGACTGCGACGATGACAATGGAGGAGAAAGGAGAAACAAGGTATTGTTGGACCAAGCCATGAAGTTGGTGAATTTCAATTGATTGATCAACTGGATGTTTTAGTAGAGCCGAAGGATATGATGTGATGGAGGGATGAAGACATGAAGTGGAGGGAACTTCTGGATTCTGTTGCCTTTTGTCATTGGGAACTTCTTTGATGCATTATGGACTAGTTCTGGATTGTGCTGCCTTTTGTCATTGGATACTTTTTGGTACATATTATGAACTCAGATGAGGTCACTTATAATAGTGTTTACTATAATATTTATAACACATGGTAGTCAACGACTAGTATACAATTAGGCACGACTAATCTTAGCGAGTCTCAACTAATCCACAAGTCGGTAACCCGACGAATCGACTCAATTTTACTAGTTGTATTTTTTTGCCTATAATGTTCTCCACTTGTAGCCACCTAGGCCTCACGTACATGATTATGCTAAATCAATTTTTAGCAATTCATTTGGACATAATAATAGCTAAGAAGTCACAGTTCAAACATAATTTTGTGGGGATATAATAGTAGCTAAGAAATCACAGTTTAAACATAATTTTTGGTCATGCAAATTCTATACAAGAATGGACAAACACTAAATGTAGTAAAAAATGAAAAATTAGCAAACAGTATTTGTACATACAATAATTATGGGAATATATAAGTCAAGAATGAGATTACTTTTTTAATCATGTGAGTTTAATTTCAACAAAAACAGAAGGCAGAAAACCAATAAAAAATACATTAGCACTCACAAAGAACTGAAGTGAAAGAGAGAAAAGACGTACTGGAAACTCCTCCAGAAATCTAAACACTTGTGTAATATGCACGAAGGCACAAAACTCTCATTTATATGATTGTTAACCAATCCCACAACCTTCCCTTCTAAATTAATGATAGGCCCTCCATCATCATGCAACTACAACATAGTAACAATGACAAACATTGAAATTTGTAGTAAAAATAGCAACATTGATTGAAATATGTAACATAAAGTAGAAATTAAATTATATTACATACCAAACGGTGACGAGATTCATCAGAGGAAAAATACAGGTAGTGACATCTCTCATGTCGGACTGGGATTTTGTATTCCACCCTACCATGAGTTATCTTCAAATCCAAACTTTCATCATCTCTTCCAAGTCTGAAAACATCTTGACCCGAATGCACCGTGTCATTAAAAGTGGGCAACTCAACAGGTTTGTGCATTGTAACCTCATAAAGAGCAATTTCATAATGCTCCTGGAGGTACAAGAGACTGCCTCTTGCAGTTGTGCCATCAAGCAAGTGAACAACGACCTGAACGGCAAACGGCAAATGCAAAATTATGACACTATTTCCAAGATAATTTTCACAATTAGTAATTAAAAAAACGAGCACCACAACAAATCAAACCATCCTTTTTAGTACACTGTATACATAAATACCAGCTCACTTTTAATTGGTAACTAGCTACCAGTTTAGCAAGCAAGACATCACAAATAATTTAATTTGAGAGGCAACTGACGGGGAACAACAAAACGAAGGGGAAAAATTAACTCAAAAGTCAAATCCAAAAATGAACAACAAAAGTTGAACTCAGAAGTCAAGTCCATTCAATACAATTGACAATGATGAGTTCAGGCAGATGGTTCAGGTCATTGGTCAATTTGGCCCAGATCTAGATCCACCTAGTCAATATGATCTCCGTGAGCCTTTGCTCAAAACAGAGTATCTAAGAACCAAGAGTGAACTCAAGGACCGAGAGGTTGAGAAGGGCGAGAATGGCTGCTCTCTCATGACTGATGCTTGGAATAACATTCCGAGCAATGTGTGACCAGATTCATAATGCTTCATACAACATGAGAGCTAAGGATCTCTTGAAAGTGAAGAGGCCAAAGATCTTTCGGAGCTCGTGTGCGAATCAGACTGTCAATTTGATGATCCAAGCAATTGGCAACCTACCTAAGTTCAAGAAGACAATTGACCAAGCCAAGTCTTTCACAATATTTGTGTATGGCCACCATCACACCTTCTAGTGCATGAGGTCCTTCACCAAGAAGAAAGAAAACGTAAGGCCCGGAGTGACCAGATTTGCTTCCCAATTGCTCACTTTGCAAAGCCTTGCAGACAAGGCTGATTCACTAAGGAAGATGGTGGTATCCTCAAAGTGGGGATGTGCACTCAAAGAAAGGCAAAGATGCAACAGCCATAATTTTCAACAAGCCCTTCTGGAAGGGGGTGTGAATCTTTGCATCAAGGTGTTCGAGCAGTTGGTGAAGGTCCTCCGGTTGGTTGATGGTGATGTCACGGCCCTCAATGGGCTTTGTGTATGGAGAGATTGTGAAGGCAAGGCGGAAATCAAAGATGCCTTTGGCAATGTCGAGGTGCGCTACAAAGAAGCGTTAGCTATAGTTGACAAGAAGATGAAAGATAGGCTTGATGCCCCACTGCAGTTGACTGCTTATTTGCTGAATCCACACTACAGCTATGCAAATGAGAGCATATTTGATGCTGCTGACATCAATACAGCCTTCTATTCTTGTGTGGAGACATTATATCATGATGATGAAATCAATAGACAAAGTTGTGAACTACGAAATTGGCGAGTTCCAAAGCAGAGAGGGATCCTTTGGAAAGAATCTTGCTGCGACTTGCCAAAACTTTTGAGTACAACCCTGGTTAGTCATTACTCATTTGTCATTTCACTTAATTACATATTTAGTCAAGTACTCAAATTCTTATTACCTAGTTCCTGAGTATGAAATTCCTCTTCCTAGTCGCTTCGCGGAGACTGTATGGAGGTGAGACACCAGGCTGAAGGACATGGCTATGAAGATCCTTTCTTTGACCTCAAGTTGTTCTGGCTGTGAGAGAAACTGGAGTTGTTTTGAGTCTGTTAGTCTCTAAAACTGGAATTAGTTCAATGTTTTGTCAAGTTCCTATTATCTAGTTCCTGACTAGTAGCATTGGCACTTGTAGTTGTAGATACATACCAAGAGGAGAAATCGCCTTACAACAGACCGCCTCAATAAACTTGCGTACATCCAGAACTCAAGTGTCCAAGAAGAAAAGGATGAAAGAGAGGAAGAACATTGATGTTCTCCTAAGTACTGACGCATCCGAAGCACAAGGCTTCTTGTTTTGAGAGAGGAGATGATCATGCTTTCATGGTGTTTAGTGATGGAGATGAAGAAGGAGATGGCAATGGCATACATTGGAGTGTGAATGGAGATGCTACGGGAACTAGTGAACTGCTTGAGCTTCGTCGGAGTGCAAGAGTTAGAGATCTTCATGATGAAGAGTTTGAGGCCGACGAAGAAGAACAACAGGAGACAGATTTGGAGATAGATTACGAGGGTGATGAAGATGAAGTGGTGACTGGACGCACCTATTTGGATGAGGAATTGAGGACAGATCCATGAGCATGCTACTTGGCTGCTTGAGCTGCTGCTTGGGCTGTTGCTTGGCTGCTTGGGCTGGCTGCTTGAGCAACATGTCATTTACCACTTATCTTATTATGCTTGCTGTTTGCAGCTTGTTGTGTGAACTGCTGAACCTTATGTGCACTTTAGGCTTTTACTGGTTATTTTGCTTGCTATGTAAACCTTATGTGTATTTACTATGGTGTGAACTGCATTTAGGATGGTATTTGAATTACATATGTGCTATGTTTCTTATTTTCCTGTCCACTACTGGATTAATGTTAAGAAGCTCACCCGAGCATCACAGTGATATTTTCCTGTCCACTGGTTCATTACGGAGGGATCCTGTTTGCGAACCAGGTGCGCAGATGTCAAAACAATGGCGGTTTTCTTCTCTTCATCTTGTTGGAACCACAACCCACAGCACTTATTCAGTGGCACGTGGCCTGCAATTAAAGCATATAAGTATGTGTTAACTAGTTAGGAAACGAGTCGCAACACTTAGTTTCCTAGCAAATGTTGATCATATGTGACAAAATTGCTCATACCGAGAGAGGAGGAGAGCCTAAGGACGGATCCGGATGCACGAAGCACCGCGTCTTTTGCGGTTTCACGGATTGGAAGAAGCCTCCGCTCATTAAACAGACACGTGTGCGGAGGGCCGCGAGCCATGGTGAACAAAGCATACCGATGATCTAACATATGATAAAATTAATCATAAGATTGATTATGCACATATGATTAGCGTGTTAACAAGGAAACGAGGAAATTAATTTCACCTTTTTCTGCGTTGTATTTGGCTTCGGCAAGCTCAAAGGCGTGATGTATGCCCGGATGGGAAGCTAGCTCGTCGGGGATGTAGGGTTCGTGGAGCAGAGGAATAGGGGAACCGGAGGATTCCTCCGTCACGGACTCGACCACATCATAGACACGCTCTGCAGAAGAACAATCGTCCAGCAGGAATAAGTAAACACCAATAAACATGGAAATATTTGGATTTTTGCCACTTTGTTCACGGGGTTTCGCTAATTTGCCACTCCGAAGAATTGGTTCACACAATTGCCACGTAGATCATTGAACTCTTGATTAGTATGCCACTAGGTCTTCTTTTATTCCATTTATTAATTGTTTTTCACATTAACAGGGGATGAAAAAACTTACCCTCAGGGTATCTACATGTAATTTAGTTAACTGACCGAGGAATTCACTTCATACTAGGCGCTCGCTTCGCACTTGAGGTGCTTGCCTGCTCACTGCAGCCGACTGCTCGAGGTCAGCATGCCACCCATGCGCTCGGTGGTTGCTCCTCTCGCTACCTGGTCACCCCATCCGCTTGCTAGTTGTGGCGCTCGCCTGCTCACCGTCGCTACTCTCCCAATTTGTCGCATCTCATTTCAGGATTTATGCATTCCGATGTTTATCAACTAGGGAGCAGGTTAGGGATCAAGAATGTAGTTTCCACAGATTCGATACGTACGTCATGTGATGCGGAGCTTCGTTGCGAGCCATGCAAACTCCATAGATTTCTGAATTGGAGATCAAATCAACAAAACAAGCGAAAGGCAGAACAAAATTACTTCAGAGAAAGATCAGATTCCATCCATGACTCAGCCACAGTACTGGATGATCGGCGGCACGCGGCGTCCAAGCGATGGGTGGTGCAAGACGCCCAGGCTATCCGTGGCACACTCCGTCCAGGTGATCGACGGCTTATGTGCCCGATCGACGCCGCGCAACGTCCAAGACACCGGCAGTATGGCACAAACACGATATACTCGGCGGGCAGCACGCGTATGCAGATAGACACGTGGGCAAGATAGTCTTGTCGCCAGTTTTTTCATGTGAGAAATAATTAAACCAAGTAAAAGAGGAGCTAATGGCATGTTCATCAAGGATTCAACGACATAAGTGGCATTTGTGCGAATCAATTCTCCAGAGTGGCATGTTAGCGAAGCCCCGGGAACAAAGTGTCAAAAATTCCAATTCTCTCATAAACATGGATGCCACAATCTTGTGAGGAAATGGGGCAAGAATCACCTGATTTTGCTTCGGATTGAGGGGCATCGCCACGCTCAAAGGCCGCAAACATCGCTGAAGCCCGAGCATGGAGTGCCCTAGGAGAGGCTGCCAGGCTTCTCTTCTTGGCTTCCCTCTCCGTCTCCAGATCCGGATTCCCCCTCGTGCGCCGTCTGCCGGCCTTGGGCGTCTTCTCACCTTGTGCGCCACCGCCTCCCGCTCCCCTCTCCTTCTCCGGATTCCCCCTCGTGTGCCGTCCGCCGGCGTTGGGCATCTTCTCACCTTGTGCGCCACCGCCACCTGCTTCCCTCTCCTTCTCCGGATTCCCCCTCGTGCGCCGCCCGCCGTCGTTGGGCGTCTTCACACCTTGTGCGCCACCGCCTCCCGCTTCCCTCTCCTTCTCCGTATTCCCCCTCGTGCGCCGCCTGCCGGCTTTCGGCATCTTCTAAGCTCGTGCGCCGCGGCCTCTGCACCGGAGAAGCCGGACGAGGGTTTGGGGATTCTTTTTTCTTTTTGGAAGAAGGGTTTGGGGATCGAGGGAGAAGAGAACTCGGCGCCGAGGGGGTGTCTATGGGCCTGGCTGCGTCCTTGATGCACAATTCCTGCTTCTCTGTTTTTCCCCCATGAGGTTTCGCCACTTGTATGAAAATGACCCCTGGGTAGATTGGTACAGGGGCACGTGTATTATTTTGGTAAATGGCTGTGTACGAATGCGTGGTGTGCCCTGGTTTTGGTTTCAAATTTTTTGAACGTGTGTGGGGGTTGCATTGGTTCGTTTAGCATTTTTCTCTGTGCGTGGATCAAATTTCGTGCCCTGACACATCCCTTTTGCTTCGATGCTTCTCTGTAGTCGTCGTATTGGTCATCGGGTTGTGTTCTGGCCGCTGTTGCCCAATCGTGTTGTCGCTTTCTGTCCCGGTCGGCGCAACCGAACCGCTTCAACCGATCACCGCTATCTACTCATATCACCAACCCGCTGCATGGCTCCACCCATATCTTCTGTCGTTTTGCTCCTGGAAGCAAGTGCAGTTCTACTAATCAGTTCTAATTGGTCGACCGTCTGCATGGTGCCGCCCATGCCTCTTGTCGTCTTGCTTCTGGAGGCAAGTGCAACACCCCTGGTCAGTTCCAATTGGTCGACCGGCTCGTTGGCCACTGATGACACCGATCCCACTGCATGATGGAACTGGTCTACCACGCGGCGACGCACAATTAGACTGCATGCATGCAAGGCAAATACGTAGTATAAGCCCTCCATGCTAGAACGCTGCAGACAACGAAAGGCAAAATTTTAAAGCCTGCACGGTAAGGGGAAAACGATCACGTCCAAACAGCCGAAAGCAACGGCACGTACAAAAACAGGGGCACAAAACGAATTGAGACGACCCATACAAGAAAAATAACCACCCCACCCTGCCCCACATGCAATGAAAAAATGCTAAACCAACCAAACCGAATGCCACACCAGTTCAAAAAAATTGAAACGAAACCCAGAATCCACAAAGCAATTCTACACCACCAGGTACCAAAATAATACCACGTGCCACATGCATAATTCACCATAGGTCTTTTTCATACAAGTGGCTAAACCTCACGGCAAAAACCTTGCCTGGAATAGAGGCTTGGGTATGCTTCTCTGTTTTTTTATGCTAGCACAAATTCCCGTCCGTTGCAAGGGGAGAAAAGTTGTTGCGTATTCAATTATGTGCAAAACACATCTGCTGTTCTTGAGAATTGTACGTGCAAAAAATTCCGTGTGTTGCAACGAACATTATAAAATACATTTGAGAGTTTGTGTGGTACTCGATAGTTTACGGTCGTGCAAGGTCCGCTTCTGCCTTCCTCGCCTTTCCTCTGGTGTGAATCTTCTAGCATGCAATGTTGATCCTTAAAAAAGGGAAATGATATGATTTAGGCCCTTTTTGGGAGCTCTGTGTTTTGTTAAGCATTCCAAGAATACTTTGGTTTTTAGAAATACCAAAGTATTAATTACTTTGAGGTGTTTGGCTTTAGCCAAAACTGTAGTTTTATGTACTTAAATATTTAGGAAACTGCTATTTTTTTAAGTCTCTCGAAAAGAGGGTTTGACCTCTTTTTCCAATACTGAAGTATTGGTTCGCTAGGCATTAAGAATACTTTGGTTTCCGAATACTTTGACTTCAAAAATACTTCACTGCCAAACTAAGCCTTATATTTACATGTGACACTGGCCTATAAATTTTTCACCATATTACCGATCAAATATATGTGACTTCCATATATTGCACAAGCAATTGAGAAAGAAAATTATTATTGTATTTGGATCAAAATTTACTACCTTTGCTCCTCAAGAAAAAAAACTTCCTTTGAGATGCATAATTACCACTGCACATGATGCTCAATATGAGCAAATCTTCGTGTATAAATATATGCAAAAGGAAATCACTAAGTTGCTCACCAAGATGCAAGATGCAATTTCAAAGCAGCAAATGAAACATAAATTTGTAGAACTTACTTAACGGAAGATAATCGATCGCCCCAACGTTTTTTCGGCTGCTATGAAACTGGGTTATTTCTATGTCTTGCATATTCCATAACTGTGGTCCTTCCATCTGTATATCTATCTCTTGGTGAACAAATTAAACCAGTCAGTTGATCCCCCAGTCTGCACTCAAATCCCCATCATACTTCATACCCTTCTATGTTGCTTGTACACATGCCATGAAATCGTTTGAGAACTTATAGGTGTGTTTGGTAGGATGCATGGAGGGTGCATGAGGGCAAATGCTCCCAATTCAACCAACTTTTACTTGTTTGGTAGGGTGCATGGGCTCATCTGGGCTATGCCCATCTGATGCAAAAAATGGCCCTCAACCATGCCCATCGCATGCCCCAGAGAGGGTGCATGGAGGCAGCCATGCCGTGCCCCGACCACAGTCCCCACCCACTGCACCACGTCCAGATATGTTTAAATTTTCAGAAAATGTACGTAATTTCAAATTTTGTTTAAATTTTCAAAAAATATTCAAATTTAAATTTTTATAAATTATTGAAAAGGTTCACAATTTGAAAATTAGTTTAAATTTTCAAAAATGCTCAGAATTTCAAAAATGTTTAAATTTTCAAAAAAATCAGATTTCAATTTTAAAAAAATGTTTAGAATTTCAAGTTTTGTTAAATTTTCAAAAATGTCTAGAATTAAAAAAATAAACTTTCAAAAATCAAAATTACAATTTTTTTTTAAATTTTAAAAATATTCCAATTTTGATTAAATTTTCAGAAAAGTTCCGAATTTCAAAATATGTTTAAATTTTCAAAAAAAGTTCAGCAAATTTTCAAAATCATAAGAAGCACTATGAACCCAATCATGATCATTGCAACAAGTAGATGGCACAGCAAAACTAGCATCCCCAAGCTTAGGGTTTTGCATATTATTAGCACAATTGACATCAATAGAATTTATAGTAAAATCATTGCAATCATGCTTTTTATTCAAGGAGCTATCGTGAATATCTTCATAAATTTCTTCATCACAATTTTTAGATTCACGAATTTCACGCAAAACTTCATAAAGATAATCTAGTGCACAAAACTTACTAGCAATTGGTTCATCATAATTGGATCTCTTAAAAAGATTAGCAAGTGGATGAGGATCCGTAAACTTTTAGCAAGCGAAGATGCAAGCAAAAAGAAGGCACATGGTAACACAAGAAAACCAAAGATCGAACGGAAGAAGGGCGAACAAAGGCAAAGGTTTTCGAAATCGTTTTAGAGGTGGGGGAGAGGAAAACAAGAGGCGAATTGTGACGCCCGGATAATTAGGCTACAGTAAACCCCGTTAATGATGCCCCGTCAACTTTGTCACAGTAGTTGATCTTGGGTTAGTTCAAAAAACCGATCCAAATTCAAATTTGAAAATCAAGGTAAACAACAAAAGTTTCAAAACATTAAAACTAAAATGTCCGGTTTGCGATAAATAATCCATACATTATTTTGGTGAAGAAAAAACATTTTTATAAAGCACTCCCTCCGTCCCAAAATAAGTGTCTTGAGCTTAGTACAAATTTGTACTAGAGCTAGTACAAAGTTGAGACACTTATTTTGAGACGGAGGGAGTAACTAATTGTTCTAAGATAAGTAAAACAGTAGCTGAAACGATTATTTAAACATCTCTTAAATGATTAAATTATTGAAAACCTATTTTTATAACTACAAACATAATTATGGTAGTGGTATAACTACTATTACTAATTTTGGTGCTAACTATATGATTTACAAAACAAAACAATTTGAAAGATTAAATAAAAAGAAAAGAAAATACAAAAAGGGCAGAAAACACAACTAACAAAAAGGATAGAGGGAAAACCCTCTAATTCCTCGGCCAACCGCCCCCCATGCAGCTCCAATTGGCCCATCCGTCCACCCTCTCCCTTATTCCCCACGAACCAAACCCTAACCCACTCGCTCCCACTCCCCCACGCCGCCGCCTTCCCTCCCGATCCAATCTGGATCGAGGCAAACTTCTCTCCTCGATCTCGCCCGCCTCTCTCTCCCTTCCCCATGCGGATCCGTCGGTGGCAACCGCCGCTTCGACGCTTTGCACCAGCTGCCGCCGGAACCACGCCGCCGATGCCACCGCTCGACCCGTCCCTTGGATCCCATCGTGCGTCGCTCGGGCGCCCCTACATGGGAAGCATCGCCGCCGGCCTCCTCGAGCTCCTCCTCGACCCGATGCCGTCGCCCGTCGTCCTCCACTTCCTCCCCGTTCTTGGACCGGTAAGTGCCCCCGACGCCGAGCGCCGCACCTTCGCCGCCCGGAGCTTCGCTCCTCGCTGGACCTCCCCGACCGCCTCCCCACCCGACTGCCTCCTCCACGTCGCCCTCGTCCCCGCCCTCCTCCCCGCGCCCATCGTCACTCTCCCCACGGCCACAAAGTGAGCACGCCGTCCCTCTTCCTCCTCGTCCCTGTCGTGCGTGGTCACGCACTAACCACGCCGCCGCCCGCTCTCCGCGGCCGCGTCAGCTTCGCGGCAAGGCCATGCTGCGCCCTCCCCGGCTCTCGCGGTCCAGCTCCAGCGTCGTTGCGCCACTGGTCCCGCCCGCTCCTCGCCGACTCCCTGCTGCCCAGTTCTCACCGTGGCTGGTCGGTGGCGGCCCACGAAGCGTCCCCAACCCGTTGCTTCACCGGGCCGTCGCCACGCCTGACCTGCGGTGCCCCGGCCTCCTCTCGGGCGATCTGGCGACGCCCGATCGGCCGACAGCAGCCCACCTGACCCGCCGTTAGTGCCCGGGCCCGATAGGCCCCTCAGGCCATCAATTGACCAAATATGGCCCTCACTGCCCTAGAACGATAAAAAAAACAAAACAAAAAAACTAAATAAAAATAAAATGAATATTAACAAATTAAATTAATTAATTAATCAATTAATTAATTAATCAATTAATTAACTTAATTAATTTTGATTAAATTAAATAATTAAGATTAATTAACCTAATGATTAATTAACCTAATTAACCACTGTTAATTAGTTAATTAATTAGTATGACAGTGGGGCCCACCCCCCTAATTAATTTTGATTTGTTTAATTAATCTGACTAATTAAAATGTGTCACTGACCAGTGGGACCCACTAGTCAGGTTGACCACTCAACTCTGTTGACTGCTGACGTCAGCATGACATCATGCTGATGTCATTAATCTATGTTTCGAATTAATTAAATAATTAATTAAATTCCAGAAATTAATAAAATCTTAAAAAAATCATATCTTTTAATCCGTAACTCGGATTAAAATATTTTCAACATGAAAGTTGCTCAGAACGACGAGACGAATCCGGTTACACTCTCCGTTCGTTCGCCACACAATCCTAGCATAGCGAACATGGAACTTTTCCCCTCCGGTTCGTTTGTCCGAAAATGCTAAACCTGGGGAAACATTTCCGAATGTTATCCCCCTTCGCCGATAACGTGTAGCACCGGCGTTAGAACACATCTAGCTCACTTTTGTTGTCTGTTATGCTCTTGCTTGCTATGTATTTACGCTTCTTCCCCCTGTTCTCTCCGGTAGACCCAGATCGCCACGATGTCTGCTTATGATCAACTACGTAACCGATGACCCTCCTTCTTGCCAAAGCAACCAGGCAAGCCCCCCCTTGATCACCAGATATCGCCTACTCTCCTCTATATTGCTTGCATTAGAGTAGTGTAGCATGTTACTGCTTTCCGTTATTCCTATCCTGATGCATAGCCTGTTTTTGCTACTACATTGATACCTTTACACCGCATTCCTACTTGCCTAGTATAGGATGCTAGTATTTCCATCTCGTGGCCCTACATTCTTGTCCGTCTGTGTGCTATACGATCGGGCCATGATCCCTCGTGAGGTGATCACGGGTATATACTATATACTTATACATGATACATGTGGTGACTAAAGGCGGTTGCTCGTAGGAGTGCCCATGAGTGGATCTTTGAGGCGGAGCGACAGGGCAGGTTGAAACCGCCTAGGAGAGAGGTGGGCCTGGCCCTGTTCGGCGTCCCCGGATACTTAACACGCTTAACGAGATCTTGGTATTTGATCTAAGTTGGGTCGTTGATCTTATACGCACTAACCGCCATGTGGGACAAGTTATGGGCAACCGGCGTCGTGGTATCAGCCGAAGCATTTCGTGACGCTGGCCGATCGAGCGGCGCGTTACCGGATTGGATGGAACACCACTAGGCTAAATTCGCTTTTCGGCCGCTGTTATAGCGTGCGAGGTGTGCTAAGGCGATGGGCGGACCCACTGGCGCTTAGGTTTAGACCGCGTCTTGACCTCTGCAGTATTATGCCTAGGTGGGGCTGCGGCGTGTTGATCTTCAGCGGCGGGCATGACCCAGAAAGTGTGCCGCCAAATGGGATCGAGCGTGTTTGGTAATGTGGTGCACCCTGCAGGAAGTTAATCTATTCGAATAGCCGTGATCTTGATAGCAGACGACGTGGAGTTGTACCTTGACCTTATGACAACTAGAACTGGATACTTAATAAAACACACCTTCCAAGTGCGAGATACAACCCGGTGGTCGCTCTCTAATGGGGCATTGAGGAGGGGATCGCGGGTAGGATTATGCTATACGATGCTACTTGGAGGACTTGATCTACTCTCTTCTACATGTTGCAAGACGGAGGCTGCGGAAGCGTAGTCTTGACGTGATTAGCTATTCCCTCTTATTCTGGCATTCTGCAGTTCTGTCCACTGATATGGCCTTTACACATATATCCATGCATATGTAGTGTAGCTCCTTGCTTGCGAGTACTTTGGATGAGTACTCACGGTTGCCTTGTTCCCCCTTTCCCCATACCTCTACCTGATTGTCATGCGACTGCATGATGGAGCCCGTGAGCGACGCCACCGTCGATGACGACTACTACTGCTGGGCGCCTACTACCACGTGCAGCCCGCATGACGACCGTGAGTAGTTAGGAGGATCCCGAGCAGGAGGCCTGCGCCTCTTTCGATCTGTATCCAAGTTTGTGCTAGCCTTCTTAAGGCAAACTTGTTTAACTTATGTCTGCACTCAGATATTGTTGCTTCCGCTGACTCGTCTATGATCGAGCACTTGTATGCGAGCCCTCGAGGCCCCTGGCTTGTATTATGAGGCTTGTATGACTTTTTTTATGTTTTAGAGTTGTGTTGTGATATCTTCCCATGAGTCCCTGATCTTGATCGTACACATTTGCGTGCATGATTAGTGTACGATTGAATCGGGGGCGTCACACGAATGGCGAATAATGTAATGCAAGGGAGAATAGTTTATGATGGGTACTTGGTATGGCTTGACTTGACGCAGATCTCCCCGGCAACGGCGCCAGAAATCCTTCTTGCTATCTCTTGAGCATGCGTTGGTTTTTCCTTGATGAGGAAAGGGTGATGCAGCAAAGTAGCGTAAGTATTTCCCACAGTTTTGAGAACCAAGGTATCAATCTAGTAGGAGACGACGCAGAAGTCACCTAGTACATGCACAAACAATCAAGAACATTGCAACCAACGCGATAAAGGGGTTGTTAATCCCTTCACGGTCACTCGCAAAAGTGAGTTCTAATAAAGATAGTAAGTAAATATTTTTGGTATTTTTGTTGTATAGATTGGAAAGTAAAGATTGCAAAATAGTAAACGAGATGCCATATAATGGAAAAGAGATGTAATATAATAGGAAAGAGACCCGGGGGCCATAGGTTTCACTAGTGGCTTCTCTCGAGATAGCATGTATTACGGTGGGTGAACAAATTACTGCCGAACAATTGATTGAAAAGCGCATAATTATGTAGACATCTAAGGCAATGATAATGAACATAGGCATCACGTCCGTGTCAAGTAGACCGACTCCTGCCTGCATCTACTACAACTACTCCACACATCGACCGCTATCCAGCATGCATCTAGAGTATTAAGTTCATAAGAACGAAGTAACGCATTAAGCAAGATGACATGATTTAGAGGGATGAACTCAAGCAATATGATATAAACCCTATCTTTTTATCCTCGATGGCAACAATACAATACGTGTCTTGCTGCCCCTACTGTCACTGGGAAAGGGCACCACAAGATTGAACCCAAAGCTAAACACTTCTTCCATTTCAAGAAAGATCAATCTAGTAGGCCAAACTAAACCAATAATTCGAAGAGACTTGCAAAGATATAAAATCATGCATATAAGAATTCAGAGAAGAACCATATAATATTAATAGATAATCTTGTTCTTAAATCCACAATTCATTGGATCTCAACAAATACACCGCAAAAGAGTATTACATCAAATAGATCTCCAAGAACATCAAGGAGAACTTTGTATTGAGAATCAAAGAGAGAGAAGAAGCCATCTAGCTAATAACTATGGACCCGAAGGTCTGTGGTAAACTACTCACGCTTCATCGAAGAGGCTATGGTGTTGATGTAGAAGCCCTCCGTGATCGATTCCCCCTCCGGCTGATCGCCGGAAAAGGCCGCAAGATGGGATCTCACGGGTACAAAAGGTTGCGGCGGTGGAAAAGTGATTCTGTGGCTCCCCCTGATGTTTCTAGGGTATAAGAGTATATATAGGCGAAAGAGGTACGTCGGTGGAGCTACGAGGGGCCCACAAGGGTGGGGGCGCGCCTACCCCCTGGGCACGCCCTCCTGCCTCGTGGCGTTCCATACTTCTACTCCAAGTCTTCTGGATTGCTTTCGGTCCAAGAAAGATCATCGCGAAGGTTTCATTCCGTTTGGACTCTGTTTGGAATTCCTTTTCTGCAAAACTCTAAAATAGGAAAAAAAAATTAGAAACTGGCACTGGGCCTCCGGTTAATAGGTTAGTCCCAAAAATAATATAAAAGCATATTAAAGCCCATTAAACATCCAAAACAGATAATATAATAGCATGGAACAATAAAAATTTATAGATACATTGGAGACGTATGAAGCATCCCCGAGCTTAATTCTTGCTCGTCCTTGAGTAGGTAAATGATAAAAACAGAATTTTTTTTATGTGGAATGCTACCTAGCATATTTATCAATGTAATTTTCTTTATTGTGGCATGAATGTTCATATCCGAAAGGTTCAAGACAAAAGTTTAATATTGACATAAAAATAATAATACTTCAAGCATACTAACAAAGCAATCATGTCTTCTCAAAATAACATGGCCAAAGAAAGCTATCCCTACAAAATCATATAGTGCAGTTATGCTCTATCTTCATCACACAAAGTATTTAATCATGCACAACCCCGATGACAAGCCAAGCAATTGTTTCATACTTTTGATGTTCTCAAACTTTTTCAATCTTCACGCAATACATGAGCGTGAGCCATGGACATAGCACTATAGGTGGAATAGAATGTGGTTGTGGATAAGACAAAAAGGAGAAGATAGTCTCACATCAACTAGGCGTATCAACGAGCTATGGAGATGCCCATCAATAGATATCAATGTGAGTGAGTAGGGATTGCCATGCAACGGATGCACTAAAGCTATAAGTGTATGAAAGCTCAAAAAGAAACTAAGTGGGTGTGCATCCAACTTGCTTGCTCACGAAGACCTAGGGCATTTTGAGGAAGCCCATCATTGGAATATACAAGCCAAGTTCTATAATGAAAATTTCTCACTAGTATATGGAAGTGACAACATAAGAGACTCTCTATCATGAAGATCATGGTGCCACTTTGAAGCACAAGTGTGGAAAAGGGATGGTAGCATTGTCCTTCTCTCTTTTTCTCTCATTTTTTTATTTGGGCCTTTTCTCTTTTTTTATGGCCTCTTTTTTTATTTTTTTCCTTTTTCGTCCGGAGTCTCATCCAGACTTGTAGGGGAATCATAGTCTCCATCATCCTTTCCTCACTGGGACAATGCTCTAATAATGAAGATCATCACACTTTATTTACTTACAACTCAAGAATTACAACTCGATACTTAGAACAAGATATGACTCTATGTGAATGCCTCCGGCGGTGTACCGGGACGTGCAATGATTCAAGAGTGACATGTATGAAACAATTATGAATGGTGGTTTTGCCACAAATACGATGTCAACTACATGATCATGCATGCAATATGACAATGATGGAGCGTGTCATAATAAACGCAACGGTGGAAAGTTGCATGGCAATATATCTCGGAATGGCTATGGAAATGCCATAATAGGTAGGTATGGTGGCTGTTTTGAGGAAAGTAAATGGTGGGTTTATGGTGCCGGCGAAAGTTGCGGTACTAGAGAGGCTAGCAATGGTGGAAGGGTGAGAGTGCGTATAATCCATGGACTCAACATTAGTCATAAGAACTCACATACTTATTGCAAAAATTTATTAGTTATCGAAACGAAGTATTACGCGCATGCTCTTAGGGGGATAGATTGGTAGGAAAAGACCACAGCTCGTCCCCGACCGCCACTCATAAGGAAGATAATCAATAAATAAATCATGCTCCAACTAGGGATGGCAATGGGTACCCATTACCCGTGTACCCTGCGGGTAAAAACCCTATTAGGGTAAGGGTATGGGACAAAAATTTACCCATGGGTACTTAAATGGGAAAAATAGCATACCCATCGGGTTGAGAGGTGCGGGTATGGGATCGTATAACCCATGCCCGCGTACCCATGCACCCATCTAAAATGTTGACAAGTGGGTTCCGTTTAATATCCTAATGTATTAATTTTCCCCTACTAATCGCGCTAGGTAAAAACTCTATTGTGTAATCAAAGTATCACTATAATTTATCATGATTTTGTGAATTTAAAGTGTATGCCTATGTGCTGTTGTTTAACATTTTTATGTGTCGCTTTATAGGCAAGTATTTTTGTTTATAAAAATGTGTTGTTGTTACAGTATGTTGTTGTACATTATTGTTTAAAATGTGTTGCTATTAATAATGATTATATGTAGCTTTTTACAGCTATTTTCTACTCAACTGATGTGTTGTATACGCGGGTATTTTTACCCGCGGGTACCCATATACCCTGTCGGGTGACGGGTATGGGAAAAAGTTGTACCCTTGATGGGTATGGGCATGGGTGATGGGTAAGTTCCGGGTGGACGGGTAAGGGTATGGGGTGGCTCCACCCGTACCCATACCCTGTGGGTGCCATCCCTAGCTCCAACTTCATCACATAACGGTTCACCATACGTGCATGCTACGAGAATCACAAACTTTAACACAAGTATCTCTCAAATTCACAACTACTCTACTAGCATGACTCTAATATCACCATCTTCATATCTCAAAACAGTCATAAAGAATCAAACTTCTCATAGTATTCAATGCACTTTATATGAAAGTTTTTATTATACCCATCTTGGATGCCCATTATATTAGGATTAATTTTATAACCAAAGCAAATTACCATGCTGTTGTAAAAGACTCTCAAAATAATATAAGTGAATCATGAGAGATCAATAATTTCTATAAAATAAAACCACCACCGTGCTCTAAAAAGATATAAGTGAAGCACTAGAGCAATATTGTCTAGCTCAAAAGATATAAGTGAAGCATATAGAGTATTCTAATAAATTCCGATTCATATGCGTCTCTCCCAAAAGGTGTGTACAGCAAGGATGATTATGGTAAACTAAAAATCAAAGACTCAAATAATACAAGACGCTCCAAGGAAAACACATGTCATGTGGTGAATAAAAATATAGCCTCAAGTAAAGTTACCAATAGATGAAGACGAAAGAGGGGATGCCTTCCGGGGCATCCCCAAGCTTAGGCTTTTGATTGTCTTGAATTTTACATTGGGGTGCCTTGGGAATCCCCAAGCTTAGGCTCTTACCACTCCTTATTCCAAAATCCGTCAAATCTTTACCCAAAAACTTGAAAACTTCACAACACAAAGCTTCAACAAAAAATCTCATGAGCTCCGTTAGTATAAGAAAACAAACCACCACTTTAAGGTACAGTAATGAACTAATTCTTTATTTATTTTGGTGTTAAACCTACTATATTCCAACTTATCTATGGTTCATACCCTCCGATACTACTCATAGATTCATCAAAATAAGCAAACAACACACGAAAAACAGAATCTATAAAAAACAGAACAGTCTGTAGCAATCTGTAACTTTCAAATACTTCTGTAACTCTAACAATTCCGAAAGAAATTTCTGGACGTGAGGAATTTATCTATTAATCATCTGCAAAAAGAATCAACCTAAAAGCACTCTCCAGTAAAAAATTACAGCTATTCTTGTGAGCGCAAAAGTTTCTGTTTTTTACAGCAAGATCGCAAGGACTTCATCCAAGTCTTCCCAAAGGTCCTACTTGGCACAAACACTAATTAAAACATAAAACCACATCTAAATAGAAGCTAGATGAATTATTCATTACTAAATAGGAGCAAAAAGTAAAGAACAAAAATAAAATTGGGTTGCCTCCCAACAAGCGCTATCGTTTAACGCCCCTAGCTAGGCATTGAGATTTCGATGATGCTCACATGAAAAACAACAATTGAAGCGCAAAGAGAGCATCATGAAACACGTGACAAACACATCTAAGTCTAACATACTTCCTATGCATAGGCATCTTATAGGAAAACAAACTATCATATCAAGCAAAAACTAGCATATGCAAGGAAGCAGAAAGAAACAATAGCAATCTAAACATAACGAGAGGTAATTTAGTAACATGAATATTTCTACAACCATATTTTCCTCTCTCATAATAATTACATGTGGGATCATAAGCAAATTCAATAATATAGCTATCACATAAAATATTTTCAACACAATCCACATGCATGCGAAGTTGACACTCTTCCAAAATAGTGGTATTAACATTAACTAAAGTCATGACCTCTCCAAACCCACTTTTATCAAAAATTTCATAAGATTGAACATTTTCCAAATATGTGGGATCTAAAATTTACGCTCTTCCAAACCCACTTTCAATATTATTGCAAACACTACTATCAATCTCATATTCATCATGGGGCTTAAATAAATTTTCAAGATCATAAGAAGCACTATGACCCCAATCATGATCATTGCAACAAGTAGAGGACATAGCAAAACTAGCATCCCTAAGCTTAGGGTTTTGCATATTATTAGCACAATTGATATCAATAGAATTTATAGTAAAATCATTGCGATCATGCTTTTTATTTAAGGAGCTATCGTGAATCTCTTCATAAATTTCTTCATCACAATTTTTAGATTCACAAATTTCATGCAAAACTTCATAAAGATAATCTAGTGCAAAAAACTTACTAGCAATTGGTTCATCATAATTGGATCTCTTAAAAAGATTAGCAAGTGGATGAGGGTCCATAAATTTTTAGCAAGCAAAGATGCAAGCAAAAAGAAGGCACATGGTAACACAAGAAAACCAAAGATCGAACGGAAGAAGGGCGAATAAAGGCAAATGTTTTCAGAAATCGTTTTAGAGGCGGGAGAGAGGAAAACGAGAGGCGAATGGCGAATAATGTAATGCGAGGGAGAAGAGTTTATGATGGGTACTTGGTATGGCTTGACTTGACGTAGATCTCCCCGGCAACGGCGCCAGAAATCCTTCTTGCTACCTCTTGAGTATGAGTTGGTTTTCCCTTGAAGAGGGAAGGGTGATGCAGCAAAGTAGCGTAAGTATTTCCCTCAGTTTTGAGAACCAATGTATCAATCCAGTAGGATACGACGCACAAGTCACCTAGTACCTGCACAAACAATCAATAACCTTGCAACCAACGCGATAAAGGGGTTGTCAATCCCTTCACGGTCACTCGCAAAAGTGAGATCTAATAAAGATAGTAAAGTAAATATTTTTGGTATTTTTGTTGTATAGATTGGAAATTAAAGAATGCAAAATAGTAAACGAGATGCGATATAATGGAAAAGAGATGTAATATAATAGGAAAGAGACCCGGGGGCCATAGGTTTCACTAGTGGCTTCTCTCGAGATAGCATGTATTACGGTGGGTGACAAATTACCGCCGAACAATTGATAGAAAAGCGCATAATTATGAAGACATCTAAGGCAATGATCATGAACATAGGCATCACGTCCGTGTCAAGTAGACCGACACCTGCCTGCATCTACTACTATTACTCCACACATCAACCGCTATCCAGCATGCATCTAGAGTCTTAAGTTCATAAGAACAGAGTAACGCATTAAGCAAGATGACATGATGTAGAGGGATAAACTCAAGTAATATGATATTAACCCCATCTTTTTATCCTCGATGGCAATAATACAATACGTGCCTTGCTGCCCCTCATCATAGGGAAAGGACACCGCAAGATTGAACCCAAAGTTAAGCACTTCTCCCATTGCAAGAAAGATCAATTTAGTAGGCCAAACTAAACCGATATTTCGAAGAGACTTGAAAAGATATCAAATCATGCATATAAGAATTCAGAGAAGAACCAAATAATATTCATAGATAATCTTGTTCATAAATCCACAATCCATCGGACCTTGGCAAACACACCGCAAAAGAGTATTACATCAAATAGATCTCCAAGAACATCAAGGAGAAGTTTGTATTGAGAATCAAAGAGAGAGAAGAAGCCATCTAGCTAATAACTATGGACCCGAAGGTCTGTGGTAAACTACTCACGCTTCATCGGAGAGGCTATGGTGTTGATGTAGACGCCCTTCATGATCTATTCCCCCTCCGCCAGATCGCCGGAAAAGGCCCCAAGATGGGATCGCACGGGTACAGAAGGTTGCGGCGGTGCAAAAGTGGTTTCATGGCTCCCCCTGATGTTTCTAGGGTATGAGAGTATATATAGGCGAAAGACGTACGTCGGTGGAGCTACGAGGGGCCCACAAGGGTGTGGGGCGTGCCTACCCCCCTGGGCACGCCCTCCTGCCTCGTGGCTTCCTCGTGGCGTTCCAGACTTCTACTGCAAGTCTTCTGGATTGCTTTCGGTCCAAGAAAGATCATCGCGAAGGTTTCATTCTGTTTGGACTCCCTTTGGTATTCCCTTTCTGCAAATCTCTAAAATAGGCAAAAAAAAAACAAAAACTGGCACTGGGCCTCCGGTTAATAGGTTAGTCCCAAAGATAATATAAAAGAGCATATTAAAGCCCATTAAACATCCAAAACAGATAATATAATAGCATGGAACAATAAAAAATTATATATACATTGGAGACATATCAGCGATGAGGGCGGTGTCGGCGGAGGCGTGAAGCGTGACGCCAAGATCCCTAGTGCCACAGATATAGCGGAGAATCCGCTTGACGGCAGCCCAGTGAACGTCTCGAGGAGCATGCATATGAAGACACACCTGCCGTGCCGCGGCATCTTTGGATCTCCGGTCGAGTCAGAGTAAGGTACTGGAGAGCACCAATGATTGACCGATAGAAAGCAACATCCAAAGCAGGAGAACCATCCGTCGCAGAAAGCTTGGCCTTCATATCAACAGGCGTAGCAGCGGGCTTGCAGTTAAGCATGCCGGCGCGCTCCAGGAGCTCGTGAGCGTACTTCCGTTGATGAAGGAAGAAGCCATCCAGACGGCGCACCACCTCGACACCAAGGAAGTAGTGCAAAGGACCCAAGTCCTTAATGGCGAACTTCGGTAGCGAAGATGTGTCGTGAGTCGATCGAGGAGACCAGCCCGTACATGCCGTCGAGGATGATGTCGTCGACATAGAGCGACAAGTAGGCCGTGTCGAGCCACGATGGTAGATGAAGAGCGAGGCGTCGAGCGGTAGAGCGGAACCAAGCTGGTGGAGAAAGCGTCGCGATGCGCTGGTACCGGTAGCTGGAGCCTACTTGAGTCCATACAAGGACCGTGAAAGCAGACACATATGGTCAGGAAGCGCCGGGTCAACAAACCCGGTGGGCTGCTGGCAGAAGACCTGCGCCTTGAGGTGACCATGGAGGAAGGCGTTGGAGACATCCATCTGGTGCACCGGCCAAGCACCGGAGACCGCAAGGTGGAGAACCGTGCGTATTGTGCCGGGCTTGACGACCGAAGCGAAGGTGTCGGTGAAGTCGATGCCAGCACGCTGTCAGAAGCCACGAACGACCCAACGCGCTTTGTAGTGATCAAGGGTACCATCAGGATGGAGCTTGTGTTTAAAGACCCAGTTCCCGGTAATCACGTTGGTGTGTCGGGGACGGGGAACAAGCTGCCATGTCCGGTTGTGCAACAGGGCGTCAAACTCCTTTTGCATCGCAGCCATCCAGGCGGAGTCACGGCGAACCGGCTCGAGCAGGGATGGCAACGGGCGATGTCTCAGGTGGACGCCGCATGGATGTAGTCATCCGAGGCGAGCGCGAGCTCAGCGGTAAACGCCCGTCTGGGCGCGGGTGACCGATCGGCCACAGTGCACCGGGGGTGCCGAGGGGGCGCTGCGAAGCAGGTGCCGAGGGTGGCTGGGCCGCGGGCACAAAGGCGTCGGGGCGCCAGCCAGAAGCGGCAAGAGAGGCACCGCTTTGCGGGGGGCGTGCCTCAAAGCGAGGGGGCGGGCCAAGAGAGGAGCGCAAGCGCCCTGGGAGAGGCGTCGAGGAGCCCACGTCACCAGTGGCGGGAGGAACAACCAGGGGTACCTGCTGAAACGGAAACACATGTTCATCAAAGTAAACGTGCCGGAAATTGAACACACAGTGGGAGACGGGATCGTAGCACCGATATCCCTTGGAGTTGGAGGGGTAGCCGATGAATATGCAAGCGACAGAACGAGGAGCGAGTGAGGAGCGGAGTCGGCAGTGCTAGGATAGCAAAGGCACCCGAAAATACGCAAGCCATCATAAGATTGGGGCGTACCGAAGAGAAGATGGTGAGGTGCATAGTTCCATCGTGGACGGCAGGGGCGAAGGTTAAGGAGAAGTGACGCAGTAGCGAGTGCGTCCGACCATAAATGAGGCGGCACATTAGCATGGAACAGAAGCGTGCGAACGCAATCATTCAGAGTGCGAAGGACGCGTTCGGCTCGACAGTTCTGCTGTTAAATATACGGGCATGTGAGACGAAAAACTGTGTCGTCGTGTGACAGATAGGTGCGTAAAGCAAGGTTGTCGAACTCTTTTCCATTGTCAGTCTGAAGAGCAAGAATGGGACGCCCAAACTGCATGCTGACATAGGAGTAAAAAGCTGTCAAAGTGGAGAGTGCATCCGACTTTCGTCTTAAAGGAAACGTCCATACATAGTGAGAATAATCATCAAGGATAACCAGATAATATAAGTAGCCCGAGTTACTACGAACCGGAGAGGTCCACACATCGCTATGAATCAACTGAAAAGGAAAAGAAGCTATGGTGGTGGAGTTATTAAACGGGAGGCGAACATGTCTGCCGACACGACATGCATGACAGGTGTGATCCTCTATCTTATTACAACTGAAACTAAAACTCCTAAGAATATGACAAAGTGTGACGGGGTTGGGATGACCCAAACGAGCATGCCAGAGATCGATGCCGGCGGAGAGAGCAATCGGTGCGGTGGTGGAGGAGGACGACGGAAGCACCAGATAGAGCTCGTCGAGGCTGTCACATCGGTGAAGTACCATCCTGGTTCAAGCGTCCTTGACACAAAAATCAAGCTCATCAAATTCAACAGTAACATGATTTTCATGAGTTAAACAACGAACGGAAACAAGGTTCTTAATAAGATGAGGTGACACAAGTATGTTAGACAAAGTAATAGGCATGGAATTAGAATGAAAAGAAGTGTGCCCGACATGTGTAATAGGGAGTGTGGAGCCGTCGCCGACAATGATGCGGCGGTCGGTGGTGACGGGAGTGAAGGAGGCAAGATTACCAGGATGAGCAAACATGTGAGCCGTAGCCCCGGTGTCCATGTAGTAGTGTAGTTGTTCGGCGTAGGCGCGGTGTGCAGCGGGGCGAGGAGCGCCGGATCCCAAACCTGCAGGCGGGGCCGCAGGGAGACCATAGGCGCAGCTCACCTGCGGCAGTGGGTATCCTCCGTACGGCTGCGGAGCCGCATAGTACGCCTGATGCGCCGGCGGGTGCGGCACGGGAAGGATCGGTGCAGGAGCCCGTGGAACCGGCATGGTGTAGGCGTGAAAAACACCAATCCACAGGTTGTAGCCGGAGGCCCACGGAGGGCACACAGGCTAACATTGATCTTGCTGTTGCTCTTGTGACGGGCTGGCCGACGCCTGCGATCGCTGATCTTGACCGCCCGGCTGACCCCCAATATCTTGAGCCCGACCCGTGGCGCCGTTCGGTAGGAGGGGCGGGAGGGGCGGGCGGTCCTGTTGGAAATATGCCCTAGAGGCAATAATAAATTAGTTATTATTATTATATTTCCTTGTTCATGATAATCGTTTATTATCCATGCTATAATTGTATTGATAGGAAACTCAGATACATGTGTGGGTACATAGACAACACCATGTCCCTAGTAAGCCTCTAGTTGACTAGCTCGTTGATCAATAGATGGTTACGGTTTCCTGACCATGGACATTGGATGTCATTGATAACGGGATCACATCATTAGGAGAATGATGTGATGGACAAGACCCAATCCTAAGCCTAGCACAAAGATCGTAGTTCGTATGCTAAAGCTTTTCTAATGTCAAGTATCATTTCCTTAGACCATGAGATTGTGCAACTCCCGGATACCGTAGGAATGCTTTGGGTGTACCAAAGCGTCTACAACGAATGGGTGGCTATAAAGGTGCATTACAGGTATCTCCGAAAGTGTCATTGGGTTGGCACGAATCGAGACTGGGATTTGTCACTCCGTGTGACGGAGAGGTATCTCTGGGCCCACTCGGTAGGACATCATCATAATGTGCACAATGTGATCAAGGAATTGATCACGGGATGATGTGTTACGGGCGAGTAAAGAGACTTGCCGGTAACGAGATTGAACAAGGTATCGGATACCGACGATCGAATCTCGGGCAAGTACAATACCGCTTAGACAAAGGGAATTGTATACGAGATCGATTGAGTCCTTGACATCGTGGTTCATCCGATGAGATCATCGTGGAACATGTGGGAGCCTACATGGGTATCCAGATCCCGCTGTTGGTTATTGACCGGAGAACGTCTCGGTCATGTCTGCATGGTTCCCGAACCCGTAGGGTCTACACACTTAAGGTTCGATGACGCTAGGGTTATAAAGGAAGTTTGTATGTGGTTACCGAATGTTGTTCGAGTCCCGGATGAGATCCCGGACGTCACGAGGAGTTCCGGAATGGTCCGGAGGTAAAGATTTATATATAGGAAGTCTTATTTTGGTCGCTAGGAAAAGTTTCACAGACATTATCGGTATTGTAATCGGGAGTGCCGAAAGGGGTCCGGGGTCCACCGGGGGTCCACCTGCCCTGGGGGCCACATGGGCTGTGGGGTGCGCCTTGGCCCATATGGGCCAAGGGCACGAGCCCCAAGAGGCCCATGCGCCAAGGAGACTTGGGGAGGAAGAGTCCAAGGGAAGGCACCTCCGAGGTGCCTTGGGGAGGATGGACTCCCCTCTTGGCCGCACCCTTCCTTGGAGGAAGGGCCAAGGCTGCGCCCCCCCCCCTCTCCCTTGCCCCTATATATAGTGGAGGGGAGGAAGGGAAGCCACACCTGAGTCCCTGGCACCTCCCTCCCTCCCGTGACACCTCCTCCTCTCCCGCAGGTGCTTGGCGAAGCCCTGCAGGATTGCCACGCTCCTCCACCACCACCACGCCCGTTGTCTTTGCTGCTGGATGGAGTCTTCCTCAACCTCTCCCTCTCTCCTTGCTGGATCAAGGCATGGGAGACGTCACCGGGCTGAACGTGTGTTGAACGCGGAGGTGCCGTCCGTTCGGCACTAGGATCATTGGTGATTTGAATCACGACGAGTATGACTCCATCAACCCCGTTCTCATGAACGCTTCCGCTTAGCGATCTACAAGGGTATGTAGATGCACTCTCCTTCCCTCGTTGCTAGTTTCTCCATAGATAGATCTTGGTGATACGTAGGAAAATTTTTGAATTTCTGCCACGCTCCCCCAACAAAGGGCATCATGAGCTAGGTCTATTGCGTAGATTCTTTGCACGGTAGAACACACAAAGTAGTTGTGGGCGTTGATTTTGTTCAATATGCTTACCGTTACTAGTCCAATCTTGTTTCGACGGTATTGTGGGATGAAGCGGCCGGACCGACCTTACACGCATTTTACGTGAGACAGGTTCCACCGGTCGACATGCACTTGGTGCATAAGGTGGCTAGCGGGTGACAGTCTCTCCCACTTTATTCGGAACGGATTCGATGAAAAGGGTCCTTATGAAGGGTAAATAGCAATTGGCATATCACGTTGTGGTCTTGCGTAGGTAGGAAACGTTCTTGCTAGAAACCCATAGCAGCCACGTAAAACATGCAAACAACAATTAGAGGACGTCTAACTTGTTTTTTGCAGGTATGCTATGTGATGTGATATGGCCAAGAAGAATGTGATGAATGATATGTGATGTATGAGATTGATCATGTTCTTGTAATAGGATTCACGACTTGCATGTCGATGAGTATGACAACCGGCAGGAGCCATAGGAGTTGTCTTTATTTTTGTATGACCTGTGTGTCATTAAACAACGCCATGTAATTACTTTACTTTATTGCTAACCGGTAGCCATAGTAGTAGAAGAAATAGTTGGCGAGACAACTTCATGAAGACACGATGATGGAGATCATGATGATGGAGATCATGGTGTCATGCCGGTGACGATGATGATCATGGAGCCCGAAGATGGAGATCAATGGAGCTATATGATATTGGCCATATCATGTCACTACTATATAATTGCATGTGATGTTTATTATGTTTATGCATCTTGTTTACTTAGAATGACGGTAGTAAATAAGATGATCCCTTACAAAAATTTCAAGAAGTGTTCTCCCCTAACTGCGTACTTGTTACAGCTACGGTTAAATGCGTTTCTAAGCACGCCGTGATGATCGGGTGTGATGGATCCTTACGCTCACATACAACGGGTGTAAGACAGATTTACACACGCCAAACACTTAGGGTTAACTTGACGAGCCTAGCATGTATGCATATGGCCTCGGAACACAGAGACCGAAAGGTCGAGCATGAGTCGTGATAGTAGATACGATCAACATGAAGATGTTCACCGATGATGACTAGTCCGTCTCACGTGATGATCGGACACGGCCTAGTTGACTCGGATCATGTAATCACTTAGATGACCGTAGGGATGTCTATCTGAGTGGGAGTTCATAAGATGAACTTAATTATCTTGAACATAGTCAAAAGACCTTTTGCAAATTATGTCGTAAGCTCGCGCTTTAGTTCCACGGTTTAGATATGTTCCTAGAGAAAATATAGTTGAAAGTTGAAAGTAGCGATTATGCGGACAGTAGAAAGCTTATGTCCTTAATGCACCGCTCAGTGTGCTGAACCCCAAACGTTGTTTGTAGATGTTGCGAACATCGGACATACACATTTTGATAACTACGTGATAGTTCAGTTAAATGGTTTAGAGTAAAGGCACCAAAGACGTTTTCGAAACGTCGCGGAACATATGAGATGTTTCGAGGGCTGAAATTGGGATTTCAGGCTCGTGTCCACGTCAAGAGGTATGAGACCTCCAACGATTTTCTTAGCCAGCAAACTAAGGGAGAAAAGCTCAATCGTTGATCTTGTGATCAGATTGTCTGAGTGCAACAATCACTTGAATCGAGTGGAAGTTGATCTTCCAAATGAGATAGTGATGTTTCTCCAAAGTCATTACCACCAAGCTGCTAGAGCTTCGTGATGAACTATAACATATCAAGGATAGAGATAATGATCCTTGAGGTATTCGCGTTGTTTGACCTCGCGAAAGTAAAAATCAAGAAGGAGCATCAATTGTTGATGGTTGGTAAAACCATTAGTTTCAAGAAGGGAAAGGGCAAGAAGGGACACTTCATGAAACGGCAAATCGCTTGTTGCTCCAAAGGAAGAAACCCAAGGTTGAACCCAAAACCCGAGACTAAAGTGCTTCTGTAATAAAGGGAACAGCCACGGAGCAGAATTACCCTAGATACTTGGTAGATAAGAAGGTGGCAAGGTCGATAGAAGTATATTGGATATACATTATGTTAATGTGTACTTTACTAGTACTCCTAGTAGCAATTGCAGGGTATTAGATACCGGTTTGATTGCTAAGTGTTAGTAACTCAAATAAAAGCTACGGAATAAACGGAGACTAGCTAAAGGTGAGCCGGACGATAAGTGTTGGAAGTGTTTTCCAAGGTTGATATGATCAAACATCGCACGCTCCCTCTACCATCGAGATTGGTGTTAAACCTAAATAATTGTTATTTGGTGTTTGCGCTGGAGCATAGACATGATTGGATTATATGCGTCCACTTGTCACGGTTATTCATTTAAGAAGAATAATGGTTACTCTGTTAATTTGAATAATACATTCAATGGTCTAGCACCTAAAAGGAAAGGTTTATTGAATCTCGATCGTAGTGACACACATTTTCATGCCAAAGGATATAAGATAGTAATGATAGTACCACGTACTTGTGGCACTGCCATGTAAGTCATATTGGTATAAAACGCATGAAGAAGCTCCATGTTGATGGATCTTTGGACTCACTCGTTTTTGAAAAAAATTTGAGACATGCAAACCATGTCTATTGGTGCATATGCATGAAGAAACTCCATACAGATGGATCGTTTGGACTCACTTGATTTTGAATCACTAGAGATATGCAAATCACACCACATGGGCAAGATGACTGAAAAGCCTCGGTTTCAGTAAGATGGAACAAGATAGCAACTTGTTGGAAGTAACACATTTTGATGTGTGCAGTCCAATGAGTGCCGAGGCATCTGCTTGAATATCGTTATGTTCTTACTTCACGGATGATTTAAGTAGATACTGAGTGTATTTACTTGACGAAACACAAGTCTGAATTATTGAATGGTTCAAGTAATTTCAGAGTGAAGTTTAAGATCTTCGTGACAAGAGGATAGAATGTCTATGATATGATCATAGAGATGAATATCAGAGTTACGAGTTTTGGCACACAATTAAGACATTGTGCAAATTGTTTCACAATTAATGCCGCCTGGAACACCATAGTGTGATGGTGTGTCCGAACATCATAGTTGCACCCTATTGGATATGGTGCGTACCATGATGTCTCTTATCGAATTACCACTATTGTTCATGGGTTAGGCATTAGAGACAACCGCACTCACTTTAATAGGGCACCACGTGACTCCGTTGAGACGACACCGTTTGAACTATGGTTTGGAGAAACCTAAGTTATCGTTTCTTAAAGGTTTGGGGCTGCGACGCTTATGTGAAAAAGTTTCAGGTTGATAAGCTCGAACCCAAAGCGGATAAAATGCATCTTCATAGGACACCCAAAACGGTTGGGTATACCTCCTAATTCAGATCCGAAGCAATAGGGATTGTTTCTTGAATCGGGTCCTTTCTCGAGGAAAAGTTCGTCTCGAAAGAATTGAGTGGGAGGATGGTGGAGACTTGATGAGGTTCTTGAACCGTCACTTCAACTAGTATGTAGCAGGGCATAGGAAGTTGTTCCCGTGGCACCTACACCAATTGAAGTAGAAGCTTATGAATAGTGATCATGAAGTTTCGGATCAAGTTGCTAACATACCTCATAGGGTGACAAGGATGCGTACTACTTCAGAGTGGTACAGTAATCATGTCTTGAAGGTCATGTTGCTAGACAACAATGAACCTACGAGCTATGGAGAAGCGATGGGGGGCCCGGATTCCGATAAATGGTTAGAAGCCATTGAAATAAATGGATCTTTAAGAAGAAGACGGACGTGGACGGTAATGCTGCCGTCTATGAAGCTCGACTTGTGGCGAAGAGTTTTTCACAAGTTCAAGGAGTTGACTACGGTGAGATTTTCTCACCCGTAGCGATGCTTAAGTCCGTCGGAATCATGTTAGCATTAGCTGCATTTATGAAATCTGGCGGATGGATGTCAAAACGAGTTTCCTTACCGCCTTCGTAAGGAAAGGTTGTATGTGATACAATCGGAAACTTTTTGTCGATCCTAAGGATGCTAAAAGTTATGCTGGCTCCAGCGATCCTTCTAAGGACTGGAGTAAGCATCTCGGAGTTGGAATGTGCGCTTTGATGAGATGATCAAAGATTTTGGGTCTATACAAAGTTTATGAGAAACTTGTATTTCCAAAGAAGTGAGTGGGAGCACTATAGAATTTCTGATGAGTATATGTTGTTGACATATTGTTGATCAAAAATGATGTAGAATTTCTGGAAAGCATATGGGGTTTTTTTGAAAAGTGTTTTTAATAGAAAACCTAGATTAAGCTACTTGAACATTGAGCATCAAGATCTATGAGGATAGATCAAAAACGCTTAATGGTACTTTCAAATGAGCACATACCTTGACATAATCTTGAAGGTGTTCAAGATGGATCAGTCAAAGAAGAAGTTCTTGCCTGAGTTGTAAGGTATGAAGTTAAGAGTTAAAGCTCGACCACGGCAGAAAAAAAGGAGAAAGGACGAAGGTCGTCCCCTATGCTTCAGACATAGGCTCTATAGTATGCTATCTTGTCAGGTAACAAGATCGAAGTGTGCCTTGCCATGATACAACAAAGGGTACAAGAATGATCCAGAATGGATCATTGGATAGCGGTCAAAATTGTCCTTGGAGTAAATAAGGACATGTTTCTCGATTATGGAGGTGATAAAGAGTTCGCCGTAGGGTTACGCCGATGCAAGCTTTAACACCTATCCGAAAGTGACTCTCGAGTAGTAAACCGGATACGTGATAGTGGAGCAACCATTTGGAATAGCTTCAAGTGGAGCGTGGAAGCAGCATTTACAATATGACATAGAGAATTGCAAAGCACACACGGATCTGAAAGGTTCGGACCTGATGACTAAAACCTCTCTCACAAGCAAAACATGATCAAACCTGAAAACTCATTGAGTCTTAATCACATGATGATGTGAACTAGTTTACGCACACTAGTAAACTCTTTGGATGTTGGTCACATGGCGATGTGACCTATCAGTGCTAATCACATGACGATGTGAACTAGATTATTGACTCTAGTGCAAGTGGGAGACTGTTGGAAATATGCCCTAGAGGCAATAATAAATTAGTTATTATTATTATATTTCCTTGTTCATGATAATCGTTTATTATCCATGCTATAATTGTATTGATAGGAAACTCGGATACATGTGTGGGTACATAGACAACACCATGTCCCTAGTAAGCCTCTAGTTGACTAGCTCGTTGATCAATAGATGGTTACGGTTTCTGACCATGGACATTGGATGTCATTGATAACGGGATCACATCATTAGGAGAATGATGTGATGGACAAGACCCAATCCTAAGCCTAGCACAAAGATCGTGGTTAGTGATGCTAAAGCTTTTCTAATGTCAAGTATCATTTCCTTAGACCATGAGATTGTGCAACTCCGGATACCGTAGGAATGCTTTGGGTGTACCAAAGCGTCACTGGCATCGGGTGGCTATAAAGGTGCATTACAGGTATCTCCGAAAGTGTCTGCATTGGGTTGGCACGAATCGAGATCGATTTGTCACTCCGTGTGACGGAGAGGTATCTGGGCCCACTCGGTAGGACATCATCATAATGTGCACAATGTGATCAAGGAGTTGATGACGGATGATGTGTTACTGAGCAGTAAAGAGACTTGCTTCGTAACGAGATTGAACAAGGTATCGGACACCGACGCATCGAATCTCGGGCAAGTACAATACCGCTAGACAAAGGGAATTGTATACGGGATCGATTGAGTCCTTGACATCGTGGTTCATCCGATGAGATCATCGTGGAACATGTGGGAGCCAACATGGGTATCCAGATCCCATTGTTGGTTATTGACGGAGAACGTCTCGGTCATGTCTCAATATGGTTCCCGAACCCGTAGGGTCTACACACTTAAGGTTCGATGGACGCTAGGGTTATAAAGGAAGTTTGTATGTGGTTACCGAATGTTGTTCGAGTCCCGGATGAGATCCGGGACGTCCACGAGGAGTTCGGAATGGTCCGAGGTAAAGATTTATATATAGGAAGTCTTATTTTGGTCACGAAAAGTTTCAAGCATTATCGATGTTATACCGGGAGTGCCGAAAAGGGGTCCGGGGGTCCACCGGGGTCCACTGCCGAGGGCCTATGGGCTGTAGGTGCGCCTTGGCCCATATGGGCCAAGGGCACAGCCCCAAGAGGCCCATGCGCCAAGGAGACTTGGGGAGGGAAGAGTCCAAGGGGAAGGCACCTCCGAGGTGCCTTGGGAGGATGGACTCCTCCCCTCTTGGCCGCACCCCTTCCTTGGAGGAAGGGGCAAGGCTGCGCCCCCCTCTCTTGCACCTATATAGTGGAGGAGGGAGGGAGGGGGCCACCACTGAGTCCCTCGCACCTCCCTCCCTCCCGTGACACCTCCTCCTCTCCCGCAGTGCTTGGCGAAGCCTGCAGGATTGCCACGCTCCTCCACCACCACCACGCCACAGTTGCTGCTTTGGATGGAGTCTTCCTCAACCTCTCCCTCTCTCCTTGCTGGATCAAGGCATGGGAGACGCCACCGGGCTGAACGATGTGTTGAGCAGCGGAGGTGCCGTCCGCTCGGCACTAGGATCATTGGTGATTTGAATCACGGCATTTAGTATGACTCCATCAACCCCGTTCTCATGAACGCTTCCGCTTAGCGATCTACAAGGGTATGTAGATGCACTCTCCTTCCTCGTTGCTAGTTTCTCCATAGATAGATCTTGGTGATAATGTGAGAAAATTTTGAATTTCTGCTACGTTCCCCAACAGTGGCATGATGAGCTAGGTCTATTAAGAGATTCTTTGCACGAGTAGAACACAAAGTAGTTGTGGGCGCTGATTTTGTTCAATATGCTTACCGTTACTAGTCCAATCTTGTTTCGACGGTATTGTGGGATGAAGCGGCCCGGACCGACCTTACACGTACTCTTACGTGAGACAGGTTCCACCGACTGACATGCACTTGGTGCATAAGGTGGCTAGCGGGTGACAGTCTCTCCCACTTTATTCAGGCGGAGGTATGCAATGAACTTGGCAAAGGACGGGTTGGGGATGAGGCTGAGGTTTGCCGCAGCATTGCCGGAGTCCTCGTTGAGCCCGATGGTGAGCGTGCTGAGGAGGAGGTCATCATCGATCCTCGCGATATCACGGAGCTCGTCAGCGAGAGTCTCCAGGCGGGGACAATAGTCGTCGATGGAGGTGTTATCCTGGTGACACCCAAAAAACTCTTGCTGCAAAAAAACACGATGCCGGAGCTGGTTGTCGGTGAAGAGCCCATTCAGCTTGGTCCACACGGCGCAGGCATCGTCACAGTCCTGCACAACCGTCTGAAAGATGTCCGGCGAGATGGTGAGGAAGAACCAGCGGATGATCGTGGTGTCGATGGTGGACCAGTCATGGAACTCGGGGAGGACGCTCGAGTCGGTGGTTCCGTCCACGTGGTCGATGAGGTGATACTCCCGGAACACGAGGGAAAAATATGCCTTCCATGTGTAGTAGGAGGAGTCCGCCTGGGAGAGGCGAACCGGCACCCGCTCGAAGATGTTCAGGTTGCGGATGTTGTTCATGTCGGGAGGGTTGGCGTCGGTGAACGGGTTGGAGTTGGTGGACGCGGAGGAGGTGACGGAAGACGACATGGTGACGGCAGCAGACGGCTTCGGCGACACGGTGCGAGCGAAGCGGGCGATCGGGCGAGTGGCTGGCGATGCGAGGCGAGCGGCTGACGGGGCTAGCGACGCGATCACGCGGGCGATGCAGCGGCAGTGGATGGTGGTGATGCGATGGATCGGGCGCTAGCGGCTAGCAACAAGGCGACGCGCGAGCTAGGAGTTGCAGCTGGCAGCGTTGCTTTGGATCGGGATCGGTAGGCTAGCGGCTAGCGACAAGGCGACGTGCGCGGCTGGGAGTTTGGAGCTGGCGGCATTGCGATGGATCGGGAGCTAGCGACGCGCCGGGAGCGGAGCGGCGGCCGCACGGGAGGCTGCGGGCTGCGGGCGGTTGGTGGCGGCAACGGCGGCGGCCGGCACGGAGGAGACGCACGGTAGCGGCGGTGGTGGAAGCGAAAACGAAACCTAAAAAACTGATACCATGTAGATTATGTGAATTGCACGATGTATTGCTCTTCGTGCATAGGCACGTATATATGATGTACAAAGGTGGGCCACAGACATCAACTATACGAGGAACTAGGAGGCGGGCCAAATACACAATATGCACATAACAGATACTCAACATATACCATTAAAAATGATAGATGTTTGCTCAATCTTTTTTAAAAGATATAGACTAAAAAAATCTCTACTATTAAAGAGGAGTTGATAGTCTCGCCTCACCCCCATCATTCCCTTGCCCTGATTTTTTTTTCACCCACAAAAAAAGAATCGTCCGACCCTACCTGTTGGGGATATAACTATTAGGTATGACCCGCCCAGGAGGGGCCGGGTTATACCAATGGCGACTCATAATATGAAGCCCAAAGACGATAATTGAAGATGGCGGTTCAGTTAAGGGCCCAAGGCCCAAAGGCGACTTAAGGCCCGTAGAGATAAACCACCATATGTAAATAACTTGTATTGTAAGGCAGGAATAGATAGAGACCGAAAGGTCGGACACCTGTTTATGAGCCGCCGGGACTCAGTGAGCCAGCGAGCCGACCTCAGATATAAAGGGATGACCCGGCGGTGGTTCAGGACAAGTAACATCAGATCGATAGCTAGGTCAAGCGGATTCACTCCCTAGTAATCGAGACATAAGCAATCCCACCTCAAACTGGATTAAGCCATTACCTTCACCGCAAGGGGCCAAACCAGTATAAACTCCCGTGTCCTTTATCCCGTTTTAACCCCTTTAAGCTTCCTAGTTGCGATGGCTCCACGACTAAGTCCTTTCACTAGGACATCTGCCGTGACAATTCCACGACAGTTGGCGCCCACCATGGGGCCAGCTCACGGTGGATTTGAGTTCTTGAAGGGCAGCTTCGAAGGGCTCAAGGGATACGCAGTGGGCCGGATGACCAAGAGTCGTCGCGGCAAGCTCTACATCGACGACGCAGGCTGGGGCCCCGATGCCGGCTCAATTGAGTACGGGTACTAGGTCCCCTTCGGCGGAATCCACGTCTTCATCGGCAAGATCGACGAGCCGAGCCCTGAACTGGACATCTACACCGACATCATCGAGACGGCTCAGCGTGCGAGACCCGCCTGAGCTCAGCCCGCTGTGAAGCGTGCCTTCGTGGGATGCATCCATGGAGGGGAATTTTATGAAGGATCTGTGTCCGGCGGTGAGACGGCCATCTACTCTGATGGTGAATTGTCCATGGGTGAGACGGATTCGTTGTATCAATTGCAAGATGGCGGGCTTGGGGGCTGTTCCGATGGCAGCAGTATTCCGGACCCCTTTGAGCCGCCAAGCAGAGTTGGGATCTTCATGGCTGGCACGCAACCCGGGCAAAACTCTATTACTGCGGCAGTAATGACTTCCAGGTCAGCAGTGGTGACGGCAGCCGGGGCAGGAGGACCTGCGCGCCTGCCGGCTCAAGTTCTGATGGCCTTAATGGATAAGATTACAGCTCTATTAACCGCCGTGGTCAATCCGTCGGATCAAGCTCAACACGATGCGGAAGTGGCATAGTTACGTGAAGAGGTAGCTCAAGCCAAGGAAAACTTAGCAGCAGAGGACGTCAGGATGGCCACAGAGTGGGCGACTTTGGATGCTCGAGCCCAGAAGATTCAATCAGAGGCTCTCCAGCTTACGATGGATCTGAACGCGTCAAATAACGTCATGAGGAGAAGGCACCAGAAGGCTCAATCCCGTCTGCCTCCGGTCTATGATCCTAGAAACCTCTTCTGCACACCCGGCGCAGGC
Source organism: Aegilops bicornis (assembly GCA_021605145.1). Taxonomy (NCBI): domain Eukaryota; kingdom Viridiplantae; phylum Streptophyta; class Magnoliopsida; order Poales; family Poaceae; genus Aegilops; species Aegilops bicornis. Next base: position 2,302,913 of record JAHIAL010000057.1, read on the forward strand.
CCCAGTAACCCGCCGGAGGTAAATCGGGTTGTAACGCCCGAAGTTGGGATGCCGGTTCAGCCACGTGTGACGGAGCCCCCTCATCTGAATACTGTTCCACCTCATTATGTATCAACACCATTGGGTCATTATTCTAACCCTTTGGAGAACATGATCGCTGCGGTGGCACGATTGGTGGCTCTCCTGGTGGATAGCGACTCTCCAACGGCGGTTGAAACACGAAGGATCAGAGAACTTCTTCAGACGGCTTTGGCGCAGTAGGAGGCATATTGTTATAGCCGAGACATGATTCATTCGACCCCTCGCCCAAGCCAGAGCCCGAGCTATAGCAGGCACATGGATTCAGCAGCCGTTTCAAGCAACGCCCGGTGCTATGACCAGCCATGCGGGCATGACCCGGCGCGTGATGGAGTTCCTAATCTGGTTGATCAGGACAGGATACATCAAGAGGCTGAGCGGGTGGCTCAAAACTCGCTGAGCAGGCTGGCCAACGGGCTCAGCAGGTTACTCGCCTTTTCCGGGTTTACAGCGACTTCAATTGAGGCAGGCGTGACACCTAGGACTGGCGGCGTACCTTGTTTAGTACCGGCTCTACGTAATGAGCATTTTCCCAAAGATTTCAAGGGACCTCGAAAGGTGCCTAATTACACAGCCGACTTACAACCTGGGGCATGGATCGAAACCTACGAGATGGCCATGGAACTTCTGGAAGTCAGCGACGCTGCAATGGCCAAATACTTCACCATGATGCTAGATGGGACGACCCGCACTTGGTTGAAGGGACTGCCGCCTAATTCCATCGGTTCATGGGCAGAGTTAAAGGCTCGGTTTATTCAGAACTTTAAAGATACATGCAAGCAGCCCATGTCGATAGTGGACTTGACTAATTGCAAGCAAGAGGAAGGTGAGTCCACGACCCATTGGGTGCGCCGGGTCAAGGCTATAATACATTCATCTAATAAGATGGATGCCGGCTCTGCAGTCTTAATGTGGGAGAAAAATTGCCGTTTTGGGCCTCACAGAAAGCAGTGGTAGAGGCGGCTCAAAAGCCTTGATTAATAATGACATGGGCCAGCTAATGGCGGCTCTAGTCAAATATGCCGACTGGAGATAGTACCAAGGATCCCGAGTCTGACGAAGAGCAGGCAGGGAAGGGAAAGAAGAGCGGCAAAGCCAAGGGTCCTCAGCATAACCCGACAAATCAAGGAGGCAATAATAAACATAAGGCTGACGGTAGCTCGGAGTTTGTGGCTAACACCAATGCGCAGGGCAACAATCAACGACGTAAGGGGAGACCACCTCCTCGGTCCGACGGTTCAGGTCCCACTCTTGAGCAGTTGCTAAATGAGCCCTGTCCAAGGCATGGTACTCAGCAGAAACTGGCCACTAACCTATGGAAGGATTGTACAATCATGAAGGCTTTCAAGAATTCTAACATGTTTGACAGCAATCATGGACCGGGCGGCGGCTCAGGCGGCGGCGGCTTTCATGGCCCGGGTGGCGGTTCTAATTCGAACTTTCAAAGCCCTCAAGGTAATCAAGGCAGTTATAATCAGCAATCTGGCCAGGGAGGTCAGCAGCAGGAGCAATCTGGATATTAGAGTAATCCAAAGCAACTGAATAGTGGACAATATCATGTGTTTACCACCAGTTTGTGCAAACGGGACCAGAAACTTCATAAGAGGGCTGTGAATGCTGTTGAGCCGGCGGTTCCTCGTTATTTGAGATGGTCTGAGCAGCCTATTCTAAGGAGTAGGGAGGATCACCCTCCCCGGGTTGACAATCCGGGTCACTTGGCTTTGGTGGTGGCACCTCAGGTTGGAGGATATAAATTCACTAAAGTGCTCATGGATGGAGGCAGCAGCATCAACATCCTTTATTATGAGACTTTCCGTCGCATGGGGTTAACTGATAAAAATCTTAAGACATCTAACGCTGTTTTCCATGGAGTAGTGCCTGGTAAGTCGGCGTACCCAGTGGGTAAGATTGAGCTGGAAGTGGCGTTTGGAGATGAGCATGATTCTAGGGCCGAGAAGTTAACTTTTGAGGTGGTCAAAATCAAAATCCCGTATCACGCTCTGTTTGGACGGCCGACTTATGCAAAGTTCATGGCACGGTCGTGTTATGTTTATCTGCAGCTCAAGATGCCGGGTCATAAGGGTACCATCACAGTGCATGGGAGTTAGAAGATAGCCCTGGAATGTGAGGAAGTAGATGCTGCTTACGCTGAGTTTGTCTGTGCAACAGAGGAGTTGAAGTTTTACAAGGACAATGTTGACCCGTCGGACATGACGTCTTTGAAGAAGCCAACCACAGAGCATGAGCCAGTGATGAAGTTTAAATCGGCCGTCGATACTAAGCTGGTTGATTTTGTTCCTGGCGACTCATCTAAGCGATTCGATGCTCGGTGCTAACACGGATCCCAAATAGGAAAGCACGCTCATCGAAGTTCATCCGTGAGAATCGGGACATCTTTGCATGGAAGCCTTCGACATGCCGAGGTGTCTGCGAAGAACTCGCTGAGCACACTCTCAATATTGATCCAAAATTTAGGCCGGTCAAGCAGTTTCTTCAGCGCTTCAATGAGGAGAGGCGTAAGACCATTGGTGAAGAAGTGGCCCGGCTCTTGGCGGCCGGGTTCATTGTTGAAGTTTTTCATCCAGAGTGGTTGGCTAACCCAGTGCTAGTGCTCAAGAAGAATGGCACCTGGCGTATGTGTGTGGATTACAAGGATTTAAACAAGGCTTGTCCGGCTGATCCTTTTGCTCCCCCTCGTATTGATCAAGTCATTGATGCTACGGTGGGTTGTGAGCGTTTGAGCTTTTTGGATGCTTATTCTGGTTATCATCAGAGCAAGATGGCAGTTAAGGACGTCATATTCGTCAGATCTACTTTTCCAAACAGTTTTGCCTTGTTTTGGACTCTAACTTGTATGATTTGAATGGAACTAACCCGGATGGAACGCTTTGTTTTCAGCAAGTAATTGCCATGATGTTGTTTTATGTGCAGAAAACAAAGTTCTCGGAATGACCTGAAACTCCACGGGATGTCTTATAAAAAATAATAAAAAATCTCGCCAAAGATGAAGACCAGGGGCCCACACCCTGTCCACGAGGGTGGGGCGCCTCCCCTAAGGGCGCGCCCCTACCTCGTGGGCCCCACAGAGACCCTCCGACGCCAACTCCAACTCCATATATTGGCTTTGAGGAGAAAAAAATCAAGAGAAAGTTTCATCACGTTTCACGATACGGAGCCGGCCAAGCCCTAATCTCTCTCGGGAGGGCTGATCTGGAGTCCGTTCGGGGTTAGGAGAGAGGATTAAATTCGCCGTCGTCATCATCAACCATCCTCCATCACCAATTTCATGATGCTCACCGCCGCATGCGTGAGTAATTCCATTATAGGCTTGCCTGGGCCGGTGATGGGTTGGATGAGATTTATCATGTACTCGAGTTAGCTTTGTTAGGGTTTGATCCCTAGTATCATGTTCTGAGATTGATGTTGCTATGACTTTGCTATGCTTAATGCTTGTCACTAGGGCCCGAGTGCCATGATTTCAGATCTGAACCTATTATGTTTTCATGAATATATGTGAGTTCTTGATCCTATCTTGCAAGTCTATAGTCACCTACTATGTGTTATGATCCGGCAACCCCGAAGTGACAATAATCGGGACCACTCCCGGTGATGACCATAGTTTGAGGAGTTCATGTATTTGTTGGAAATATGCCCTAGAGGCAATAATAAATTAGTTATTATTATATTTCCTTGTTCATGATAATCGTCTATTATCCATGCTATAATTGTATTGATAGGAAACTCAGATACATGTGTGGGTACATAGACAACACCATGTCCCTAGTAAGCCTCTAGTTGACTAGCTCGTTGATCAACAGATGGTTACGGTTTCCTGACCATGGACATTGGATGTCGTTGATAACGGGATCACATCATTAGGAGAATGATGTGATGGACAAGACCCAATCCTAAGCCTAGCACAAAGATCGTAGTTCGTATGCTAAAGCTTTTACGAATGTCAAGTATCATTTCCTTAGACCATGAGATTGTGCAAACTCCCGGATACCGTAGGAATGCTTTGGGTGTACCAAAGCGTCACAACGAATCGGGTGGCTATAAAGGTGCACTACAGGTATCTCCGAAAGTGTGCATTTGGGTTGGCACGAATCGAGACTGGGATTTGTCGCTCGATATGGCGGAGAGGTATCTGGGCCCACTCGGTAGGACATCATCACAATGTGTGCACAATGTGACCAAGGGGTTGATCACGGATGATGTGTTACGGAACGAGTAAAGAGACTTGCCGATAACGAGATTGAACAAGGTATCGGGATACCGACGATCGAATCTCGGGCAAGTACAATACCGCTAGACAAAGGGAATTGTATACGGGATTGATTGAGTCCTTGACATCGTGGTTCATCCGATGAGATCATCGTGGAACATGTGGGAGCCAACATGGGTATCCAGATCCGCCGCCATTTGGTTATTGACCGAGAACATCTCGGTCATGTTCAGATGGTTCCCGAACCGTGAGGGTCTACACATAAGGTTCGATGGCGCTTAGGGTTATAAAGGAAGTTTGTATGTGGTTACCGAATGTTGTTCGGAGTCCCGGATGAGATCCCGGACGTCACGAGGAGTTCCGGAATGTTCCGGAGGTAAAGAATAATATATAGGAAGTGAGGTTTTGGCCACCGGAAGTGTTTCGGGGGTCACCGGTAATGTACCGGGACCACCGGAAGGGTCCACCAGCCCCGGAGGCTTGCATGGGCCTAGTGTGGAAAGGGACCAGCCCCAGAGTGGGCTGGTGCGCCTCCCACCAAGGCCCAAGGCGCAGCTAGGAGGGGAGAGGGAAACCCTAGGCGCAGATGGGCCTAAAGGCCCACCCTAGGCGCGCCCCTCTCTCCCCTCTTGGCCGCCTCCAAGTCCCATCTAGGGGCTGTCACACCCTAGGGTGGGAACCCTAGATGAGGGGCACATCCACCTCCCCTCCTCCTATAAATAGTGGGGGTTTTGGGGCTGCCCAACACATGAGTTTCTCTCCCTCTTGGCGCAACCCTACCTCTCTCCCTTCTCCTCTCCCGCGGTGCTTGGCGAAGCCCTGCAGGATTGCCACGCTCCTCCATCACCACCACGCCACAGTTGTCTGCTCTTTGACGGAGTCTTCCTCAACCTCCCTCTCCCTTGCTGGATCAAGGCGTGGGAGCGCCACCGGCTGTGCGATGTGTTGAACGCGGAGGTGCCGTCTGCTCGCACTAGGATCTCCGGTGATTTGGATCACACGTAGCACGACTCCTTCAACCCCGTTCTCTTGAACGCTTCCGCTTAGCGATCTACAAGGGTATGTAGATGCACTCTCCTTCCCCTCGTTGCTGGTTTCTCCATAGATAGATCTTGGTGACACGTAGGAAAATTTTGAATTTCTGCTACGTTCCACAACAGTGGCATCATGAGCTAGGTCTATTGCGTAGATTCTTTGCACGAGTAGAACACAAAGTAGTTGTGGGCGTTGATTTTGTTCAATATGCTTACCGTTACTAGTCCAATCTTGTTTGACGGTATTGTGGGATGAAGCGGCCGGACCGACCTTACACGTACACTTACGTGAGACAGGTTCCACCTGACGATATGCACTTGGTGCATAAGGTGGCTAAGCGGGTGCCGATCTCTCCCACTTTAGTCGGAGCGGATCTGATGGAAAAGGGTCCTTATGAAGGGTAAATAGAAATTGGCATATCACGTTGTGGTTTTGGCGTAGGTAAGAAAGCGTTTCTTGCTAGAAACCCATAGCAGCCACGTAAAACATGCAAAACAACAATTAGAGGACGCCTAACTTGTTTTTTGCAGGGTATGCTATGTGATGTGATATGGCCAAGATGAATGTGATGAATAATATGTGATGTATGAGATTGATCATGTTCTTGTAATAGGAATCATGACTTGCATGTCGATGAGTATGACAACCGGCCGAGAAGCCATAGGAGTTGTCTTTATTTATTGTATGACCTGCGTGTGTCATTAAACAACGCTCATGTAATTACTTTACTTTATTTGCTAACCGCAGCCATAGTAGTAGAAGTAATAGTTGGCGAGACAACTTCATGAAGACACGATGATGGAGATCATGATGATGGAGATCATGGTGTCATGCCGATGATGATGATGATCATGGAGCCCCGAAGATGGAGATCAAAAGGAGCAAAATGATATTGGCCATATCAGGTCACTATTTGATTGCAGGTGATGTTTATCATGTTTATGCATCTTATTTTCTTAGAACAACGGTAGTAAATAAGATGATCCTCATTAAAATTTCAAGAAAGTGTTCCCCCTAAGCTGCAAGGCAGCACCGCTATGCGAAAGTTCGCTGCGTTCAAGCACCACGTGATGATACGGTGTGATAGATTCTTACGTTAACATACGATGGGTGTAAGCGATTCTGCGCATTTCAATACACTTGGGTTGACTTGGACGAGCCTAGAATGCATACAGACATGGCCTCGGAACACAAGAGACCGAAGGTCGAGCATGAGTCGATATGGTGAATCACGATCAACATGAAGATGTTCACCGATGATGACTAGTCCGTCTCACGTGATGATGGGACCTGACGCCTGAGTTGACTCGGATCATGTAATCACTTAGATGATCGGAGGGATGTCTATCGGTGGGAGTTCATTAGATGAACTTAATTATCCTCGAACATAGTCAAAAGCCCTTTTGCAAATTATGTCATAGTCAGCGCTTTAGTTCTACTGTTTAGATATGTTCCTAGAGAAAATATAGTTGAAAGTTGATGATAGGCAATTATGTGGTCGATGAAAGCTTATGTCCTTAATGCACCGCTCGGTGTCTTTGGACCTCGAGCGTGGATGCAATGGATGTTCGCGAACATCCCATTACACACACGCGTTTTGATGACTATGTGATAGTTCGGTAATGTTAAACGGCTTAGAATTGAGGCACCAAAGGCGTTTTTGAAGCGTCAGCGGAACATATGAGATGTTACGAGGGCTGAAATTGGGATTTCAGGCTCGTGCCCATGTCAAGAGGTATGAGACCTCCGACGCAGGTTTTCTAGCCTACAAACTAAGGAGAAGATCTCAATCGTTGAGCTTGTACTCAGTTATTGTCCGGGTACAACAATCACTTGAATCGAGTGGGGAGTTAATCTTCCGGATGAGATAGTGATGTTTCTCCAAAGACATTGCCACCAAGCTACTAGAGCTTCGTGATGAACTATAACATACTCGGGGGATAGATATGATGATCCTTGAAGTGTTCGGGCGATGTTTGACAATCGCGAAAATAGAAGTCAAGTAGGAGCATCAATTGTTCATGGTTGGTAAAACCACTAGTTTCAAGAAGGGCAAGGCAACAAGGGATACTTCATGAAACGGCAAAACAATTGCTGCTCTAGTGAAAGAAACCCAAGGTTGAACCCAAACCCGAGACTAAGTGCTTACGTAATGAGAGGAGCGGACATCGGGCGGAACCACCCTAGATACTTGGTAGATGAGAATAAGGCTGGCAAGGTCGATAGAAGTATATATTGATATACATTATGTTAATGTGTACTTTACTAGTACTTCTAGTAGCACCGAGGGTATTAGATAATCTTGGTTCGGTTGCTAAGTGTTAGTAACTCGAAATAAAAGCTACTTGAATAAAGCGGAGACTAGCTAAAGGTGAGCCATGACGATATGTGTTGGAAAGTGTTTCCAAGGTTGATGTGATCAAGCATCATCAAGCTCCCTCTACCATTGAGATTGGAGTTGAACCTAAAATTGTTATTTGGTGTTTGCGTTGAGCATAGACATGATTGGATTATGTCTATCAGCATTTGTTATTCATTTAAGGAGAATAATGGTTACTCATTTATTTGAATAATACCTACAATGGTCTTGCACCTAAAAATGAATGGTTTATTGAAATCTCGATCGCAGAGTGATACAAATTTTCATGCCAAAAGATATAAGATAGTAATGATAGTACCACACTGCTTGTCAGGCAATCGCCCGATTGAGTCATATTGGTATAAAACGCATGAAGAAGCTCCATATTGATGGATCTTTGGACTCACTCATTTTTGAAAAGGATTTGAGACATGCGAACCATGTCTATTGGTGTATATCGCATGAAGAAACTCCATGCAGATGGATCGTTTGGACTCACTTGACTTTGAATCACTTGAGCTATGCAAATCATACCACATGGGCAAGATATAGTGAAAAGCCTCGGTTTCGATGAAGATGGAACAAGATAGCAACTTGTTATGGGTAACACATTTTGATGTGTGCAGTCCAATGAGTGCTTGAGGCATGCGGTGAATATCGTTATGTTTCTTACTTCACCGGATGATTTAAGTGATATCTTGAGTGTATTTACTTGATGAAACACAAGTGCGAATTATTGAATGGTTCGAAGTAATTTCAGAGTGAAGTTAAAGATCATCGTGACAAGAGGATAAAATGTCTATGATATGATCATAGAGATGAGTATTTGAGTTATGAGCTTTGTACGCTATTAAGACATTAAAATTGTTTCACAATTATCATCACCGGAACACCATAGTGTGATGGTGTGTCCGGAACATCATAGTTGCACCCTATCAGATATGGTGCGTGCCATGATGTCTCTTGTCGAATTACCACTATCGTTCATGGGTTAGGCATTAGAGACAACCGCACTCACTTTAATAGGGCACCACGTAATTCCGTTGAGGCGGCCTTTACTGTTTGAACTATGGTTTGGAGAAATCTAAGTTGTCGTTTCTTAAAAGTATGGGGCTGCTTGGCGCTTATGTAGAAAAAGTTTCATCGTGATAAGCTCGAACCCAAAAGCGGATAAATACATCTTCATAGGACACCCAAAACAGTTGGGTATACCTCCTATCTCAAGATCCGGAAGCAAAAGTAATTGTTTCTAGAAGCGGGTCCTTTCTCGAGGAAAAGTTTCTCTCGAAAAGAATTGAGTGGGAGGATGGTGGAGACTTGATGAGGTTATTGAACCATCACTTCAACTAGTGTCGGCCAGCAAGCGGCACGAGGAAGTTGTTCTGTGGGCGCCTACTGAGCAATTGAAGTAGAAGCTTATGATAGTGATCATGAAGTTTTTCGGATCAAGTAACTACCGTACCTCGTGGGGTGACAAGGATGCGATGCTACTTCAGAGTGGGTAAGTAATCATGTCTTGAAGGTCATGTTGCTAGACAACAATGAACCTACGAGCTATGGAGAAGCGATGGTGGGCCCAGGATTCCCACGATGGCTCGAGGCCATCAAATCCCGAGAAAGGATCCGTGACTTTGGTGGACTTGCACGATGATCGGCAAGCCATTGAGATAAATGGATCTTTAAGAAGAAAGGCGGACGTGGGACGGTAATGTCACGATCTATGAAGCTACGACTTGTATGGGCCGAAGAGTTTTTCACAAGTTCAAAGAGTTGACTACGATGAGATTTTCTCATCCGTAGTGATGCTTAAGTCCGTCGGAATCATGTTAGCATTAGCTGCATTTGTGAAATCAGCGGATGGATGTCAAAGCGAGTTTCCTTACCGGTCTTCGTAAGGAAAGGTTGTAATGTGATACAATCGGAAAGTTTTTGTCGATCCTAAGGATGCTAAAAGGTATCTTTGGCTCTAGCGATCCTTCTAAGGACTGGAGTAAGCATCTCGGAGTTGGAATGTGAGCTTTGATGAGATGATCCAAGATTTTGGGTTTATACAAATTTTATGAGAAACTTGTATTTCCAAAGAAGTGAGTGGGAGCACTATAGAATTTCTCGATGAGTATATGTTGTTGACATATTGTTGATCGAGAGAAAATGATGTCGAATTCTGGAAAGCATCTGGGAGTTATTTGAAAGGTGTTTTCAATAGAAAACACAGATTAAGCTACTTGAACATTGAGCATCAAGATCTATAAGGATAGATCAAAAGCGGCTTAATGGTACTTTCAAATGAGCACATACCTTTACATGATCTTGAAGGTGTTCAAGATGAATCGATCAAAGAAGGAGTTCTTGCCTCGAGTTTGTAAGGTATGAAGTTAAAGACTTAAAAGCTCCGACCACGGCGGAGAGAGAGAAAGGACGAAGGTCGTCCCCTATGTTTTAGACGTGGGCTCTACGATTATGCTATCTTTGTGTAATCACTTTGATGTGTGCCTTGCTACATATCGGCAAGAGGGCACAAAGGTGATCACAAGGAGAGGATCACCGGATAAGCGGTCAAAATTATCCTTAGAGGAATAAGGATATGTTTCTCGGTTATGGAGGTGATAAAGAGTTCGGCGTAAAGAGTTGCGTCGATGTAAAAGCTTTACACCTATCCGGATAGCTCGAAGTAGAGATACCCTGATCGTATAATGGAGCAACAATTTGGAATAGCTCCAAGTGGAACGTGGTAGCGGCATCTATGATCTGACATAAAAGGTTTTGCGAAATACATAGGGATCTGAATATTATTGCGGGCAATTCGTTGACTACAACCTCTCTCACAAGCATAAACATGATCAAACCCAGAACTCATTGAGTGTTAATTACATAGTGATGTGAACTAGATTATTGATTCTAGTAAACTCTTTGGATGTTGGTCACATGGCGATGTGACCTGTAGTGTTAATCACATGGCGATGTGAACTAGATTATTGACTCTAATGCAAGTGGGAGACTGTTGGTAATATTGCCCTAGAGGCAATAATAAATTAGTTATTATTATATTTCCTTGTTCATGATAATCTTCTATTATCCATGCTATAATTGTATTGATAGGGAAACTCAGAGGATACATGTGTGGGTACATAGACAACACCATGTCCCTAGTAAGCCTCTAGTTGACTATTTCGTTGATCATCAGATAGTTCACGGGTTTCTGACCATGGACATTGGATGTCGCTTTGATAGCGAGGATCACATCATTAGGAGAATGATGTGATGGACCGAAGACCTAATCCTAAGCTTCTGGCACAAAGATGTCGAAGTTAAATTATGCTAAAGCTTTTACGAATGTCAAGTATCATTTCCTTAGACCATGAGATTGTGCAACTCCGGGATACTGGCGTAGGAATGCTTTGGGTGTACCAAAGCGTCCTAGCGTGGCGGGTGGCTATAAAGGTGCACTACCTGTATCTCGAGAAAGTGTCCTCATTGGGTTGTACGAATCGTAGGCTGGGATTTGTCGCTCCGTGTAAGCGGAGAGGTATCTCAGGCCCATTTTCGGTAGGACATCATCAATGTGCACAATGTGACCAAGGGTTGATCACGGGATGATGTGTTTACGAACTGATGAGAAGAGACTTGCGGTGAGCAGATTGCTGAACAAGGTATCGGGATGCAAAGACGATCGAATCTCGGGCAGAAGTACAATACCGCTAGACAAAGGGGTGTATGTCACGGGATTGATTGAGTCCTTGACATCGTGGTTCATCCGATAGAAAGGATCATCGTGGAACATGTAGGGAGCCAACATGGGTATCGAGATCCGCCGTTGGTTGATATTAATGGGAGAGCGTCTCGGTCATATGCGCATGGTTCCCGAACCCGTGGGGTCTACACACTTAAGGTTCGATGGCGCTAGGGTTATAAAGGAAGTTTGTATGTGGTTGCGAATGTTGTTCGGAGTTCCTGGATGAGATCCCTGGACGTCACGAGGAGTTCGGAATGGTCGGAGGTAAAAAGAATAATATATATAGGAAGTGAGGTTTGTGGCCGCAAGGAAGTATTTCGGGGTCACCAGATGTCTGCGAGGACCATACCGGAAGGGGTTCCGGGTCCATCGGAGGAAGGACCCACCAGCCCCGGGAGGAGCTTGCATGGGCCTCTAGTGTGGAAAGGGACCAGCCCGGAGTGGGCTGGTCAGCGCGCTCCCACCAAGGCCCAAAGGCGCGACTAGGAGGAGAGGGGGAAACCCTGAGCGCAGATGGGCCTTAAAGGCCCACCCTGGTAGCAGCGCTGCCCTCTCTCCCCCTCTTGGCCGCCCCTCCAAGTCCCATCTAGGGCTGCCGCACCCTAGGGGTGGGAACCTAGATGAGACTGTCTGTCTACCCCTCCTCTATAAATAGTGGGGTTTTGGGGCTGCCCAACACATGAGTTTCTCTCCTCTTGGTGCAGCCCTACCTCTCTCCCCTTCTCCTCTCCCGGCGGTGCTTGGCGAAGGGGCTCCTACTTGAGGAGCTGCCACACGCTCCTCCATCACCACCCACGCCGTTGTGCTGCTGATCTGGGTGGAGTCTTCCTCCAACCTCTCCCTCTCCCTTGCTGGATCAAAGGCGTGGGAGGCACGTCACCGGCCAGCTGTCGTGTGTTGAGCAGCTGGAGTCTTGCCGTCCAGATTCGGCACTAGGATCTCCGGTGATTTGGATCACGGATTTATCTGACTCCTTCAACCCCGTTCTCTTGAGCAGCCTCGCTTAGCTTGATCTACAAGGGTATGTAAATGCACTCTCCTTCCCTAGATTGCTGGTTTCTCCATAGATAGATCTTGGTGACCACGTGGGAAAATTTTGAATTTCTCGCTACAATTTCTAGCAGTATTCACTATGTGCTAATGCTTTGTTCCGGGTTCTTTATTAAAAAGGGAGGCCTTAATATCCCTTAGTTTCCAATAGGACCCGCTGCCACGGGAGGGTAGGACAAAAGATGTCATGCAAGTTCTTTTCCATAAGCACGTGTGACTATATACTAATACATGCCTACATTACATTGATGAATTGGAGCTAGTTACTGTTGTACACCCCATATGTTATGATCAAGCATTACATGACTTGAACCACATCCGACATAATTATCCATCAGCGATCCAGAGTTGCCTCTCCAGGCTTTCCATATACATCGGGTTTACGCTTATTTACTTTCTCCGTTGCTACTATTGTTACAATCACCAAAAATACCAAAAACATTACTTTTCTTTGTCTTTGCTTTTTATTACCCGAATTACCACCACTATCATATTACTTTGCTACTAAACACTTTGCTTTGCCGTGACATACTAAGTTTCCTGTGTGTGGTTGAATTGACAACTCAGCTGCTAATACTTGAGAATATTCTTTGGCTCCCCTTGTGTCGAATCAATAAATTTGGGTTGAATACTCTACCCTCGAAAAGCTATTCGCGATCCCCTATACTTGTGGGTTATCAAGACCTTTTACACGGTCCGGGCGCCGTTCTTGCAGGAAGCATACTCTATTCTTTGAGTCACTTGGGATTTTATATCCTGTGGACACTATGAAGAACTTGAAAGGCGGCTAAGACAAAATTTATCCCTCAACTTCTGAGGGAGTGTAAGGAACCGCCATCTAGCTCTGCGCACTTGATTCACCTTTCCATTATGAGTAAGCTAGCGACACCTAAACACCTGCTACGCTTATTAGATTACGATATGTCGTATGTTATTGATGATGCCACTTCTTCTAGGCATGATACTTATGATGAAACTACTTCTATGCTTGATACTATCAGTGCCTTGCAGTGAATTTCTAGATGAACAAATTTCTAGGTCTAGAGAAAGAAAGAAATTATTGAAAACTGAATACAATGATGAAAGTGATGATGAAAATAATGCAGCTCCTGCCATTCGAGGGTTATCTTTTGATGCCGAATCTTACTGTAGACTATTTTTTGCTTATGTAAGGAATAGATATGAACTTAAGGATTTGCTGCCTAGTTAAATGGAGTAAAGAATCTCATATGAGATAGGATGAGACCTGGACCACCTGCTTTGCTACTTCACCTATCTGTGTTCCACGATAAGGATTATGAATTCTCTGTTGATCCCAATATAATTACTTTGGTTGAATCTGATCTCTTTTTATGGCTATGAATGCAACTGTTGTGGCACATCTTACTAAGTTAAGCGATATAGCTGCCCTGTTTACTAATGATGAGAGATCCATAGCTACTTTTATATACCTTCGAAGATATTTCACGTTCTCATTAAAGGGTGATGCTAAGATATGGTTTAATTCTCTTGATCCACAGTTTGTGTGCGTAGTCCCGAGAGATATGATTTATTACTTCTCTACTAAAATATTTTCCTTGCTCACTTAAGAAACAAGCTGCTTTGAGGGATATATATAATTTTATGCAAATTGAAGAAGGAGTCTCCCACAAGCTTGGGGGAGGCTTCTCAAGAATATAATACTTTGCCTCATCATCCTCTTTTAAGAAACCTGAAATACTTGATATCTTTTATAATGGACTAGCAAATGCTTCCGAGGAGATTACCTAGATGAGTTGTGTCTGGTTCTCTTTTAGGGAAAAAGAACACTTTGATGAAGCTGAAATTTTATTGAATAATATGTTGACAAATGAAAATAATTGGGCACCTCCTGAGCCAACTCCCGAGCCTAAGCTCTTGAGCCAATTCTCCCGAGCCTATTCCTAAACCAACTCCGAAGAAGAGAGGTGTTCTATTTCTGGGCCCGAAGATATGCAAGAGGCAAAGAAATCTATGAAAGAGAAAAAGGTATTAAAAGCTGAAGATGTTAAGAATTTACCTCCTATTGAAGAAATACATGGTACTTAATTCTTACCTTTGTTGAAGAAGTGTATGATCTCAATTCTTTATTCATGAAGAACCCTCCTCGATCCCGATATCCCGTACACGGGTAGTAAAGGTAAATTCACTCTCTAAAAGATATGATAAAGTGAAGTCCCTTCCTACTAAAATTGCTAGTCGATTGCTTGGGATGAGTTTGATAACTTTATGTTTAAGCCAAGATGACTTTAATGCTTATTTTGATAGGACAATTGAAACGAGAATCGTTTATGATTAAGCGGCTTGGCAGAGTGATTATATGGCTAATATTAGAGGTGAACTTAAACTTGTTAGCAAACATGCTTCTATGGTTACCACTCAAGTAGAACAGTATTTAAAGCTCAGTAAAGAAATTAGCGATGAAATGAATAGTAAGAAAAATGATTATCTTTGTTAGAGTGGCTACTAGAACTGGTAGGCAATGACTCAGGGAACCTTTGTATCCACGATAGGCCACCCTAAGATAGAATCGAGAGCAGATTCTCAGAGAAATAATATATTGATATGCCTAGTTCTTCTAAAAAGGAAGAAAAGAAGAAAAATGATGAGAACTGTGCAAACTTCTAGTGAAACCTATTCGCTTTGAACCACGAGAATCCAAATGAAATATCTCTATATGGGATCTTTGAAACACAATACGGTAATGAACATGAACCTAGTGAAAATGTTAATGATGATGTTCATGATAATGCTCAACCTAGTAATGATAATGATGCTAGAAGTTGAACCTGCTATTGATCTTGATATCCCACAATCAAAGAATCAATTTGCGTTATGATAAAAGAGACTTCGTTGCTAGGAAACATATGGTAAAGAGGGAACCATGGAGTTCGTAAACCCATGCGCTTTTTCCTCCCCAAAACCATCCAAGAAAAAGGATGATGAGGATTTTGGCGCTTTGCTGAAATGATTGGACCCATCTTTTTATGCGTGTCACGATTGACTAATATGCTCAAAATGAATCCTTATGCTAAGATATATGAAAGATATTATTTACAAATAAAGAAAGATCTTAGGAAGCTAAGAATTTCCACCATGTGCTTGCACTAATTATACTTTTAAAATTGGAATACCAAAAGAAACTTGGACATCCAGAGTACCTACTATATACCATGCTCCATTAAAAGAAGAAATTATGTTAAAAGCTGCTATGTGATCTTGGAGCCGTGTTAGTGTTATGCCTCTCTCTTTATATAAATGAATTTTACTTGAATAAGTTGACACCCATCTTGAAATATCTTTGCAAGTGGGCGATAAATCAAGCTGCTATACCAGCATACGGTATTTGTGAGGATATTACTGGTATATGTGATTTACCAAGCGTTACTATTTTGAATTCGAGGACTTTGTTATTCTTAATATTCCGAGGATGATAGTATGTCTATTATTCTTGGAAAACCTTTCACTTAATACTGCCGAGGAGCTATTATTGATTGCAACAAAGGCAATGTCACTTTCATGTTATTGAATGGTAATGAGCATACGATTTTACACTTTCCGAGGAAAAACCTCAAGTTCATAGTATCAACTCTATTGGAAAAATTCCATCGATTATATTTGGAGGTTTTGAATTTCCTCTCCCCTCTTGTCAAGAAGAAATATGATATACTTATTATTGGGGATGTCCATATCCCCGTTGAGGTAACATGGTATTATTCAAAAATTTCTCTCGGTTCCATGATTATCGGAATGAGTTTGTTAACAAGACTTGATCCCAACCTTGTTAGGTGGATTCCTTTTGATGGAGCATGAGATAGATGAAACTAGAAGCACAAATCCTATACATGCGCCTCTTTATATTCTCTACATTTCTTTAGTGGAAATAAAAGTAAAATAGTCATTTTATACATGCATCTTTGAAGTTATCCGGTGCAATATAAAAACTATCCGAAAATAAAAAGTCCTCAGAATGCCATGCCAATTTAATAGTGATTTTTTGGAAAATATTTAATGATTTTTTAGTGCGAGAAATTACCCCATGGGAGGAGCTTCCACACAACCCACATGTACGGTGGAGGCGCGCCCTACCCCCCTGGCGCGCCCCCTGCCTCGTGAGGCCTCCACGGTGGCAGCCTCCTCCACTTCATCCCCTGCACCCATCTTCTAACTTCTCTACTGCCTCACACAAACCCGGAAAAACCAACTCAAGCTCGTGGTTCTAGACCACTTTTGCTCTTGCTGATTTTGATCTCCTTGCTCAAAGCACCGTTCCTCGCATGCAAAACTGCTTGGGGAGATTGTTTCCTTGGTATGTGACTCCTCCATTGGTCCAATTAGTTTTGTTCTGAGTGCTTTATTCTTTACCAACGAATTTGTCTTTGCATAGGTGACCATGTTCTTGAGCTTGCATGTCAAATTTATATGGTTCCAAGTAGTTCTAATGCGCTTGATATATGTCTCTAGGCACTTGTATGAGTAGTTAAGCTATCCAATTTTATTGAAGTTGGTTTTCACTTTTTGTTTGGAAGTTACTAAAGAAATTTCAGATTCTTCTTTCACAAATAATGAAAGAGAGACTTTTTAGGGCTGGAGTAATACACAGTGACCCAAAGCTTTTCCTGAAGGAAAAAACAAAGGAAAGGAAGAAGATGCAAGCCCAAATTAAATGCTATTGCCTGCAGATCACCTTGAGGTCCACAGGCCGTGTGAATGGCCTCTTCTAGATGACTTCTTGAGGAGAGCCGGGATTTATGAGGGATTTCTATCCTATTAATGATGATAACTTGTAGGCCTACCAACCAGACTTCCCTCCACATGGAGCCAAATACATCGGTATCTCATTTACTCTACAAATACTTTTGTGCGAGAACTTACTACTTTTTCCCTAAGAAATCATCACCTCCAACGGATGAAGGATTTCATTTTTATATGACTAGCGTTGTTATGGAGATGACATTAGCTGAATTTTTGAGGTTTGCAAAATGCCTTTGAGGGTACCTTAGATTTGAACTAACACCATAGTAATGAAGTGGAAGCTTTTATTAACACTATCAACTGTGTGGGAGAAACCGGGGAGAATAGGTTGCTACGATGCAAGTAATTACTAGCATACATTTCACCTTGTTGCGCTACTTTGCCTTATTTGCTAGTCGTTGTTTTGATTGATGGCAGAGAGCTGTGGAAACCTTAGAGTGTTCCCCTGATATTATTATTTTGTTCCATGGTTTATACCAAGCATGATAACTCTTGTTAGTATGGGTGGAATCTGTTGCTATGGCAGGTTTAAGTCTGAAACTAGTACTAAAAGGGCCCCCATCTTTGGAAAAGAGCATTAATAAGCTCACACCTAGCTGAATATTTTGAAATACCTATTGGGCATGGAGAGAAAGAAGAAACAGCGTTGCCACATGCTTATTTAGATTATAAAGAGTATGCTAGCGCATGATTTTCTTGTTAAGAGTCATGAAGGGAGGGCTCAAATATAGAATTTGTACTTTGATAAACATCACCCACAGAGACTATTACTTTGCCTCGCCTCCCTCTTTGTTTAACTTTTCTACGAGGTCCTTACATTTGTTCCATGCTCGCTGTTCATTCCAGCTTCTCCGGAACTCTCTGCACCAACCGGGCCCCTGCTGAACTGGTTACACAAGATGGCAGGCCTCCCACACTGACCCAGTCTGTTTATTCTTTGGGATCCTAAAGGCGGTTGCCCGACCCGATGGCGATCGTGAGTCCTCCTCATCACATTGCCATAGTCCCAACTATTCTTCATCGCATGATCACGTACCCCATCTTATTAACCTCGGGTGTCACTTGAGGCTATCCATACCAGCCATAGCAGACCAACTTAGGCCCGTGAAATCCTAAGCTTGGCCCAGGAGTATGTATTCCTCACCGAGCATTACATTCATGTCGTCACACACTCATTGCTAGAAAGCTGTCAGGTGCTCATACTCTTTCACTTTGTAATATCCATGCTAGTTTTATTTTCCTTCTTTCCTGCTTTCTTCTTGTGTGTTTAATATAACCTTAGAAATACCAAAAAAATTAGTAAGTAGTTTATTTTCCACTTGTTAAGTAGTAACTAATTAAAAGAAAAAACCCTAAAAATATTTCCCGTTCTTCTTCTTTGCTTGTTGAGAGCTTTCCGTGTAAAATAGATTTTCCTGTTTCGCTTTCTTTTCTTTGAAATTCGATGGGAGAAGATCATGATTAAATTGTTGGAAATTGGCTCTTATATGCATCATTGTTGATTTAACCAAGAGCCCACATTGCGGCAATATTTACTCCTATTTATTGAATGCTTTCATGATTCCAACTTAGTCCAATGCACGTGCACTCTTCTTATTATTCACATCGTTCGATGCGTTACCCAAGTGAAAGGCAATTATGATGACATATATGATGGGTATTGAGATGGGAGAAAAGCTGGTATGAACTTCGACCTCTTTTTGTTTTTGTAAATATGATGGAGTTCATCGTTCTTGATTCAACTTATTATGAATAAACACATGCTTGCAATGACAATTAGAGATCATAGTTGCTTGTGCCATGCTTGATTGGCTATGAGTTATAATAGTTTTACCTTAGATATACATGCTATTGAGATGATTATGATGTGGTATGATGGAATTGTCCTCACTTTGAATGATTTAAGTGACTTGACTTAGCACATGTTCATGCATGTAGTTGAAACAAATCAACACCAGCCTTTAAATGTTGTATGTTCATGGTGGATTATAATACTCATGCTTGTATTCAATGTTTATTAATTTTAATGCATGTCCACATGGTACATTGTCGCTCTCTAGTTGGTGGCTTCCGGTCTTTTGCTAGCCTTCACTTGTGCTAAAGCGGGAATCTTGCTTGTGCATCAATCCCTTAAACCTAAAAGTTATTCCATATGAGTCCCACTATACTTTCCTATATGCGGTATCTACCTGTAGTTCCAAGTAAATTTGTATGTGCCAAACTCTAAACCTTCAAATAAACATACGATTTGCATGCTCGAATAGCTCATATATCCAACTAGGGCTGCCCTTATCTTCCGTGTTAGGCGGGTTATTCTCAAGAGGAGTGGACTCCGCTCCTCACTCCGCGAGAAAATGGCTGGTGTGGGATGCCCGGTCCCATGCTTTATGCAAACTAAATCGAAATAATTGCAAACCGACTCCCCACGGGACCCGTTGAATGTTGGAGGCACTTTCGTTGTTTTGAGCAAGCCATGGATTGATGCTTGTGTGGAGGAGGAGTATAAACTTTACCATTACTGTTTGGGAACCGCCTATAATTTGTTTAGCATGGAAGATATCGTCATATCTTGGTTATTATGTTGACAATGAAAGTATGCCGCTCAAAATATAATTAATCTCTATTTCAAAACCGAGCTCTGGCACCTCTACAAATCCTGCTTCCCTCTGCTTGAAGGGCCTATCTATTTACTTTTATGTTGAGTCATCACCCTCTTATTAAAAAGCACTAAGGCGGAAACACTGACATCATTTGCATTCATTATTGTTAATTTATATCGGGTATGACTATGATTGGATCTCTTTTACCATGAATTACAATGGCTAGTCGATCCTTGATCTTTGAAGGTGCTTTCTGCATTTATGCTTTTCGCGGTCTCCGAGAAAGGGCTATACAGATACCATCTTGTTACATCATGTTATGATTGTTTTGAGAAAGATGTTGTCATCGAAAGTTGTGTATGGCTTGCTAGCTGATTACGCGTTATTAATATGAGTAAACATGAGACCCTGAAATTATTACAAATGTGGTTAGTTATAATATCATGCTGAAAACGAATCTTGGCTTGACATATTGTTACAACAATAAAAGGTAAGTCAGGGAGTTTGTAAAAGTTTTCTTTTTCACTGCTAGGTTGTCATTTAGCGAATTGCTTGAGACAACAGGGTTTAAGCTTAGGGGAGTTGATCGTCTCCTGTCGTATCTACTTTTCCAAACACTTTTGCCTTGTTTTGGGACTCTAACATATGATTTCGAATTGAACTAACTCCGGACTAACTTATTTGTTTTTTAGCGAGAATTGCCATGATGTTTGTTTATGCGAGAGAAACAAAAGTTCTCTTGAATGACACGAAACTCCACGGGATGTCTTATAAAAATAATAAAAATCCCTACCGCCAAAGATGAAGACCCGGGGGCCCACACCCCATCACGAGGGTGGGGGCCGCCTAATTTCCTAAGCGCGCCCCTACCTCGTGGGCCCCGGAGGACCCTCGGCCTTGACTCCAACTCCATATATTGGCTTTCGGGAGAAAAAAAATCGGAGAGAAAGTTTCATCGCGTTTTATGATGCTGATGGCCGCCCGCCAAGCCTAATCTCTGCAGGAGGGCTGGATCTGAGTCCGTTCGGGAGACTCCGGAGAGAGAGATCAAATCAGCCGTCGATCATCACTCAGCCATCCTCCATCTGCCAATTTCATGATACTGGCCCGATGCGTGAGTAATTCCATCGTGAAGCTATTTGAATGGTGATGGGCTGGGATATGAGATTTATCATGTAATCCCGGAAGGTTAGCTTTGTTAGGGTTTGATCCCTAGTATCCACTATGTTTGAGATTGATGTTGCTATGACTTTATGCTAGTAGCTTAATGCTTGTCACTGTGGCTCGAGTGCCGCCCGATTTCCAGATCTGAACCTATTATGTTTTCATGAATGAATATATGTGGAGTTCTTGATTCTATCTTTTAAATCTTTATAGTCACCATGGCTTATGTGTTATGATCCAGCTGCAACCCAAGTGACAATAATCGGGATGCTCCAGTATGATGGACCATAGTTTGAGGAGTTCACAATATGTATTCACTATGTGCTAATGCTTTGTTCGGTTCTCTATTAAAGGCCTTAATATCCCTTAGTTTCCAATAGGACCCGCTGCCACGGGGAGGAGTAGGACAAAAGATGTCATGCAAGTTCCTTTTCCATAAGCACGCTTTATGACTATATCACAGAATACAGCATGCCTACATTACATTGATGGTGGAGCTAGTTACATGTCACCCTATGTTATGGCTTTGTTACATGATGAACACATCCCAAGCATAATTATCCATCACTTTGTCCAGGGTGCCTAGAGCTTTCCATATCTTGATTTCGCTTATTTACTTTCCCACGTTGCTGTCTTTAAGCATACAATCCTTGCAAAATACCAAAAAACATTACTTTCTTTGTCTTTGCTTTTATGTCACGATTACCACCACAATCATATTGCTGCTACTAAACGCACTCTGCGCAGATACTAAGTTTCCGGGTGGTTGAATTGACAACTTCAATTTGCTAATACTTGAGAATATTCTTTGGCTCCCCTTGTGTCGAATCAATAAATTTGGGTTGAATACTCTACCTCGAAATCGCTGATGCGATCCCCTATACTTGTGGGTTATCAAGGACCAGGAGAGAGCGACTTTATTACCCTCCTTTTGGAGCCAGCCTATCGCCACTGCACATCTGTACCTTTTGGGCTCAAGAATTGCCAAAGGCGACTTATCAGTCGATGTGTCACGAACTTTCTTCACAATCGTCAGATTAGGCAATGTTCATGCTTATATGGGCGACATTGTGGTAAGAAGTCTAGAGAAGGAGACCTTGATAGATGATTTGAAGGAAACACTGATAATCTCCAATTCTACAAGATGATGCTTTAACACGACCAAGTGCGCGTTTTTGTGTGCGGCCAGTGAAGACTTTGGGTTTTCTAGTTTCTAATAGAGGCATTGAGGCTAACTTGGGAGAAGATCGAGGCCATCACCTCTTTGGCTAAACCGGTGTGTGTCAATGATGTTTCAGACGGCTTTGGCCGGGTCACAGTATTCTTGCCTTAAGCGGTTCATAAGCAATGTGAGAAGGCCCATACCGCTGTATCGAGATGATGAAGCAGAGGCGACTTTTATGCGGGTGATGCTTTGCAAATGCTACCTTTGAAGATTTGAGAAGAGGCGGCTAGCTGAGCGCTGCGGTCCTTGCTGCACCCCATTGATAAAGGAGCCATTGTTGTTATCGTGGGCGCTAACACACTTCTAACTGTCGGTGTGGCCCATTGTGAGTGGAAGGCGCCAAGGAAGGCGTAAGGAATATCAGGTTCAGCGGACGGTTTACTACATCGGCGAGGTTTATTGAACGTCAAGCGGAGATATCTGCATTGTGAGAGGAAAGCTTGTTTAAAGTGGGGTGTTCATGGCGGTAGGAAGCTTAAAGTCTGCAATATTTTCTGGGTCACCCCATCACTATATGGTCAGAGTTCACGCTCCTTTAGGATGATATTATTCAGACAGAGAGAAGCCGCAGGCGAGTCACCAAGTGAACCCACTTGAGCTTGGGCCTCATGGTTTTAAAGTATGTGCCGCATACTTTGCTATCAAAGTCCTCAACCTTTGGTGGATTTCATCAATGATTGGGCCAAATTGAGGAGAGTACTTGAGCGCTGAAGAAGAAGCGCGGACACCTTGTGGACTATTCATTGATGGGTCTGACAGTTGGAGGCTCGGGGCTTGGAGTTGTTTTACGCCTTCCCCCTTGATCGTCTCCAAGCGTATCTACTTTGCCAAACACTTTGCCCTTGTTTTGGACTCTAACTTGCATGATTTAGATATGAAACCAGCAACTTTGGAGTATTATTTGTTTTAGTGAGCGCCATGGTGTTATTTTGTCTTGAGAAACAAAAGTTCTCGGAATGACACGAAAAATCCACGGAGATATATTTTTAGAATAAATAATAAAAATCTTGGCCCGAAAGAATCAAGGCCGGAGGGGCCCACACCCTGTCCACAGTGTGAGGCAGCGCCCACACACCTCGTGGGCCCCCTGGATGTCCACCGACCTCAACTCCAACACCATATGCTTCTCTTTCCACGGAGAAAAAATCGAGAGAGAAAGTTTCATCGCCAGTTTCACGATCTGAACCCGCCTCCAGCCCTAATCTCTCGGGAGGGCTGATCTGGAGTCACGTTAGGGGCTCAGGAGAGGGGATGCGTCGCCGTTCAGCATCATCAACCATCCTCCATCACCAATTTCATGATGCTCACCGCCCGTGCGTGATGTAATTCCATAAATAAAACTGGCTTCTTTGGGCCCGGTGATGGGTTGGATGAGATTTACCATGTAATCAAGTTAGTTTTGTTAGGGTTTGATCCCTAGTATCCACTATGTTACGAGATTGATGTTGCTATGACTTTTGGTATGCTTTACTGCTTGGCATCGATGAGGGCCCGAAGTGCCATGGTTTCAGATCTGAACCTGTATATTTCATGAATATATGTGAGTTCTTGATCCTATCTTGCAAGTCTATAGTCACCTATTATGTGTGCTGATCAAACAACCCCAGTGACAATAATCGGGATACTTCTACCGGTGATGACCCGTGGTTTGAGGAGTTCATGTATTCACTATGTGTTAATGCTTTGGTCGGTACTCTAATGAAAGGAGGCCTTAATATCCCTTAGTTTCCACACTAGGACCACGTTGCACACGGGAGGGTAGAGACCGAAGATGTCATGCAAGTTCTTTTCCATAAGCATGTATGACTATTAGGAATACATGCCTACATTACATTGATGGCTGGAGCTAGTTACATGTCACCCTATGTTATAACTATTACATGAGGGAATGAAATTCGACATAATTATCCATCACTGATCTAATGCCCTCTGAGCTTTTCACATATTTTCTTTTGCTTATTTACTTTTACCGTTACTTTCACATTACAATTGCTTTACAAAAGCGCTATCGTTACTTTGGCCCTTTGTTACCATTACTTCCATACTACTTTGCTACTAAATACTTTCTT